>JARQOD010000005.1:170630602-170831023 GCA_033576555.1 Oophaga sylvatica
TGTCAACATTGCCCAATATCGCTGCTCCCATTCGCTTCCAAACTCCTCTAGCAGCACGTCCACGTGAACTTTCCCCCCACCTCTCATCTAACTTGCTCTTTACAATCTACAATCTGGTTTCCTTTCTCCATCATTCCACTGAAACTGTACTGACCAAAATTACTAACGACTTATTACTTACACCATAGCTAACAGACAATCCTCTAAATGCTCCTTCAAAACCTGTCCTCTGATTTTGACACAGTTGACTACTGCCTTCAGCTACAGATCCTCTTTTCCTTTGGCATCAAAGACCTCACCCTATCCTGGATCTCCACATATATTTCCAACCACACATTCAGCGTCTCCCACTCCCAAACTACCTCCTCATCCCACCCTCTCTCTGTTGGAGTTCACAAGGCTCTGTTCTAGGACCAAAACTCTTCTCAATCTATACACTTGGCCTGGGACAACTCATAAAGATTCCAGTACCATCCATATGCTGACGACACTCAGATATACCTCTCTGGCCCAGAAGTCACCTCTCTACTGTCCAAATCCAGGAGTGTCTGTCAGGCATATCCTCCTTCTCCTCTCGCTTCCTCAAACTCAATGTGGACAAATCTGAACTCATAAATTTCCTCCGTACCGGAAGTCCATTGCTCGGAGTAACCTTTGACTCAGCCCTGTCCTTCAAACGCACATCCAAGCTCTTTCCGTCTCCTGTCGCCTGGGAGCTCAAAAAATATTTCTAGAACCCATCCTTTCCTCAACTCTAAATTTCTACTAAAATGATTGTGCATGCCCTCATCACCTGCCTTGATACTGCAACATCCTTTTCTGTGGCCTTCCTGCTAACCACTCTCACAACTCTCCAGTCCATCCTTAACTCTGCTGCCTGACTAATTCATCTCTCTCCTCGCTAACACCTCCACTTTTCCCCTCTGCAAACCCAAACCTAGCTCCCATTCCCTCAGCGTATCCATTTTAAATTACTAATAATGACCTACAAAGCTTTCCATAACCTGTCTCCTCCATATCCACATGTCATCAAAATTGTTGGTATCCCTCGTTTAATGACAGAAAAACCCACAATAGTGACATATATAACTTGAATCTGGCAAAAAGTAATAATAAATCAAAAATCTATGAAAATGACAAATGAAAGTCAGACATTGCTTTTCAAACTTGCTTCCCACAGATTTTTTTTTAAAAATAAAACTCATGGAATAGGCCTGGACAGAAATTATGGTACCCTTAGCTTAATATTTTTGTTGCACAACCTTTTGAGGCAATCACTGTAATCAAACGATTCCTGTAACTGTCAATGAGACTTCTGCATTAGAGTTGAGCGAAAACAGTCAAAGCGTGCGTGGGGACCTTGTGGTCATTGACCCCAGCGCCCAAGTGGGTTTTCCCATGATGCTTGCAGGTGCCTTTTTTCAGCCATGAGCAAGGACGTACACTGTGGGCAACGAGATGACATGTGCAACGTCCACCACCATCTTAGAGAAGAAAGGGCATTGCAGTGGTTGCTTGTTTTGGGGGCATCATAGTGTCTATAAAAGCCCTGAGCGCCGACCTCCATTTTACTTCTGCCGATATTAACAGTAGGGAGAGGTGGCTGATGCTGTTTTCAGTAGGCAGAGAGTTAGGCAGGAAAGGAAAGTTCTTCTGTGCTTGTGCTGATAGCAATTGTGCTGTACAGTTAATGTGCAGTGACAGGGGAGGATTTTCTTGTGTGCAGTAATGCTGGTTATTAGGCTGCCTGATAGCGTATTTCTGTGTGTACACTGCTGTGCAGACTGCTGTTTACACAGCACTAATACTTTTATTCTTTTTTTCTGCACAGTTACCGACCGTTCATTTTTCCCACACGTATAGAGCTGTACACTCCTCCCACACTACTGTGTACGGCGGTATCATGGACAAATACATCTGACTATTGTGTATGACCGGAAATATATACGGAGATTGCAATTTTCCCCTACACCGTATACAGCTGTATGCTCCTGAGACAGTACCGTATATCTGCTCTTTGTATTACAGTCAAATCCATACTGAGTGAGATCTGTGTGTGACTACGGAAATATATACAGATTTAAATTTTCCCCTGCGCATATAAAGCTGTACGCTCCTCACACAGTACCATATATCTGCTGGTATTTTTGGTAAATTTTCCCAAACATGAGGAAGTATGGTGGGAGAGGCTGCGGACGTGGGTGAGGGGGCCAGCTGGGGAATGATGTTGGTGATGGTGGTGCATCTGCTGGTAGTGCCAAAAGCCCAATAGCACCTAAGGCAGGAGGTGTTGAGCCTGCTCATCATCTGACTCCAGAAGGCCTGGAAGGCTCCCTTTTCTGGGAGTAGGTAAACCGCTTTTAAAGCCGGAGCATCAAGAACGGGTTTTGGCTTACATTGCCGAAACAGCCTCCAGGTCTATCGCCCCCCTCTTCAGAAGTTTCAAAAAATGCAAGCACTGAGTCGTCAGTGCAGGCTCCTTGTCAGGAACAACAACTTTCCTTGTGTCCTTCACCCCCACCAAAAGTGAAGGATGCGGCAGCCACACTTCTGATTACTCAATGTAGCTCTTTTCACATACCATGCCCGGGTTATCAACTCAAAACCTGAATTCCCCTGTCCAAGGTAAATATGACATGGAGTGCACTGATGCACAGCCACTGCTATCTGAATCTGCTGGTACATTCACCCAGAGCATTGCCCTCGCAGTCTACTGACCGAATCTGACCTGATGAAACTCAGGTGCCCCTTCCCGCATACTCTAACACCTTACACGGTGACACAGAGGAAGGTACAGATGAAATTGAAGAGGAGGTGATGATGACCCAGTTGTTAACACGGATTGCATCCATTTGGAGAAGAGCGTGCCGCTGGCAATAGCTCAGAAGAGGAGAAGGATCCGCGGCAGGGATCGACATCGCAGCTGCGGTTATCTGGCAGGCCCGTTGCAGTTCAAAAACATGTTAAAAAAACAAAAAGAGTTGCAGGACAGCTTGGCCAGACAGTAAATTAGCACAGTGTGCAGCCTGAAAAGTTTTACCATACTAGCAAGAGTGCAGTGTGGCACTTTTTTGACCAAAATTCCTATTGATGAGGCAAAGGTTATCTGCAAGAAGTTCAGAAGGACCTTTAGTCGAGGGAAAAATCTCCCAAAATTGAATACCAGTTGCATGCTTAGACATTTAAACACCATGCACTTGCAAGCACCATGCACTTGCACGCCTACATTGCCAAACTGATCTCATTAGAGATGATGCCCTTCCGCTTGGTTGAAAGCGCAGCGTTCGAGAGCTCATTGCCTCGCTGTCCCACGCTATGACCTACCCAGTGGGCACTTCTTTTCTAGAAAAGCCATCTATGCCTCCCCTGCATGTGAAAGGCCGCATTGTCCTGCACTCAAACAATCAGTGAGTGGAAAGGTGCACCTCACAAACAGATGCATGGGCCATAGGCATGGCCAGGGCGTTTAAGTGTCCATCACTGCGCACTGGGTTAATGTGGTGGATGCAGGGTCCACAGGGGACGCGGCAGTGGGACACTGCTGCCTAGCCCACGGTATAGGCAATAGTTGACTGTAGGCGTTCGACCCTCCTCCTCCAGAAACAAAAGCTCGTCGACAGAACACAGTCACATGACCACTCCATCCGCAGCTGCCAGTGTTGCACACGAGTGTTCCACTATCGATCAGCTAGTGGTAAGCATCAGCAGGCTTTTTTAAAGATGATGTCTTTGGGTGACAAAAGACAAAACCGCGGAGGTACTGGCCGACTACTTGCAGCGAGAAACTGAGTAATGGCTGGGCAGTCTACATTTTGAGCCAGGCAAGGTATCAGTGATAACGGCCAAAATTTTTTGTGGCGGCCATAGCCCTGGCAAAACCCCAGACACATACCTTGCTTGGCTCACACCTTGAACCTGGACGTGCAGTGCTTCATAAATAATTATCCAGAATTAACAGCCCTGCTCCATAAGGTGCGAAGACTGTGCTTGCAGATCCGTCGCTCGCTCGTTGACTCCAGTCGTATGCAGAGGCTGCAGCGATCGCTCCACCTCCCCAAGCACCGCCGAATCATAAACTTTGCAACAAGGTGGAACTCCACCATGCACATGGTTGAGAGACTGTGTGAACAGGGGCAGGCTGTAATGGATTTGTGGGAGGATCCACGGGCAGGCAGTTTGAGGGCGGACATGGAGCTGTCGGGTGTGCAGTGGTCAAAGCTGAAAGACCTCTGTAAAGTCCTTCAGTGTTTTGAGGAATGCACACGGCTGGTAAGCGCAGACGACGCCATCATAGCATGAGCATCCCACTTGTGCATCTGCTCATGCAAACTTTGACGCACATTAAGGTTCAGGTGTCTGCAGCGGAGGAGGAGGAGGAGGGAAGCCTTCATGACAGTCAGGCATTGTCTGCTCAGAGAACTGTCCTGGACGAGGTGGAGGAAGAAGAGGAAGAGGAGGAGGATGAGGATGGAGGGGGATGATTATTTTGGTGAGGATGATGCTTCTCAGGGGGAAGAGAAAAATGTTGGCTTGCCAACGTCAGGTACAGGGTTTGTGCGTGACTGGAGGGATGTGGATTTGGCAGAAAGTGCTCCTCCACTCACTACTGGCAGTGCATCATTGACACCTGGAACATTGGACCACGTGTGATTACATCTTGCGGATCCTAAAAGGGACCCCCGCATTGGCAAAATTTATGAAGGATGATGACTACTGGTTGGCCAGCATCCTCGATCCATGCTATAAAGGCAAATTACAGAACATCATGCCACAGGAGAACCTAGAGCTAATATTGGCGAACAAGCAACTCTGGTAAACCATTTGTTAGAGGCATTCCCAGCACACAGCAGCGGTGCAGGTTCTACCCGAGCCGTACTGGGCTAAACGGAAGAGTGTGTTCGTGGTGCACACAGCTGAAGTGGCGTTGGAGACAGGGGTTTCATGACCATGTTGTGGTATGATTTCTCGAGTAACGCTCACACGACTGGTAATACTGAATCGATTGCAACAGACAGGAGACAGCAGTTGTCAACTATGGTTCAAAATTACCTCTCCTCCCTATCGATGTTCTCCCTCCCAGTTCATTCCCCTTTGACTACTGGGCCTGTAAACTGGACACCTGGCCTGAATTGGCACAATATGCCTTACAGGAGCTCGCTTGCCTGCTGGTAGTGTACTATCAGAAAGAGTCTTCAGTGCTGCTGGATCAATCCTGACAGAAAGAAGGACCCGGCTGTCGACAGAAAATGTAGGTGATCTCATCTTCATTAAAAATGAACCATGCCTGGGTTTCAAAGTATTTTGTACCCCCTTCCCTGATGACACATAGGTTGCGAGCAAAATGGCTCGCTTTGTCCTCCTCTTCCTCCGACTTCTCCAATTCCTCCATTTGCAGCTGCTGAAAGTCCAACCTACACCTCAACATATGCCAGTTTTTCCACCTCCCTAACTGGGCTGTACCCCCCCAGGGCCAGAGTCAGCACCTGGCGCACCCGGGCAAGTGCCAGTGCCCTATGCAGGTGGGGGGCCCACTCGCCATCAGAGACACCAGCGTACTATGAGGGGCCCTGTGCCAGTTCCCGGCGCCGAAAAGTGTGCCCCCCTGCTAGCTCAGGGCCCCAGCTCTTGCAATACTTACCTCTCCCTGCCCACCGTTGTGACGTCTTACGCGTTTCCTGACAGTGACATTCAGGTCAGAGAGCGCGATGATGTCACGTCTGTGCACCCTCTGCCTGAACATCACAGTGCAGAGAGCTGGAAGATGGCAACACTGAGGAGTCCAGAATAGAGCAGTGCCCCGCGAGGAGAGGTATTTCATTTTTTTTAATAGTTGGAACAATATATGGGGAGGGATTATACACTGGAGAATTATTTATGGGGCCCATCATACACTTGAGCATCATAGATAGGGCTCATTATACACTGCAGCATTATCCATAGGGCACATCATATACTGAAGCATCATATGGGGCCTATTATGTATGGTGCATCATATGGGCACAATATATATGGAGCATCACATGGAGACCATTATATATGCAGCATTATATATGGGGACCATTATATTTGGGCATTATATGGGGTTCATCATACACTGGAGCATCATATATGGGGCCCATAATATACTAGGGGTATCATATGGGTTTCATTATTTTTGGGGCATCATATACAGCCCTTTATATATGGAGCATCATATGGAGCACAATGGGGCCTATTCTGTATGGAGCATTATATGGAGCCCATTCTGTATTGCGCAATATATAGGGCTCATTATTCTGTATAGAGCAATATATGGGGCTCATTATTCTGTATGGCGCACTATGTGGTGCCAATAATACTGTATGGAGGACTATACTGTCCGTTTTTTGAGCTATTGTAGAATTTAAAATAGATATCACTCATGTAATGTAAGAAGTGAAGTATTTGGCATTGTACTATACCTATATTTCTCTGCCGTATCGGAGCATCATGAATTGTGGTATGTATTAAAGGGGCCTACTGAGACTCTTTGGCCCTGGGCCCATGAAAACATTGAGCCAGCACTGCCCCCCCCCACAACCTTAGCCAAATAATCCCCAGTTTTCAATGCGTTACTATTATTATAAAGTAAATTAAGGTTGACAAGCGTAAGTAATAAGAATTGATGTCGTTGGCATTGAAATGGGCACTGTAGGTGTGTTTTCTGTCCTCCACTCCCTGCCGACTTTTATTTCCCATTGACTTGCATTGGGGTCGAATTTTCGATTCCACCCGAAAAAAGGCAAAGTCGCTCATCTCTATTTTCACCTTTCAACAGGAATTTTTGGCCCACTCCTCAAGAGCAAACTGCTCTGTTGTCTCATGTTTGAAGGTTGCCTTGTCCAGATGGCATGTTTCTGCTCTTTCCAAAGATGCTCAACAGGATTTAGGTCAGAATTCATAGAACGCCACTTCAGAATAGTCCAATATTTTTCCTCTTAGCCATTCTTTGGTGTTTTCAACTCTGTGTTTTGGGTCATTATTCTGTTGCAAGACCCAAGACCTGCGACTGAGACCAAGCTTTTAGACACTGGGCGCACATGTCTCTCTAGAATCCCTTGATAATCTTGAGATTTCATTGTACCCTTCACAGATTCTAGACACCCTGTGCCAGATTCATCAAAGCAGCCCCAGAACATAACAGAGCCTCCTCCATGTTTCATAGTAGGAAAAGTGTTCTTTTCTTGATACGCCTTCATTTTTCCATCTGTAAACATAGAGCAGATGTGACTTGCTAAAAAAGTTCCATTATTGTCTCATCTGTCCATAGCATATTCTCCCAGAAGCTTTTGCGGCTTCTCAACATGTAGTTTGGCAAATTCCAGCATTATTATGATTTTTTTTCAACAATGGTGTCCTCCTTGGTTGTCTCTGCCCTGACGTCCACTTTGGCTCATACAACAACGGATGGTGCGATCTGACACCGATTTTCCTTTAGCTTAAAGTTCACCTTTAATCTGTTTTAGAAGTTAATCTAGGCTTTTTGATAACTTTTGTATTATCCGTCTCTATGATTTCATCAATTTTCCTCCTGCGGCCACGTCCAGGGAGGTTGGCTACAGTCCCATGGAGCTCAAATTTCTGAATAATATGTGCAACTGTAGTCACAGGAACATCAAACTGCTTGGAGCTTTTCTTATAACTTTTACACTTAACATGTTTGTCTATAATTTTCTTTCTAATCTCGTGAGACAACTCTTTCCTTTGCCTCCTCTGTGTCATGGTCCAGTCCGGAGTTTGTGCGCTGCTGTCCTCTCTCAGGACTGGTCATGCGGGGGTTAATTTCCTCGGCCTCGTTCTGGAGCGGGCTGGGCTATTTCAGTCCGTCACAGCCGGCTTACCAGTGTTAGTGATAGCTCAAGCTTCCAGTTTAGAGCCATGACCCCTGTTACCTGGTGATCCTCCTGCCTTAGACTTGTTTACTCGTGTATGATCCGGACTGACTGACCCCGTCTCTTGGTATCCATCTCTGCTGCTACGTTCTCTGTCTGCTATTTGACCCTCGGCTTGGTATACTGACTACGTGTATTGCTGCTCCTTCTGGTACTTCTGCCTCTGTACGGATTTGACTCGGCTTGCCTGACCACACTCCCACCACTTGGTGGTGCCTGTGCTTCTGATTTGTATAGCTTCTCTGTGTACTCAGTCTCACGTCCCTCCCTAGCTCCCTCTGGGGAAGGTTGCGCTACACAGCAGTAGTCTGACAGCTCCCATCTGGTTTTGACCTATTGGCTTGTTTCTGACCACGGGCTTGCTGAGACCTCTGGTTCTTGTATGACTGATTATTCCTAACACAGCTTTGGATGTTTTTGCTGCCACCTGGTGGTGGTTTTGGCTGCTGCAGTGCAGGCTTGTCCTGAGCACACTGGCCTCCATTTCAGCTGCTTTACATTATCACTAACCTGACATTTAAACGAGAGTTTGCAATTTTTTTCCCCTGGTCATGGATCCGCTGCATAACTTGGCGGATCAAGTGTCCAGTTTGACGCAGATGGTGCAGGATTTTTCTGGGAGACATCAGGCCATTGTTACGTCTCATACCCACTTACAGAAAAAACTTACTGAGAATATTAAGACTGTGCAGGGAAACACCTCTCATATTGTTAGTCTACCTGATGACTCTGTAGATGTTGTTTTGCACTCCCCCGAACCTACAGTTAAACTTCCTGACACATTTTCTGGCAAGAAAGATCAGTATCGCATATTCAGGAGAGTTGTAAATTATGGTTTTCTCTTAGACCCCGATCATCTGGGGATGAGACTCAGCGGGTAGGGATTATTATCTCCTTACTTAGGGAAGGTCCCCAATCCTGGGCTTTCTCGCTGCCTCCTACCGCTCCTGAACGGAGCTCGGTAGATAGGTTCTTAGAGGCCCTAGGACTTATCTATGACGAACCGGACCGTGTTAGGGTGGCAGAGGACACCATTATGGGTCTGGTTCAGGGGAAGCACTCAGCTGAATGGTACAGCTCCGAGTTCTGTCGATGGTCCACTGAGGTATCTTGGAATGACTTCGCACTGAGATGTCTATTCGGGAAGCGACTGTCGGATTGCTTGAAGGACGCTCTGGCTATCCATCCACCTCCCAGCTCTTTGGAGGAGGCTATGACTCAGGCTATCCGTATGGATCGGAGGCTACGGGAGAGAGGTCTTACACAACGGGGGATTCTGTTGTTCCCTGCTAACCCGGATGTTTTGCTTCCATCTGAATCTATGGAGGTGGAGCCACTGACTTCCAGGAAAAAGAGAGGAAACGGCGGTGTGATGAAAAGCTGTGTTTTTACTGCGGAGATCCCGGACATTGGAAAAGGGACTGTCCCTCTTGTCCATCCACTAACAAGCGGCTGAGTCTGGGTGATCATCGTGGAGGTCACTCAGACTCTCAGGTACCTTTTACTTCATTTATAAAGATACTGTTAAAGGTGGAACTTGGTGTTGAGATCTGCTTTGTCCATACTTCGGCTTTTGTAGACTGTGGGTCATCTCTGAACCTGATTGACTCTAAACTGGTTGCCCGCTGTAGATTAGGGACAGTTAGGTTGGAGACTCCCTTAAAACTTGTGGCTATTGACTCTACACCTCTCACAAAGGATGGTCTCCATTTCATTTCTCAAGAATTCACCCTCAGGGTGGGGCCCTGCACCAGGAGCACATGTCATGCTTTGTTTTGGATAACCTCCCTGCTGACCTGGTGTTAGGGTTTCCTTGGTTGCAACGGCATAACCTGGTTATTGACTGGGGGTCCCGGGATATTGTCAAATGGGGACCTAATTGTGCTAAAAATTGTCTTGCTACTGTGTCTATGTCATCCGTCAGTCTGGAGGGTATTCCGGAGTACCTGAAGGACTTTGAGGATGTGTTCTCCGAAAAGGAGGCTGAGGTTCTGCCACCACACCGCCCATTTGATTATGCCATTGATCTTGTTCCCAGTGCCAAATTGCCCAAAGCACGTCTGTACAATCTCTCCATCCCTGAGCGAGCTGCTATGAAGGAGTATATCTCTGAAAGCCTCCGTAAAGGACATATTCAGCCATCTGTCTCTCCCGTGGCAGCAGGGTTCTTTTTTGTTAAAAAAAAAGATGGTGGTTTACGCCCGTGCCTCGATTTTCAAGAACTGAATAAGATCACCATAAGAAACACTTATCCTCTCCCACTGATACCTGATTTATACAACCAATTGTCCGGGGCCAGATGGTTTTCTAAGTTGGATCTCAGGGGAGCATACAATCTCATCCGTATGCGGGAGGGGGATGAGTGGAAAACTGCGTTTCTCACCTCTGAAGGTCTATTTGAAAATTTGGTCATGCCGTTCGGCTTGACTAAACGCACCAGCGGTATTCCAGAATTTCTTTAACCATGTTTTTTCAGACTTTATTGGACGCTTTGTGGTAGTTTATCTTGATGATATACTCATATATTCTTCTGATAGACAAAGTCACATGGGTCATCTTCATGCGGTTCTCCAGAAGCTCACTGAGAACTCTCTCTTTGCCAAACTGGAGAAGTGTTCATTTTTTACTCAAGAATTGTCCTTTCTAGGGGTCATTTTGTCCTCTGAGGGGTTTCGTATGGACCCTAGGAAGGTACAGTCCATTGTGGATTGGGTACAACCCAGAGATCTCAAGGGTCTTCAGCGATTTCTGGGTTTCGCCAATTGTAACGGGTCTGGGAGGCGGAACCTCTGAGCTTTATTATACAAGGAGGCTTTCCTTGTAAAGGAGCGGGTGGCGCCCGGGGAGACGGACAGGAAGTCACTGCAAGTGACGGGGGCAGTCTCTGGACAGACAGGTGGGAGGTCACGGCAAGTGACCGGGGCAGTCTCTGGATAGACAGGCGGGTAGTCACGGCAAGTGACCGGGGCAGTCTCTGGATAGACAGGCGGGTAGTCACGGCAAGTGACCGGGGCAGTCTCTGGGTTGACAGGCAGGTAGTCACGGCAAGTGACCGGGGCAGTCTCTGGATAAACAGGCGGGTAGTCACGGCAAGTGACCGGGGCAGTCTCTGGGTAGACAGGCAGGTAGTCACGGCAAGTGACCGGGGCAGTCTCTGGGTAGACAGGCAGGTAGTCACGGCAAGTGACCGGGGCAGTCTCTGGATAAACAGGCAGGCAGTCACGGCAAGTGACCGGGGCAGTCTCTGGATAAACAGGCAGGCAAGGGGCCGGGGCAGTCTCTGAATGGACAGGTATATACGACCTGAGACGGTGGAGCCTCCCAGTAGGCTAGCAGGCATATGACAGATGAGCGCCCCCAAGTGAGCAGGCGAGAGTCTCTGGAATAGCCGATGGACACCGCGGGTGATGGCCGAACCTCCAGGTAGGCTTGCAGGCAGATGGCAGATGAGCGCCCCCAAGTGAGCAGGCGAGAGTCTCTGGAACAGCCGATGGACACCGCAGGTGATGGCCGAACCTCCAGGCAGGCTTGCGGGCAGGTAGCAGACAGCAAACTGGCAGGAAACAGGCAGGTAACTGGTAACGGACCCTGAGGGCTGAAGCAGAGTAAACAGTGCAACAACAACATTGCTCGGGCACCTCCATTAAGGAGGAAGTACTTTATATAGGGTGGAGTCCTCCGGCATTGGCCGGGGACCTTTTTGAAAGATGCGCGCGGCCCCTTTAAGAGCGGGGGCGTGCACGCGCGCGCGCCCTAAGCCCAGTGGCAGGGAAGGAGCGCGCAGCCCAGCAGGGCGGAAGGAGGACGCTGTGTGAGGGTAAGGGGAGCGACGTCCCTGCCTGGCAGAGGACGCTGGCGCAGGGGAACAGCGTCCCTGCCTGGCAGAGGACGCCGGCGCTACACCAATTACTATAGAAAATTTATCAAGGGGTTTTCTCAAGTGGTCAAACCCCTCACTGATCTCACTCGAAATGGGGCTGATCTAAAAAACTGGTCAGCTCCAGCTGTGGCGGCATTTTCTTCATTAAAAAACAGTTTCATGACTGCCCTGTACTGGTTCAACCTGATTTGTCTAAACCATTTATCATAGAGGTGGACGCCTCTGAGGTGGGAGTGGGGGCTGTGTTGTCCCAGGGGCCCACCACATTAACTAACTTAAGACCCTGTGCCTTCTTTTCAAAAAAATTTTCCTCTGCTGAGAGGAATTATGATGTGGGTAACCGGGAGTTGTTGGCCATTAAATTGGCATTTGAAGAATGGAGGCATTTTTTGGAGGGGGCAGCTCATCGTATCACTGTCATTACAGATCACAAGAACCTGTCTTACATCGAGTCCGCCAAACGTTTAACTCCGAGACAGGCAAGGTGGTCACTTTTTTTTTCCCGATTTCAGTTTTCCATCATTTTCAGACCAGGGTCCAAGAATGTGAAGGCAGATGCCTTGTCTCGTAGCTTAGATCCAGTATCTCTTCCTGAACCTCCTTCCTCCATTCTTCAGCGGGGGGTGGTGGTGGCTGTGGTGTCCTCGAGATTGGAACAAGAGATTCGTGAGTCCCAATCTCTTGCTCCATCGTCCATACCTGAAAATAAGCTCTTTGTGCCTGTCCAATATCGGTTAAGGGTGCTTCGAGAGTTCCACGACTCTGCTCTGAGTGGGCATCCGGGAATCTCGGCCACTTGTAAAGCCATCACTAGGCTGTTCTGGTGGCCCTCGTTAACGTCAGACATCACTGGGTTTGTGTCCTCCTGTGAAAATTGTGCCCGCGCAAAAGCCTCCCGCAACCGGCCGGCCGGGGAATTGGTGCCACTGCCAATTCCGGATAGACCATGGACTCATCTGTCCATGGATTTTGTCACCGATCTTCCTCCCTCTAATGGCAAAACCGTGATCTGGGTAGTTGTTGATAGGTTCAGTAAACAAGCACATTTTGTAACTTTAAAGGGCCTTCCGAATGCTGAGACTCTATCTAAACTATTCATTGAGCATGTGATCCGGTTGCATGGTGTGCCTGTCAGTGTGGTGTCTGATAGAGGGGTACAATTCGTGGCAAAATTCTGGAGGGTTTTTTGTAAAAAGCTGGGCATCAGTCTGACCTTTTCATCGGCCTACCATCCCGAGACCAATGGTCAGACTGAAAGGACCAATCAGTCTTTGGAGCAGATTTTACGGTGTCTGGTCACGTCTAGACAGGATGATTGGTGCTCTGTGATACCTATAGCAGAATTCGCTTTCAATAATCGTGTCAATCAGTCCACTGGTACTTCTCCATTTTTCTGCAACTATGGGTTTCACCCTCATTTTGGTGAGTTTTCCCAGCTGGATTCAGGATGTCCAGGGGCTGATTCGGCCTTTCTGAGGTTGGGGGAGGTCTGGAGGGAGGTTCAGAGAAACATTGGGGAGGCTCAGGGCAAATATAAATTTTTTGCAGATAAACGATGTTCTGTGGGGCCAGCTTATCAGGTGGGGTATAAGGTATGGTTATCCACCAAAAATATAAGGCTGAGAATTCCCTCGGCTAAGTTGGGTCCCAAGTATATTGGTCCGTATGAAATTTTAGAGGTAATTAATCCTGCGGTCTTTCACCTGCACTTGCCTCCGTCGTTGCGGATCTCCATTGTGTTCCATAAGGCGCTTCTGAAAGCGTCGGTGCTTTCCTCTGGTGAGTCTCCCTCACACCCACCGCCTGCTGTGGTAGATTGACAGACCGAGTACGAGGTGGAACAGGTGGTGGATTCTCGTATGCTCTGCCGTTCACTTCAGTACTTGGTCCATTGGAAAGGGTACGGTCCTGAGGACCGGTCATGGGTGCCGGCGCGTTTGGTCCATGCTGATCGGTTGGTCCGAGCCTTTCACGCTCGTCATCCAGGGAAGCCTGGGGGTCCGGTGGCCCCCCATTGAGAGGGGGGTACTGTCATGGTCCAGTCCGGAGTTTGTGCGCTGCTGTCCTCTCTCAGGACTGGTCATGCGGGGGTTTATTTCCTCGGCCTCGTTCTGGAGCGGGCTGGGCTATTTCAGTCCGTCACAGCCGGCTTACCAGTGTTAGTGATAGCTCAAGCTTCCAGTTTAGAGCCTCTGACCCCTGTTACCTGGTGATCCTCCTGCCTTAGACTTGTTTACTCGTGTATGATCCGGACTGACTCTGACCCCGTCTCTTGGTATCCGTCTCTGCTGCTACGTTCTCTGTCTGGCTATTTGACCCTCGGCTTGGTATACTGACTACGTGTATTGCTGCTCCTTCTGCCTCTGTATGGTTTTGTCTCGGTTTGCCTGACCACGCTCCCACCACTTGGTGGTGCCTGTGCTTCTGATTTGTATAGCTTCTCTGTGTACTCAGTCTCACGTCCCTCCCTAGCTCCCTCTGGGGAAGGTTGTGCTACACAGCAGTAGTCTGACAGCTCCCATCTGGTTTTGACCTATTGGCTTGTTTCTGACCACGGGCTTGCTGAGACCTCTGGTTCTTGTATGACTGATTATTCCTAACACAGCTTTGGATGTTTTTGCTGCCACCTGGTGGTGGTTTTGGCTGCTGCAGTGCAGGCTTGTCCTGAGCACACTGGCCTGCATTTCAGCTGCTTTACACTCTGGTCCATGTTGAGTGTGATACACACCATGTCACCAAATAGCACAGTGAGTGTCTGTAGCCCTCTATACAGGCCCACTCACTGATTCCAAGATTGTAGACCCCTGTGATGCTAATTAGTGGACACACCTTGATTTAACATGTCCCTCTTGTCACTTTATTTTCAGCGGTACCATCATTTCTGTCCAGGCCTATTTCATGAGTTTTATTTTTTAAAAAACTTAATGGAAGCATGGTTGAAAGGCAATGTCTGACTTTCATTTGTTCATTTTCATAGATTTTTGATTTATTATTAATTTAGTCATATTCAAGTAATTTCTGTCACCATTGTGGGTTTTTCTGTCATTAAACGAGAGGTACCAACAATTATGACCACGTGTGTATCTCTGAACTAATCTCTCGATATCTTCCCTCACGTAATCTCCGGTCCTCCCAAGACCTCCTTCTCTCCTCCACACTTATTCGCTCCTCACCTAATCGCCTCCAAGACTTTTCCCATGCATCCCCCATCCTCTGGAATTATGTTTCCCAACACGTCCGACTATCAACCACATTCAAATACTTCAGATGGAACATAAAAACCACCTCTTCAAGAAAGCTTACAGTCTGTGATGACCCCACTGCCTCTTCACCACTACTGGAGCTACGGTCTCACCAACAGCGGAGCTGCTGCAACCCACCAACAAACTGTTTCCTTCCCTTCCATCCTGTAGAATGTAAGCCTGCAAGGGCAGGGTCTACTCCACTCTGTATCAGTCTGTCATTGTTAGTTTGTTTACTATAAGGGATATCTGTAATTTTTATGTTATCACCTTCTCATGTACAGCACCATGGAATCAATGATTCTATATAAATAAATAATAATAATACAAGTGTATGGGTGCGTGGAAAACAATGGACTGCACTTGGATGTCATCCAAGTGCAGTTTTATTCAGCAGACTCAAACAATAGAGAAAATAGAGAAATTAAGTTCTCTGTCTTCTCCACCTGTGTTCTTATTTTCTCATGTGAGAGAAACAGATCACACAAAGCTGACACTCTGCTCAAATAATCATGTGACCCCAGACCTAGAGTTACAATTCAATACCACATGATAGTGTAGCCACAGTTCCACTCCTGTGCCTACACCAACATTTTTATAATAGGACATTAATTTATAGTATGTCAAGCAACCAACGATTATGAGATCAAAGGAGCATCAGCACTCCTCAGAATGTCAATTTCTCCATTAGTTACAAACACAGATCCCTACTTGCCTCATACATAGATATTTTTTAAGCTATTATTATTTTTATGTTATATTTGAACTCAGATGTTCAATTTGCAAAATGTTAGATTATATCATCTAAGTTAATTACAATTATCATCAATGAATATCGAGACTGAACAATTATATTTTTTGAAAATCCAAAAGTGCTTCTCTATTTATAATGAATTTGCCATCAACAAAAGAAGGTAAAAAAAGAGAACATTAAAAAAGTTCAAGTTTGAGGCTTATAAAAGGAATAGAACATTTTTTACTTTTTTATTTAGACAGTGATATAATGTTTCTTTTGTGAGAGATATGATAATTCAAATGAAAGCGGCAGACTGGCTGGTCTCATTTTCTCCCCATTAAGAATTTTCTCTTACCATATACGTACTGCTGCGGGTGGTGTTTCATCCACTTATTAGTTCTATTCAGAACAGATATAATTGACTTCTTGCTTTACTGAAACATTTGTACAGTCTATGCATCTTTTTCAATGAAGAATGAGGGTCTGTACTCTTTTCTCCCTCCTGTGTTGCTGGGAAGTATCATAACAAATTGCTCTGAAGAACACTGAAGTTCATTTTTTAAACAAGTGTCTTAATTCCCAGCTGCTTCATTTGTATGGCTTACAGTTGTAATTAATGGTAGTACAAAGGCCAAATAAACTGTATTGTCCTGTATCAACTGAGCCAATACATCGTCCTCTGCCTTAGGCATGTTATATTTTTCAATACGTTCACAGCAATAACTTATGTGTTATTTACTGACCTGTCCGAAGAGGGGTGGAAATGAAATGCATTTACTATAAACTAAATGAAAGTATACTTCATATTACTACATTAAATTAATTGATTTGAATTTTTATAGTTTTGCAAATCGTGGGAGCAAAATTTTTGCACATTAATTTCAGTCAACCCATATGTACAGTGTCCATTTTAGGACATGATCATATATTAAAGTCAAACATCAAAAATACTCTGATACCTGACACTGTCTGATACCTGATTCTGATACCTGATACTTGACTTTGATACCTAACTCTGATACCTGACACTCTTTCTGATACCTGATTCTGATACCTGATACCTGACCCTGATACCTAACTCTGATACCTGACACTCTTTCTGATACCTGATTCTGATACCTGATACCTGACCCTGATACCTGACTCTGATACCTGACCCTGATACATGATTCTGATACCTGATTCTGATACTTGACTCTGATTCTGATACCTGACTCTGCTACATTTTTCTTGGTTCAAATCCCATGTTAGAATTTTTTTAGGTTATGCAGGTTAATACAAACTCCAATCCAATTCCACTTTTAATATCTGACATTCTTATTATCTTCCTGACTTGTAATAAAATAATCTATATCCTAAGGGTGAAGCATCTGCATCACACATAGTTTTGGTTTAAAATAATAATAACAAAAAAAATAAAATAAGTTCCATTGCATGGTTTTTAACTCAAAGCTCTTTGCTTATAAGCTTGCACATATTACCACTACGCTATACTGTCAACTGTGTGATTCCAATGACTGAGTCTGATACTTGACTTTATTCAAACATCAACATCAAAATGTTTTTTTCTGAGATCTGATACTTGACTTCATTCAAACATCAAAATCAAACATTTTTGGTCTGATACCTGATGTCTGATACCAGACACTTGACTGCTTTCAAGCATCAAAATCAAAATGTTTTTTTCTGAGACCTGATACTTGACTGCTTTCAAGCATCAAAATCAAAATGTTTTTCAGATACAGTACTTGCATGGTTCACCTCATAAGGGAGGACAAAGGATCCTTTCACTACTGGTTGAGCTGATGGCTGAGTGGTTAAACTTCTGGTCTATAGAATAGAAAATGTGAGTTCAAGCCCTGTGAAAGTTAGCTTTTTCTTTTTTTTTTTTATATCACATGGCCAAAGAAATTGGGTGGGAGGCACTAATTTACTACATACGTTTTGTTTTTTTCTTATTATTACCCCAAACACTTTTTTTATGTACTATGTTGTACTATGATGCAACGTATAACTTATTTCAGCCAGTCATTTTCACAATAATACAATTATTGCATCCACAGATTCCAATCTAAGTAAATTACAATGTAATGATAAAAAAAAATTGTGTTTTCTAAAACATGCTCCTAGTTGGTTCTATCTTCTATAGGCTAGTACAGTTTATGCTCAACCCGGGCAGGAAACAGATTATTTACTAGTACCAAAAAACATTAAGTGCCTACAATATAAGTATAAAACTTTGTATAATCTAGCAATAAAGTCCCACTGGGGCAATCATGAAATGCACTTGTGACCGAGATACTTGAAAGTTGTTTTCTGTAACACTGGCATCATTGCAGCTTGAATGAACAGGTCATCTCATCTCATTCAGCCTCTGTGATTGCTTATCTTTTTCTTGTAAAGCTACTAAGTCAATTTTTGGGATGCACTCTATCTGGAAAAGCTACAGTATCATCTCAAATATTGAATTCTAGCTTATGTTTGGTTTAAACATATCAAATAGTTCCACAATTTCTCCAAGCGAGAACTCAAACTGTAGCAGTAATACATTGAAGAAGTAATAAGATCTTTTGGATTCAAACTGTTTGAACTACTTAAAATGTTACTGATACATCAGTTTGACAGTAATTTGCACTTAGTAATCAGGAGAAGGATATAAAATATGGGCAAAAGTGTGAGTTTCTAGTTTTGTGCTTTAAGGGAAACATTTATTTTTGTTACAACCATAAAAACTGTATAAAGTATATCTATATATATATATATATCTATACATACAGTACTGTATATCTACGATATAGATATACTGTCCAGTTGCAAATTGTTCAGAATACAAAATAGCATAATATGCACAAAATTAAGGTGCAAAGCAAAATTATGTGAAACCAAACTTGAGTTTCAATCATCCAGTTTCTGAGTATGTATTTCATGATTACATAATTAGCACAATGAAAATTTACTGAAATAGTGTGGGTGAAATCACGCAAACTTAGAATAAACAGTCTTAAAATTTGTCAAATCTCTCAAAGTCACTCGTACTGTTTTATAAATGTAGTTCCTTTTAGCCCGTACTAAGCAGTCAAGATTACACCACATATTAGTTTACTTACTTAAAAAAACATTATATGTGGTTTGCATGGAAGAAATTTTTGGGTTCCAATTCTGTTGTATTTAACCCCTTACTGCCATCGGACGTACTATCCCGTCCATGGTACCTGGGCCCGTATGACCATGGACGGGATAGTACGTCTCGTGCGATCGGACGTGCTCCCGGGGGGAGCGCAGCCGATCGCGCCCGGGTGTCAGCTGATTATCACAGCTGACACCCATGACTGTGTGTCAGGAGCGGTCACGGACCGCTCCCAGCACATTAACCCCTTGCACACCGCGATCAAACATGATCGCGGTGTACTGGGGGCACAGGGGAGGATCGCGCAGGGTGGGGGCTCCCTGCGCGCCCCCCTGAGACCCTCAGAGCAGCGCGATGTGATCGCGCTGTTCTGAGGGCTTCCTCCCTCCCAGGACCCGGATCCAAGATGGCGCCGGGGTCCTGGAGGGAGGCGGCTTCCTCAGTGCCTGCCGAGAGCAGGCACTGAGAAGCCTGCTGCACTGCCTGAGCGATCGCTGGTGTGACAGAGTGCTGTGCACACTGTCACACCAGCGATCTGATAAAATACTGTGATGTCCCACCCTGGGACAAAGTAAAAAAGTTAAAAATATAAAAATAAACATGTTTTAAAAAAAAATCCAAAATAAATAAAAAAAATATATATATTCCCCAATAAATTCACTTCTTCCTGTAAATAAAAAAAACAAAGCAATAAAAGTACACATATTTGGTATCGCCGCGTCCGTAACGACCCCCCCTATAAAATTGTCCCACTAGTTAACCCCTTCAGTGAACCCCTTAAAAAAAAAAAAAAACGAAGCAAATAATCAATGCTTTATCATCATACCACCAAACAAAAAGTGGAATAACACACGATCAAAAAGACCGATATAAAAAAACATGGTACTGCTGAAAACGTCATCTTGTCCCACAAAAAACGAGCCATCATACAGCATCATCAGCGAAAAAATAAAAAAGTTATAGCTCGCAGAATAAAGCGATGCAAAAATAATTATTTTTTATATAAAATTGTTTTTATTCTATAAAAGCGCCAAAACATGAAAAAATTATATAAATGAGGTATCGCCATAATCGTACTGACCCGAAGAATAAAACTGCTTTATCAATTTTACCACACGCGGAACGGTATAAACGCCTCCCCCAAAAGAAATTCATGAATTGCTGATTTTTGTTCATTCTAACCTCCCAAAAATCGAAATAAAAAGCTATCAAAAAACGTCACGTGCTCAAAAATGGTACCAATAAAAACGTCAACTCGTCCCGCAAAAAATAAGACCTCACATGACTCTGTGGGCCAAAATATGCAAAAATTATAGCTCTCAAAATGTAATGATGCAAAAACTATTTTTGCAATAAAAAGCGTCTTTTAGCATGACAGCTGCCAATCATAAAAACCCGCTATAAATAGTAAATCAAACCCCCCTTTATCACCCCCTTAGTAAGGGAAAAATAATAAAATTAAAAAAAAGTATTTATTTCCATTTTCCCATTAGGGTTAGGGTTGCGGCTAAAGTTAGGGTTAGGGTTGGCGCTAAAGTTAGGATTAGGGTTAGGGTTGGGATTAGGGGTGTGTTAGGGTTAGGTTTGTGGTTAGGGTTGGGACTAGGGTTAGGGGTGTGTTGGGGTTAGGGTTGGAGTTAGAATTGGGGGGTTTCCGCTGTTTAGGCACACCAGGGGCTCTCCAAATGTGACATGGCGTCTGATCTCAATTCCAGCCAATTCTGCGTTGAAAAAGTCAAACGGTGCTCCTTCACTTCTCAGCTCTGCCATGCGTCCAAACAGTAGTTTATCCCCACATATGGGGTATCAGCGTACTCTGGACCCCAAGAGTTATTGTGCAATTTGTCCTATTTCTTCTGCTACCCTTGGGAAAATAAAAAACTGGGGGCGAAAATATCATTTTTGTACAAAAAAAATTATTTTTTTGTTTTTACGGCTGTACATTATAAACTTCTGTGAAGCACTTGGTGCTTCATTGTTATGTTTCGGTAGCTGAGGAGAGCAGGCAAAAAGGAAATACACCAGAGCAGTTGGAATCTATGAGATTGCAGTACCCTGACTAACCACCACAACTAGAGGCAGCCGTGGAGCGTTCCTACGTTGGTCCTAGACGCCTCGTCACAGCCTGAGAAACTAACTACACCTAAAGACAGAAACAGGAAAGCTATCTGCCCCGGAGCAGAACCCCAAAGATAATAGAAAGCCCCCAAACATGTAATGGCGGTTAGACAAGAGGAAATACTGACACAGAAAGAAAATAGTATGAGCAAACGCTGGGGCCCAAACTATCTAAATAAAAAAGGATAGGAAGGGTACTTACTGCAATCCCAGAAAACCCTGAAAAGCACCAACTCTACTAATTTCAAAATCACCTGAGATTACATGACCTCTTCCACCTAAATTAGTTCTCTGGTGTAACAAAATGAAAACAGCAGCCACTGAAAAAACTGGAAAAAGCAAAAGAACAAAACTCAGTGGCTGAACTAAACTGAGAGGGCAGAAGCCCCCGGAGGGGACCCTGAAGGCCCCCAAAGAAGTGCAGTACAAAATGCAAAAATATAGCACAAACACAAAAGAAGCAAAAGTCTTAACTGTAAGCAGGAGATGCAGACACGACACAGCAGGCTACAAGGGAAACTGGAATGAAGGATTCAGACCAGAACAATTGATCACCGGCAACCCTGATGGGAAAATGACTCCCTTATATAAGACCAGTCAGTAAAACCTGATTCCCAGTCCTCACAATCTTCACTAGCACCGCTTGTAACCACCAGAGGGAGCCTCTGCTCAGAACTCATCTCAAACCCATTCACAACAGTACCCCCCCCTTGAGGAGGGGTCACCGAACCCTCATTTGAGCAACCAGGTCGGTCAGGATGAGTTCTATGATACGCACGGATAAGTCTCCTAGCATGGATGTCCGAAGCAAACACCCAAGAATTGTCTTCCTGACCATAACCTCTCCATTTAACCAAATACTGGAGTTTCCGTCTAGAAAAACGAGAATCCAATATTTTCTCAACCACATACTCCAGATTGCCCTCAACCAAAACAGGGTCAGGAGGCACAGCAGCAGGAACCACTGGCTCAACAAACCTCTTCAACAAGGACTTGTGGAACACGTTATGGATCTTAAATGTCCCTGGAAGAAGCAAACGAAAAGAAACAGGATTAATAATCTCCATGATCGTATAAGGTCCAATGAACCTAGGCTTAAATTTAGGAGATGCTACTCTCATAGGAATATTCTTTGAGGACAACCAGACCAAGTCCCCCACTTCAAACCGAGGACCATCAGTCCTATGCCGGTTAGCAAACCGCTGGGCCTTCTCCTGAGAGAGGGACAACCTCTCCACTACCTGGTCCCAAATCTGTTGCATACGCTCCACAACAGAGTCAACACCTGGACAGACAGAAGCCTCCATCTGTCCTGAAGAAAATCGAGGGTGAAACCCAGAATTACAGAAAAACGGAGACATCAAAGTGGCAGAGCTAGCCCTATTATTAAGAGCAAACTCAGCCAAAGGCAAAAAAGAGACCCAGTCATCCTGATCAGCAGACACAAAGCATCTCAGATAAGTCTCCAATGTCTGGTTTGTTCTCTCAGTTTGACCATTGGTCTGAGGATGAAATGCCGAGGAGAAAGACAATTGAACACCCAGTTTAGAACAAAAAGTCCTCCAAAATCTGGAAACAAACTGGACTCCTCTGTCAGACACAATGTTCTCAGGAATGCCGTGTAAACGAACCACGTGCTGAAGGAACAACGGCACCAATTCAGAGGAGGAAGGCAACTTAGGTAATGGCACAAGATGTATCATTTTGGAAAACCTATCACAAATTACCCAGATGGTGGTCATTCTCTGAGAAACAGGAAGATCGGAAATGAAATCCATAGAGATATGGGTCCATGGTCTCTTGGGCACAGGCAATGGCATCAACAAACCACTAGAGCGAGAGCAAGGCTTGGAGCGAGAGCAAGTCCCGCAGGACTGCACAAATTCCCTGACATCACGAGACAAGGTAGGCCACCAAAAGGACCGACTAACCAAGTCTCTGGTACCAAAAATTCCGGGATGCCCAGCCAATGCGGAACAATGAATCTCAGATATCACACTCTTTTTCCATTGGTCCGGGACAAACAATTTTCCAACAGGGCAGCGCTCGGGCCTATCCTCCTGACACCCCTCCAGAGCAAGTCTCAAATTGGGCGAGATGGCGGAAAGAACTACACCCTCTTTCAAAATAACAGAAGGATCAGATAACTCAGGAGAGTCCGCAAGGAAACTCCTCGAGAGGGCATCCGCCTTAACATTCTTAGTGCCAGGAAGAAAGGAAACCACAAAATTAAAACGTGTGAAAAACAAGGCCCACCTGGCCTGTCTAGGATTGAGTCGCTTGGCAGATTCCAGATAGACCAGATTCTTATGGTCCGTAAGGACCACCACCTGATGTTTGGCTCCCTCCAGCCAATGTCTCCACTCTTCAAAAGCCCACTTCATGGCCAACAACTCCCGATTACCCACGTCATAATTACGTTCAGTAGGAGAAAATTTTCGAGAGAAAAAGGCACAAGGGTTACTTTTAGAGGTCTCTGGATCTTTTTGGGACAAAACGGCACCTGCCCCAATTTCAGAGGCATCAACCTCCACCTGAAATGGCAGAGAAACATCAGGCTGCCGTAGAACAGGAGCAGAAGTGAATCTCTGCTTAAGTTCCTGAAATGCAGAGACTGCCTCAGGAGGCCAATTCACCACATCAGAACCCTTTCTGGTCAAATCAGTTAATGGTTTAACAATAACCGAGAAATTACCAATAAATTTACGATAAAAATTGGCAAAACCCAAAAATCTCTGAAGAGCCTTTAATGAAGTAGGTTGGACCCAATCACAGATGGCCTGAACCTTGACCGGGTCCATTTCAATAACAGATGGGGACAAAATGAACCCCAGAAATGAGATCCTCTGTATGCCAAAAAGACACTTTGATCCCTTCACATACAGAGCATTCTCTCTCAAAATCTGGAATACAGTTCGAACATGTTTCACATGAGAGTCCCAGTCATTAGAAAAAATCAAGATATCATCCAAATAAACAATCAGAAATTTATCCACAAAATCACTGAAAATGTCATTCATGAAGGACTGGAAGACGGAAGGAGCATTAGTGAGCCCAAAGGGCATCACTAGGTACTCAAAATGCCCTTCAGGGGTATTGAATGCCGTCTTCCATTCATCCCCGTGCTTAATGCGAATAAGGTTATACGCCCCCCTGAGGTCAAGCTTGGTAAACCAAGTAGCGTTTTTCACCCTGGAAAACAGGTCAGAAATCAAGGTAACGGGTATTGATATTTCACAGTAATATTGTTCAAGAGACGATAATCAATACACGGCCTTAATGAACCATCTTTTTTGGCCACAAAGAAAAAACCGGCACCTAAGGGTGAAGAGGATGGTCTGATATGACCCTTCTCCAATGATTCCTTGATATAAGACCGCATAGCGTCATGTTCAGGTACAGACAAGTTAAAAAGGCGACCTTTAGGGAATTTACTACCCGGCACTAATTCAATAGCGCAGTCATAGCTCCTATGGGGAGGCAAGGATGCAGATTTACTTTCGCTAAACACATCAGAAAAATCAAACAAAAAGTCAGGAACATCCTCAGCCTGGGGGGAGGCAGAAAAAACAGGAGTGTTGGTATTAACACATTGGCAGCCCCAACTGGTTACAGACACAGATTTCCAATCCAAAACAGGATTATGAGACTGTAACCAAGGGAAACCCAGCACGATAATGTCATGCAGATTATATAGAACCAAAAATTTGCAGCACTCCTGGTGATCAGGTTCAACCCTCATTATCACCTGAGTAGAAAACTGGGGTTTATTCTCAGCCAAAGGGGTAGAATCGATCCCCGTAGGGGAATAGACTTCTGTAGGGGTATCAAGGGAAACCCACAACGTTTAGCAAAATCATAATCCATCAGGTTAATAGCTGCTCCAGAATCAACGAAAGCCTGAGCAGAAAATGAGGACAGAGAGCATATCAGAGTGACAGTTAATAAAAACTTAGTCTGAACACTACCCAAGACAACTGAGCGTGCAAAACATCTTCCCCGCTTAGGGCAGACTGAAATAGCATGAGAGGCATCACCACAGTAGAAACATAACCCATTGCGCTTTCGAAACTCATGACGCTGTGCCCCAGACACCACTCTATCACACTGCATGGGTTCAGAAGCTGGTTCACAAGGCAACACCATTCCACGCATACTTCTCCGCTCACGCAAACGTCTGTCAATTTGAATCGCTAATGACATAGAATCATTGAGACCAGAGGGGACAGGGAATCCCACCATAACATCCTTTACATTATCTGACAGACCCTTCCGGAAAAGGGCCGCCAAAGCGTCGTCATTCCATTTGGTCAGGACTGCCCACCTACGGAATCTCTGACAGTATAACTCAGCGTCATCAAGCCCCTGATTTAATGCCAACAAGGTTTTTTCAGCTTGATCAGTGACATTAGGCTCATCGTACAATAACCCCAAAGCCTGAAAAAACGCATCATCACTCAAAACAGGATCCCCAGGTATCAGGGAAAAAGCCCAATCCTGAGGATCGCCGCGCAGGAGAGAGATGATAATTTGAACCTGCTGCGCTGCGTTTCCTGAGGACTTAGATTTTAAGGCAAAAAACAATTTACAATTATTTTTGAAATTCTGAAACTTAGCTCGATAACCCAAAAACAAATCTGGCATGGGAATCCTAGGTTCCACAACAGGCAACCTAGCAAGATATGCAGCAATACTCTGAACCTCAGTGGCAAGCTGATCCACATGGCCAGACAACCGTGCAAACTCCATTGGGAGAAAAGATCCTCCCCAGCACCCAGAGATACAGAGGGAAAAAAAAAAAATGCAACAAACAGAAAAATATCTCTGACAACTCTGACAACCTTTTTTCTTTCACAATATTTTTCCCTTCTGTGAGTGCCATACAATTTTCAATTTTTTAGGCCGGTGATACTGTTATGTTTCGGTAGCTGAGGAGAGCAGGCAAAAAGGAAATACACCAGAGCAGTTGGAATCTATGAGATTGCAGTACCCTGACTAACCACCACAACTAGAGGCAGCCGTGGAGCGTTCCTACGTTGGTCCTAGACGCCTTGTCACAGCCTGAGAAACTAACTACACCTAAAGACAGAAACAGGAAAGCTATCTGCCCCGGAGCAGAACCCCAAAGATAATAGAAAGCCCCCAAACATGTAATGGCGGTTAGACAAGAGGAAATACTGACACAGAAAGAAAATAGTATGAGCAAACGCTGGGGCCCAAACTATCTAAATAGAAAAGGATAGGAAGGGTACTTACTGCAATCCCAGAAAACCCTGAAAAGCACCAACTCTACTAATTTCAAAATCACCTGAGATTACACGACCTCTTCCACCTAAATTAGTTCTCTGGTGTAACAAAATGAAAACAGCAGCCACTGAAAAAACTGGAAAAAGCAAAAGAACAAAACTCAGTGGCTGAACTAAACTGAGAGGGCAGAAGCCCCCGGAGGGGACCCTGAAGGCCCCCAAAGAAGTGCAGTACAAAATGCAAAAATATAGCACAAACACAAAAGAAGCAAAAGTCTTAACTGTAAGCAGGAGATGCAGACACGACACAGCAGGCTACAAGGGAAACTGGAATGAAGGATTCAGACCAGAACAATTGATCACCGGCAACCCTGATGGGAAAATGACTCCCTTATATAAGACCAGTCAGTAACACCTGATTCCCAGTCCTCACAATCTTCACTAGCACCGCTTGTAACCACCAGAGGGAGCCTCTGCTCAGAACTCATCTCAAACCCATTCACAACACTTCATAGCGCTCACCACACATCTAGATAAGTTCCTTGTGGGGTCTATTTTCCAAAATGGGGTCATTTGTTGGGGATTTCCACTGTTTAGGTGCATCAGGGGCTCTCCAAATGCGACATGACGCCCCCAGACCATTCCATCAAAGTCTGCAATCCAAAACGTCACTACTTCCCTTCCGAGCCCCAACGTGTACCCATACAGTAGTTTTCTCCCACATATTGGATATCAGCGTACTCAGGACAAATTGGACAACAACTTTTGGGGTCCAATTTCTCCTGTTACCCTTGTAAAAATAAAATATTGGGGCAAAAAAATCATTTTTGCAAAAAAAAAAAAGATTTTTTATTTTTACGGCTGTGCGTTATAAACTTCTGTGAAGCACTTCGGGGTTCAAAGTGCTCACCACACATCTAGACAAGTTCCTTGTGGGGTCTATTTTCCAAAATGGGGTCACTTGTGGGGGGTTTCCACTGTTTAGGCGCATCAGGGGCTCTCCAAATGCGACATGACGCCCCCAGACCATTCCATCAAAGTCTGCAATCCAAAACGTCACTACTTCCCTTCCGAGCCCTGACGTGCGCCCATACAGTAGTTTTCTCCCACATATTGGGTATCAGCGTACTCAGGACAAATTGGACAACAACTTTTGGGGTCCAATTTCTCCTGTTACCCTTGTGAAAATAAAATATTGGGGGCGAAAAAATCATTTTTGTAAAAAAAAAAAAAGATTTTTTATTTTTACGGCTGTACGTTATAAACTTCTGTGAAGCACTTCGGGGTTCAAAGTGCTCACCACACATCTAGATAAGTTCCTTGTGGGGTCTATTTGCCAAAATGGGGTCACTTGTGGGGGGTTTCCACTGTATAGGTGCATCAGGGGCTCTCCAAATGTGACATGACGCCCCCAGACCATTCCATCAAAGTCTGCAATCCAAAACGTCACTACTTCCCTTCCGAGCCCTGACGTGCGCCCATACAGTAGTTTTCTCCCACATATTGGGTATCAGCGTACTCAGGACAAATTGGACAACAACTTTTGGGTTCCAATTTCTTCTGTTACCCTTGTGAAAATAAAATATTGGGGGCGAAAAAATCATTTTTGTAAAAAAAAAAAGGATTTTTTATTTTACGGCTGTACGTTATAAACTTTAGTGAAACACCTGGGGGTTAAAAGTTCTCACCACACATCTAGATAAGTTCCTTGAGGGTCTAGTTTCCAAAATGGTGTCATTTATGGGGGTTTCCACTGTTTAGGCAGATCAGGAGCTCTCCAAACACGACATGGCGTCCAGCCAATTCTGCGTTGAAAAAGTCAGACGGCGCTCCTTCCCTTCTAAACTCTGCCATGCACCCAAACAGTGTTTACCCCCACATATGGGGTATCAGCGCACTCAGGAAAAATTGCACAATAACTTTTGGAGTCTTGTTACCCTTGGAAAAATAAAAATTGGGGTGAAAAGATCATTTTTGTGGAAAAAATATGATTTTTAAATTTTACGGCTCTAAGTTATAAACTTGTGTGAAGCACTTGGGGGTTCAAATTGCTCACCAAAGATCTAGAAAAGTTCCTTAGGGGGTCTAGTTTCCAAAATGGGGTCACTTGTGGGGGGTTTCCACTGTTTAGGCACATCAGGGGCTCTCCAAATGCAACATGGCATCCAATCTCAATTCCAGCCAATTTTGGTTGGAAAAAGTCAAATGGTGCTCCTTCCATTCCGAGCTCTGCCGTGCACCCAAACAGTGGTTCCCACCCACATATGGGGTATCAGCGTACTCAGGACAAATTGGACAACAACTTATGTGGTCCAATTTCTCCTGTTACCCTTGGGAAAATAAAAAATTAGTGACTAAAAGATCATTTTTGTGGGAAAAAAATAGGATTTTTTATTTTCATGCCCGGGCATTATAAACTTGTGTGAAGCACTTGGGGGTTCAAAGTGCTCACCAAAGATATAGATAAGTTCCTTAGGGGGTATAGTTTCCAAAATGGGGTCACTTGTGGGGGGTTTCCACTGTTTAGGCTCATCTGGGGCACTGCAAACGGAACATGACCCCCATCAACGTCTGCATTCCAAAACGTTACTACTTCCTTTCCAAGCCCTGCCGTGCACCCAAACAATTTCCCCCCCCCCACATATGGGGTATCAGCGTACTCAGGACAAATTGGACAACAACTTTTGGGGTCCAATTTCCTTGGGAAAATTCAAAAATTTGGGACTAAAAAATCATTTTTGTGGAAAATTGTTTTTTTTTTTTTTTCACACCCAGGCATTATAAGCTTTTGTGAAACACTTGGGGGTTCAAAGTGCACACAACAGATCTAGATAAGTACCTTAGGGGGTCTAGTTTCCAAAATGGTGTCACTTGTGGGGGTTTCCACTGTTTAGGTGCATCAGGGCTCTCCAAACACGACATGGCGTCCAATCTCAATTCCAGCCAATTTTAGTTTGAAAAAGTCAAACGGTGCTCCTTCCCTTACGAGCTCTGCCGTGTGCCCAAACAGTGGTTTTCCCCCACATATTGGGTATTGGCGTACTCAGGAGAAATTGCATAACAACCTTATCTGTCCATTTTCTCCTTTTACCCTTGTGAAAATAAAAAAAAAGTTTGTAAAAGATCATTTTTGTGGCTAAAAAGTTAAATATTCATTTTTTCCTTCCACGTTGCTTTAGTTCTTGTGAAGCACCTAAAGGGTTAATAATCTTCTTGAATGTGGTTTTGAGTACCTTGAGGGGTGCAGTTTTTAGAATGGTGTCACTTTTGGGAATTTTCTGCCATATAGACCCCTCAAAGTGACTGGTCAACTTTTAACCCTTATAACTTCCTAACAAAAATAAATTTTGGTTCCAAAATTGTGCTGATGTAAAGTAGACATGTGGGAAATGTTATTTCTTAACTATTTTGTGTGACATATTTCTCTGTTTTAAGGGAATAAAAATTCAAAGTTTGAAAATTGCAAAATTTTAAAATTTTTTGCCATATTTGCATTTTTTCAAAAATAAACGCAAGTTATATCGAAGAAATTTTACTTCTAACGTGAAGTACAATATGTCACGAGAAAACAATCTCAGAATCGCGAAGATCCGTTGAAGCGCTCCAGAGTTATAACCTCATAAAGAGACAGTGGTAAGAATTGTAAAAATTGGCCCGGTCATTAACGTGCAAACCACCCTTGGGAGTGAAGGGGTTAAAGTGGTGGCCTGAAACTAAAGTTGAATGTAATCCTAAATGTCTATCCATTTAATGTAATGATCTAATCATTTTTATAACGTATTCAAATTAAAAATTCCCATTCATTCTCTACTTTATCTTTCTATTCTCTTATCTTTTTACTTCTGCTTTTATGACATTTCATTTGAGGTTCCGCACTTCATGTTGGGGTATTCAAATGGGATGTCATTAGGGAGCAGGTATTTTATTCAACTTAAAATAAAGTGTCTTCAGATGCGTCCATTTCAGAGACTGTATTAGTCCCTGCTATATTGAGCATGTGTCGGTTGTCAATTCGGTCGCTTGCTCAGTGTGAGCTAGCTGTTCACAGTGCGATATTACTTTAATGTGCAGTGACAGTGCGCTCCCTCAGAAGGTCTCATGAGAAATGATGAAAAGACAAGGGCGTTCACTGACAGTGCACATTGAAAATGAGCAAATTTGGTGAGCAAGGAGAACAGAGACCAACCTCCGAAACTTATTTCACTGATGACCCCCGATAATGTCCCATTTGAGTATATCAGCATACACAGGGGATTCTCAAACAACATGTCAGTAAGGTATAGTAGATCGGCAACGGTAGCAAATTTTTAATTATAGTATATTAATATTGATTAGATTATTTACTTTAAATTAAAAAAAAAATTAGCTTTGGTTTCAGACTACCCCTTTCAGGTAGTAATTCTCCCCCAATAAGTAAATTTATCCTCACATATAGAACCATCAGAGCAATAAACAAACTATTCTAGCAATATTGCTGAGTGATGGCTGCCAACCTTAAATATATATATATATATATATATATATATATATATATATCTCCCTTTTTAAGACTTCATATTAAGACTCTATATGTTCTAAATATATAGTTCATGTGAACAACCATAACATAGAAAGAATGCACATTCTACAGAATTTCAGACCGAATTTTATATTAGATTGTTCAGCTTCATTCCTGTAATGCTATGTTCACACGTTGCATTTTTGATGCTCTTTTTTCCTAAGGCAAAAAAAGACTTGCCTCATAAAAGCAGGTTTTGCTTGACTTTTGGTGTATTTTTTTTGCAGCGTTTTGTCAGGATAGAGTTGTCTCTTGTCCATGCTGAAAATGTTTAGTGGAAAAAAAAATCTGATTTTACTTTATCAGATTTGGCAAAAAAACACAGCAATAACTGACATTTGCATTTTTGCAGTGTTTTTTCAGCATTTTTTGCACTACCCAATGCTTTAAATAGGTTAAAAACGCCGAAAAAATGCTGAAAAAAACGCTAAAAAAGTGACATGCTGCATTCTGCAAAACACTAGGTAAAGCACAAAATACTGAGGACAAAAAATCCAAGCTGTGTGCATGAGTTTTCTGAAATCTCACAGACTACGCTGGTACTGTAAAACACAAATGAAAATTTGCGTTAAGAAAACGCAAAAAAAATGCAACGTGTGAACATAGCATAACACAAATATGCAAGACTAGTCATTCTGGAGAAACTCTGAGTCAATTCTAATTCTCGTACCATTTAATTTGAAATGTGCAAGTTAATTTAAAACAATCATTAGCCAATTATTTACTCTTAGGATGTGAAAAATGAATATCTGTATTTTTTTTTCTGTGTACCTTATTAATTATACATGCCGCATTGACAAATCGAAGAAAGTGTTATAAACAATGACCAGAGAAAAGGTGTAAAATTTTACAAATGCAATTAGGCTAATTTGTTTTCCAGACATTATTGTCACTGCCGATGAACACAGAGTAAAATCACCTTTTCTAGATTTATACTGCAGCTAAGTGTTATCTGAAGGTGACACGCTCCCGTCATTAATCCTTTACTTAGGAAATAGGCTTTTATTGTCATTTCCATGATAATATGGGAAATGTGTTACCCACTCTACAACTTTCTAACAGCTAATACAAAAAGCAGTTCCTTCCCATTTATCATGCCCACACTTCAATTGAACCACGTTGAACTTTTTTATAATAAGTGTTATGCTGATTGTATAACAAATATGACATGATAGATTTAAAAAGTCCTACATTTTAGCATTGCTTTTTGCTGTTCTAACAGATGCTTTACACAAAAAATTGTCTTACTTTAGAAGTTTGCCGACCATCCATAAATTCTTGGCCACTCTGTAAAATAGGGCACTTTTTCCCCTTGTCCATAAAAAAATTGACATGCTCTTGATTTTTTGAAGCTGGAAAGACTTGTACAGATTTTTATGACTGTATTTATCATCCTTTTACAGTTCACAGTGAAGGCAGCTAATTTCTTCATATAGGATTTATGATCTGTAGGCATTTATTATTATTTATTTATTCAGCTTACTTATATAGTGTCAGCGCTTTGGTTCCCTTTGGGGCTCACAATATAAATTCCCTATAAGTATGTCTTCGGAGTGTGGGAGGAAACTCGAGTACCCAGGGAAACCTACACAAACATGTAGAGAACATACAAACTCATCATTTATCACCATCACGCCTTATAAATTAAATGATTCTATTATGAATGTTAAACATCAGATAGAACTGAGAAAAAAAATGTTGCATTACCCCTGATACAAGAGTGATAATGGTGGCCTGTGGTTGCCAGACAAAAGCACTGTGAACCTCCTACTGCCAGCATCTCTGTCGGTGCCTCTTGTGAGTATTACAACCAACGTTCTCTTATATGTGTAATGCCCCACAACAATGATGTTGTACCAGATCTGCTATTCAGAAGAAGGGTCAGTGGGATTTTTTCACCTTGTGTATTGTAGTTTGGTTTCCTGGGGGTCACAATGCAACTCCATTCACCTGCATTGTACCAGGTTGTAGCAGCTGCACACAGCAATCTTTGGTCATGCAACCATTGCTCTGGCCAAAGATCCTGTGCAGCCCCATTCTTTTATTAAGGCCGGGGTCAGAATTGCAAGAAACTCGCACGAGTCTCCCATGTCAATACCCGGCACTGCCGCCGACACTCGGTACTGGAGCGTGCAGCGCCATGTATTTCTATGCAGCCGCACGCTCCAGTACTGAGTGCCGGGGGCAGTGTCGGGTATTGACATGCGAGACTCGTGCGACTTTCTCGCAATTCTGACCCCGGCCTAAGGAGGAGATATGGAAACAGCAGAACACAAACCTGCAGCTGGAATAAAATTTGAGGTGCTTTTGCTGTCTTCACAAATGTTTGCTACACAGTTTTAATAAAATAAAACCACAGCACCTCATACAGCAATAGCTACATGCTCCACATTTAGTGATAACTACAAAACAATGATCAAATGCAATATTAGCCACATAAAATCAACAACAATCCTTTTATAGAACCATTAATCTAAGTACTAAGGATGCTTGTAATTCAAACCAAAAACAGGCCCCCTGGGATTAATACCAAAGAAACCAAATAGGTACAATACACCTTCAGGCTAAGTTCACACGTTGCGGAATTGCCGTGGAAATTTCCGCGGCAATCCCGCACTTCTCCTGCGGGAAATACGCATTTTTTTGGTATGCGTATTCCCGCCAGAAACTAGCGTTTTGCAAGCGTAATTAGCTTGCAGAATGCTAGCGTTTTCCTAGCGATCTGTAGCATCGCTTGGAAAACTGATTGACAGGTTGGTCACACGAGTCACACATAGTGTTTGACAAGTGTGACCAACTTTTTACTATTGATGCCGCCTATGTCGCATCAATAGTAAAAAGATCTAATGTAAAAATAATAAAAAAAACAATAAATAATGATATTCTCACCTCCCGGCGGCCCCCGCTGCTTACCCGCCTTCAGCGACGCTCCCGGCAACTCCCGATCCCAGGAGTCCTTTGCAACAAATCACCCCGATGACGTAGCATCACGCGAGACCGCTACGCCATCTGGGTGATTCTCGCAAAGGATTCTTGGGACCGGGAGTTGCCGGGAGCGTCGCTGAAGGCGGGAAGGCTGCGGGGGCCACCGGAAGGTGAGAATGTCATTATCTATTATTTTAATTGTTGTTTTACCAGGGATATGGTCCCCAGGGCCTGGAGGAGAGTCTCCTCTCCTCCAGACCCTGGGTACCATCGCACATGAACCGCTTACATTCCGCAAAATTAATGAACATGTTGCTATTTTTTCCGAGAAGTGTTTTTTTCGCGGAAAAAAACGCAACATGTGGCCAAAACATGCGGAATCAATTAACATGTATAGGATGCTTAATGCTTGCGTTTTTTTCGCGTTTTTACCGCGTAAAATCGTGGAAAAAATGCGGAAAAAACGCAAATATTCCTGAACGTGTGCACTTAGCCTTAATGTTAAAATCAATAGTTTGTTCAAAATAAGTTAAAATATTATATAATCATAAACAATCAAAAAGCAAAGTTACCTCACAAATATCAAAACACAAAGATGTCAGGCAAAATAGCATCCAAAGGACATACAATTTATGTCTTATACATTGTTATATAGGTTGGTATAGATATATCTATAACAAATAGACCAGTATACAACATGCAGTTTAATACATAGTCTGGTGCCTAGGACTAGTATGAGTGTATCAAAAGACAATTGCTGTCTATATATTAAGTGTAGTTACACTTGCAGTGTAAAAATAATAATAATAATAATGCCATAGGCACCTCACATGTTTCATAGCATGGCCCAACAATAAAGTATCTGCTCATAAATACTGTCAGACCTTAAGACAAAAATAGTCCTGGAGTAATGTAGTAATAATAGGCCACATGTGTTAAAGAAAAAGTAAAAAATAGCACAGACCCAATTCTGCTGAGCTCCGATGCATGTTTCACTCTGCTTCCTCAGGGGGATGTGTAAGGCTATGTGCACACGTTGCGGAATTGCCTTGGCAATTTCCGCGGCAATCCTGCACCTGCCTACACATTTTTATAGGTATGCGTAGTACCACCAGAAACCAGCGTTTTGCAAGCGTAATTAGCTTGCAGAATGCTAGCGTTTTCCAAGCGATCTGTAGCATCACTTGGAAAACTGATTGACAGGTTGGTCACACAAGTCAAACAAGTGTTTGACACGTGTGACCAACATTTTACTATTGATGCCGCCTATGCCGCATCAATAGTAAAAAGATCTAATGTTAAAAATTATAAAAAAAATAAAAAATCGTGCTATTCTCACCTTCCGGCGGCCCCCGCAGCCTTCCCGCCTATCAGCGACGCTCCCGGCCAATCCCGCTCCCAGGCATCCTTTGCGACAATGACCCCAGATGATGTAGCATCACGCGAGACCGCCTCATCATCTGGGGTCATTGTCGCAAAGGATGCCTGGGAACGGGATTGGCCGGGAGCGTCGCTGAGGAGCGGGAAAGCTGCGGGGGCAGCCAAAAGGTGAGAATATCATTATTTTTTATTTTAATTATTGTTTTTATAGGGATATGGTACCCAGGGCCTGGAGCAGAGTCTCCTCTCCTCCAGACCCTGGGTACCAACTGCACGTGAACCGCTTTCTTTGCGCATGGTGGGCATAGTCACATGCGGAAAGTAAGCGGTTCAATGCATTCCTATGGTGGCAGAATCGCTGCAATTCCGGAAAAAGAATGAACATGCTGCGTTTTTTTCCGTGATGTGATTTGACCGCGAAAAAACACGCAGCATGTGCACAGCATTGCGGAATCCCATAGGATATAATTAGTTACGTTGGGTAAGCGTTTTTGCCGCGTTTTTGCAACGTGTGCACATAGCCTAAAGGGTTAGTAGGAGGTTTGTGGTTTATATAAAGGTAACAGACCAATAGTGTAGTGTGATGTATAAACAGCATCATAACAATGATTAAATACTTACGTAAAGTCACATTGTTGGCGCATGGTGCAATATTAGCCACATGCCACTTAGCGGAGTGAACAACCTGCCTCTCATACACTGTGAACCTAGTTGTTCAATATTTTTCTCCTTTCTTTACATTCCCTCATATATAATATTTATCTTGCTCAGTTTTGTCTCCTCCTTTTCATGTTTCTCTTGTTCTCTCTTCTCCTCCTTGACATGAAAAGGACGCCACATGATTGTGAACCATATTACCAAGCATTTCAGACAAATGCCCAAAAAACAATGGGCCTGAATCATCAAGATGTTTACGCTAGATTTCTGACAGTAGACACCTTGATATGTTGCGAAATTTTTCTGCAACTTAAAGTTGGCTAAAATTTAGCGACTTTTGGCATTTTTACAACAAGTTGGCGGAACTAGGGTGGGACGGGATGTGGCGAAACATGTTCGGCTAATTTAACAAAATATGCACCACTTAAGTGGCTTAAATTATGCTAGATATATTCTCCAGTCCCTGTCCTGAGTAACAATTCTGTCAGGAGATGGAAGGTGGTTATAAGATGACCCTAATGTATTAAGTGTCATGTGCCTCCTAATGAGTAAGGCTTATCTTACTCCAGCACTGCCTGTATTTAGGCTGGTGTGTAGAATGCCAGTGTTAATTAATCTTTCCTAATATGTATAATTATTTAATGTAATCTAAGCAGATTGATCAAGCTCTTTCAGATTGTTAGTCCTCCATATGAGTGATTTTTTTTCTATAGTTCACTGCAGGGATAATAGTTTGTTTCATAGCAACCTGTGAAACTAACCGATTTCCATTTATTTTAGTGGATACTCAGTAGGTTCAGCTGAGCAGACAGTTTTGTTTAATACAACTCATAGCTGAAGGTAATAAAGAACATATTGGGGGATCTCCACTTTTATCTCCACAGGCCCTAATACAGCAATCTGCAGGAGTTCTCCCTAAGAAAAAAAATGTTATTAGCAATTCAGGATTTTTTTTATCAGAAATTTGCTAATATCTCAGAACCAGACAAATATATAAGCAGGTAATTCTGTATATTACCTAACAAGCGAATGGATTAAATGTTCTCCATGCAATGTGCAATATGTTCATGCTCTGAAATTTAGATTACACAAATCTGAAACTGAAATAGTTACCCATAATATTAGACTTCAGATTACATGTCATATTCATTGATGAAGTCATGAAAATGAATTGTGAATGTCATTTGAGAGAAAATGATTAAGAAGGTTTGTTTATGATTGTCAGAGGCAGTAATAAATAGTTTAGTTGCTTTCTGCATTAAATTACTACTCTCCATTCATATTTACATATAACAAGGCAATGTCTCAAAGTGTTATGTTTCTTAGTTCACCATTATAGAGTTCCAACATACAGCAGTTTGCAAAAGTATTCACTCCCTTGGCATTTCACCTATTTTGTTACACTACAAACTGTGTTTAAATATTTTTGTAATCCCATGTGTGTGATGCATCAGCACTAAATAGTCTAAGTTGTTGAAGTGAGAAAAATATAGGCATAAATTTAACTTATGGGATCAAATAACTAAAAATTGTCATGTGCATACGTATTCAACCCTTTTTCTATGAAGCCCCAAACATCCTGGTGCAAGTAATTACCTTCATAAGTCACATGCTCAATGAATAGAAGTCCACCTGTGTGCAATCTAAGTGTCACATGGTCTGTCAGTTTATATACACCTTTTCTGAAAGGCCACAGAGGCCATTAAGTAAGAGCACAACTGACCAAACACCATGAAAACCAAGGAGATCTCTTGGACAAAATTGTTGAGAAGTACAGGTCAGGGTTGGGCTATAAAAAATATCCCAATCTCTGATGAACCCTGAGCACCATCAAATTCATCATCATCAAATATAAAGAGCATGGTACCAACAACAAACCTGTCAAGAGAGGACCATTCACTAAACTCTAAGCCCGGTCAAGACCAAAGGTAACACTGAAGGAGCTGCAGATTTCCCAAGCAGAGACAGGATTATCTGTCTATACAACCACAGTAAGCCATATACTCCACAGAGGTGGCCTTTTTAGTAGCATGGCCATAAAAAAAGCCTTTACTTACAGGGATATTCTTGAGCAAATCTTTAGGACTGACATTGATTTGAGACTGGAATGGAGGTTCACATTCCAACAAGGCAATGACCCAAAGCATACTGTTAAAGCAACAATCGAGTTGTTTAAGGGGAAGCATGTGAAATTCCAGGTTGTGAGGTAGCAAAACATGAAAAATGCCTAGAGGATGAATACCTTTTCAAGCCACTGCACCTCCCCATATACAGTGGCTTGCAAAAGTATACATCTATTTTGAAAAGGCAACCTCTGGATATCACTCTGAGCACGTGCACTCAACTTATTTGGCCAGTTCTCAGTGGTACCTATCTTGTTAAACCATTGTGTAGTTGAATAATGAATAATTTGGCACAATATCTTGACCATTTACACTTATTGCTGTACTCCCTTTTGTTGGCAGCAGTTTAGACATTAATGGCTGTGTGTTGTTATTTAGAGGGCACACCACATTTATAAAGATATATATATATATATATATATATATATATATATATATAAATTGTATATAAGTTAATTCAATGTCCATATACTGTTAGAGATTTTTCTGCTTTGTAAAAGAAACCCAGTCATCCAAGGCTTTGATAACTACCTTGTTACCATTATGCCCTTTTTTCTTCTGACTGTGACCTGTGAGCTGACCCTGCTCTTGTATTTGACGCTGCATTCGTCACCTTTTGACCATTGCATGCAGTCTCCTGAAATCCTGTTCTATATCATTATTTACCTATAGTGTTTTCATCTCAAAATTTCAGCTTCTGTCTTGTACTTTGTGTGTCAGCTCTTTTATCTGTATATTATAACTGTTACTAGCTTGTTTCTCATATCAATGTGTATAAGACAATTTTGTTTATAAAATAAGGGATATTGTTAAAGTAATACAACTAATTTTGTAATATTGCCTCTGAACTTGCATTACAGTTTGGAGTTACAAGTTATAAAATTCACTATGACATAGAGAAGATATTTATGTCAACCTACACTTACTTTCATGTAGTTCAAAAAAACTTGGCACTCAAATTGTGACACGAAAAATCATTTAATGAAGGTGCATCCAGACATGAAACAATTAAACGTTTTCGGTCCAATAATGGGACCTTCATCAGAATAAATGTCAAAGGAACGCTGGACTAATGAAGTATAACCTTCAGTGACTGCTGAATGTATAATACCCTGGGTAAATGGGAGAAGACCTGGAGCTGTGGATCAGGGACCAGGGACTCACCACAGAAAATTGAAACTGGGAGTCGATGTAGAGAGCGCTTGGAAAAAAGGCAAAGCTTGCCACTGGGAGGCGCTGGCAGTCCGGGTCCAAGGCCACGCTGTGAGGAGAAGAAAAAGCAGGAACCTGCTGAGGTAGGAGCTCCTACATCGACTCCCAGTTTCAATTTTCTGTGGTGAGTCCCTGGTCCCTGATCCACAGCTCCAGGTCTTCTCCCATTTACCCAGGGTATTATACATTCAGCAGTCACTGAAGGTTATACTTCATTAGTCCAGCGTTCCTTTGACATTTATTCTGATGAAGGTCCCATTATTGGACCGAAAACGTTTAATTGTTTCATGTCTGGATGCACCTTCATTAAATGATTTTTCGTGTCACAATTTGAGTGCCAAGTTTTTTTTAACTACATTTACCAGGCTGGATACCTGACTTGTGCACCTATTCTCACTTTAGTTGAGTGCCGTGGTTATTTTCTACATACACTTACTTTCATATCATATCACCAGACCTATCCATCAATGTCAATGGCTGCTCGCTTTCCCCAGTCCCGCATGCTCGGTGCCTTGGGGTGATCCCCGACTCTGCCCTCTCTTTCAAACCACACATCCAAGCCCTCGCCACCTCCTGCCGCCTCAAAATCAAAAATATTTCCCGGATCCACTCATTCCTCAACCATGAAACCACAAAAACACTAGTGCACGCCCTTATCATCTCCCGCCTCGACTACTGCAACCTCCTACTGTCTGGCCTCCCCTCTAGCACTCTGGCACCACTCCAGTCCATCCTACACTCTGCTGCCCGACTAATCCACCTGTCTCCCCGATATTCCCCAGCCTCCCCCTATGCAAGGCCCTTCACTGGCTTCCTATTGCCCAGAGGCTTCAGTTCAAAACCCTAACCATGACATACAAAGCCATCCACAACCTTTCTCCTCCATACATCTGTGACATGGTCTCCCGCTACCTACCCACACGCATCCTTCGATCCTCTCAAGATCTCCTTCTCGACTCCCCCCTCATCTCTTCTTCCCACAACCGCATACAAGACTTCTCCCGGGCTTCCCCCATACTCTGGAACTCCCTGCCGCAAAACATCAGACTTTCACCAACAACGGAAACCTTCAAGAAGAACCTGAAGACCCACCTGTTCTGACAACCCTACAGCCTACAATGATCCTCAGTCTACTGAACCATCGCACGACCAGCTCTACCCTTTCCTAGTGTATCCTCACCCATCCCTGTAGACTGTGAGCCCTCGCGGGCAGGGTCCTCTCTCCTTCTGTACTTGTGTGTCCCTTGTCTAGCACACGTTTATTGTACCTGTCTATATTTTCCCTTTTCATATGTAAAGTGCCATGGAATAAATGGCGCTATATAAATGAGTAATAATAATATTATCTAAAAAATGGATTGTAAGAGGTATAATTTTGAGGTTTTCCGATTCTGACATTAGCCACCAAAGCCCTCTTTTCTGCAGCTCACTTTTTAGATTTTCTATGTATCTTAAGACAGCTGCTGGGTCAAAATATATTCCATTACTATTAGTGCAGAAGGGATTTGATGACAGTTATGAGCCTTTTGGTACTGCAGAAAAGCAACACACAAAGATAAGATTTGTATGAAAATCCCTGGTCCTCATTGGGACTAGTACTTCATCACAATTCTGAAGTAAGGGTCCGCCTACTCTACACAGACCAACTTTTGGCACTAAATGATCACCTTTCAGCAAACTTTTACTGATCAGCAGCCTTTAAATAGCCTGTTCACACAGGCAGTCACCAGCAAACAATGTGTACTGAGCGATCTGTAATAGCCCGATCAGTGTGAATAGGCGGCCTCTGTTATTAGTAGTACGAGTTCTGTTTACACAGGGAGCTGTACCGCCATAAATGATGATTTTGCGCTGTGCAAGAGATCATTTCACCTGATAAATGAGCGTTTTACATGTTCATTGGGTGATTGGCAGCCTGTTTACATAGGAACTGAATTGCTGCCATAGAAAATGGGAGAAAAAATTGAAAAAAGCTCTATATAGTGTATATATAAAATATACATCTGCAAAAATTGCTATGAAAAAAGGAAGGCTCTTAGCGCATAGATTGGCCAATATATGTGTGCCCAATTGTCATGTCAAGGCGTCCTACATAAATTGGGTCCCTGTCCGGTAATGTCACCTCTCTTGGGCAAGCCTTTTGGACATGTGCACTACCACTCCCATTAGCCACAGGTGATTTTTAAGCAGCTTAGCTGGTCCATTCCTGTCCCATAAATTGTAGGCTTTTTTGCCCAAGAGAGGTGACATTACAGGACAGGGACCCAATTTACGAAGGACGCCTTGACGTGGCAATTGGGCACATATACATTGACCAATCTATGAGCTAAGAACCTTCCTTTTTTATAGCAATTTTTGCAGATGCTTATTTCACATATACACTATATAGCGCATTTTTTATTTTTTCTCCCATTTTCAATGGTAGCAATGCAGTTCCTATGTTCTAGAGTAACCATTCTTAGTAAGTTATGGTGAAAACTAAATCTTTTTGACTTATATGCTTTCTTTGGTTGGCATCTATTTACACTAGCTTAGATGTGCTGGTCCTTTTTTTTGTCTATTTGGCAGCCTGTTTATACAGGAAGATGGCTATGAATGAGCATTCTTAAAGGAAGAGTCAGACAGCCATATAACTCAGACGGCATCATAACACAATGCTCAGACTGGCCGGTGGCTCTCCTGACCCGAGTGTAACAGCTGTATTGAAATAGATGCTGTCACGCTTGTCAGGAGAGCCGCTGGACAGTCCAGGCATTGCATTGTGAATCATGTCAGTTATATGGCCATCTGACCCTTCCTAAGAACAATAATCTTTTAGTGTAAATGCCACTAAAAGTCTAGCTAAACTTTTGTCCATTCACTGTAACTGCCCTAAGCCAAACCTGCTACATTTTCTGTATAGATAACAGTGTAAGGATTTGTGGTTTTCTGTTGGAATATGTTTGGCGCAACAACTCCATTCCTGTCTATGAGTGTTTAGTTGCTAGATTTGTATGCTGTTTATAAGGTAAAAAAACCTCCCATAGGCTCACACAGGGAGAGCATGTGATTGTATTTCCTGTGTCTGTGTATGAGAGAAGCAGCCTGCTGTAGATGCTGTACAGATAGAGACACGCAAATGATTTATTCCTGAATTAATATGCTTATCATATATTGTTCCCGATTGTTCCTGAATAAAGAAGCGCTGTTGTCACGCACTTGGAGAGTATCCTGAATAATCCACTGCCAACAAGTTATTGGCCCAGAGGGACACAGAATCCCAGAGTGACACAGCAACAAAAGCCCAAAGCAAAAGCAGCACAGAGCAACAGAGAAGATGTTCACTAGAAGTAATCCTGTCAAGTTGTCAGTGCCAAGCCTCACTAACCAGAACTACCAGTCCTGCAAATTCAAGGTGAAGATGCTGCTCATAAGAGAAGGTACATGGAAATATACTCAGAAACAAGTGCCTCATCCATTCCCAGATGATTGGCTAGAGAAGGATCAGAAAGAACAATGCATGATCTCCCTCAGTGTAGATGATAATCAGATTGTGCATATATTCAAGTGTGCAACTGCAAAGGAGATGTGGGATGAGTTACAGAAAGTGCATGAAAGATCAAATCTCAGCAATAAGCTTTATCTCAGGAGAAAGCTGTATCAGTCTAAGCTATGTGATGGACAGAATATGCAGGACTACATAAGAAACACCCTAGAGATTGTGGAGTGTCTCAGGGGTATTGGAGAAGAGATTAAATATTTTCACGTTGCTGCACTTCTATTAAGTGGTCTTCCAGAGAGTTATTACACACTCGAGACTGCACTAGATGCACAGCCAGATGAAGAGCTGACACCAGAGTTTGTTAAAGGCAAACTTGTGGATGAATTCAAGAGAAAAATTCAGCATGTAAGCAGCAGTAATGAATCCCGAGCAGAAACAGCATTAAAAACACAAGATTTCCCTAAATATAAGAGCAATATAAAAGAAACTTGTGAATGTTTTGTGTGTAAAAACACACCTTAAAGCAGACTGCAGAATTTGGACAGCAAGAATGAGTCAGTTTAAAAAGCAGAACAGTCATCAAAGGCTTAAAACAGCTGTAAAGTAAGATTCTGCATGTGTTGAAGCTGCATTTAATGCCAGTACAGGCCCATCTGCAAAGCATATATGGTGTATAGATTCTGGTGCAAGCAGTCATATGACAAATAACAAGGATTTCTTCACTGACCTTTATGAAAGCAAGTCAGATGAAAGAAAGTCAGAAAAGGTCATCTTAGCTAATGGTGACTATATATCTTCAGAAGGAGTAAGAGATCGCTACCTCCACTGTCCAGTTTCCTCAGCACAAAGCAAAAATATCCCAATAAAGAATGTTCTCTATGTTCACAGCCTTGAAAGAAATCTTCTGTCAGTAAAGAAGCTCACGCAAAAGGGGAATGTAGTTAATTTTAGAGATAACAGCTGCATAATCTCAAAGAACGGTCACACTCTTGTAGAAGGAAAAATCCAAGTTGAACTTTGTCTGCTAAAATGCAAAGTAAGAGTGTACAGTGCTAGACAAGATCTGCATAAGAACTGTATCCATGTATGGCACAGACATCTTGGGCACAGAAACCAAGAAGCAGTAAGGAAGCTAGCTCAACTTTCAAATGGTATTGAAATCAACCAGTGTAGTCAAATGATGAAGTGCACTAACTGTCTTAAAAGGAAAATGTCAAAAAAAATCCTTTCCTAAAATAAGCACTACTAGATCTGCACAGCCTCTGGATCTGACACATACAGATGTATGAGGTCCAATAAGTGTTCAAACTTCTAGCAAGAAGAGATATTTTTTCACATTTATTGATGACTACTCCAGATATACAGTAGCCAACTTGCTTCACAGTAAGGATGAAGTTCCACAGAAACTTGAAGGATATCTTGCTGTAGTGTTTAACAAATTTGGAAGAATGCCAAAAGCCCTGTATGCAGATAATGGAACCGAATATACAAGTGGTAAGGTGCAAACCATTTTGAAAACAGATGAAATTGTGTTCCAGACTACCATTCTATACAACCCAGAGCAAAATGGCATTGCAAAGAGAAAGAATCGTACTCTCTGTGAAAGTGGAAGAAGTATGTTGTTTCATACAAATCTACCTAAAACATATTGGGGAGAAGCCATCATGACAGCTTGCTATCTTCCAAACAGACTGCCAGGTAAAGCCAAAAAATAAAACTCCATATGAACTATGGAACTGCGAGAAGCCTAACCTGAAGCACCTCAGGAAATTTGGATGAAAAACTTTTTTGTATGTTCTCAAAGAAAAACCTTCCAAGTGGGAATCACATGCAAAGCAAGGAGTCCTAGTGGGCGATAGAAAAATTCAAAAGGGATACAGAATCCTGCACCCAGAGACCAACACAGTAACAATCAGCAGAGGTGTAGTGATTGATAAAAACTATCGCTCAAATTCCATGAAGCTACACCAGTTATTCAACCTAAGAAGCAAGAACAAGAATCTCAATCACCAAACCCAGACACCGAAAAGGAAAACATTGAAGTGTGGATAAGCTCTGAAGCCACCAAGGAAGACACAGAAGAACCAAGTCAACCTCCAGTCAGGAGATCAGAAAGACCAAACAAAGGTATCCCAGGAAGACACCTTTTTATATGGTTAGAACACTTCCTCAACCAGAGCCACAGTCATTTTCAACAGATGCAAAAACTGCCTGTCCACAAGAAGCATAAGTGGATAAATGCTGCTAATGAAGAGACTGGAATGCAATTAAGAGAATTCTTCAATATCTTAAAGAAACTCAAAGGCTAAATCTTAAGATATCTGCATCAGGAGATTTTACTCTCAGAGGTTATGTGGAAGCAGATTGGGCTGGAGATTCAAGTGATCGGAAATCAACAAGTGGTTACTTGTTCAAGTTAGGAGAAAATTCAATTTCTTGGTCCAGTAGAAAACAAGTGTCAGTTACAATATCTTCTACAGAAGCAGAATATATGTCTGCTGCTTATGCAAGTCAAGAAGTAATTTGGTTGAAACAATTTTTGGAAGATTTAGGCAAGCCATTAGCTCAACCAACAGTTATCTATGAGGATAACCAAGGATGCATTAAACTTGCCAACAGTGAGAAGATTAGTGAATGGACTAAGCACATTGATGTAAAACATCACAACTTACTTGACTTAGTGCAACGTGGTGTACTCGAGTTTGTTTATTGCGAGTCTGTCAAGATGATAGCTGATGTTATGACAAAGCCATTATCAAGAGCCAAGTTTGTGGACTTCAGAAACGCAATGGGACTAACAGGATACGTAGTTGTTGAGTGGGGGTGTTGGAATATGTTTGGCGCAACAACTCCATTCCTGTCTGAGTGTTTAGTTGCTAGATTTGAATGCTATTTATAAATGTTAAAAAAAAACTCCCAGAGGCTCACACAGAAAGAGCATGTGATTTTATTACCTGTTTTCCTGTGTCTGTGTATGAGAGAAGCAGCCTGCTGTAGATGCTGTACAGCTAGAGACACACAAATGATTTATTCCTGATCTATTAAGCTTATCATATATTGTTCCTGAATAAAGAAGCTCTGTTGTCACACGCTTGGAGAGTATCTTGAATAATCCCCTGCAAACATCTTCCTATATGGCATTCTCAAGGAACTTTGGAAAAAAATAAATAGTTACAATTTAAGAAAATAAAGCTGCATCATATATTTATTACTTTGCAATTCATACATTTCCTAGTCCCAAACTGTAAAGTTATTTTCTCCATTTATCAATTTAATTCGTAGTCATATTTTGTATCTGCAATTAGGTAAAAGAAATGAAGTCATGTACCTATGACTAACATATAAATTAAATAACTAAACTTCATACTGCAGTCATCTACTTAAGACTTTCCCTTTTGCCCTACAAAATACTTGCAACAAATTATGCTAATTTCATAATAGGCAAAAAAAGAGATTGGAAAACACTACATGACAGTATACAGCATCCAGAGTCCACAAAATTGCTCCACACTTTATATCAATCCGCAGCAAGGATCCATTCTTCTAAGGCTAGTTTCACATTTCCGGCGGGCGCCTTGCGGCGCCCCCGGCATTTTGCCGCAGCGCCGCATGTGAAAACCTTTCACACTTCCGGCGGCCAAAATGCGTTTTTTTGCCAGATGGTTTCTGATGCTTGGAGAGATAAGAAACCATCCGGCAAAAACAAAAAACGTTACATGCAGCGTTTTTTCCGGAGGCCGCAATGTACATTTGCGCCGCATCCGGACAAAACCGCATGCAACGCATTGACATGCGGCGCCATCCGGCGCTAATGCATGTCAATGCGAAAAAAGCCGCATGCGGCGCATCAGATTTTCAGATGCGGCGCTGCGGCAAAATGCCGGGGGCGCCGCCAGGCGCCCGCCGGAAATGTGAAAGAGGCCTTACTCTCCAGCAAGAGACTACTCTTCCTCTCAGTCCCCACTATGGATAACTACTCTTTCTCAAATATGGCTCCACTCAGTTCCCAGAATGGTTTCATACTCCTTCTAAGTACCCAGCGCAACACTGCTCTTCCTTTCAGTCTCTAGCATGGATATACTTTCTTTCTCAGTCCCTATTAAGACTTCACTCTCCTTGACAGTCACAGAATGGTTCCAATTCCCAACGTGAGGCTTCACTCTCTTTGACATTTCCCACTATGGCTTCACTCTCTTTGACATTCCCCAGCATGGCTTCACTCTACTTGACAATCTTCAGCTTGGCTCCACTCTCAATGATAATTCCCAGTATGGGGTTTCACTCTCTTTGACATTCTCCACCATGGCTCCCCTCTCCTTGACAGTCCCCAGCATGGCTTCACTCTCATGAACAGTCCCCATGATGGCTTCACTCTCCTTGAAAGTCCCCAGCATAGCTTCACTCTCTTTGACAGTGCCCAGCATAGCTTCACTCTCTTTGACAGTCCCCAACATAGCTTCACTCTCCTTGACATTCCCCATCATGGCTTAACTTTCCTTGACAGTCCCAAGCATGGCTTATGTGCTCATTGACAGTCCCCAGCTTGGCTCCACTGTCCTGCCTGCAGCCATTCACTTCCAAGTCACTGGGGGGGTTCAGGGGCTGTTACAGTCATCGCTCAGTACATAGTGTGTTGTACTCCCTTCCCAAAAGATTGATTGACAGCTTGATCTACACACATCAATCAATGAGTCAAGGAGTGAATATAGTACGCTTACTGTATAGTGAACGGTGACTGTAGCCATTACCTACACCGCCCAATGGCTGAAAGCAAGCGGCTGTAGGGAAAATTTGACTTAATTTTCTCCCTGCAGCCTCTGCTCCAGTAAGTAGCAATTATATAAATGCTATTAACCTACCGATTACCACTATATCTGTAGGTAAATAGCATTTCTGAAAGTGAAAGGTTCCCTTTTAGAATACAGGTTAAAATTTAAAACAGTCTGTAAAATAGAGCTTATACACTGCTCTGCAATAATTTAAACGAGCAGATTTGTCGGATTTGAAATAATCCCATTTGTCGTAGGTTTATATTCTCACATGGTTTAACCCCTTAACGACCGCAGATACGCCTTTTAACGGTGGTAGTTAAGGGTACTTGAACAACAGCGCCGTTAATTCATGTAGCGCCCCCAGAGTCGGATTTTCTCTGGTGTCTCGGAGATCAGAGAACATGATTCGGGTCGCTTTTGCGATCGCCGTTATTAACCGTATAACGGCGACTGCAAAGAAAACAAAAAAGCCGCGATTCTCCATTTCATTTCTCTCTCCTCTGATGTGATCGCACATCCGAGGGGAGAAAAATAGGGTCCCCGGGACTCACGATCTGTCCCCCGTGCCTCCCGGTGTCCCCCCAGTCCTCCTGTGGCTCCCGGGGCTGCCCGCGTCTTCTAAGTGGAAAGAAAATGACGGGCGCATGCGCAGTGCGCCCGCCGGGTCGGATTTTCTCCAGGGTCTCGGCCACCAAGGGGTAGCCGAGACCCCAGAGAACATAATTCGGGTCCCCCACAGACCCCGCTTTTGCGATCGCCGTTATTAACCATTTAACGGCGATCGCAAAAGAAATAAAAAAGACACGATCCTGCATGTAATTTCTCTCCCCTCTGATGTGATCGCACAACAGAGGGGAGAGAAATAGGGTCCCTGGGTCCCCCGATATGTCCCGCAGCTCCGAGCCTCCTAGCGTCTTCTTCCTATAAATGAAAATGGCGGTCACATGCGCAGTGCGCCCGCCGAATCTGCCTGCCGGCAGATTCATTCATTCAGCGAAAGTACATTTTGATCATTGTGATAAACCCTATAACAGTGATCAAAATAAAAAAATAGTAAATAAACCCCCCCTTTATCACCCCTTAGTTAGGGACATATAATAAAATAAAGAAATTGTATTTATTTTCATGTTTCCATTAGGGTTAGGGTTACGGTTATAATTAGGGTTAGGGTTGGAATTACGGTTAGGGTTAGGGTTACAATTAGGGTTAGGGTTACAATGAGGGTTAGGGATACAATTAGGGTTAGAGATACAATTAGGGTTGGAATTAGGGTTAGGATTAGGGTTAGGGTTAGGATTAGGGTTAGGAGTGTGTTGGGGTTAGGGTTGGAGCTAGAATTGAGGGGTCTCCACTATTTAGACACATAAAGGGGTCTCCAAACACGACTTGGCGTTCAAAAAGTCAAATGGCGCTCCGTCCCGTCCGAGCCCTGCCGTGCGCCCAAACAGTGGTTTACCCCAACATATGGGGTATCGGCATACTCAGGAAAAATTGCTCAACTTTTGGGGTCCAATTTTTCCTGTTACCCTTGGGAAATAAAAAAATAGCGTGCTAAAAAATGATTTTTTATTTTCACGGCTCTACGTTATAAACTTCTGTGAAACACTTGGAGGTTCACAGTGCTCACAACACATCTAGATAAGTTCCTTAAGGGGTCTAGTTTCCAAAATGGTGTCACTTGGGGGTTTGCACTGTTTAGGCACATCAGAGGCTCTCCAAACATGACATGGCGTCCAGTCAATTCTGCCTTGAAAAAGTCAAATGGCGCTCCTTCCCTTGCGACCTCTGCCGTGTGCCCAAAAAGTGGTTTGCCACCACATATGGAGTATCGGCGTATTCAGGAGAAATTGCACAACAAATTTTGTGGTTCACTTTTTCTTTTAACACTTGAGAAAATAAAAAAAGTTGGTTCTGAAGTAAATTTTTTGCAAAATAAGTTAAATGTTAATTTTTTCCTTCCACATTGCTTCAGTTCTTGTGAAGCACGGAAATGGTTAATAAACTTCTTGAATGTGGTTTTGAGAACCTTGAGGGGTGCAGTTTTTAGAATGGTGTCACTTTTGGTTATTTTCTATCATATAGACCCCTCAAAGTGACTTCAAATGTGATGTGGTCCCTAAAAAAAAATGGTGTTGTAAAAATGAGAAATCGCTGGTCAACTTTTAACCCTTATAACTTCGTAACAAAAAAATTTGTTCCCAAAATTGTGCTGATGTAAAGTAGACATGTGGGAAATGTTATTTATTAAGAAATTTGCATGACATATGTCTCTGATTTAAGGGCATAAACATTTAAAGTTTGAAAATTGCAAAATTTTCAAAATTTTCGCCATATTTCCATTTTTTTCATAAATAAACGCAAGTCATATCAAAAAAATGTTACCACTAATGAGAAGTACAATATGTCATGAAAAACCAGTCTCAGAATCAGCAGGATCCGTTAAAGCGTTCCAGAGTTATAACCTCATAAAGTGACAGTGGTCAGAATTGTAAAAATTGGCCCGGTCATTTAGCTGCAAATTGGCTCTGTCACTAAGGGGTTAATAATGGGTTGGCAAACATTTCAATGAAATTACTGGTATAACTTGTTTACAGAACACTACCACCTAGAGGACAATTGCAAGGAAACAGATTGAAGAGCCATACCATTTTCTGTACATATCATCTCCAGTCATTATATGTTATTAATATGTCAATTATTTCATATTTATTAGTCTGTAAAGCATAAGTAATAACCATTGAGAATTCCAGAACTAGAAATTATGGAAATTAGGAGGACAAATGACATTAAATTAAGAAATGGGAAGAGCTGATTATGAAGCAAAGAAAGCATTTCTCTAATCATAATGGAATCCAAATGAGTTCTAGAGCCTTAATATTGGCATATCCCTCAGATTAATACTACTTGGGATTGCTTGCTATATGTGCAGAAACATTAACATGATTTGTGATGAGATTTACGCATCATATCATGGCTATATAAATGCATGTGGGAAGCCTTGTCCTAATTGTATACCTTTTTATGTGAGATGAGGATATATTTTTAATAATAATTGGCCTCTATGTGTCTTCACAATTCACTACTGATGTAAACTAAGCTAAATAAATGACATCTGGTTTGTGTATTTTTATTTTGTTGCATGTATTATACATGAACAGCATGTAACAGAAGTCAATACTTTTTCACATTAAAATGTAGCAAGCAGGGATTTACTTTAGATATCTCTTTAACATTTTAGTTTTACTTAAGGGTATATGTCCATTTTATTCTTTGACATAACATATTGATTGTAGTGGTCTGCCCTTTATGACCCCCTATGTAGGGACCTGCCAGTCCAGTGCAGGAGAGTTTTCTCTGCACTAGCACATCTTGGTTATCTTGCCACTTCTGTCTTATATTACACAGACTATATAGCACTCAATGATCAGTATATAGTGGTATTGTTGGACCTGGTAATTATAATATGGCCAGGTGTCTGCTGGCTCCTATGGATGCCTGAGCTACAGTGGGGAAAAATACATTTACTGTACATATACCAGGGGCGGAATTATCGTGGAAGCAGGGGAAGCAGCTGCCACAGGGCCCGGGCTAGAAGGGGGCCCGTCCCTGCTGCAGCTGCTTCACTTACCACCACGGTAGTTCCGCAAGCTGCCATGGGCGTACGCAGGGCCGTCATCAGGGCATTACTGCCCTTACTGGCATATGGGGCCCGGTGAACAGAGAGGGGCCCGGAGCGGGCCCCTCACTTCTGCTCACCTGGTACTAAGCCGGCGTGCTGAAACGTCGGGTACCATCGCGGCAGCGCGCACTCGTTCTCTGCTCCTTCCCTCTCTGCATAGTGAGGAGCAGAGAGCGGATGGTGCGCGCGGCCGTGCAGAGAGTTGCCGGCTGCAGTGTAGCAGGGGCGCAGTAACGCACACTGTGACACCACTCACTGCCCCTACCCCCGCACCTGTAGTCAGCAGCAGAGCATCGGATCCCTCCCCCTCCAGCAGCCTCACAGCTCTCAGACTGTGGAGAGCCATGGAGGGGCGGGGCTAAATGTCGGGGTGGAGCCACAGACAAGCAGGGAGAAGGAGGCAAAAAGAAAGAAAAACAAGAGTGGGAGAGAGAAAAGATGAAAGAAGACAGAAAACACAAGAGAGAGGCAAGACACAGGTGAGAAGATGATATAGATAGATATAGATAGATGTAGATATATATAGATAGATATATAGCTATATATACTGTATATATATATGGGTATGTATGTTCCCACGGTCAGTATTGGCAACGCTTTGGGCGCAGCACATGTCCGCTCCATACAAAGCGCTGCCGGCTTTTGAACGCAGGTGATTCCTCATGTGTTCATTGAACCGTGCGGAATCACTGCGTCCTATACATTGCACTGGTGATATTTATCTTGCGGAGACTCGTTTCTCTGAAAGATAAATAGACATACTGAGGTCTGAAAGACGCGGCACATGTGCATATAGGCAGGGAAGCCGCGGGCGTTGGTGCACGCAGAGTGGAGACGGGATTTCTTGAAATCCCATCCGCTATGCTGTAACATCTGGATGCTGCGCATTGCACGTTGCGGATGTACGCAGCGTTCAACCCGCAGCGCTTACTGACCGTGGGAACATACCCAGCTGGGACACTAGCTGCAGTGGTGGGATTCAGGGGGCTCTCACCGGTTCAGTGACACTGCTTGTAAAAATAGCAGGCAGTTGCCCGAACAGTCAAGTAGCGGTGCCGCAATCCGGTTTCCTGGTCCGCAGTTTTCATCTAAATGTGCATCTGAGGAAGCAAATTCAGTTGCAATATATTGCGATACAGAAAGCCACCGGCTTTCTGCACAGCAATAGTTACCAGCTGCCAGCCAATCACAGGCCAGCAGCTGACATCGGCACACATGTCACCAGCGTCTGACATCATTGTCAGTCGCCAGCGAGTGCGCGCTTCAGCTGCATGGAGGGAGTTTCACTGCAGGAGCGCGGCCAGGTAAGAAGAACTTGTTTTTTTTGTTTTTTTTTTATTGAGAGCGGCGATTCTGGGGGCCCGGGGCAGACTGAGACATTGGGGCAGAATGGACATGGGGGCAGAATGCTGGACACGGGGGGGCAGAGAATGCTGGACATGGGGGGGTAGAATTCTGGACACGGGGAGAATGCTGGACACGGGGGGTCAGAATGCTTGACACTGGGGGCAGAATGCTGGACATGGGGGGTAGAATTCTGGACAGGGGAGAATGCTGAGCAGGGGGGCAGAATGCTGGACACGAGGGGGCAGAATGCTGGACATGGGGGGTAGAATTCTGGACATGGGGAGAATGCTGAACACAGGGGGAGAATGCTGGACACGAGGGGCAGAATGCTGGACACGGGGGCAGAATGCTGGACATTGGGACAGAATGCTGGACACAGGGGGACAGAATGCTGGACACGGGGGACAGAATGCTGGACACGGGGGCAGAATGCTGGACATTGGGGACAGAATTCTGGACACGGGGGCAGAATTCTGGACCGGGGGGCCCGAATGCTGGACACGGGGCAGAATGCTGGACACGAGGCAGAATGCTGGACACTGGGGGCAGAATGCTGGCCCTGGGGGCCAGAATGCTGGACAACAGTGGCAGAATGCTGGACACAATGGCAGAATGCTGGACACGGGGGGCAGAATGCTGGACACGGGGGCAGAATGCTGGACAAGGGTCAGAATGCGAGACACAGGGGGCAGAATGCTGGACATGGGGGTAGAATTCTGGACACGGGGAGAATGCTGGACACGGGGGTCAGAATGCTGGACACGGGGGGGCAGAATGCTGGACATGGGGGGTAGAATTCTGGACACGGGGAGAATGCTGGACAGGGGGGGCAGAATGCTGGACACGGGGGGGCAAAATGCTGGAAATCGGGGGTAGAATTCTGGACATGGGGAGAATGCTGGACATGGGGAGCAGAATGCTGGACACGGGGGGCAGAATGCTGGACACGGGGGGCAGAATGCTGGACATTGGGACAGAATGCTGGACACGGAGGGACAGAATGCTGGACACGGGGGGACAGAATGCTGGACATTGGGACAGAATGCTGGACACGGGAGGCAGAATGCTGGACACAGGGGGGGCAGAATGCTGGACATGGGGGCAGAATGCTGGAAATTGGGACAGAATGCTGGACACGGGGGGCAGAATGCTGGACATGGGGGCAGAGTGCTGGACTTTGGGGCAGAATGCTGGACATGGGGGCAGAATGCTGGACACGGGGGGCAGAATGCTGGACACGGAGGGCAGATTGCTGGACACTGGGGGCAGAATGCTGGACACGATGGCAGAATGCTGGACACGGGGGGCAGAATGCTGGCCCAGGGGGCCAGAATGCTGGACACAGTGGCAGAATCCTGGGCACGATGGCAGAATGCTGGACACGGGGGGCAGAATGCTGGACACAGGGGGCAGAATGCTGGACAAGGGTCAGAATGCGAGACACAGGGGGCAGAATGCTGGACATGGGGGAAGAATGCTGGACACGGGGCAGAATGCTGGATACGGGGCAGAATGCCGGACACGGGGCAGAATGCGAGACACAGGGGGCAGAATGGAGATACGGGGCATGACTGGAGACACGGGGCATGACGATACACTGGGGGCATGACTGGAGACACGGGGGGCAGGATTTGAGACACTGGGGGCAGGATTGGAGACAGATGGGGCAGGATCATGCGGCAGGATGGATATGATGGAGACAGATGGGGCAGGATGGGGGATCATATGGGGCAGAAAAAGCGGAGTTGCGCCAATATGTTGTGATATTCCAGGGGGTTTTAGCTCTAGGATCGCTGTCTGGGTAGACAGAATGGCATATAAACAGTTCATTCAGACAGCAGTTCTGATGTAAAACTGGCCGCAACCAGCTTTATTAAAGTCCACAGCAAACAGATAAAACAAAGCATAAACAGAAAACCTGGGCTTGTCTAGCCACTAATTACACTTAGATAGATGGCCCTCTCTATCCTGGACCCAGACTCTACCAGTCTGTGCCCAAAACAACACATATCACATATGTTACCAGTTTGGAGCTTCACAGATACTCCTCCTTGTGTCTGAAGGCACCTTCCATGTCCAGACTTGAGAGAGATCCACTCCTATTCAGCCGCTATTCACACGGATTCGCACTGAGACTACTCCTGTGTCCGGGGTACTTCCTGCACCCAGACTGAGATAGCTCACACTCCTGGATACGCTTCTTGTGCCGGGACACCCTCCTGTGTCCAGACTGAGCGTGCTTCCCAATCCTGGAGACTGCTTCCTTGTGCCAGGACACCTCCCTGTGTCCAGGCTAAAGACAGCTCCCAGATTGTGTTTGCAGACACCTACTTCTGGTCTCCTAATTAAGACCTGAGTAGTTTCAGGCCTGAGCTGCAAGTGTGTAATGAATGCAAGGTGTAGTGACCTTTTTCCACCACTAGGTTTACAAAGCCACACATTTCCCTTATACCTAGGTGAAATGTACACCCCATTCCACACACATTCCTTCACTGTCTCACATATCCCCTCCCTCTTCTCCAGACCGGAGGGCTGGTCATCCAGACCGGAGGGCTGGTCAACAATCCAACAGAGACAGTGAACTCTGGACCAGTCATGGCCCTCATCAGCTTCATCCTCACCACTGTCATAGCCAACATCAGCTTTCCTTCATCTGAAGCATCCGCACTACCCTGTACCCTCCCAGGCCTATACTCTCTGCGGGCCTCGGGTATCCTGCACGGTTTCATCTTGACCTTAGGGCCAGGCTCATTTTCGATATAGTGCCTGGCCAGAGAAGTACGACCCGACACATCAGAACACTTCTGCTGACTCTTCCTCAGAAACTCACGTACCTCCTGTCCCTGGTGCACTGACCATGTGTCACCAACTATCACAGAAGGTATAGGGGGTTTTTCACTTTTCTCCAGTTCCCCACTTTCAGGCTCTTCTGGCAAGACATGCCCAGAAGCCCCACCGTCCGTCCCACACTCTACTTCCTCAGTCACATCTGGCTCACTGTCAGGGCTATACCCTTCATGTTCATTCACATCCTGCTCACTGTCAGGGTTATACAAATCATTTTCATTCACATCTTGATCTGGAACCTTAGTTAACATGTCATCCACAACATTAACTTCACCATCTGGTCCCTCAAGTATGTGACTATGTGACAACCCCAGCACTATGCTTCCATATAGCTCAGGTACTAGGAGCTGACTCAGACCTCTCCCTGGACTTCAGTGTCTATGGCAACCTGAGGAAACCTCTCCTCAGAGCCAGGCTCTTGGGAAACCTCATTTAGAACATCTACATTTTCGTGGGCCGTTTTAAGAGAGGGTTCTCGCCACTGCTCACTCTCAAAATTGTCACAGGACACAGGCAAGTCAGGGATACTCGGCTCCCGAGAACCACCATCCTCTTCTCCCAACATCACCTGCAAAGGAATTTCATCACTATCACAGTCATCATTATTATCAACATCATTATCATGACTATGATCAGTATTATCATCACTATCATGATCATCATCACTATCATTATCAGCATCAGCATCATTATCATGGTCATCATCATTATCATGATCATCATCATCATTATCATGGTCATCATCATTATCATGATCATCATCATCATCATCACATAAATTTAACGTCCCACTAGCATTGTGTTCCGCCCCTCGGGACTGCGCACCCTCAATAGGAGCTCCATCACACTGTCCAACAGAATCACCCTTCCCCCAGAGATCCTTAGACCGGGAAAGTCATTACCCAATATAACGGGGTGCACCAGGGTCTTCACTACCCCCACTTCACATGAAACCTCCCCGAGTTTGGGGACCAAGTCCACGGCAGTCTCTGGGTAGACTTTGGTGTCTCCATGGATGCACACCACACTCAGGTGCTTATCAGGGATGAAGTCCCTATCAATCAGGCTGTCACATACGGAAGTCACTGGACTCTCTGAGTCCAAGAGGGCCTGTGCTGGGCAGTCATTTACAACCACCGGGGACCCCTGTGGTCCAGTCTCTTCGGCTGAGGTGGACACACACACAGGTTCTGCGCAGGGAGAGAGGGATCTGCCAACATCACAACACATAGGCTCCCCCTCTATTGGACAGTTGGCTGCAATTTCACGCCAGCTCCAACACTGTCCATCACACTCTCCCAACCACATGTCCCCTCGGGCCTGAACCCGCTTATCAGCATACCCCATGTCCCCAACAGCTGGAACGCTCTTACCGCGAGAGTTCAGCGTCCGGGAACTCTGAAGTGACGACCTCTCAGACGGCTGGTCACGGAGACAGTCTTTGCTGGCGAAGGCCTTCTCCAACAGGCTGACCAGACGATTGTCGTCCTGGTGGTCTCCTTGTCCGACCTCTGGCTGTACCTCAGCAGGACGTGCTCGGGTGTAGCGGTTCACTATCACCTTTTCAACTCCATAATCAGGCCTGCTGACTGCAGACTCCCAACTGTATCTCCAGTCACAAACTCCCCTGGCACGGGCTGTCACCGTAACACCCAGCCGGACAAGAATCCCCACTTTCATCTTAGCATAGTCTTGGCGGTCCCGCTCGCTCAGGTCAGCATAGGCCCTTTGGGGCTCTCCAATCAGATAGGGAGCGACCATCATGGCCCATTCAGATAGGGGCAGATTCTCCTTCTCTGCCAGTCTCTCAAACCTAGTGAGATATACCTCCACATCATCACGAGGTGTCATCTTTCTCAGGGACCGTCTTACCGCCTTCTTTACAACGGACAACGCAGGTACCTTCACAACATTACTCGGGTACAAGGTGCTGAGAGCTGCAATCCGCTCCCTCAGCAATCGGTTAAACTCCTGCTGCTGCTGCCAGCTCTGCTGGGCCTGCTGCATGCTCTGCAGGTGTTTCTTAACAAGCTCCTCCATACTGCTGGACTTATCTATCTCAACCACAGCAGTCTTATGTTGCACATTAACTTGCGCCATTTGTTCAAACAGCGCCTCCATGCTGTCATCCATGCTGTCAGACTTCTCTGTCTTCACAACGGCAGTCTTCACTCAAGACATACACACACTCTACAGTCTTTTCCATAGAAAAATTCAGCTCTGCTGTGCAGACACTTTTTTTTTTTTTTCTTTGCAAAGTCTATTAGGGCTCCTGTCTCTTTAAGACTGCTCCACAGACTTTTCTTTTGCTGCTGCACATTCCACAGTCATTTTCACAACAAGTTCAGCTTTGCTGTGCATACATTTTCTCTCTGCAGACCCTATCAGGGCCACTGTCTCTCCAAGACTGCTCCAAACAGACGTTTCTGCTGACACACTTTTTTTTTTTTTTCTCTGCTGCTATTTCAACAGACTTCACCTTTATTGCTGTCTCTAAGCCTCTGTGCTGCATGCACACTCCAGCACTAACTGTATCAGCCACTGCTCTGCCCCAGCATTCTCCGCCAATTGTGACATTCCAGGGGGTTTTAGCTCTAGGATCGCTGTCTGGGTAGACAGAATGGCATATAAACAGTTCATTCAGACAGCAGTTCTGATGTAAAACTGGCCGCAACTAGCTTTATTAAAGTCCACAGCAAACAGATAAAACAAAGCATAAACAGAAAACCTGGGCTTGTCTAGCCACTAATTACACTTAGATAGATGGCCCTCTCTATCCGGGACCCAGACTCTACCAGTCTGTGCCCAAAACAACACATATCACATATGTTACCAGTTTGGAGCTTCACAGATACTCCTCCTTGTGTCTGAAGGCACCTTCCATGTCCAGACTTGAGAGAGATCCACTCCTATTCAGCCGCTATTCACACGGATTCGCACTGAGACTACTCCTGTGTCCGGGGTACTTCCTGCACCCAGACTGAGATAGCTCACACTCCTGGATACGCTTCTTGTGCCGGGACACCCTCCTGTGTCCAGACTGAGCGTGCTTCCCAATCCTGGAGACTGCTTCCTTGTGCCAGGACACCTCCCTTTGTCCAGGCTAAAGACAGCTCCCAGATTGTGTTTGCAGACACCTACTTCTGGTCTCCTAATTAAGACCTGAGTAGTTTCAGGCCTGAGCTGCAAGTGTGTAATGAATGCAAGGTGTAGTGACCTTTCTCCACCACTAGGTTTACAAAGCCACACATTTCCCTTATACCTAGGTGAAATGTACACCCCATTCCACACACATTCCTTCACTGTCTCACAATGTGCACTGATGAGGATGAAATGATATGGATTGGCAAGGCTGCAGTGATGGGCAGTGCAGGCTGTATGTCTCTGTGTGGGCAGTTTTATTGCTGGTATATTGTTTTTGTAGCGCTGTATATATATTGGTATTTTACTAATAGCAATTTGGAATCCCTAGGAAATAATGATATCAAGAAAGAGAAAAATTGCTTCACTTGTGACAAATATGGAACCGAACATTGACCATCTCATTAGCCAAAAGCAGGCCCATAGTTCCCATTGAAATACCAAAATATTTAGACTTGAGAGTCCTCAGTGGTTGATACCTTTTATCTATCTACTGGCTAACACGGTACGAAGATACACATCTTTCCTACATTGAAATACCAGTAAGTTTGTTGATTTTTAACTTTACTTGTTCTTTATTTTAAGTATTGTATTTGTTCCTGTTTTGTTTTTTTTTTACTTCAAAATAAGAGTGTAGTATATGGTGTATACAGGGTCATTCACATCGTGTGCGGTATATAGAGTGTATATATACTGCTGTATTATACTTTTCATATACAGGTTATAATGCCTCTTATTCTTTGTATAGAGGTTAGTGTGCCATGTATAATATATGGTATATACAGCGTAGTGTCGCATACACTGCTGTATTATACAATATATAACAGTTATAATGCTCCATACCTAATATTAAATTAGATAGTAATCAATGACAATAAGTGATTAAAATATCACAATATCACTACCAACATAGAATGGCAGACCATTCGGGAATAATAAAGAAAAACAACTCTGGAAAAAATCTAAAATATATATAAAAACATGTGACAAGAAAATATATGGTTAAAATAATCTTTATTAATGTGCAATATATAACAACAAAAGTAAAATTGAAGTAAAAAATACTGCCAACTAGAAGTATATAGCCACAAAGAATAATATAAGTGCCAACCTATAAACCATCATTAATATATTTCAGGGCACATACATAGCACTCTCAGATACAAACAGTGTCAATAAAATTAATTATATATACATACATAAATAATGTGAAAAAATGCACATGTGAAAAATAGTGATTAATCATATAATATGCAGAAAAAATATAATATATAATTTAATAGTGATTAACCATGTGATAGTGAAAGTGCAAGATAAATGTAAAGGAGAGTGTCTAGATAATACCTATCTATATAGGAGAATGGCCCATAAATAAAAGCTGCAAGGCACAAAGAGGATTTTAAATAATACCTGTTTAAATGGCACAGTGGCTTGGCGCTTCCCCAACGCACGTTTTCGGAATTTCCATTCAGCCCTTCAAAGGGGCCTGATGTTATTATCATCCCTATATAGATAGGTATTATCTAGACACTCTCCTTTACATTTATCTTGCACTTTCACTATCACATGGTTAATCACTATTAAATTATATATTATATTTTTTCTGCATATTATATGATTAATCACTATTTTTCACATGTGCATTTTTTCACATTATTTATGTATGTATATATAATTAATTTTATTGACACTGTTTGTATCTGAGAGTGCTATGTATGTGCCCTGAAATATATTAATGATGGTTTATAGGTTGGCACTTATATTATTCTTTGTGGCTATATACTTCTAGTTGGCAGTATTTTTTACTTCAATTTTACTTTTGTTGTTATATATTGCACATTAATAAAGATTATTTTAACCATATATTTTCTTGTCACATGTTTTTATATATATTTTAGATTTTTTCCAGAGTTGTTTTTCCATACCTAATATGCAGTATAATGTATAGTGTATATGATGTAACTTGTATAAAATGCGACATTGGCTTGCCCCCCCCTAGTTTTGATCCTGGGTATGCCCATGCAAGCTGACGGTGGTGTGAGTCTGATATGGGGCCCGCCGCCACCTCCGGCGCCGCTATGAGAGGAGGTGGGACGGGCCCCGAGCAGTCCGGCACTTCTGCGTCATGTGACGTGGGGGCGTGCGCGCGCTCTCACATCACATGCAAGGCTGGCGTGGAGGACGTCGGAGCGTGGAGGACGGAGCGGCGCACGGAGCAGAAGAGCTGGAGGACGCAGTCACCTGAGGATTGGCAAATTGGTAAGTATGCTTGCTGAGTCTGACTCTCTTTTACAGGGACGCTGCAGCCGCAGCTTCTCGTCCCGGCACTTGAGGGGAGGGGGGGAGAGCGGAGGGGGGAGGTGTGAGTGTATCAGGGGCCTCAGGCCCCAGGACACAGCGGGCCACATTAGAGGCCCCAGGAAGCAGCAGGCCCTAATGGGGCCATAGGAAACAGCAGGCCCCATTAGGGGCCTAGGTCCAAAGGAAGCAGCAGGCCCCATTAGGGGCCTAGGTCCAAAGGAAGCAGCAGGCCCCATTAGGGGCCTAGGTCCAAAGAAAACTGCAGGCCCCATCAGGGGCCTAGGGCCCCAGGAAACTGCTGAATAAGGTAATTATGTTGCATTATTCTTGTGAAGAAGAAATTTGTAATCTAGCCCTTAAATTGCTTTCAAAATGGATGATTTATTCAGTAGAACAAAAGTAAGGTATACAGAACAATCTTAGATTATTCTGTATACCGGACTGTTGTTCTACTGAATAAATCATCTGTTTTGAAAGCAATTTGCAGGCTGGATTACAAGTTTCTTCACACATTTATTCTGGAGAAAGCCTAACTTCGTCACTACCTCAGTTGCTTCCTGGGAGTTGGTTCTTTTGTGTTATTTCACTATCATTAGTCCAAAAATCTGGATAATAAAGGTATCTTTCTTAACACAACTTGGGTAGACCGGGATTGGCAACGCGAGTGCGGGGGGGGTAGTCCATTGTGAAGTTTGCTGTGGGGCCCTGCCGTTCCTAGTTACGCCCCTGACATATACATATACATAAATATATATATTTACAGCTCTGTCAAAAATTAAGAGACCAGCACATCAAAACCCTGTCATGTGCAGCCCATTTTCCAGAGGATAATGGATAGTCACAAGCCATCAAACAAAGAACTGCTTACATTTTTGCGCCAGGAGCAGTGTGAAAGACTGGTGGCAAGCATGCCAAGACGTATAAAAGCTGTTTTTAGAAATCACGGTTATTCCACAAAATATTGATTGCAGAACTCTTCCTGAGTTAAAACATTAGTATTGTTGTTTCTGAATGATTATGAACTTGTTTTCTTTGCATTATTTGAGGTCTGAAAGCACTGTTGTTGTTTTTTTAATTTTGACCATTTTTCTTTGTCAGAAAAAAAATACAAAATTTATTGCTTGGAAATTCCGTGACATGTTGTCAGAAGTTTATAGACTAAAAGAACAATTAACATTTTACTCAAAAATATACCTATATACCGTATATATAACTATATATAAGGTATATAGAACATCTGTTAAAAAAAGCAATAAAAAGTCCCCACCGCACAAAAATGTGAAAAAATCCAAAATTTTTCAATGCATTTTATTACATGCATGTCAGAAAAAAATACACATATTAGATATCTACACGTAATATGGCTAACATAGGCAACATTTCAAAAAACATCACAGAAAAAGATACAGCCTTCTCAACACCAAATCAGATTACAAATGCACGAGCAGGATGTAGGAGACCCCCATGATATAGGTGGGGCAGCACAGGTGCAAAATACTGATGGCTTAACCACTCACAAACCTACCAATTTAAGGAGGGAGTGGATATGTAGTATTTAAAATGCACACAGATGGGGCTTGCATAGGACGCCAGTCACACAGATGCTTGTGATGCACAGTGTCTGGCTTACAGCCTACTGATAACGCCCATACAATTAGATCAGGTGGGTGGCTCAGGACTACACGTAATAACGTAATACATACAAATTGATTTAACAGGTCATTTGCTGTGGAACATGAACAGTAATAATAATAATAATAAAAATAAATAAAAAACAAACTACCTCAAAAAAGATGCTTCAGGAAAATTACCATCAGCGCTTTCCTGAAGTGTCTTTTGTTTTCAAAACTAAGCGCGTTCGTCCGAGATTAAAAGATGTTCTCTGCACATAACTTAAGGCTTGGATCGCAACGGCAGTTTAATCATATGGTATCAAACCAGGACTAAATTCAAAAGGAAGGGTCGGTACAAAAGAACATTTTTCTTTTGGACCCACTCATGTCTTTGGCTTAAAAAGCTGCATCATAAGCTACAACAACATGAACTCACCATCATGGAACACTTACATTTTTCTTTCTACTAAAGATGAGCTCCCTGGACTCAGATCTGCTGAGTGTAACTGAGTGTGAAGCCCATATGAGACAAGATACTACATACTGACTGAAAAATGCATGAAATATATAATACTGCTTTATTTGTGGGCTGTTCCTGGTAAACTGCTCCATATTTTTCAGTCCTTTTATATTACGAACCCCATTGTGATACGAGGGACTATCTGTTTTGGAAAATCTATACTTCACAAAAATTGTCAACAATAAGTAGATCACAAAAAGTCCCACCATGGGGGCCCCCAGCAGTAATCTATTATCTATGAGTCATTTTGGCAATAATAGCTCATCTTAATGATCCAATAATCAGGAATTTATAAGTTCCTGAATATCAACCAATCAAAACAGACCTAGAATCATCTTGTGTATACAGGTGAAGTGCGGATAATAGTATGACATTCTGGGTACAGGATGACTATAAATATGAATGTTCACAGGCCTATCTGAACAGGCCAGGAAACAACCACTAACTAGTTTGTATATAGCCAATTGCCAGTTGTTTAACAGCCTGGAATGACCCACCTAAAAGAGTCATTAGTGTTCAAATCCTGGCGAGCCACCACAGGAGCAGTAAAGTATTGTAGAATGCTCATGTCACGGGGTCACCGTGACAGAGAGGAGCCAGAAGACCGCAGCTTTTGATTGCTCCTAATCTTGCTCTGAATAGGGGCACTTCACCTTCTTTTTAAACTGTGTAAATTTATTTTGGCAGCACAGGGGTTAATCTGCCTTGTTGAGAGCTCTGGGTGCTAGGGCTCTTAGCGAACATGGTTAGACACTATTATCCCCTATATCAGACGTGGGCAAAGTGCGGCCCGGGGCCAGACTGAGACATCCAGAGGGACTGATATGGTCCGCGGGCCGCACTTTGCCATGTGGCTGGAAACCAGAGGTCCACGGGCCGCACCGTGCCTGCCCGCTCACTGTCTCCATCTGCATTGCACCGCTGATTCCTTTGGTGGAGGAGTGGCCTCAGGCCATTTCCTCCACCAATCAGCGTGAGTAACAGCTGACGCGATGATGTCATTTCATCGCGTCAGCTGTGTACTCTGGAGAGTCAGCGGTTCAGCGCACCGGAAGCAGGGAGAGAAGCAGAGTGCCGGGGAACAGGACCAAGGTGAGTATGTGGTGTTATTTTTTTCATGTATATAGGATGTTTGGGTGGGCATGGGAAGGCTATGGGGTGACATGGTGCTGAACATGTGTGTGACATGGTGCTGCAGATGAGGGGTGACATGGTGCAGCACATGGGGGGGTGACATGGTGCTACACATAGGGGGGTGACATGGTGCAGCACAGGGGGGTGACATGGTGCTGCACAAAGGGTGGTGACATGGTGCTGCACATGGGGGTGACATGGTGCTGCACATGGGGGTGACGAGGAGATGCATCTGGGGGTGACATGCTGCACATGGGGTGAAATGGTGCACATGGTGTGGCATATGGGGGTGACATGGTGCTGTACATGGGAGTGACATGGAGCTGCATATGGGGAAGTCATGTTGCACATTGTGCTGCACATGGGGCAACATGCTGTACATGGGACGGCTATGGGGCAGTATGCAGTGTATATAGGGAGGCTGTGTGGGGCTCATGCAGTTTATATAGGGAATCTGTGTGGGACTCATGCTATGTATATAGGGAGGCTATGAGTGGGGCTCATGCAGTGTATATAGGGAGGCTGTGTGGGTCTCATGTAGTATATATAGTGAGGCTGTGTGGGGCTCATGCAGTGTATATAGGGAGGCTATGAGTGGGGCTCATGCAGTGTATATAGGGAGGCTGTGTGGGGCTCATGCAGTGTATATAGGTAGGCTGTGTGGGGCTCATGCAGTGTATACAGTGCTCCTTTTTGGTTATAGATATTTTATAATTTTCTTTTTTTTAAGATTAGTTATCATTTACTGGTTGCTCAATGGCACATCATATTGCAGTTTTAACCCCTTAACGACCGCCGATACGCCTTTTAACAGCGGTCATTAAGGGTACTTAAACCAAAGCGCCGTTAATTAATGGCGCTGTGGAAAAAGTGAATAGTGCCCCCCACAGTCGGATTTTCCCCGGGTCTCGGCTACCGGTGGTAGCCGAGACCCCAGAGAACTTGAATCGGGTCGGTTTTTACCGACCCCGATGTTGCGATCGCAGTTATTAACCCCATAACGGCGATCGCAACAACAACAAAAAAAAATGATGTGCCATATAATTTCTCTCTCCTCTGATGTGATCGGACATCAGAGGAGAGAGAAATAGGGTCCCCGATTCCCCCTTTGTGGCCCCTGGTGGTCTTAGGGCCCTCCTCTGTACCCCGGTGCCGCCGCAATGCTCCAAAATGGGCGCATGCGTAGTGCGCCCGCCGCGAGGTGACGGGGGGTTGGGCGATTTTCTCTGGGTTCTCGGCTGCCTGGGGTAGCCGAGACCCCAGAGAACATAATAGGGGCCCCCGCAGTCACCACTCTTTTGCGATCGCCATATAACGGTGATCGCAAAAGAAAAATCACAGCAGCGATCCTGCCTGTAATTTCTCTCCCTCTGATGTGATCGCACATCAGAGGGGAGAGAAATAGGGTCCCCGGGACCCCCGATTCCCTCCCTGTACCTTCCTGTGGCCCCTCTGTGTCCTCCGATCCTCCCCCTGTCCTCCGATCCTAGGCATCTTCTTCCTGTGAAAAAAAAATGGTGGGCGCCTGCTCAGTGCGCCCGCCGAATCTGCCTGGCGACAGATTCAAAAGATCATTCATTCATTCTGTAAAAGTACATTTTGATCACTGTGATAAACTATCACAGTGATCAAAATAAAAAAAACTGTACATAATCCCCAGTATAACGCGGTGTAACGCAGTCCGTTAACGCTGCCATTCACCCCCTTTTGAGGGCGCATCGCAACGCATGCCGTAAAGCGGTATGTGTTCGCGACATGCCGTTATTCAGTGACGGAGCCTTGGAAACGGGCTGCAGCGTCTGGGCTCGGTCACTGCTAGCGCAGATGAATCATCTGCTGATTTCTTTGCGCTAGTGGGTATGGCATAATGCGATCGCGTTATGCTATACCGTTACCAGCCCGTCAACGCTATGTGTTGAACGGGCTGGTAAAACGCAATATGAACCTAGCCTTAGGGTTAGGGTTATAATTAGGGTTAGGGTTGGAATTAGGGTTAGGGTTACAATTAGGGTTAGGGTTGGAATTAGGGTTGGAATTAGGGTTGGGATTAGGGTTAGGATTAGGGTTAGGGGTGTGTTGGGGTTAGGGTTGGAGCTAGAATTGAGGGGTTTCCACTATTTAGGCACATCAGGGGGTCTCCAAACACGACGTGGCGTTCAAAAGTCAAATGGCACTCCCTCCCTTCCGAGCCCTGCCGTGCACCCAAACAGTGGTTTACCCCAACATATGGGGTATCAGCGTACTCAGGACAAATTGCACACCAATTTTGGGGTTCAAATTTCTCCTGTAACCCTTGGGAAAATAAAAAATAGTTGGCTAAAAAATCATTTTTGAGGAAAAAAATGATCTTTTATTTTCACGGCTTTGCGTTTATAAATTTCTGTGAAGTACTTGGGGGTTCAAAGTCCTCACCACATATTAGATAAGCTCCTTGGGTGTCTAGTTTCCAAAATGGTGTCACTTGCAGGGGGTTTCCACTATTTAGGCACATCAAGGGGTCTCCAAACACGACGTAACGTTCAAAAAGTCAAAAGGCGCTCCCTCCCTTCCGAGCCCTGCCGTGCGCCCAAACAGTGGTTTACCCCAACATACGGGGTATCACCATACTCAGGACAAATTGCACACCAATTTTTGGTTTCTAATTTTTCCTGTTACCCTTGGGAAAATAAAAATTAGCTGGCTAAAGTATCATTTTTGAGGAAAAAAATGATTTTTTATTTTCATGGCTTTGCGTTAATAAATTTCTGTGAAGCACTTGGGGGTTCAAAGTGCTCACCACACATCTAAATAAGCTCCTTGGGGGGTCTAGTTTCCAAAATGGTGTTACTTGCAGGGGGTTTCTACTGTTTAGGCACATCAAGGGCTCTGCAAACACAATATGATGCCCGCAGAACATTCCATCAAAGTCTGCATTACAAAATGGTGCTCCTTCCCATCCAAACTCTCCCATGCGCCCAAACAGTGGTTCCACCCCACATATGGGGTATCAGCATACTCAGAAAAAATTGCACAACAACTTTTGGGGTCCAATTTCTCCTGTTACCCTTGGGAAAATAAAAAGAATCATTTTTGAGGAAAAAAATGATTTTTATTTTCTCTACGTTATAAACTTCTGTGAAGCACTTAGGAGTTCAAAGTGCTCACCACCCATCTAGATAAGTTCCTTAAGGGTCTAGTTTCCAAAATGGTGTCATGTGTGGGGGGTTTCCACTGTTTAGGTGCATCAGGGGCTCTTCAAACGCGACATAGCGTCCAATCTCAATTCCAGCCAATTTTGGTTTGAAAAAGTCAAACGGTGCTCCTTCCCTTCCAAGCCCTGCCATGCGCCCAAACAGTGGTCTCCCCCACATATGAGGTATCAGCGTACTCAGGACAAATTGGACAACAACTTTTGTGGTCTAATTTCTCCTGTTACCCTTGGGAAAATAAAAAAATTGGGGACTAAACTATCAGGTTTGTGGAAAAAATATGATTTTTTTTTATTTTCACGTCCAGGCGTTATAAACTTCTGTGAAGCACTTGGAGGTTCAAAGTTCTCACCACACATCTAGATAAGTTCCTTAGGGGGTTTAGTTTCCAAATGGTGTCACTTGTAGGGGTTTTCCACTGTTTAGACAGATCAGGGCCTCTACAAAAGTGATATGGCGTCCAGCCAATTCTGCGTTGAAAATGTCAAACGGCGCTCATTCCCTTCTAAGCTCTGCCATGCACCCAAACAGTGGTTTACCCCCACATATGGGGTATCAGCATGCTCTGTACAAATTACACAACAACTTTTGGGGTCTTGTTACCCTTGGGAAAACAAAAATTGGGGTAAAAAGATAGTTTTGGTGGAAAAAATATGATTTTTTATTTTCACGGCTCTACGTTATAAACTTCTGTGAAGCACTTGGAGGTTCAAAGTGCTCACCACACATCTAGATAAGTTCCTTAAGGTGTCTAGTTTCCAAAATGGGGTCACTTGTTGGGGGTTTCCACTGTTTAGGCACATCAGGGGCTCTCTAAACGCGACATGGCGTCCTGCCAATTCTACGTTGAAAAAGTCAAACGGCGCTCCTTCCCTTGCGACCTCTGCCGTGCGCCCAAAAAGTGGTTTACCCCCACATATGGGGTATCAGCGTATTCAGGAGAAATTGCACAACAAATTTTGTGGTTCATTTTTTCTTTTAACACTTGTGAAAATAAAAAAAATTGGTTCCGAAGTAAAGCTTTTGCAAAAAAAGTTAAATGTTAATTTTTTCCTTCCACATTGCTTCAGTTCCTGTGAAGCATGTAAAGGGTTAATAAACTTCTTGAATGTGGTTTTGAGCACCTTGAGGGGTGCAGTTTTTAGAATGGTGTCACTTTTGGGTATTTTCTATCATATAGACCCCTCAAAGTGACTTCAAATGTGATGTGGTCCCAAAAAAAATGGTGTAAAAATGAGAAATCGCTGGTCAACTTTTAACCCTTATAACTTCGTAACACAAAAAAATTTTGTTCCCAAATTGTGCTGATGTAAAGTAGACATGTGGGAAATGTTATTTATTAAGAAATTTGTGTGACATATCTCTCTGATTTAAGGGCATAAAAATTTAAAGTTTGAAAATTGCTAAATTTTCAAAATTTTTGCCATATTTCCGTTTTTTACATAAATAAAAGTAAGTCATATAAAAAATGTTTTACCACTAACGTGAAGTACAATGTGTCACGAAAAAACAAACTCAGAATCAGTAGGATCCATTAAAGCGTTCCAGAGTTATAACCTCATAAAGTGACAGTGGTCAGAATTGTAAAAATTGGCCCGGTCATTAAGCTGCAAATTGGCTCTGTCACTAAGGGTTAAATGTTTGTTTAGTATTTATCGTCATGCATATCCCGTGTTATGTATGGTATGTTATGCCGTTTACCGATCAGATTAATTGATTTTATATTTAGATAGATCAGGCGTTTCTGAATGCGGCGATACCAATTGTGTGCATATATTTTTTTAACCCTTTAATTTTCAATGGGGCGAATGGGGGGTGATTTGAACTTTTAGGTTTTTTGTTTTTTTTATTTTTTTTTTAAATGTTAGTGGTTAAATTTTAGTGGTTATTGTGTGTACAGTATTGTGGAAAATGAGAAACATGGAATAATTCACATGCCTTGAGCAAGTGGTAAATCTAAATTTAATGTCAACATATTTTACGTGGTGAATCCTTATGCCAAAAGGAACAAACTTGAGGGGTAAGACTTACCAATTTGCAAAGTTCATTTTTTTTTGGCACCCTAATGTGGCCCCTCGGGAAAATTAATTGCTCACCCCTGCCCTATATAATTTGGGCCCTGACTGAAACACATCGTCAGAGGTAGCTTATGCTGCATGACTGGGAGGATAGTAGTTGGTGGTTATAAGTGTACGCGGTTGGTGGATTTATCTGTGATTGTTGCTTGGTTTAGTAAGTGTGATAATTCCCTTTCTTCTCCTGCTGTGGTTTTATCCTATCCTCCACTCTCCGGTGCATTCTTCTGTTATATGTGTGTTTATTTGTATGCCTTGTATCTTCTGTTTCTCCTTTTCATATTATCTTTTTCGTCTGGTTAGTGTACTACAGTGCACTGCTACTCCCCTCTTCCCTAGGTGGGGGAAGGGTACAGATGGGGGCAGATTCAGGAGATAAGGCAAGGTACGTGGCCATGGCATCTTCACCTTCAGAAGTTACCAGGGAAACAGGGTGAGCTAGGGCACCCCCTAGCGTTAGGGACAGGGAAGGAGCCCCTGGTCCCAGGTCACCTGACAACAGAGTCATGACAGCTCATTTATAGAACTGTTATCACTTCTTACTATACAAAATATTAATGCATTTTACATCTTCATGCTGTGCAGTTTCTAATTTAAAACAAAAAAAATAACCGGATCATAGGTTGGTGTATATGCAATTTGTAAGTAGCTGCACGTTCAAACTGTGGCCATTTTACAGACAAAACACAAGAAAAAACAAAATGAGTATATACTCTGTAGTAAGTAAATAAGTAAACAATAATAGTATATGTACTTAGGGTACACTGTCTCGGTGGGATGGCTTCTATACCTGTTTGGTTAAAATAGCGTTAACTAAGTACCCTATGTTAGTTACATGTACAGTCATGGCCAAAAGTTTTGAGAATGACACAAATATTATATTTTCACATGATCTGATGCCCTCTGGTTTTTATGTGTGTTTGACAGATGTTTTTATCACAGACAGAAATATAATTGCAAGCATGAGTAACAAAAGCTTATATTGACAGTTAGAATGAGTTAATGCAGCAAGTCAATATTTGCAGTGTTGACCCTTCTTCTTCAGGACCTCTGCAATTCTCCCTGGCATGCTCTCAATCAACTTCTGGACCAAATCCTGACTGATAGCAGTCCATTCTTGCACAATCAATGCTTTGATTTTGTCAGAATTTTTAGGTTTTTGTTTGTCCACCCGTCTCTTGATGATTGACCACAAGTTCTCAATGGGATTAAGATCTGGGGAGTTTCCAGGCCATGGACCCAAAATCTCTATGTTTTGTTCCCTGAGCCATTTAGTTATCACCTTTGCTTTATGGCAAGGTGCTCAATCATGCTGGAAAAGGCATTGTTGATCGCCAAACTGCTCTTGGAGGGTTGGGAGAAGTTGCTCTTGGAGGACATTCTGGTACCATTCTTTATTCATGGCTGTGTTTTTAGGCAAGACTCTGAGAGAGTCGATTCCCTTGGTTGAGAAGCAACCCCACACATGAATGGTTTCAGGATGCTTAACAGTTGGCATGAGACAAGACTGGTGGTAGCGCTCACCTTGTCTTCTCCGAATGAGGCGTTTTCCTGATGTCCCAAACAATCGAAAAGGGGATTTATCAGAGAAAATAACTTTACCCCAGTCCTCAGCAGTCCACTGCCTGTACCTTTTGCAGAATATCAGTCTGTCCATGATGTTTTTTCTGGAGAGAAGTGGCTTCTTTGCTGCCCTCCTTGAGACCAGGCCTTGCTCCAAGAGTCTCCGCCTCACAGTGCGTGCAGATGCACTCACACCTGCCTACTGCCATTCCTGAGCAAGCTCTGCACTGCTGTTAGCCCGATCCCGCAGCTGAAACACTTTTAAGAGACGGTCCTGGCGCTTGCTGGTCTTTCTTGGGCGCCCTGGAGCCTTTTTGGCAACAATGGAACCTCTCTCCTTGAAGTTCTTGATGATGCGATAGATTGTTGACTGAGGTGCAATCTTTCTAGCTGTGATACTCTTCCCTGTTAGGCCATTTTTGTGCATTGCAATGATGACTGCACGTGTTTCTTTAGAGATAACCATGGTTAACAGAAGAGAAACAATGATGCTAAGCACCAGCCTCCTTTTAAAGTGTCCAGTGGTGTCATTCTTACTTAATCATGACAGATTGATCTCCAGCCATGTCCTCATCAATACCCACACCTGTGTTAATGGAGCAATCACTGAAAAGAGGTTAGCTGGTCCTTTTAAGGCAGGGCTGCAATGATGCTGAAATGTGTTTTGGGGATAAAGTTCATTTTCTAGCCAAATATGACTTTGCAAGTAATTGCTGTTAAGCTGATCACTCTTTATAACATTCTGGAGTATATGCAAATTGCCATTAGAAAAATTGAAGCGTAGACTTTGTAAAAATTAATATTTGTGTCATTCTCAAAACTTTTGGCCATGACTGTACTATTGTTGTTTACTTATTTACTTACTAGAGGGTACAGTATATGCAGTTTGTTTTCTTTTTGAGTTTTATCTCTAATATGGCCACGGTGTGAACGTTCTATTATAGATTGCACATACAGTTGTACTCAAAAGTTTACATACCCTGGCGGAATATTTGCTTTCTTGGCCTTTTTTTAGAGAATATGAAGGATAACATCAAACCTTTTTCTCCACTCATGGATAGTGGTTGGGTGAAAACATTTATTGTCAAAATACAGTGCTTTCTCTTTTTAAATCATAATGACAACCCAAAACATCCAAATGACCCTGATGAAAAGTTCACATACCCGATTTCATAATACCGTGTATTGTGTAACATCAATGACAGCTTGAAGTATTTTGTGGTAGTTGAGGATGAGTTCTTTATTTTCTCAGATGGTAAAGCTGACCACTCTTGTTAGCAAAAAGTTTACAGTTCCTGTAAATTCCTGGGCTGTCTAGCATGAAATTCGCACTTGAGGTCTACCCAGAGTGGCTCAATGATATTGCGATCAAGAGACTGAGATGGCCACTCCAGAACCTTCACTTGGCCTTGTGTTTTGAATCGCTGTCATGTTGGAACGTCAAATATGTCCCATGCGCAGCTTCGGAGGCTGATGATTGCAAATTTGCCTCCTGTATTTGCTGATAACATACATCATTCAACTTTCCTTCAACTTTGACCAAGTTTCCTGTGCCTTTGTAGCTCACACATCCCCAAAACATCAGCGATCCACCTCCGTGCTTTACAGTAGAAATGGTGTTCCTTTCATCATAGGCCTTGCTGATCTCTCTCCAAATGTAACGTTTATAGTTGTGGCCAAAAAGTTCAATTTTGGTCTTATCACTCCATATTACCATGTTCCAGAAGTTTTGAGGCTTGTCTCTGTGCTGTTTTGCGAATTGTAGGCAAGATACTTTGTGGCAGTAATGTGTCATGTTTAGATAGCTGAGGAGAAAAAACAAAAACGGCAATACACCAGGGAGGCTGGAACCTATTGGATTGCAGTAACCTGAACTAACCATACAACTAGAGGTAGCCGTGGAGCGTTCCTACGTTGATCCTAGACGCCTCGTCACAGCCTGAGAGATAACTACACCTAAAGGCAGAAAGAGGGAAGCTATCTGCCCCAGAGCAGATCCCCAAAAAAAATAGGAAGACGCCAAACATGTAATGGCGGTTAGACAAGAAGAAGCACGGACACAGACAGAAAATAGACTGAGCAAACGCTGGGGCCCAATCTGTCTAGACAGAAAAGTACAGGAAAGGATTCTTACTGCAATCCAAAAAAAAAACCTAAAAAAAAACAACTCTTCTGATTGCAAAAACACCTGAGATCACACGATCTCCACCACCTAAATCAAAACTCTGGTGTAAAAAAACTAAGCCGCAGCCACTGAAAAAACAGGAAAAAGCAAATGAACAAATAACAGTGGCTACAGATAAACTGAGAGGAGCACAGGCCCAGAAGGGGACCTGGCTGACCTCCACAAAAGTGCAGAGAACTATGCAAAAAGCAAGCACAAAAATAAAAGCAGAAAATATCTTATCTGAAAACAGAAGATGCAGGCAAGACTCAGGAAACTTCCAAATGAACCAGGAACCACAATTGAGACAAGATCACCGGCAACCATCATGGGAGGGAACCTCCCCTATACCAGACCAGTCAGCGATCTCAGATTGCCATTCCTTGCTGAAAGGTTCAGTACTGTCTGTAACCACCAAAGGGAGCCTCTGCTCAGAAACCATCTCTAGCACATTCACAACAGTAATGGCTTCTTCTGGCAACTCGACCATGCAGCCCATTTTTCTTCAAGTGCCTCCTTATTGTGCATCTTGAAACAGCCACACCGATAGTTTTCAGAGAGTCCAGTATTTCAGCTGATGTCATTTTTGGGTTTTCTTTGAATCCCGAACAATTTTCCTGGCAGATGTGGACAATATTTTGGTTAGTCTACTGATTGTGGTTTTGTTCTTACAGAGCCCTGATTTTCCATTTGTTAATCACAGTTTGAATGCTGCTGACTGGCATTATCAATTCCTTGGATATCTTTTTGCATCCCTTTCCTGTTTTATACAGTTCAACTACCTTTTCGTGTAGATCCGTTGAGAATTCTTTTGCTTTCCCCAGGACTCACAATCAAGAAATGTTCATGGCTGGATGAAAGATGCAAGAGTCTGTCAGGATCCCAGAAACTCACTCAGCTTTTATACACACACACTGATTACAAGCAAACAGGTCACAGGTGAGGATGTTACCTTTAGTAGTCATTCAAATCCATTTATGTCAACTTCTGTGCATGTTATCAGGCCAAAATCACCAGGGTATGTAAACTTTGATCATGGTCATTTGGATGTCTGGGTTGTCATTATGATTTAAAAAGAGAAAACTGTTATGAATGTGCTAGAGATGGTTTCTGAGCAGAGGCTCCCTCTGGTGGTTACAGACAGTACTGAGCCTTTCAGCGAGGAGTGGCAATCTGGGTTAACGGACTGGTCTGATATAAGGGAGGTTCCCTCCCATGATGGTTGCCGGTGATCAATTGTTCTTGTCCCAATTGTGGTTCCTGGTTCATTTGGAAGTTAGCTGGAGTCTTGCCTGCATCTCCTGCTTTCAGATAAGATATTTTTTGCTTTTCTTTTTGTGCTTGCTTTTTGCATTGTTTTCTGCACTTTTGTGGAGGTCAGCCAGGTCCCCTCCTGGGGCCTGAGCTCCTCACAGTTTATCTGCAGCCTCTGTTATTTGCTCATTTGCTTTTTCCTGTTTTTTCAGCTGCTGTGGCTTGGTTTTTGTTCACACTGAGATCTGATTTAGTGGGTGGCGAGATCGTGTGATCTCAGTATTTTTGTAATCAGAATTGTTGGATTTTTGTAGGGTTTTCTGGGTTGCAGAAAGTAATCTCTCCTGTCCTATCCTATTTAGTCAGCTTGTGGCCCCAGCGTTTGCTCAGTCTATTTTCTGCCTATGTTTGTATTTTCATCTTGTCTAACCGCCATTATATGTTTAGGGGCTTCCTATTTTCTTTGGGGATCTGTTCCGGGGCAGATAGCTTTCATCTTTCTGCCTTTAGGTGTAGTTATCTCTCAGGCTGTGACGAGGCGTCTAGGATCAATGTAGGAACGCTCCACGGCTACCTCTAGTTGTGTCGTTAGTTTAGGAATCTGCAAACCATCATTTACCAACATCTCAGGTGTTCGGCTGCCCTGCTGTTGTTCCTGTCCTCCTCAGCTACCGAAACATAACATAAAACACAGTAGTTTGACAATAAATGGCTTCACCCAACCACTAACCATGAGTGGAGAAAAAGGTTTGGTGTTATCATTCATATTCTCTGAAAAAAGGCCAAGAAAGCAAAAATTCTGCCAGGGTATGTAAACTTTTGAGCACAACTGTATACTAACTTATGCTCCAGCTCATTTCTTTTGTTTTGCTATTTTTTTTGTACTTTGCATAAATTGGGGTAAGGCCTACCCTTTCTGGGCTAGGAATTTCATCCATATAGCTTCCCATGAGCAGGTGTCTGAACAGTTGGACTACTGTCCTGCTCTGCCTTTATTCACATTGAGGTCAGCTGACACATGGTAAGATTTTAAAGCTAGAGACAGGCTAGGACCATTCCGATTGGGTACACTATGTTGCGGTGGGATGGGTTTTGTGTTTTTGATCAAATTAGAGTTAGCTAAGTACCTTATGTTATTTACAAGTATTATTGTAGTCCTACTTTCTACTGTTCTCTTCTAGGTGTCTCCATTATGGTCATCAATATTTTCGGAGTGCAAAATTCAAATAGGCTTTTTCTTAAAGGTCTTGTCCGGGACTTTTTTGCCTTCTATGTGGCTAAGCACTATTTGTCAGGTAAGCATATCCAACTACCTGTCTGTTCTGAGCATGCGTGCGAGTTAGTGCAATTTAGATTGCATAAGCAGTATAGTGAGATTGCCAGTGTAGGCTCTGAAAATCAGAGTCACCTGCAGAGTTTTATTGCACTGCTCATGCTCCAGCACATGCAATAGAAATCATGCTAATTCAGCACATCTGCTCTAAGTTAGGCAGCAGGGAGCCGGCTGTCAATCAACATGATGTTAGCAGTGACCATCTATTGACAAAGCAAAACAGAATAGAAGGAACTGCTCTGCGGACATGACATCAAAAGAAGTGGGAGAATCATCACCAAGAGCAGTTCTGTGACCACTCTGAACTGGGAGAGATGGTGGCACAGTAGAACAAGCAGGCAATTAGCAACTGCCTACCGATAAGTGCTTAGTTCCATAGATGGAACAAAAAGCCTCGAAAACTACTTTAAATAAATTGACAACATGGCGTTCTTGGCCACGAATCATGAACTTTCCTTCTCTATACAGTCCAATGGGATGGGACTATGTAAAAGTAGATTCACTGTTGAGCCAGGGAACAAGAAGACCTGCGATCAACCACCCAAACTAGCACTGAAAACATGTAATATATCTGCCATGGTCATCACAACATGGTACATTATAAGGATAGTGTTTCTAAAGACTGTTTGGTAGATATGGGCCTAGCTGTGAATGGTTTTGAGTAATCATCATGTTAATTTAAAATATTGTCCGCTTCCACTAGCCGCAGGATATTTGAATTAAACAGCACAGGTTGTACTGTGTGCAGGGAACAATGTGTCCAATTCTTAGATTTATATCTGTAAAATGTGATTACTGACAACACTGCTTTTATCCTCACACGATAGATGCCAGGAAATGTTTATTATTGACAGAGCTTAGGTCTAGACTTAAGACTGAATCCAGCATGCTGAATAGCAATGGAGGAGATGATCATTTCTCTGTAAATAAAAACATAGTATGCTGCTCTCTAAAATTGACACTTTAAAGAAGCCTGCTCAGCTTTTCTCTAAGAAAAACAAGGTTACCGGACAAAAGATGCTGTCTGAATAGAAAAAGCTGCCAATATCATAGACTCGGAGTGAAAAATAATAACACTTTAGAAGGTTATGATAAGCCATTGTTACCATGATAAACTGTAAAATTCTTATAAAATAACTAGGAGAAAAGAATCAGGGCCTGTTTGTATGTGTCATGGCCATGTGGCAGCACTTGCTTTCTTGCTGTACGTAGATAACATTACAGTCTGCATATAATGGATTTTTTTCTTTGCTATCTTATATATTTTCTACAAAGAAGTGCAGGAAAAAAGAAGCTTTTATGCACATGACCTAGTTGTGGCGAGGTGTTGCAAGGCACTCCTAAACTACTATGGAGCCCTGCTGTTCAACTTTTAACCCCTTCCTGACCGGAGGTATTTTCTTTTTTGCGTTTTCGTTTTTTGCTCCCCTTCTTCTCAGAGCCAAAACTTGATTATTTTTAGGTCAAAATTACCATGTGAGGGCTTGTTTTTTTGCAGGACAAGTTGTACTTTTGAACAACACCATTGGTTTTAACATATTGTGTAATGGAAAATGTGAAAAAAAATTCCAAGTGCAGTGAAATTGCAAAAAAGTACAATTCCATAGTTGTTTTTTTTTTGTTTTTTTTTTTTTCTACCATTTTCACTAAATGATAAAACTGACCTGCCATTATCATTCTCCAGGTCATTACGAGTTCAGACACCAAACATGCCTAGGTTTTTTTTAAGTGGCAGAAAAAAATCCAAACTTTGGTACAAAAAAAAATAGCGACATTATCTGAGACCTGTAGCGACTCCATTTTTCATGATCTGTGGCTTGGTGAGGGCTTATTTTTTGCGCGCCAAGCTGACGTTTTTACTAATACCATTTTGATGTAGATACGATCTTTTTATCGCCTGTTATTGCATTTTATTGCAATGTAGCAGCAACCAAAGAAACGTAATTCTGACGTTTTTAATTTTTTTACGCCAGAGCCCATATCAAAGGGAGGGATTCCGATGTGGGCGTACTATTACGCCCAACGTCGGAAAGGGGTTGAGCACAATTTTGCCCCTAGTGCAAACTAATACTTATGTTTTACTGCTCTGTAAACAGAATTCAAACAACCTTAGCTGAATATTATAGTAATTAAAAAATAGAAACCTTCCGCATTTCTGCTGATGAAGCTGGGAGTTTCTGGTGAAACATGTCGATGGTTATTAGTACTCAGTCTGCAGTTGTGCACATATAGAGATAAGGAGGCGCATTGCCGGCTCATCCCTGCAGAACACTGTTGAAAACTTTTTGAAATATAAATTGTATGTGTTACCTGCCACCTGCTAGGGACTTTTAGGTAACACACTGTACCTTCTTATACCTCTGTATACCAAATACTCTATTGGTTATATTTCTTGAGATTTCTCAACAAGAAGAGAATGTCTCTGACATCTTAGCCTCTATTAATGGAAGTGTTTATAAAATTGATTGAATAAATATTTTGCAGCTTTTGGAGTTTTCGTACCAGTATTGGCCATTTCCACCAAAATGGACAGAGATGTGGAACAATGGGTGAGGCAGAAACCACCGGCCTAATTCATCATCAGTTGTCATATACTATATTCCCTGACAGTATTCAAATTTCTGCCAAGGAGCATGCCACTTGTAAAATACTTCTGATTTATTATGAGGAGTTCGCTTCTTAATAAAACAGATATTTCTTACTTCACCACACAGGTTCATTGAGACAATGAGTATAATAGAGCATGTAACATTTTTTTATGGTGGATTTATTATGATTTATCATGAATAAAAGCTGACTGACCGCAATCAGAACCCAATCTAACAGCTTAATAAATAACTATGAAGGAGTCAACTCGGCTCCTTATACCTGTGGTCAGTCTAGGACTTACATCCATACTACTGAGAAACAAAAATTGCTATGATATGATTATCTCAAAATAGCCTAAAAGTCAGCTAATTCAGTGTAAGCTTTAATGGCATTTTTTTGTGTAGGGTTTTTTTTACAACAATTTTGCAAAATCACAGCATAAAAACACTACATTTCAGAGAAATCGTAGTAAATAGAGATGCTTCTCACAAAATTAGAATATCATCTAAAAGTTAATTTATTTCAGTTCCTCAATACAAAAAGTGAAACTCATATATTACCGTATATACTCGTGTATAAGCCGACCCGTGTATAAGCCGACCCCCCTAATTTTGCCACAAAAAACTGGGAAAAATTATTGACTCGTGTATAAGCCGGGTGTATAAACTGCCCTCCTGCTCTGTGCTGCCCCCGTCCTGCTCCTTGCTCCCCCATCCAGCTCTGTGCTCCCCCATTCCTTCTCCGTCCTCCTGTGCCCCCCGTCCTGCTCCGTGCTCCTCTGTGCCTTCCATCCTCTCCCCCGTCCTGCTCCGTGCTCCTCTGTGCCCTCCATCCTCCCCTGTCCTGCTCCATGCTTTCCCCGTCCGCCGATCTCCCCCCTGCCCCATCCACCGATCTCCCCCCCTCCTGCTCCATGCTTCCCCCGTCCTCTGTTCTCCCCCCGTCCTCCTCCATGCTTCCCCCGTCCTGCTCCAGCTTCCCCCGTCCTCCTCTATGCTTCCCCCATCCACCGTTCTCCCCCCCGTCCTGTTCCATGCTTCTTGTCATCTCCTCCATCATGCTCACCCCTCCCCGTGCCATTGCTGAGCGTCCCTGCAATCCTGCGTTCTCACCTGCTTCCTGCAGCTCTCCAGCACTGAGCGGTGATGTAATACCGCTCATTAAGGCCATGAATATGGAGGCCACGCCTATGGGAGTGGCGTCGCGTCCATATTACATGACCTTAATGAGCGGGTATTACATCACCGCTCAGTGCTGAAGAGCTGCAGGACGACCGGGAGAACGCAGGATTGCAGGGACGCTCAGCGATGGCACGGGGAGGGGTGAGTATGATCCCAGCCACCGGCTCCTGCCGCGGCATACCCTCCCCCGCTGGTTTCTGCCCTATGACTCGTGTATAAGCCGAGGGGGCATTTTCAGCACGAAAAAAGGTGCTGAAAATCTCGGCTTATACACGAGTATATACGGTATATAGAGTCATTGCAAACAGAGTGATCTATTTCAAGTGTTTATTTCTGTTAATGTTGATGATTATAGCTTACAGCCAATGAAAACCCAAAGTCATTATCTCAGTAAATTAGAATACTTTATAACACCAGCTTGAAAAATGATTTTAAAATCCGAAATTTTGGCCTACTGAAATATATGTTCAGTAAATACACTCAATACTTGGTCGGAGCTCCTTTTGCATCAATTATTGCATCAATGCGATACAGGAAAGATGTATATCTTAGTACCGTGTTAGCCAGTAGATAGAAAAATATTTAGAATTGAGAGTCCTCAGTGGTTGATACCTTTTAATGGCTAACTGAAAAGATGGTAACAAATTGCAAGCTTTCGAGACTACTCGGGTCTCTTCATCAGGCAAAAACTATTAAAACATCTGAAGAATCACATATTTATTCACAACAGGACACAGGAATAGTGCAATGGATAAGACAAGTGACGTAAAGCTGAACTATCAATATGGGAGAGGTATGAACAGTTGTGGCAATAAATATTGGATCAGTTCATAGATAAGGAGTGTGAAAGTTTTATTGCCCTCTGTTTGGGGTCTGGTAATGTTTTGTGATGCTCCCACAGGGTCTTAGGAGCAAATTCCTTAATTGATGTAAAAAGCCATCAATTAAGGAAGGAAAAAATGAACATTTAACTTTTTAGTCACAAAAATTATTTTTACAAACTTTTTTTTATTTTCACAAGGGTAAAAAGAGAAAATGGACAGAGAAAGTTGTTGTGCAATTTCTCCTGAGAACGCCAATATCCCATATGTGAGGGAAAACCACTGTTTGGGCACACGGCAGAGCTTGTAAGGGAAGGAGCGCCGTTTGACTTGTTGTGCAATTTGTCCTAAGTACGCTGATACCCTATATGTGGGAGAAAACTACTGTATGGGCACACGTCGGGGCTCGGATGTGAAGTAGTGACGTTTTGGATTGCAGTCTTTGATGGAATGGTCTGCGGGCGTCATGTCGCATTTGGAGAGCCCCTGATGTGCCTAAACAGTGGAAACCCCCACAAGTGACCCCATTTTGGCAAATAGACCCCCCCAAGGAACTTATGTAGCTGTGTCGTGAGCACTTTGCACCCCCAAGTGCTTCACAGAAGTTTATAACGTACAGCCGTAAAAACAAAAACATCTTTTTTTTTTACAAAAATGATTTTTTGCCCCTGATATTTTATTTTCACAAGGGTAACAGGAGAAATTGGACCCCAAAAGTTGTTGTACAATTTGTCCTGAGTATGCTGATACCCGATATGTGGGAGAAAACTACTGTATGGGCACACGTCGGGGCTCAGAAGGGAAGTAGTGACGTTTTGGATTGCAGGCTTTGATGGATTGGTCTGCGGGCGTCATGTAGAGAGCCCCTGATGTGCCTAAACATTGGAAACATCCCAAAAGTGACCCCATTTTGGAAACTAGACCACCCAAGGAACTTATCTAGATGTGTGGGGAGACGTTTGAACCCCCAAGTGCATCACAGAAGTTTATAACGTAGATCCATAAAAATAAAAATCATAATTTTTTCCACAAAAATTATATTTTTGTCCCCAATTTTTTATTTTCCCAAGGGTAACAGAAGAAATTAGACCCCAAGAGTTATTGTGAAATTTGTCCTGAGTACGCTGATACCCCATATGTGGGGGTAAACTACTCAGCTTAGAAGGGAAGGAGCACCATTTGACTTTTCCACCGCAGAATTGGCTGGAATTGAGATCAGACGTTATGTCACATTTGGAGAGCCCCTGAGGTGCCAAAACAGTGGAAACACCCCAATTCTAACTCCAACCCTAACCCCAACACACCCCTTATCCTTGTCCCAACCCTAACCATACCCCTAACCACAAACCTAACCCTAACACACCCCTAACCCTAATCCCAACCCTAACCCTAATTCTAACTTTAGCCCCAACCCTAACCCTAACTCTAATGGGAAAATGGAAATAAATGCATTTTTTAAATTTTATTATTTTTCCCTAACTAAGGGGGTGGTAAAGGTGGTTTTGGTTTACTATTTATAATGGGTTTTTATGTTTGGAAGCTGTCACACTCTAAAAGACGCTTTTTATTGCAAAAAATAGTTTTTGCATCACCACATTTTGAGAGCTATAATTTTTGCATATTTTGGCCCACAGAGTCATATGAGGTCTTATTTTTTGCAGGATGAGATGCCGTTTCTATTGGTACCATTTTTGGGCATGTGACATTTTTTAATCACTTTTTATTATGATTTTTGGGAGGTTAGAATGAACAAACACCATCAATTCATGAATTTCTTTTGGGGGGGCGTTTATACCGTTCCACGTGTGGTAAAATTGATAAAGCAGTTTTATTCTTCGGGTTAGTATGATTACAGCGATACCTCAATTATTATTTTTTTATGTTTTGGCGCTTTTTTTTACAATAAAAACAATTTTATATAAAAAATAATTATTTTGTATCGCTTTATTCTGCGAGCTATAACGTTTTATTTTTTCGCTGATGATGCTGTATGTTGGCTCGTTTTTGCGGGACAAGATGACGTTTTCAGCGGTACCATGTTTATTTATATCCATCTTTTTGATCGCGTGTTATTCCACTTTTTGTTCTGCGGTATGATGATAAAGCATTGTTTTTTGCTTTGTTTTTTTCTTATGGGGTTCACTAAAGGGGTTAACTAGTGGGACAGTTTTATAGGGCGGGTCGTTACGGATGCGGCGATACCAAATATGTGTGCTTTTATTGTGTTTTCTTTATTTACATACAGAAATGAATTTATTGGGGAATATATTTTTGTTTTGAGGATTTTTTTAAAATTATTTTTACAGATGTTTATTTTATTTTTTTTACATTTTTATTTTGTCCCAGGGTGGGACATTACTGTATAATGTCAGATCGCTGACACTCTGTCAGACCAGCGATCTCACTGGCACTGCTGCAGGCTTTCTCAGCGCCTGCTGTCAGCAGGCACTGAGGAAGCCGCCTCCCTGCAGGACCCGGAAGGACCCCGCGGCTATCTAGGATCCAGGGTTCTTCAGGGAGGAGGGTCCCTCAGGGAAGCACGCAGGGAGCCCCCTCCCTGTGCGATGCTTCCCTATACCACAGGAACACTGCGATCATCTTTGATCGCAGTGTGCCAGGGGTTATTGTGCCCTGAGCGGTCCGTGACCACTCCTGGCACATAGTGCCGGTATCAACTGTGATAATCAGCTAACACCCGGCTGCGATCAGCTGCGCTCCTGCCGTGAGCACAGCTGATCACGATGACATACTATCCCGTCCATGATCAGACGGGCCCAGGTCACCTGGACGGGATAGTACGTCCGATGGCAGAAAGGGGTTAAGTAAACCTGGACTGTGAGTAGCTTCTGTACACTGCAACTCACTTTTAAGTTATCCTTTTACTGTTACATCTCAAGACTTAAAGCCAGGCCTAATGCCTTGGATCTTCCCCTGACTTCTACAGCCAGGATGGCTAAAGACTTTTAACCTTTCTCTTTTAACCCTGGGTCTTGCGCTTTCCGGATTAACCCATGCTTCTCCAGCATTAGGTCACACTGAAGTGCACAGAAGAACCTATTGCCCGCGTGTTGAGGAAATTGAGGGTCTCCCGCCTCACCGCAAATTATCTGTTATTTACTTCAAGTATATTTCTGCATGGACCGCGACAAGCTGTGCAATGGATACAGGACACCAGGTCTGTAAATACCTTTACTATGCATCTCCTCTTCTACTTATATGCCTCAAAAGACTGTGAACTTTCTTATAATTACCTGCAAGTACTGCTTCTAACTAATACAGGTTCTTAAAGCTCCAGAACCTCAATTCTGTGTCAGAATCCAATCCTGAACTGTATTGGCCATGGATTCCTCACGTGAACTGTAAACCCTTACTCCATATTACATCTCCCCGTTCTGCTGAAGTAAAGCAACTGTTATCCACAAGACCTGTTGTCTGTCGTTATTCAATCGGCTGTGGACACTGCGTGGGGGTGGATAACAGTGAACGGAATAGCCCCATACCAGGACTGTTGCACTGAGATAATGACTTTTGGATTCTCAGTGGCTGTAAGCCATAATCATCAACATTAACAGAAATAAACACTTGAAATATATCACTCTGTAATGACTCTATAATATATGAGTTTCATTTTTTATTGAAGAACTGAAATAAATTACAGTGGGGAAAAAGTATTTAGTCAGCCACCAATTGTGCAAGTTTTCCCACTTAAAAGATGAGAGAGGCCTGTAATTGACATCATAGGTAGACCACAACTATGAGAGTGAAAATGAGAAAACAAATCTTGAAAATCACCTTGTCTGATTTGGCAAGATTTATTTTGCAAATTATGGTGAAAATAAGTATTTAGTTGGTTGGCTAAAAACATGCAAAATTTCTGGCTCTCACAGACCTGTAGCCTGCTTCTTTAAGAGGCTCCTCTGTCCTCCACTCATTACCTGTAATAATGACACCTGTTTGAACTTGTTATCAGTATAAGGCCAGGATCACACATGCGAGGAAATCGTCCGACACTCACATGTGAAATCCCAGCTCTGGCGTCGGCACTCGGGAGTGGAGCGAGCGGCTGCATGTAGTTATACGCAGCCGCTTGCTCCACTCCCGAGTGGCGGCGCCAGAGCTGGGATTTCACATGTGAGTGTCGGACGATTTCCTCGCATGTGTGATCCCGGCCTAAAAGACATCTGTCCACAACCTCAAACAGTCACTCTCCAAACTCCACTATGGTGAAGCCCAAAGAGCTGTCGAAGGACACCAGAAACAAAATTGTAGCCCTGAACCACGCTGGGAAGACTGAATCTGCAATAGGCAAGCAGCTTGGTGTGATGAAATCAACTGTGTAAGCAATAATAAGAAAATGGAAGACATACAAGACATTGATAATCTCCCTCGATCTGGGGCTCCACGCAAGATCTCACCCTGTGGAGTCAAAATGATCACAAGAACAGTGAGCAAAATCCCAGATAGGGGGACCTAGTGAATGACCTGCATAGAGCTGGGACCACTTTAACATAGGCTACCATCAGTAACACACTATACCGCTAGGGACTCAGATCCTGCAGTGCCAGACGTGTCCCACTGCTTAAACCAGTACATGTCCAGGCCTGTCTGAAGTTTGCTGGAGAGCATATGGATTATCCAGAAGAGTATTGGGAGAATGTCATATGGTCTGATGAAGCCAAAGTAGAACTGTTTGGTAGGAACAAAACTCGTCATGTTTGGAGGAGACATAATGCTGAGTTGCATCCAAAGAACACCATACCTACTGTGAAGCATAGGGGTGGCAACATCATGCTTTGGGACTGTTTCTCTGTAAAGGGACCAGGACGACTGATCCGTGTACATAAAAGAATGAATGTGGCCATGTATCGTGAGATTTTGAGTGCAAACCTCCTTCCATCAACAAGGGCATTGAAGATGAAACATGGATGGGTCTTTCAGCATGATAATGATCCCAAGGACACCGTCAGGGCAACGAAGGAGTGGCTTCATAAGAAGCATATGAAGGTCCTGGAGTGGCCTAGCCAGTCTCCAGATCTCAACCCCATAGAAAACCTTTGAGAGATTTGAAAGTCTGTGTTGCCCAGCGATAGGCCCAACACATCACTGCTCTAGAGGAAATCTGCATGGAGTAATGGGTCAACATACCACCAACAGTGAGTGCCAACCTTGTGAAGACTTACAGAAAACGCTTGACCTCTATCATTGCCTACAAAGGATATATAACAAAATATTGAGATGAACTTTTGTTAATGACCAAGTACTTATTTTACACCATAATTTGCAAAATAAATCTTGCCAAATCAGACAAGGTGATTTTCTGGATTTGTTTTCTCATTTTGACTCTCATAACTGTGGTCTACCTATGATGTCAATTACAGGCCTCTCTCATCTTTTAAAGTGGCAGAACTTGCACAATTGGTGGGTGACTAAATGCTTTTTTTCCCCACTGTAACTTTTTGATGATATTCTAATTTTGTGAGAAGCACCTGTACAGTATATGGTGAAACTGCTTTGTGATTTGTGATTTAAAAGGTACCTGTCACTTAGGATAATGCTATAAATCTGCAGATATGGAGTTAATCTGCATGTTAATACTGCTAGAAAGGTGCCCAGTTACTATGCTGAAAGTGAAGCACCAGGAGGAAGTTTAAATTAATTTCTCCTGGGAGCCAATGGCTGTCAGTCACACAAGCATATCCAGCGTGGCTATAGTATCTGCTCAGAGCATTGCAAGCCGTGGCTGTAAGCGCAATCTATACTTTGACAGCTCACTCTGCAGTGCATCAGTGCAGAACCATCTGTCAGTCAAAGTGCCAGGGTATGCCTACAGTCACCGCTCACAGTGCTGTGAGCGATGACTGTAGCCAAGATAGCACAACTTTATGATTGAAAGCCGTAGGCGTAGGAGTAAAGTTTCTTGCGGGTGCCACACTTTTAGTACAGCAACCTGATGCCTTTCTAGCACTATTGACCTGCAGAATAACCCTATACCTACAGGTAAATAGCAATAGAATCAAATTATGGTGTGCGCACTATCCTTCATCCTAGCAAGATCAGGATGTCCTGTGCCACAAGTCAAAATGCCACAAGGGGGGAACAATTTCTTAAAAATAATCTCAAAAATATGTCAAAGAGACAACAGCACCAGGGTCTTAAAAACATGAAAAAGTTTGGATTTATTACTACTAAATAGTACTGGAGATGAGTGAATGTTTTGAAATTCAAATTCGCCAACTTCATCAAACATTTCCCAAAAATTTGATTTGTGCTGTATAAATACACTTTCAATACTGAAAAGTTTGTAATTGCTTGTAAAATATGCATCGGGGAGAAGAGAGTTAGAACATCACTTACTATAAGAGCTTACAATGTACAGGTGAGAGAAAGGACCACACTGATCATAAGATCTTACACTTAAAAATGAAAAGAGAGAGGACCCCGCTGACCATAAAAGCTCACACTCTTCAGTAGAGGACCCTGTTGACCATAATAGCTTACACTATATAGGTAAGAGAGGGAGGACCCCCACTGGCCATAAGGGCTTACACTTTGTAGGAGAGAGAGTACCCCACTAACCATAATAGCTTACACTCTACAGGAGAGAGAGAGGAACATACTGATAATAATAGCTCACACTCTACAGTAGAGAGGGGACTTCGCTGACCATAATAGCTCACACTATACAGGATAGAGAGGACACTGCTGACTATGATAGCTTACACTCTACAGGAGAGAGAGAGGGAAGAAATAGGTCACACTCTACAGGAGAGAAAGGACCCCGCTGACAATAAGAACTTTCACTATGCAGGTGAGAGCGAGAAGACCCAATTGACTATAAAATCATATACTCTACAGGAGAGAGAGGACCCCGCTGATCACAAGAGCTTACACTCCACAGGCAGGCAAGAGAGAGGACCACACTGGTCACAATAGCTTACAATCTACAGGAGAGAGGACCCCTCTGATCATAAGAACTTACACTATACAGGCGAAAGAGAGAGGGCCCCATTGGCAATAAGAGCTTACACCGTGTAGGAGAGAGAGGACCCTACTGACCACAAAAGCTTACACATTACAGGAGATAAATACTTACCCACTGACTCTGGAGATGAAAAATGACTTTGCCACAAACTGAGCTAAGCTGGGAACTGCTGATCTGTAATGGCCCAAGTACTGACCACCACTTAAACAGTATGATAATCCATAACATGTCATAGCTGCAAGACATTGATGATGATGTGTCCCCTCTCTCTGTTGCTTCAGCAATGTGAGAAATGGTGCCTGTCAAGTTTTTGGGCTTTTTTACAGACTGCAAATCAAATCTCGACATGTTCAAATTTGCATGAAACTGTGAACTTCAGGAAATTCGATTCGAACTTAATCCTCCACAAATTGATCAACTCATCTCTATTTAATACACAATTATCTTATGCATCTTTGTGTTTAATTGTAGTATATTTCCCCTACTATCAATATTACAAAGTGTTGAATTTCCATTGTATGATGCATCTTGATTCAGTATCTACATTTTGTCTGTAAGTCTTGTTATAGTCGCAGTTTCTAATAGAACATGCCTTAGCTTTCAATTTAAGGCACTTAAAGCACTTTTCACTCATTTCAAAATTCAAGATCAATTGTCATAAAGTCTATTTTAAAGTTATAGAAAGACATCAAAGTAGTTCACATTTTCTGGAACAATTTGTGGAATACACGAAAACACTAATTTCTCAACTTTGAAGGTCTTTTTGTGTTCTGAAGACATATTCTACCTTTAAGTGTCTAACAGTTAACAGTGAATACTGTAGCACTGTATTCATTTAGCAGGCACTAAATACAAGCTGAAAGGCAGCAAGAGGTTTTTAAGGAACTCTAACAATAAGTCTGGTGGAAATATGGTCCTATTTGAAGCAGCCGGTTAATGGATTGGTTAATGGTGTTAATAGTCAATACTTCAGGGAGCAGAGAATATCACCTGTAATTAAATTGTAAATAATTAAGCTTAAGGGGCAATTAAGCGTAACGAGCAATTACATGTGATTATATAAAAGTCTCTTTAGGATGAAACCACTACATTTGTGGATGCCTATCTTTCAATTAATCTAAAATGGCCAAAGGGTGGATAATGAAGACATGAGCTGGTTGGCACAATAATAATAAAGAAAGTGGAATTGAATGAATATTAATAAAGTACTAAAATGTATAAATGATGTTCATTCATCTTTACATAGAGTTTACAAGATTTTGGTTGCTATATGACACACTACAAGGCTAAATCAAGATCTGTGCTTTCCATCAGTAAAAATATGGTGTTGGTCCCTCATTTATTACTTTATGGCAATCCATTATACATACAAAAACTTCATATCTACAATGTTTTACATTATTGCACATAGCTATGCCAAAACATCATTCCTTCAAAAACTACTGTATAGTGCTCAAATAATAGTATCATGCTGTGTAATAATAAGATCAGCTTTTAATTTCCAGTACATATATTACACCATATGCTCCATCCATATACTGTCCTAATTACAGTGCCAACCAAAAGGGGATTCTCCCTCAACATACCCTCTATGCAAGAAAGCTTAGCTCTGTTAAGCACTCTATTGTCCTCTATGAGAGAGCTGCCAGCCATCACTGGCAGTGGCTAATCTCCCCACCGAACAAAAAGATCAGCCATTGGAAATCATTCAGTGTCATGTAAAAATGACCTGGCGACATGATTCCTCAGATCGTTACGATTAAAAAGATACAAAACATCTGCAGTTTATATTTATAAATATGTAAATATTTTGCTATTTGTAAATCAGCCCTCTGACTGAGCACTCCACCCTCCAGCCTGTGGTGGTTTTAATTACAGCAGGATCCTACCTACCCAGAAATTCAGGCTTCAGCCTAAGAGAGGTGTTCACACTAGACACGTAGATTCCCAGCAGATCTGAGACCGCCTTGTCGTTGGATGCTTGGCATGCATGAATTGGCCAAATTATGTGCTAAGCATCTATATTTTTTATTATCTAAAACAGTAATGCAATTCATATTTCATATAATACGCATTTACAGTGCCTTGCGAAAGTATTCGGCTCCCTGGAACTTTTCAACCTTTTCCCACATATCGTGCTTCAAACATAAAGATACCAAATGTAAATTCTTGGTGAAGAATCAGCAACAAGTGAGACACAATTGTGAAGTTGAACAAAATTTACTGGTTATTTTAAATTTTTGTGGAAATACAAAAAACTGAAAAGTGGGGCGTGCAATATTATTTGGCCCCTTTACTTTCAGTGCAGCAAACTCACTCCAGAAGTTCATTGTGGATCTCTGAATGATCCAATGTTGTCCTAAATGACTAATGATGATAAATATAATCCACCTGTGTATAATCAAGTCTCCATATCAATGCACCTGTGCTGTGATAGTCTCAGGGTTCTGTTTGAAGCACAGACAGCATCATGAAAACCAAGGAACACAACAGGCCGGTCCGTTGTACTGTTGTGGAGAAGTTTAAAGCTGGATTTGGATTCAAAATAATTTACATAACTTTAAAGGAATGAGTATCATACCAATGCAAATCTACCAAAACCCGGCCGTCCCTCTAAACTTTCATCTCAAACAAGGAGAAAACTAATCAGAGATGCAGCCAAGAGGCCAATGATCACTCTGGATGAACTGCAGAGATCTACAGCTGAGGTGGGACAGTCTGTCCATAGGACAACAATCAGATGTTCCCTGCACAAATCTGGCCTTTATGGAAGAGTGGCAAGAAGAAAGCCATTTCTCAAAGATATCCATAAAAACTGTTGTTTAAAGTTTGCAACAAGCTGCCTAGGAGACACACCAAACATGTGGAAGAAGGTGCTCTGGTCAGATGAAACCAAAATCGAACTTTTTGGCAACAATGCCAAATGATGTTTGGCGTAAAGGCAACACAGCTCATCACCCTGAACACACCATCCCCACTGTCAAACATGGTGGTGGCAGCATCATGGTTAGGGCCTGCTTTTCTTCAGCAGAGACAGGGAAGATGGTTAAAATTGATGGAAGATGGATGGAGCCAAATACAGGACCATTCTTGAAGAAAACCTGTTGGAGTCTGCAAAAGACCTGAGACTGGGACGGAGATTTGTCTTCCAACAAGACAATAATCCCAAACATAAAGCAAAATCTACAATGGAATGGTCTACAAATAAACATATCCAGGTGTTAGAATGGCCAAGTCAAAGTCCCGACCTGAATCCAATCTAGAATCTGTGGAAAGAGCTGAAAACTGCTGTTCACAAATGATCTCCATCCAACCTCACTGAGCTCGAGCTGTTTGCCAAAGAAGAATGGGCAAGAATTTCAGTCTCTCGATGTACAAAACAGAGACATACCCCAAGTGACTTGCAGCTGTAATCGCAGCAAAAGGTCTCGCAACAAAGTATTATGTTAAAGGGGCCGAATATTATTGCACGCCCCACTTTTCAGTTTTTGTATTTCCACAAAAATTTAAAATAACCAATACATTTCGTTCAACTTCACAATTGTGTCCCACTTGTTGATTCTTCACCAAAAATTTACATTTGGTATCTTTATTAGTGTTGAGCGATATTGCTCGATATCTAAAAATATCGTATCGAAATTGTATCGCCGATAGCACTAAATATCGTCGATATCCGATTTCGATACCGGAAGTCCCATGTAAGTCTATGGGAACAAAATATCGAAATTAAAAAAAAACATTCTTGCCTTGTTGGTTAATTGTACATGAAGGAAAACAATAAAGACTAATGTAGAATGTATTGGGGGAGGTTGAGGAGACAATAAAGGCATACATGTTTAACCCAATGCATTGGAATAGCATTCATATTTTTTTTTTTGGAAATACGTTTGGATTGACTAACAAATTGATAATGTTGTTAACCTTTTTTCTATTTTGGCAAATATGTATGTTTCACAACTTCCATGCTCTTCACCTTTTTAACTTTTGCCAGTGCCACACTTTCTCCTTCATAATCTTCAGCAGCAGCATCATCTTTCTCATCAAATTATTCTTCATCTTCACCTTCTTAATTTTCTTCTTAAACTTCTTGCTATTCATGTTTTTGTTTACATTACTCATATTGTTATTATTAAACTAATTAATCTTCTTCATATTCAAATTCTTCATCTTCTTCCTCTTCATCTTCTTCATCATATTCTTATTTGTGACAGAGATTCCTGTACTTGTAATCTGTAAAAGTATGAATTGTTCATCCTTCCGTTCTTGCTGTCACAAAAGATTTAAATTACAACAGTATTTGTCCGTGTTCAGTTTAGCCTGCAGCAGCAGGCATTTTCCAGGGGCACCACGAGGAGGAACGGACTCACCCCCATACACTGCTTAGTCTTCTTCTGCTTAGAATTTAGAGCATATATTTTGCTCTTCATTTTGGTCTTATACTTAATGTTCTTCTGCTTTTTGATCTTTTGCTTATTGTTCTTCTGTCTCTTGTTCTGTATCTTGTAGTTTGTCTTAACCTTCTTTGTCCTGTTGGTGATCTTCTTGTTGGTAATCTTTTATTTTTTCTTTGTGATGGTGTTCAGGCTGGTTGGCTTCATGCTCGTCGTCCTTGTTGTTGTCATCTTCTTCTGGGTGGTCTTTAATGTCGTCTAATTTCCGAGAAACAGCTGACGTTACTGGAACCCTGACGGGTATCAGATGGAGCAAGAGACAATGGAAGTAACAAGGACCAGCTGACTGTGCTGGACCCCGGACGGGTAGCAGAAGGAAAAGAGGCAATGTCACAACCGAGTACCAGCTGACGTTTACTGTGACACGGTTACTAAGCAGGAGGTACCTGTGCTCCAAGCACTATCCAAGGACCAGCAGACGTTGCTGGAACTCGGATACGGAGATGGAGGCACCTAGGCCAAAGGCACTGGGGAGAACCACTTGACGGTACTGGACCCCGGACGGGTAGCAGAAGGAAAAGAGGCAATGTCACAACCGAGTACCAGCTGACGTTACTGTGACACGGTTACTAAGCAGGAGGTACCTGTGCTCCAAAGCACTACCAAGGACCAGCAGACGTTGCTGGAACTCGGATACGGAGATGGAGGCACCTAGGCCAAAAGCACTGGGGAGAACCACTTGACGGTACTGGACCCGGACGGGTAGAAGAACGCACCCATGAAAATGTAAGTTGACAGGACGCAAGCCGTCCGCAGTTACAGAATCACACAGTCCTACAGTGGGTGCTTATCCTATTGTCACAATGGAAACCGCTTTATTTACATATCCCACAGCACACATAGGAATCACCTAAACTGCAGGCACCATAGAGTCGGCTAACCCGAATGCAACACGACAGCACAACTTATTGGAGGATAATTGACGTTCACACTGCCAGGAAACAGCTGTCGTGCTGTAACCAGGCTGGCCAGGAGTCAGTACCCCTGCCAATTACTTACGAGCAACAAATGGCGGTGTTGTAGCCCAGGGAGTAGAGTTCAGGTGGTAGAAAGATGAACATAACCGGAGACATGGAAAACGTTGCCAAACAGTTATTTAATCTGAAAACGGACAGGCAAATTCAGGTGAGATCCATGCCTTGTTCATTTTCAGAAAAGTAAGCCGGTCTACATTCTCTGAGGATAGTCGCATGCGACGGTCTGTTGCTACACCACCTGCAGCACTAAAGACACGCTCAGATAATACACTGGCAGCAGGGCAAGCCAGCACCTCCAATGCATACTGGCTAAGCTCTGGCCATGTATCCAACTTAGAGACCCAAAATTTGAAAGGGGAAGAGGCATCTGGGAGTACACTTAGAGGGAAAGCCAAGTAGTCTGTCACCATCTTACGGAAACATTTCTTCCTGGTGACTGGAGCCGTCTCGGATGGTGTAGACCTTGCTGGCGCTGTCACAAAACTTTGCCACATTTTTAACATACAGTTCTTGCCCTGTGCAGAGGCGCTGCTTCTGCTCCCTCTTGTTGTAGAGGTGTCTACACTGCCTCGACGCACAGAGCTGCTTTGTAAAGCAGTAGCAGCAGCAGCAGCTCTCTCGGCTGGAATGTACAACAGTATGGATTGCACCAGTGTGTCTTGGTACTCCTGCATTTTACGGTCCCGGTTCACCGGTGTGATGAGGGTTTGTAAGTTGTCCCGGTAGTGAGGGTCTAGGAGGGTGTACACCCAATAATCTGACGTGCTGAGAATGTGGGCGATGCGGCGGTCGTTTCTCAGGCACTGAAGCATGAAATCAACCATGTGCTGCAGACTCCCAACTGGGCAACAAAGGCTGTCCTCTGGAAGAGGCGTCATCTCTGTCTCCTCTGCATCACCCCACCCTCGCTCTACATACTGACTACAGCGTTGTGTACCTTCCTCTGTAGGGATTTCTTCCTCCTCCATTGACTCCTCCTCCTCCTCATCCTCCTCACAAAGTGAGCCCTGCCCAGCCCTTTGTGAGGAACCACGTTGCGCTGACTGTCCTGAAGGTAATTGAATTTGTGACTCCTCATCCTCCACCTCTTCCAAAACCTCTTCCTTTAGTGCTTTCAGTGATTTCTGAAGCAGGCAGATAAGGGGACAGTCATGCTGACTAGTGCATCATCTGCACTCGCCATCCGCGTTGAGACATCAAACGCACGCAAAACGTCGCAGATGTCCTTCATAGGGCCCACTCAGTAGTGGTGAAGTGTGAACGGCGCAAATTGCGAGTTGATTGCGCCTGTTGCAGCTGATACTCCATTACTGCTGGCTGCTGCTCACACAACCGCTCCAACATATGTAACGTGGAATTCCACCTGGTGGGTACGTCACATATGATGCGATGTTCAGGAAGGCGAAATCTGACTTGCAGAGCTGCAATGCGCGATCTGGCCATGCTGGAACGTCGCAAGTGAGCGCACTCTAGGCGGACCTTGTGCAGCAGTGCATCAAGATCCGGATAGTCCCTCAAAAAAACTCTGCACGACCAAGTTGAGCACATGTGCCAGACATGGTATGTGAGTGAGGTTGCCAAGGCCCAGAGCTGCCACCAGATTTCGGCCATTGTCACACACTACCAAGCCTGGCTGCAGATTAGCTGACAAAAACCACACGTCGCTCTCCTGCTTGATGGCATCCCAGAGCTCCTGCGCTGTGTGGCTTCGATTCCCCATGGGAATTAATTTCAGGACGGCCTGTTGACGTTTGGCCACGGCTGTGCTCATATCGGTCGCAACAGGTAAGCGTTCACGGGTCCATGTGGAGGTATACCGTGACGGCTCGTGCAGCGATGATTCTGAGGAACTGGAGTAGGAGGAGGAATCAATGTGCACAGACTGGATTCCTGCAATCCTTGGAGTTGGCAGAACACGTACAGCGCCACTGGCAAGATCTGTACCCGGCTCCACAACATTGACCCAATGGGCAGTGAGGGAAAGGTATCGTCCCTGGCCATGGATACTGGTCCACGCATCGGTGGTCAGGTGGACCCTGCTACTGACGGCATTTAGTAGCGCATGTTTAATGTTTCCCTCGACATGTTTTTGCAGAGCAGGGACAGCTTGCCTGCTGAAATAAAATTGGCTTGGCACATTATATTGTGGGACTGCCAATGCCATAAAGTTCCTGAAACTGTCAGTCTCCACCAGCCTGAATGACAGCATTTCAAGGGACAGGAGTTTTGCAAGGCCAGCATTCAGAGCCTGTGCTCGTGGATGGTTTGCCGAGTATGGCCGTCTTTTATCCCATGCCTGTGTTACCGATAGCTGTTTTTGTACTGGGAGTGTGACGATGACTGTGAACTTGCTGCAGTGGGTGGAATAACAGTTTGTCTATGGACAACAGTGACCGAGGTTCTTCCATGGAGATCCTGTGAGGAAGCCAAAACAGGTGTGTGAGAGCTGGAGGTAGAGGCTCGAACATGACGTAAAGATGTAGGTGCTGCTGTAGGTTGGCCTACATCTCCAGTGTGTCTTTGGAACTCAGCTACGTGCTTTGTCCGTACATGTGTCCACATATTTGTGGTATTCAGGTTCCTGATATTTTTACCTCTTTTAACTTTTTGCTTACACAGCTTGCATTGAACATAGCAAATATTATCTACAAGTCTGTCAAAAAAGGACCACGCAGTGCAAGTCATGGGTGCGCCAATTTTGACATTTCTAAGAGAACTGCTCCCAACAGGTGCCAAACTGGAGGCTACAGGCAAGCGAGTCTGCAGCCTACCTCTCCCTCCTCTTTGTACCGTTGGGACAATCTCTTCCTCAGAGCTGCTCCCACCACCTTGCTGTTGCTCACGCCATGTTGGGTCTCGGACTTCATCATCTCCTCTACCCTCTTCCAACACCTGCTGCTGTTGGATGGTCTGGGCAGCACCATGCTCCACAAAACCTGGCACCTGAGTCTCATCATCATCATAAGATGCGTTCTGCGGTGTGCTGTCCATCGGCACTGGCTCACCCGCCTCTTCAGATTGAGAGAGACACAGCTGTTGCGCATCACTGCATACTCCCTCTTCTTCAAATTGCAGAATGCTGCTTGCCTGTGCCCGTGTTTGCGAGCCAACAGATTCTGAGAACAGAAGCAGAGACTCAGCTGGCTCCTGTACAGAACTCTCTGACTGCCTTGGCAATTTGACAGGCGGTGAACAGACAATGGTTGCTCAACAGTGTTGTGTTCCTGAGAGGAGGTGGAAGGAATTGAAGTCGATGCATTGGCTGCCATCCAACCAACAACGGCTTCAATTTGTTCTTCCCGCAGCAGGGGGGCACGCCGAGCTCCTACCAAAGTGCGCATAAAGGAACGCTCACGGGGATAAATGGTGGATGCTGTGTCACTGAGGGCGGCAGCAGACACAGAATCCCCACGTCCTCTCCCTGCTGAAACTCCACGGCCACGACCACGTGCCTTACTCACTGACTTCTTCATCTTGGTAGATTGATAAAGAAAGTCAGAAAAGTTATAAGGCCTAAGTGTGGTTATTACGCAGAGACTGAAGTGAACACTGAAACACAACTGTTCACAAATCACAATCTGTGAAAGGCTACTCCTTTGTCTACTTCTATAGTGTTTGCAATTGCAACCAATGTATTGGATACGGATGGAAGCGCGTCACACTAATAGTTAAATTGCATGGAGCAGCAAGAATTACACTGAAGGAAAAAAAAAGAGTCTGTGAGTGACAGGTGCAGATGCCTACAGACAGCGTTGCATACAGAGCAAACTGCAGCGTCACCTGCACTCACACACACCTTGCAGAGCTGTTAAAACAACACTGCAGGCAAAAGGAAGCTTTACACAGCAGTTGGTGCTAGCCTGCCTACAGCACAGTACACTAAATCGCAATCTCTAACTGTCCCTCAGAGTCAGCACAGCAGCGTTCTGTCCCTTACTGAATTCACAGCACAGTGACGCTAAAATGGCGGCGGCGCCTTTTATAGTGCATTCTGACATCATTTCAGCATCCAATCACAGCCATGCCATTAGTTAACATGACCGCAGCAGTACAGGATGTGCCCACACTTCTTAGGATTCCTTATTGGCTGAATAAAATCACATTGCCTCGCAAATAATTATGGGAACTTCCGATTCCGGTATTCGATAAGAAGAAAATATCGAAACGAATTATCGAAAGGCCGATAGAGCTAATATCGGCCGATAGCCGATATTTGCATTATCGTATCGCTCAACACTAATCTTTATGTTTGAAGCATGATATGTGGAAAAAGGTTGAAAAGTTCCAGGGAACCGAATACTTTCGCAAGGCACTGTACATGCTTTAGCACTACAGAGTGCAACTTTATTTGTTTGCTCATAAATACCATAATGCACCTAAGTCACATGTACAGCACCATGGAATTAATGGTGCTGTATAAATTAATAATAATAATAAAATCCATAAAGTGTGGTATTTGCGGTTGTCCTTTACCAATTTCAGGACACCTTTTTGGCACACTTATATAGCCTCAACTCTATATCAGGATACAGTGGGTACGGAAAGTATTCAGACCCCTTTAAATTTTTCACTTTGTTTCATTGCAGCCATTTGGTAAATTCAAAAAAGTTCATTTTTTCTCATTAATATACACTCTGCACCCCATCTTGACTGAAAACAAAACAGAAATGTAGAAATTTTTGCAAATTTATTAAAAAAGAAAAACTGAAATGGTACATGGTCATAAGTAGTGTTGAGCGATACTGCTCGATATCTAAAAATATCGTATCGAAATGGTATCGCCGATATCACTAAATATCGTCGATATCCGATTCCGATACCGGAAGTCCAATGTAAGTCTATGGGAACAAAAAATCGCAACAAAAAAAACCCTTTCTTTCGTTGTAAACACAAAATATACACACATAGAATACATATATATATATATACATGTCATTGTGACATATATATATACATATATTTATAGTTTATACACTTCTACATAGTAAAATAGACTCTGATTCAATTGCCGGGTAAAGCCGTGACATACCCCATAGAAGTCGACGGGCTCGGTGCCGAGTACCCCCAAAACCTCTGGCTCTGTGCGACTCAACTTGGGCGTCACAAACAGGATTCTGTAGCTCGCTATAAGTGAGTCCTGTGTGCCTGAATTGAACTGGTTTTGTGCTTGAGAATTGCTAAAATCATCAGAGAATGTATTTGCCATTTTTCCGCCATACCTGCGTCACGACGAGGCACTGGTGAAGAAGAAGGGCGTGCTCTTCGTGGGTGTACACTCACTCAGTGGCGTGAAAACGATGGCCGACCACTCTAAATGGTACTGCAATGTAAGATCGTGCCCCACAGCTCTTCAGTTCCGCCTCCTCATCCTCCTCAGTGTGCGGAAACTAACACGAAGGTCCCGCCTCACTACAAAAGAGGGGCCCTCTCCAGATGCTAATGACACATGTGACTTGGCAGAGATGGCTAATGGACACGAGCAGAAGTGTGAAGGGATGGAGCAGTCAGAGCTCTCCCCCCACGGAAGTGACCCGATCGCCACGGAACCACCGTTGGGCACCCGGCCTGGAAACCCTCCTACGTTGCAAGAAGTGGAGGATACCCTAAGAGGCCTGGCCCGGCACCGGGAGGAGGTCGCCAGGATGGAAGCCAGCTGGCGTGCCCTAAAACTAAACTTGGAGCGGCGCCAATCCCTCTTACCTGAAGTGTCTGTACCGGAAGGTGAGGCACCCGTTCTAGTAGAGGAGTCCGTGCGGGCATCCCAGCCCTTGCAATGTGATCCGGTTGACGTTGTCGCAGTGGAGGCACCCGTTCCTGCAAAAAACTCTGCACCGGCAGCACCCCAGATCCCGCTGTCTGCCCCCGTCGCTGAGACAGAAGAAGCGACACCCGTCCTCATGGAGGAGGCCGCGCAGGCACCAGAGGTCTACCTGTCTGTACCGGAGCCCCGACTGTCATCTGTTCCAGAGCCGGCTGCTTACTCCACAGGTGAGCGCCGCCAGGACTGGGGGGCGCCAGGAGAGCTGCCGCAAACCGGACATCGTAAGCTGCAGTTTGATGGTGGAGACATGGAGATGCTGGAGGAGAATTACAACCGGTGTCAGGAGGAAGAGTGGATACGTTGGGAGAAGGAAGCAGAGCGACAAAGGGAGCAGCGCGAATCCCAGAAGCTTCGCCAACGTCACATCGAGAAGGACCGGCAGATAAGGACCGGATGAGAAAAGATAAAGGTACCCTGAGGGAGCCGCGGCGTAAGGGTGCAGTACGGAGCTTTAAATTGAAAGGTGGTTGGGGCTTCATCCAGGAGCCTGGACTTTATTTAGAAGTCTTTGTGACCCGGCGGGACGTGGAGACTCACCTCCCAAAAGGACACCCGGGGAGGACCTGTTGCCAGGAGACTTGGTGACTTACACCCGACACTGGGGTTACAATGGATGGTACGCCCTAAATGTTACCAGGTGCGACCCCTACTCCCCAGAGTGTCAGGAACCTGTGAGACCCTCGGAGCCTTCAGCCTCCCACATCCAGGCCTCTGCACAAGTGCCCACCCCACGCCGTAAATCTCCCCAGCCTCCCTCAGTGGTCTCAGCAGCCCCAGCTATGGACATGATAACTATAGCTGGCCCGTACCCGGCGCCTGTTAGGCCCCCTGGGGTTCGTTCAGTCCGGGACATAGGGGTCCAGACCCGGAGGGAGATGAAAGAGGTGGCCACACAGACCCAGATAGCGGGTCACGACTTGACTGTACAGGCCACACAACGTCATCAGGTCCTGGTGGTCCTTGGTGTCTCGGATGTTTGGCAAGCATCAGAAGAGTACCAGGTGGTACCTGGAACACCCCTGCCAAAGAATTATAAATAACCCGGACAGGGTGTCATGTGTGCATTGCCACGAAGATCGTCGCGGTTGCACATTTTGACTTCTCACAGCTGAGCTGCTGTTTCTTTGTGTTTGGCAGCTAGGGAGTTAATTCTGTCTGTGCTCGGTTCTGGGACTGGGTGCAGTTTCTCCCGGCTGCAATTGATTATTTGTTGATTGGTTTCCTTTAAATTCCTGGTTGTCTGCTTGGGGAGTTGCCAGTGAAACCTTCATGCAGACCACAGATAGGAATGAATCTGTATAGACTTTAGTTGTGAGCTCCTTAGTTGTTCTAAGCTCAACTTGGTTAGAGTTTATTTCCCAGACCATTTATTTTCCTTTGGTGTTTGAGTGTGTATGCAAGCGAGTGTTATCCTGTCTGTCTTATATGTCTAATCTGTGTATTTAGCTAAGATCAGCCCATATCCCTTTGGTGGTAGTCAGGATCCTTCTTAGGACTGATTACAGGGTTCAGGGTCTGATAGGAGACAGGGTTAGGTTGGAGACTTGGACCTCTGAACCATTATCAGTACCTCCAAGGTGAGGGATTAGTTAGGACCCCAGTTTAGGGTCAGGTTAGATCCCGGTCCACCTATTTCCTGTTTCAGCTCATCAAGTCCTCAAGATTAACCCTGAGTTCAGCAGATATCGTGTCAGGTAAATCTATTCTATACTTACATGCTGATGTTGCTATACTAGTTGTTGTATAGAGTGTTGTTCCTGTATTAATAGTTTACTGACATTGTATACATATCATTAGACAGCGTGACACAGGGTCCCTGTATGTAAATAGTTAAATTGTTGATGTAACCGGACGGGTGAATGTTCATATAAAAGTTTTTTAATTTAATAAAAAAAACAACAACACAGTTTTCATTACTTTTATTACAGTCTCATCCTGCGACGCCATCGATCTCCTGTAAAAAAATGAAAAAAAAAAACAGCAGTATACCACCTGTCCGAGCAGTCCATAGTAACGAGTGTCCCACGACGATCCAGCTCTGCTACATCAGAATGACAGGCAGAGCCTGTCATCCCGGCGCAGCACAGCTGATTACCTGCTTCCCCGGCGGTGACGTCATCGGACTGACTGCTTTACGGCCGGGATTACCCAGCAGTCACTGCAGTTATCGCGAAAAACTGCATGTGACCGCCAGGGAGAAGATAATGGCGGCCATCAAGCAGTCCAGGACGTGACCGCCGGAGATCTTCTGCCAGGTAACTGCCGCTGACTCCTGACAGACCCGACCGACGGACACTCACAGTAACAGTGACAAATCCGATTCCGGTATTCGATATGACGAAAATATCGGTATTCGGAATCGAAAGGCCGATACAGCTAATATCGGCCGATATCCGATATTTGCAGTATCGTATCGCTCAACACTAGTCATAAGTATTCCGTACCCACTGTATGTACAGTATTTCTCTTTATTCGGTTCCCCTCATTGTTTTGTTTTTTCTTCCCTTACATTTCCTTATGGTTATTTTATATCTAATATTCCTGATTGTAAGGTAACTATTGATTGATAATTGTATTCTTGTTATAAAAAGTTACAAATTTTATTGAGAAAAACAAATATTGTTTGATAAGACTAGCAATTGTGTGACTAACCCCAACACTTTGGGGTTTGCCATGGGTTTACAGCATATTGTGGGGTAACTCCAAACCGTAGTCCCTTGTCAAGTGACAAGACTGAATATATATTCCCTATTTGTTTCTAACTCACATTTAAAATCTTATAATAAACTCAGCGAAGAAGTATTTTGCTCTAAAAAAAGACCACTCGATAATTAACTGTGAATCTTTAGCTGCAAAAAGAAAAGTCTATCTCTAATGAAAATTCTGGGTTTGAAAGATGATATATCCTTTCTAAAAAATTGCCAGATTTTTGCACATTTCAAATTGTGCTGTGAAACTCTTTGATTAAGCTACTGTTCACTGTGTTTCTCTGTAAGCATCTCCCCTGGTTTCTGGCTATTTAAGATATAAGTGTGGCCTCATTTCATTATCTCTCATCTACCGCTCAATGCAAGTGCAGAATACAATTTTGTATAAAGTGCCCATGCTTTAACTCTTTCTTGGCAATAATACCCAGGTTTGATAAAATACCATTGTACTGCATTATCGCCCTTAATGCTCATTCATTATGATTAGGTTATCTTCGTAAGCTAAAACAAGATAAAAGTTTTATTAAAACAAATGGTAAGGATACCACATGAAATATATTACTTCCTAGTGATAGCTCCCAGTAGGATATCTTATCTCAGTGCTTGAGAACATAAGACTGAGAAAGGGAGAAAACAGAAACCATCTTCTATATAAAAACATAACTAATGTTCTCCTCTCGGAGGATTGCGGTTGTTAATAATAGATCAAACAGAAAAAATGTAATAGATAAATGTTAAAATCATTAAAGTCCTTTTAGACACAAAATAAAAAGAGTGACTCACTCAGGTCAGTTATCAAATGAATCCATTTTAACATTTTTTCCGAAAAGTGTGCATAAATCTTGTCTGTCTGAATTTTTGTACTATCGCCCTGTCAAGGGCTTTCTCACATCATCTTGGATACTGAAAACTATTCACATTAAAATTTCATCACAAGATTTTCATAGGTTTCATAAAGGGTTATGTCATGAAGCACACAAAATGAAAAGTTTCCATTAAAACAGACTGCCTTGGTAGCAATAAAACAGCAAAGTAGCTGTCTCAATGATCTCAACACGTATTTAAAATTCTGAATCTGTAGCAAGTTGCTTTAGAAATAATCATTTCTGCTACAAAGTTTCAGGCAAACGTTGCCTCATTAAACTTAATGTGACGTAGTTGTGGGCAGTGCATGAAATCAAATAATATTCAGCACAAAATTTAGATCACTTGAATACTTCTTTTGCAGGGAAAAGTTATGTAGGAGAACAGTGTAGGTGACAACAAATCTAGGATTGTAATAAACACTGAATGTAACATCTGCTTTGTTTTTCAGTGGAGAGCACATGGGTCCAAAAATTAATTAAATGTTATGCAGGCAAAAAGGCTAGATGTACAGTACAGACCAAAAGATTGGACACACCTTCTCATTCAAAGTGTTTCTGTAATTTCATGACTATGAAAATTGTACATTCACACTGAAGGCATCAAAACTATGAATTAACACATGTGGAATTATATACTTAACAAAAAAGTGTGAAACAACTGAAAATATGTCTTATATTCTAGGTTCCTCAAAGTAGTCACCTTTTGCTTTGATGACTGCTTTGCTAGCTCTTGGCATTCTCTTGATGAGCTTCAAGAGGTAGTCACCGGAAATGGTCTTCCAACAGTCTTGAAGGAGTTCCCAGAGATGCTTAGCACTTGTTGGCCTTTTTGCCTACACTCTGTGGTCCAGCTCACCCCAAACCATTTCGATTGGGTTCAGGTCTTGTGACTGTGGAGGCAAGGTCATCTGGCGTAGCACCCCATCACTCTCCTTCTTGGTCAAATAGCCCTTACACAGCCTGGAGGTGTATTTGGGGTCATTGTCCTGTTGAAAATAAAATGATGGTCCAACTAAATGCAAACCGGATGGAATAGCATACCGCTGCAACATGCAGTGGTAGCTAAACTGGTTCAGTATGCCTTCAATTTTGAATAAATCCCCAACAGTGTCACCAGCAAAGCTCCCCCACACCATCACACCTCCTCCTCCATGCTTCACGGTGGGAACCAGGCATGTAGAGCCCATCCTTTCACCTTTTCTGCGTCGCATAAAGACATGGTGGTTGGAACCAAAGATCTCAAATTTGACTCTTGGTCTTCCTTTCCTGGGGCAGTCCTCATGTGAGCCAGTTTCTTTGTAGCGCTTGATGGTTTTTGCAACTGCACTTGAGGATACTTTCAAAGTTTTCCCAATTTTTCAGACAGACTGACCTTCATTTCTTAAAGTAATGATGGCCACTCGTTTTTCTTTACTTAGCTGATTTTTTCTTGCCATAATACAAATTCTAACAGTCTATTCAGTAGCACTATCAGATGTGTATCCACCAGACTTCTGCACAACACAACTGATGGTCCCAACTCCATTTATAGCGCAAGAAATCACACTTACTAAACCTGACAGGGCACGCCTGTGAAGTGAAAACCATTTCCGGTGACTACCTCTTGAAGCTCATCAAGAGAATGCCAAGAGTGTCTATTTTTTTTCATATAGGAAAGATGTTATCTTCGTACCGTGTTAGCCAGTAGATAGAAAAATATTTAGACTTGAGAGTCCTCAGTGGTTGATACCTTTAATGGCTAACTGAAAAGATGGTAACAAATTGCAAGCTTTCAAGACTACGCAGGTCTCTTCATCAGGCAAAGACTAAAACAAAAACTGAAGAATCACATATTTATACACAAGAGGACACAGGAATAATGCAATAGGTAAGACAGGTGACGTGAAGCAGAACTGTCATTATGGCAGAAGGATGAACATAATATTTTTTTTCAATATTACATAAACCAAGGTGACACCTTTCACACGTGTCCTTTTGTGACAGGAATTGGCTCCCTCAATGAGCGAGCATCTCTGGATGTGGGCAAATGTCCAGCTGCAACCTTTAGGGTATGTACCCACGGCATCTTTTTCTGGCAGATACCTGAAAAAGCGCTAAAAAGGACAAAAAAATGAACATATATACAGTATTGTTAAAACAACTTGCTATGCAAATCTTCCATCTTTTGTCACTTCGTTTAACCATTTTAGGCTTTGAAAGTCATGAAGCAGCTAAAAGAAGTGACTTGATCAGCTCTTTTGACAGCTTCCTAGAAGACTTCAGAAAAGATTATTCTAAAATACTGTTTCAAACGCTAATCAGGTATGCCAGCGTCTAAAAAAAATGTACATACACTCATGCTGCAACTCATTCCAGGTTCTTTTCAGGACACCATATCCTTATTAATTGCTCTACATGGGTTTGTGTGTCAGATCTCAGTGGGAGCTAAATTTTCCCCCATTCCAAGGAAATACTTTTATAACTTTTTGTGATAGGAAATTTCATTGATGGTCCAAAGAGTTTGGTGAGTCAGGTGATTTAGTTTTGTTGCTTCATTGATGACCTCCTGTTTATTTACAGGGGCTCATGTGACGGCCATGCGAGACCTTAATGTCCATTATATTTCTAGCAATCTGTTAATGAAGTTTACTCATTTGCTTGATTCAACTTTGACGAGACATCCTGCAGGTTATTCACAAATTTACCATCAAAAGTATCTGATTGCAAACTTTTGACAACAAAATTAAATTGCACCAATGCATACATGTCCACACTTAAGGCTAGCAGGATTAGTTTCAACTCGAAGAGGGTATCCATAGTGAACATTTACTATAGCAGACAACATAGTTGCAGAAACAAAGAAATACTATTGACATTTAACAATAATGTCAAATTTAGTCCTAGCGTCCTCGACACACATGCACTTACATTTACTACCCAGTATTCTGCAATGTTTCTTAATATTTGTAAAATTATTATTAAGAATATTTGTTTAATATATGATGACATATATTTCTAAATAATGTGGATGCAGGGGTTCATTGTGTACCATGAAAAGAAACAACATCAAAACAATTGCTCTGTGGATAAAGCACAAAATACAATTAATTGCTGCAATGAAACAAATAGTGAACAATTTAAAAGGTGTCTGAATACTTTCCAAACCCACTGTAAATGCTAAAAAGTTCATTTTTTCTCATTAATGTACACTCTGTACCCCATCTTTACTGAAAAAAAACATAAATGTAGAAATTTTTGCAAATTTATTAAAAAAGAAAAACTGAAATATCACATGGTCATAAGTATTCTGACCCTTTGCTCAGTATTGAGTAGAAGCACCCTTTTAAGCTAGTACAGCCATGAGTCTTCTTGAGAATGATGCAACAAGTTTTTCACACCTGGATTTGGGGATCCTCTGGCGTTCTTCCTTGCAGATCCTCTCTAGTTCCATCAGTTTGGATGGTGAACATTGGTGAACAGACATTTTCAGGTCTCTCCAGAAATGCTCAATAGGGTTTAGGTCAGGGCTTTGGCAGGGCCAGTCAAGAATGGTCACACAGTTGTTCTGAAGCCACTCCTTTGTAATTTTAGCTGTGTGCTTGAGGTCATTGTCTTGTTGGAAAGTGAACCTTCGGCCAAGTCTGAGGTCCAGAGCACTCTGGAAGAGGTTTTCATCCAAGATATCTCTATACTTGGCCGCATTCATGTTTACTTCAATTGCAACCAGTCATCTTGTCCCTGCAGCTGAAAAACACCCCTATAGCATAATGCTGCCACCACCACCATGTTTCATTGTTGGGATTGTATTGGGCAGGAGAAGAGCAGTGCATTATTTTCTCCACACATACCACTTAGAATTATCACCAAAAGTTCTTTCTTCATCTGATCGGACCAGAGAATCTTATTTCTCATAGTCTGGGAGTCCTTCATATGTGGGCAATGTCTTGCACTGAGGAGAGGCTTCAGTCAGACCACTCTGCCATAAAGGCCTGAGTGGTGAAGGGCTGCAGTGATAGTTGACTTTGTGGAACTTTCTCCCATTTCCCTACTGCAACTGTGGAGCTCAGCCACAGTGATCTTGGGGTTCTTCTTTACCTCTCTCACCAAGGCCCTTCTCCCATGATTGCTCAGATTGGCATGGACGGCCAGGTCTAGGAAGACTTCTGGTGGTCCCAAAATTCTTCCATTTAAGGATTATGGAGGCCACTGTGCTCTTAGGAACCTTGAGTACAGCAGAAATTCTTTTGTATCCTTAGCCATATGTTTGCCTTGCCACAATTCTGTCTCTGAGCTCCTTGGCCTGTTCCTTTGACCTCATGGTTCTCATTTGGTCTGACATGCACTGTGAGCTGTGAGGTCTTTTATAGACAGGTGTGTGCCTTTACAAATCAAGTCCTATCAGTTTAAATAAACACAGCTGGACTCCAATGAAGGAGTAGCACCATCTCAAGGAGTATCACAAGGAAATGGACAGCATGTGACGTAAATATGAGTCTGAGCAAAGGGTCTGAATACTTATGACCATGTGATATTTCAGTTTTTCTTTTTTCATAAATTTGCAAAAATTTCTACATATCTGTTTTTTATCAGTCAAGATGGGGTGCTGATTGTACAATAATGAGAAAAAAAATGAACTTTTTTGAATTTACCAAATGGCTGCAATGAAACAAAGAGTGAAAAATTTAAAGGGGTCTGAATACTTTCCGAACCCACTGTGTATATATAAAATAGTACAACTTTGAGCACATAGAAAATCAATGATGGTGATTAATAATATATGATATAAAAAATGCCCACAGCAAAATCAGCAGGATACACTGGGAGTGTACATACATGAGGACAAGATAGGAGTGCTGTAATGTTAGCATGTCACATATGGTCTAATGAGAGGTATTTAACCATGGTCAGTGTACCTACAATGAGGAGGAAAGGCATGTTACCTGGTGGTGAGCTGTACAAATATGGCACATACCCCTACGCACGTTTCGTACCACGTCCTTCACTAGCCAAAATGATGTAAAATACTTATGAAAAGAGATTCCACATCAGGAAAAACCAAGAGAGTGCAAAGTTGGACATGAACAATATCAAAGACTTTGAAAAGATGTGCGGTATCACGTATATAGGAATCCAAATTAATAACCAATGGTTGAAGAGAGAAATCTATGTATTTTCATGCTAATTCATTGAGGGCAACAATGCTTGCCACAATGGGCTTACCGGTGGGATTAAACATAGACTTATGGAAGTAAAAAAAAATAGGGACTACCGACTAAGAAACAATGAGAAAGTCATGCTCACCTTTGTTGATAGTCCCTTGTTTAAACACAACATCTAATAAAGAATCCAATTTATTTTTGAAAACTGTCATGGGATCTGCAGGAAGAACAGTATTATAGTTTTTTATGATCCAATTGTCTCTTAGCTTCAGATGTATAAAATTCAATAGGCCAGAGGACAATTTTTCCACCTTAATCTGCCTCTTTGATGACAAAAGATTTATTTTTACTGAGGGAAACTATGACTTTTCTTTATTCAATTGTCAGGTTATCATGTCGTTGCTTGTCCAAGGGAAGATTCTGGAAGTTATGAAACATGACATCAAAAAAAGGTATAGATGGCAGGAGATATGCCAAAGAACGGAGTTGATTGATAAGAGATGAGCTGTAAAAGGTCTCCTACCTTTATAACTCTCATTATCACTCAATAGATCAATCAAATTGTGATAGGTCTGGTGTCTATGGATGAAAAAATCGCTAGAGGTGTCTTGTCTTGTCCAACATTTCGACTTTCATTAGGTTTAATAGGGACAAAACTTGTCTTTATATTGCCTGAGTTTGTCCATCTAAAGCATACATGTGAAACTCTGGTATGCAGGGTGAGCATATTTGGCCAGCAATGCCATGCGGGGCCATTCTGTATTGAAGAAATGGAGGTGTATGTGGGGATATTATACTGAATAGAGTACTATGTAGAGTTATTATACTGTATGCAGCACTGTGTGGGGCCATTATACTGTATGGAGTATTATGTGGGGTCGCTGTACTGTGTGGAGCACTACGTGGGGTCATTATACAAATGGAACACTATGTTTAAGCTATTATACTGTTTTGAAGGCAACGCAGGGCCCATTATACTGTATGGAGAACTATGTGGGGCAATTATACTGTAAGGAATGCAATGCAGAGCCCATTATACTGTATGGAGGACTTTGTGGGATCCATTATACTGTATGGAAGGCTGTGTGGGATTACAGTTGGTGAATGATACTGTGATTGGGTCACCATACTTTGCTGAGTGGGATGAGGGGGGCACAGTAGGGTCATCATATGTGTGTGGAGGGAACTGCAGAAGAATTCACTGTGGCGGTGTCTTACTATGTTTGAAGGCACTTTTGTCAGGATTATACTTTATCTGCATTATTAAAGTTTTTTTACCCTTTGTTATTACTTATTTAAATGTGTGTATGTTTATCTCCTGGTCCCTGCTCCCATTCTGTTTATTCCTCCCTTTCTCTATACTCCTCCCTATTGTTGGTTAGTGCTTTTGTATAATAGAGGTTTTCTGTTATCCTTGTTTTGTCTTTGTGTCTTGTTTACATTTCATTTCTGTCCCATGCCTCATGGGGTGGGAGAGAGGACAGACCAGGGTTTATTAGGAGCATAGTAAGGTTGGAGACACGGACCTATCTACCTTCAAGAGTATACCCAGGACAGGTTAGTTAGGGTATCAGTTCTAGGACATTTTGAGGCCCAATTTCCTTACCGAAGAACATCACAGTGTGACAGTAATGCTATTTGTTTTATTGTTATTTGCTATTCCCCTTGTCATATTCCTCATTTATTTACTTTATAAATAAACCTGTTAATTGTTCCAACCTCATCACTCATGAGTGCATATGGAGTGTGGACAGGGGTTTCCCGACTCGACCCCTGACAGAAGAGAAAGACCCTCCTATTTCCCCTACAGTTCCCAGCAAGATTTGAGAGAAGACACAGCCATATTAACCACCTAACCCTCAAGGGTGGTTTGCACGTTAATGACAGTGCCAATTTTTACAATTCTGACCACTGTCCTCTTATGAGGTTATAACTCTGGAACGCTTCAATGGATCTTGGCGATTCTAAATTGTTTTCTCATGACATATTGAACTTCATGTTAGTGTTAAAATTTCTTCAATATAACTTGCGTTTATTTATAAAAAAAAAACGGAAATATGGCAACAATTTTGAAAATTTTGCAATGTAAAACTTTGAACTTTTATGCCCTTAAAACAGAAATATGTCACATAAAATAGTTACTAAATAACATTTCCCACATGTCTGCTTTACATCAGCACAATTTTGGAAACAAAATTTTTTTGTTAGGAAGTTATAAGGGTTAACCCCTTCACCCCCAAGGGTGGTTTGCACGTTAATGACCTGGCCAATTTTTACAATTCTGACCACTGTCTCTTTATGAGGTTATAACTCTGGAACGCTTCAACGGATCTGCGCGATTCTGAGATTGTTTTCTCGTGACATATTGTGCTTCACGTTATTTTGGTAAAATTTCTTCGATATAACTTGCGTTTATTTTTGAAAAAAAATGCAAATATGGCGAAAATTTTGAAAATTTTGCAATTTTCAAACTTTGAATTTTTATTCCCTTAAAACAGAGAAATATGTCACACAAAATAGTTAAGAAATAACATTTCCCACATGTCTACTTTACATCAGCACAATTTTGGAATCAAATTTTTTTTTCTTAGGAAATTATAAGGGTTAAAAGTTGACCAGCGATTTCTCATTTTTACAACAAAATTTACAAAGCCATTTTTTTTAGGGACCACCTCATATTTGAAGTCACTTTGAGGGGTCTATATAGCAGAAAATACCCAAAAGTGACACTATTCTAAAAACTGCACCCCTCAAGGTACTCAAAACCACATTCAAGAAGTTTATTAACCCTTCAGGTGCTTCACAGGAGCTGAAGCAACGTGGAAGGAAAAAATGAATATTTAACTTTTTAGCCACAAAAATGATATTTTACAAACTTTTTTTTTATTTTCACAAGGGTAAAAGAAGAAAATGGACAGATAAAGTTGTTGTGCAATTTCTCCTGAGTACGCCAATACCCCATAAGTGGGGGAAAACCACTGTTTGGGCACACAGCAGAGCTCATAAGGGAAGGAGCCGTTTGACTTTTTCAAACTAAAATTGGCTGAAATTGAGATCGGACGCCATGTCGCGTTTGGAGAGCCCCTGATGCGCCTAAACAGTGGAAACCCCCACAAGTGACACCATTTTGGAAACTAGACCCCCTAAGGAACATATCTAGATCTGTTGTGAGCACTTTGAATCCACAAGTGTTTCACAAAAGTTTATAATGCCTGGGTGTGAAAAAAAAAAGAAACAATTTTCTACAAAAATGATTTTTTAGTCCCAAATTTTTGATTTTTCCCAAGGAAATTGGACCCCAAATGTTGTTGGCCAATTTGTCCTGAGTACGCTGATACCCAATATGGGGGGGGGAACTGTTTTGGCGCACGGCAGGGCTTGGAAAGGAAGTAGTAACGTTTTGGAATGCAGACGTTGATGGGGGTCATGTTCCGTTTGCAGTGCCCCAGATGTGCCTAAACAGTAGAAACCCCCCACAAGTACCACATTTTGGAAACTAGACCCCATAAGGAACTTATCTATAGCTTTGGTGAGCACTTTGAACCCCCAAGTGCTTCACACAAGTTTATAATGCCGGGGCATTATAAAAAATCCTATTTTTTTCCCACAAAAATTATTTTTAGTCACTAATTTTTTATTTTCCCAAGGGTAACAGGAGAAATTGGACCACAAAAGTTGTTGTCCAATTTGTCCTGAGTACGCTGATACCCAATATGTGGGGGGGAACCACTGTTTGGGTGCACGGCAGAGCTCGGAATGGAAGGAGCACCATTTGACTTTTTCCAACCAAATTGGCTGGAATTGAGATTGGACGCCATGTTGCATTTGGAGACCCCTGATGTGCCTAAACAGTGGAAACCCCCCACAAGTGACCCCATTTGGGAAACTAGACCCCCTAAGGAACTTATCTAGATCTTTGGTGAGCAATTTGAACCCCCAAGTGCTTCACACAAGTTTATAACGTAGAGCCTTAAAATTAAAAAATCATATTTTTTCCACAAAAATGATCTTTTCACTCCAATTTTTATTTTCCCAAGGGTAACAAGACTCCAAAAGTTATTGTGCAATTTGTCTTGAGTACGCTGATACCCCATATGTGGGGGTAAACCACTGTTTGCGTGCATGGCAAAGTTTGGAAGGGAAGGAGTGCCGTTTGACTTTTTCAACGCAGAATTGGCTAGATGCCATGTCGTGTTTGGAGAGCTCCTGATCTGCCTAAACAGTGGAAACCCCCACAAATGACACCATTTTGGAAACTAGACCCCTCAAGGAACTTATCTAGATGTGTGGTGAGCACTTTGAACCCCCAAGTGCTTCACAGAAATTTATAACGTACAGCCGTAAAATAAAATTTATTTTTTTTTTCACAAAAATGATATTTTCGTCCCCAATATTTTATTTTCACAAGGGTAACAGGAGAAATTGGACCCCAAAAGTTGTTGTCCAATTTGTCCTGAGTACGCTGATACCCAATATGTGGGAGAAAACTACTGTATGGGTACACGTTGGGGCTCGGAAGGGAAGTAGTGACGTTTTGGATTGTAGACTTTGATGGAATGGTCTGGGGGCATCATGTCGCATTTGGAGAGCCCCTGATGCGCCTAAACAGTGGAAACCCCCCACAAGTGACCCCATTTTGGAAAATAGACCCCACAAGGAACTAATCTAGATGTGTGGTGAGCGCTATGAAGCCCCAAATGCTTCACAGAAGTTTATAACGTACTGTTAAGGCTGGCGGAACGCACAAAATAATATAAATAATAAGTGCGTTCGCAGCCCGGGGTCCACCGTTCAGGCGAAGCCCGCTGCTGGCAAAAAGGCGCAAGAAGCAAACTGTTATCCCGCAGAGCTGCCAACATAAACGCCGTAATGCGCTGTGGCAATGAGTGCGAACTCTGTTACTCCACAGAGCCGCTAGAAGAGGAGCCGCAACGCTATATGGTGATGTGTGCGCACTCAACTAGACACAACTGAGTGGCAAAGAAAACACGCTAGGGCGCTGACTAGCGTTGAAAGCGAACCCTGTTACGTCACAGGGCCGCTTGAGAAAAAGCACTGTGTCCTGTAAGGCTCTCAGATACACAGTTAAGTGCTAAGCGTACATAAAGCGTGATCATGTGCTAATGTCCTCGCGGGAGTCACCCGCAATCTATGGCGTCTGAACGCCAGACCCTGAATACGGCAATCAAAACTCCTCACCGGTTATGCCGGTAATCTAGGGCATCTAGGACACCGACCCTGACCAGCTACCATACCAAACTCCTCACCGATTAAGTCGGTATTCTAGTGGCTTATTTCAGCCGGGTCCCTATCCACACATACACATGACCACACTGGCGCATAGCATACAAAGATTGATATTAGCGCATGGCGGCCCAGCCATGCTACCCTTTTATAGCAACAGCTACAGAACCTTCCAGGAACAAGGACCAATGAGAAGCTGTTACAAACACACGTAGCTACATGACCTTCCTGGCGGACCAATAGGAGCCGCTGCAGCACCTGAACATGTGACCCCTGATCTCCAATGAGAGATATCACTCTGGGCATGCTCAGATGGGAAAACGCAGGACTTTGTTCCAAAGACGACTGCTCCAGCACTGGCTATAATAGCAGATCCAGGAAAGGCAGCAGCAAGTCACTGCACAGTAGAGGAGTGGGCAAGACGCCTGGACCGACGTCTCTGCTGAGCAGGCTCCACTGCGGCCGGAGATGAATGGGAGACCGCAGCGGGACGGGTTCGAGACTCCCCTTGTGCAGCAGCGGGAAATCAAACCCTAACACGTACAGCCGTAAAAACAAAAAATATTTTTTTTTACAAAAATTTTTTATTTCACCCCCAATATTTTATTTTCACAAGGGTAACAGGAGAAATTGGACCCCAAAAGTTGTTGTCCAATTTGTCCTGAGTACGCTGATACCCAATATGTGGGAGAAAACTACTGTATGGGTACATGTTGGGGCTCGAAAGGGGAGTAGTGACGTTATGGATTGCAGACTTTGATGGAATGCTCTGGGGGCGTCATGTCGCATTTGGAGAGCCCCTGATGCACCTAAACAGTGGAAACCCCCCACAAGTGACCCCATTTTGGAAAATAGACCCCACAAGGAACTTATCTAGATGTGTGGTGAGCACTTTGAACCCCTAAGTGCTTCACAGAAGTTTATAACGAACAGCTGTAAAAATAAAAAATATTTTTTTTTTTACAAAAATTATTTTTTTAGCCCCCAATATTTTATTTTCACAAGGGTAACAGGAGAAATTGGACACAAAAATTTGTTGTCCAATTTGCCTTGGGTACGCGGATACCCAATATGTGGGAGAAAACTACTGTATGGGTACACGTTGGGGCTCGGAAGGGAAGTAGTGACGTTTTGGATTGTAGACTTTGATGGAATGGTCTGGGGGCGTCATGTCGCATTAGGAGAGCCCCTGATGCGCCTAAACAGTGGAAACCCCCCACAAGTCACCCCATTTTGGAAAATAGACCCCACAAGGAACTTATCTAGATGTGTGGTGAGTGCTATGAAGCCCCAAGTGCTTCACAGAAGTTAATAACGTACAGCCGTAAAAACAAAAAAAATTATTTTTTTTTTAAAAAAATGATATTTTTGCCCCCAGTTTTTTATTTTCCCAAGGGTAACAGAAGAAATAGGACAAATTGCACAATAACTCTTGGGGTCCAGAGTACGCGGATACCCCATGTGGGAGTAAACTACTGTTTGGGCGCATGGCAGAGGTCAGAAGGGAAGGAGCACCGTTTGACTTTTTCAACGCAGAATTGGCTGGAATTGAGATCAGACGTCATGTCACATTTGGAGAGCCCCTGATGTGCCTAAACAGCGGAAACCCCCCAATTCTAACTCCAACCCTAACCCAACACACCCCTAACCCTAGTCCCAACCCTAACCACAAACCTAACCCTAACACACCCCTATCCCTAATCCCAACCATAACCCTAATACTAACTTTAGCGCCAACCCTAACCCTAACTTTAGCCGCAACCCTAACCTTAACCATAACCCTATTGGGAAAATGGAAATAAATACATTTTTGTAATTTTATTATTTTTCCCTAACTAAGGGGGTGATAAAGGGGGGTTTGATTTACTATTTATAGCGGGTTTTTATGATTGGCAGCTGTCACGCTAAAAGACGCTTTTTATTGCAAAAAATAGTTTTTGCATCACCACATTTTGAGAACCATAATTTTTGCATATTTTGGCCCACAGAGTCATGTGAGGTCTTATTTTTTGCGGTACGAGTTGACGTTTTTATTGGTACTATTTTTGAGCATGTGACATTTTTTGATCGCTTTTTATTTCGATTTTTGGGAGGTTAGAATGAACAAAAATCAGCAATTCATGAATTTCTTTTGGGGGAGGCGTTTATACCGTTCCGCGTGTGGTAAAATTGATAAAGCAGTTTTATTCTTCTGGTCAGTACGATTACGGCGATACCTCACTTATATCATTTTTTTATGTTTTGGCGCTTTTATAGAATAAAAACAATTTTATATAAAAAATAATTATTTTTGCATCGCTTTATTCTGCGAGCTATAACTTTTTTATTTTTTCGCTCATGATGCTGAGTGATGGCTCGTTTTTTGCGGGACAAGATGACGTTTTCAGCGGTGCCATGATTATTTATATCCATCTTTTTGATCGCGTGTTATTCCACTTTTTGTTCAGCGGTATGATGATAAAGCACTGATTTTTTGCTTTGTTTTTAATTATTTTTTAAGGGGTTCACAAAAGGGGTTAACTAGTGGGACAGTTTTATGGGGGGTCGTTACGGACGCGGCGATACCAAAAATGTGTACTTTTATTGTTTTATTTTTTTTATTTACAGGAAGAAATGAATTTATTGGGGAATATTTTTTTTTTTTTTATTTATTTTGGAATTTTTTTTTTACACGTTTATTTTTATTTTTTTTACTTTTTTACATTGTCCCAGGGTGGGACATCACTGTAAAATGTCAGATCGCTGGTCTCACAGTGTGCACAGCACTCTGTGAGACCAGCGATCTCACAGGCAGCGCTGCAGGCTTCTCAGTGCCTGCTCTCGGCAGGCACTGAGGAAGCCGCCTCCCTCCAGGACCCGGCGCCATCTTGGATCCGGGTCCTGGGAGGGAGGAAGCCCTCAGAATAGCGCGATCACATCGCGCTGTTCTGAGGGTCTCAGGGGGGCGCGATGCTCCCCTGTGCCCCCAGTACACCGCGATCATGTTTGATCGCGGTGTGCAAGGGGTTAATGTGCCGGGAGCGGTCCGTGACCGCTCCTGGCACACAGTCCCGGGTGTCAGCTGTGATAATCAGCTGACACCCGGCGGCGATCAGCTGCGCTCCCCCCAGGAGCGCAGCTGATCGCTATGACGTACTATCCCGTCCGTGGTCAGATTGTCAGATAGTACGTCTGATGTCAGAGAGGGTTAAATGTTGATCAACGATTTCAAAAAATTTACAAAACCATTTTTATTAGGGACCACCTCACATTTGAAGTCACTTTGTGGGGTCTATATGGCAGAAAAAACCCAAAAGTGACACCATTCCAAAAACTTAACCCATCAAGCTACTCAAAATCACATTCAAGAAGTTTATTCAGGTGCTTCACAGGAATTTTTGGAATGTGGAAGAAAAAAATGAACATTTAGCTTTTTAGTCACTTTATTTTCAAAAGAGTAAAAGGAGAAAATTGACAGATATAGTTGTGAAATTTCTCCTGAGTACGCCGATGCCCCATATGTGGGGGAAAACCACTGTTTGGGCACACAGCAGGGCTTGGAAGAGAAGGAGCGCCGCTTGACTTTTTCAAATCAAAATTTGCTGGAACTGAGATCGGACACCGTGTCTCATTTGGAGAGCCCTGATGTGCCTAAACAGTGGAAACCCCCCACAAGTGAAACCATTTTGGAAACTAGACCCCCCTAAGGAACTTATCTAGATGTGTGGTGAGCATTTTGAACCCCCAAGTGCTTCACACAAGTTTATAACGTAGAGCAGTGAAAAAAAAATCATATTTTTTCCACAAACATGATCTTTTAGTCCCCGATTTTCTATTTTCCCAAGGGTAAGATGAAAAATTTGACCCCAAAAGTTGTCCAATTTTTCCTGAGTATGCTGATACCCCATATGTGGGAGGACACCACTGTTTGGGTGCATGGCAGAGCTCAGAAGGGAAGGAGCACTATTTGATATTTTCAAACAAAAATTGACTGGAATTGAGATCGGACACCATGTCGCGTTTGGAGACTCCCTGATGTGACTAAACAGTGGATATCCCCCAATTCTAACTCCAACCCTAACCCCAACACACCCTTAACCCTAATTCCAACCCTAACCATAATCCTAACCCTAACACATCCTTAACCCTAATCACAACCCTAACCATAACCCTAACCACAAACCTAACCCTAACATACCCTTAACCCTAATCCCAACCCTAACTGTAATCCAAACTCTAACCCTAATTTTAGCCCCAACCCTAACCCTAACTTTAGCCCCAACCCTAACAATAACTTTAGCCCCTACTCTAAATTTAGCCCCAACCCTAACTTTAGCCCCAACCTTAACCCTAACTCTAATGGGAAAATGGAAATAAATACATTTTTTTATTTTATTATTTTTCTCTAACTAAGGGGTTTATAAAGTGGGGTAAATTTACTATTTATAGCTGATTTTTATAGCGGGTTTTTATTTTTGGCAGCTGTCACACACTAAAAGATGGTTTTTATTGCAAAAAATAGTTTTGCATCACCATATGTTGAGACCTATAATTTTTCCATATTTTGGCCCACTGAGTGATGTCAGGACTTTTTTTTGTGGGACGAGTTGACGTTTTTATTGGTACCATTTTCAGGCATATGACATTTTTTGATCGCTTTTTATTCCGATTTTTGGGAGGCAGAATGAACAAAAACCAGCAATTCATGAATTTCTTTTGGGGGGGCGTTTACACCGTTCCGCGTGTGGTAAAATTGAATTTTATTCCTCGGTCAGTACGATTGCAGCGATATCTCATTTATATCATTTTTTTAATGTTTTGGCACTTTTATACATTAAAACCTATTTTATAGAAAAAATATTTATTTTTACATCGCTTCATTCTGACAGCTATAACTTTTTGATTTTTTTGCTTATGTCACTGTGTGGCAGGTCATTTTATGCGGGACAAGATGATGTTTTCAGGGGTACCATGTTTATTTATATCAGTTTTTTTGATCAAGTGTTATTCCACTTTTTGCTCAGTGGTATGATGATAAAGCATTGTTTTTTGCCTTGTTTTTTTAATGGTGTTCACTAAAGGGGTTAACAAATGGGAAAGTTTTATAGGGCGGGTCATTACGGACGCGGGGATACCAAATATGTGTACTTTTATTGTTTAGAATTTTTTTAATTAAAATATTTATTTATTGATAGAATACATTTAGATTTTTTTTATTATTACTTTTTATTATTTTTAAAAATATTTTTACAATTATTTAAATTTTTTTTTTATTTAATTCTTAATTTTACACCTTGTCCCACTATGGGACACTGATTTTGTGCTGGGTGATCGCTTCTATAGCATTCAGATATTCATGCTATAAAATCTGTCAGCGCTGCAGCTCCTATAACACTGACTTGAGAGACTTCCTGGTCATCACTGGGCATGACAGAAAGTCCCTCAGGCCTGGAGACCCAGATGTTGTCGTGACAACATCGGGTCTCCATAGAAGTGATCGGGACCCTGCGGCAAGCCGAAAGCAGATTGTCTGTCATGTTTGGTCGCAGTGTGTCGGGGGTTAAAGTGCCGAGAGTTGTTCGTGACCGCTTCTGGCACTTAGTGCCGGCTGTCAGCTGTGAGAATAAGCTGACACTTGGCTGCAATCGGCCGCGCTCCCCCCGTGAGCGCTGCCGATCGCCCATGACATACTATTCCATCCATTGGTATTACGTCCCGGGGCACATGGACGGAATAGTACGTCTGATGGCAGAAAGGGGTTAATATGTGAACCACCAGACACTCTGCCCACGGAGGCAGCTTAAAGGGGTCCTACAAATAGATCTGTGAAATTTTGAATAAAACTAGTACAAATAAATCACATTTATCAAATACAAAAATAAAAGTATGTTATAAATGTTCACATTCTTCCATACATGAAGCCTTTGAGTAAATTATTTGTAAACATGAAATGTCATTTATTTTGGCTATCCCATGAAAAGACATAGGAAAGAAAAAAGGGAAAAGAGAGAAAAATAACATTGCTAAGAATGTTAAAGTCAAATAGCAAGTTTTTACACAGAAAAAAGGAGCTTTGGTGCATCATCAGAGGTGCGTATTCACATCACCGATAACAGTGTCAAAATAGCTGCACCGTAAGGTGTTCCTGACAGTGACATAGTATCTTTCGGCATACAGGACTTTAATGTATAGCCGCCATACATTTAAGCCAGGAATGCAGGAGGATAGTATGTCTTTGTCAAGACCACCTTACTGTGCAGCTATTTTGACACTGCTACCAGTGCTCTGAATGTTTAACCCCTTAATACAACCAAGTTTCATTAGCTTTTTTTTCCTCACCTTTTTTACAGTATATGAGGGCTTCATTTTCAAGTTATATATTTGAAGGATACTGAAAAATGTAAAACAAAAATCACAATTCTACCATTGTTTATTAGATCTTGTTTGTTAAGCATTCATTTGCAGTAAAAAAAAAAAGTAAAACCTGGCAACATAATTCTCCAGTTCAGTACAAGCCCAGTAAAATGAAGTTGTATAATGCTTCAGTGTGTCACTATTTTCTGAGACGCATCATTTTTTTTACATTAGAGACTGTGTGAAGGTTTGTTCATTTTTTTACAGTGATAAGCTGTCGTATTTATTGGTATAATTTTGGGGGACATGCAAGGTTCTCATTGCTTATTATTGCACCTTGAGGAAGTGGAGCAGCTGAAAAATAGCAATTCTTGCATTTTTATTTTATTTTTTTCCCTTTTAGCGGTTACCTTAGTTAATTTATCTTAAATAATTTTGTGATTTGCTAGACTGAACTTTTATGGGTGCGGCAAATACTCTTTTATATTAATATAATAGGGGAAAGGTGAGAGAGAGTCAAAAGTTTATTTTTTTATGCTTGATACTTTTTTTGCTTTTCACTTTAATCCTAATAGGTGACTTGAGTCAGCAATTATTACATTGTTTATACTATGTACTTCAAATATTTAAAACTTCAATATATAGCAATAAAAAACAGGAAATAGGAAGACCAGCATATGATGTAGCTTTACAGGCGCATCGATATGGAGGCAACAGGAGTATGCAGCATTCTCCAGGCTGCCATAGCAACTATCAACACCCAGCAATTGTCTTGCTCCATAATCCAGCACCTTCTCCATGAATTATATCAACGTTATGGAGGGGGAAAGGGTTTAATCACAACTCTGATAATTTATTTTAAAAAGTATTTAGTCAGCCACCAATTGTGCAAGTTCTCCCACTTAAAAAGATGAGAGAGGCTTGTAATTGACATCATAGGTAGACCACAACTATGAGCGTCAAAATGAGAAAACAAATCCAGAAAATCACCTTGTCTGATTTGGCAAGATTTATTTTGCATATTATGGTCATTAACAAAAGTTCATCTCAATATTTTGCTATATATCCTTTGTTAGCAATGACAGAGGTCAAGCGTTTTCTGTAAGATTTCACAAGATTGCCACACACTGTTGGTGTGTGGCATTCCTCTATGCATATCTTCTCTAAAACAGTGATGTTTTGGGTCTGTCGTTGAGCAACACGGACTTTCAAATCCCTATTTTTCTATGAGGTTGAGATCTGGAGACTGGCTAGGCCTCTCCAGGACCTTCATGTGCTTCTTACGAAGCCACTCCTTCATTGCCCTTGCGGTGTGCTTGAGATCATTATCATGAAGAAAGACCCATCCACATTTCATCTTCAATGCCCTTGCTGATGGAAGGAGTTTGCACTCAAAATCTCACGATACATGGCCTCATTCATTCTTTCATGTATATGGATCAGTCGTCCTGGTCACTTTGCAGAGAAACAGCGGTAAAACATGTTGTTGCCACCCCCATGCTTCACAGTAGGTATTGTGTTCTTTGGATGCAACTCAGCATTCTGTCTACTCCAAACATGACGAGTTTTGTTTTTACCATACAGTTCTATTTTGGTTTCATCTGACCATATGACATTCTCCCAATACTCTTCAAGATAATCCAAATGCTCTCTAGCAAACTTCTAATGGGTCCGGACATTTACTGGTTTAAGCAGGGGGACACGTCTGGCACTGCAGGATCTGAGTCCCTGGTGGCGTAGTGTGGTACTGATGGTAGCCTTTGTTGTGGTGGACCCTTTTCTATGCAGGTCATTCACTAGGTCCCCCATGTGGTTCTGAGATTTTTGCTCACCATTCTTGTGAACATTTTGACACAATGGGGTGAGATCTTGCATGGAGACCCAGATCGAGGGACATTATCAATGGTCTGGTATGTCTTCCATTTTCTTATTATTGCTCCCACAGTTGGTTTCAGCACACCAAGCTGCTTGCCTATTGAAGATTCAGTCTTCCCAGCCTCGTGCAGGACTACAATTTTGTTTCTGGTGTCCTTTGACAGCTCTTTGGTGTTCAACATAGTGGAATTGGAGTGTGACTGAGTTTGTGGACAGGTGTCTTTTATAGAGATAACAAGTTAAAATTGGTGCCATTACTACAGGTAATGAGTGGAGGACAGAGGAGCCTCTTAAAGAAGAAGATACAGGTCTGTGAGAGCCATGTTTTTAGGTGACCAAATACTTATTTTCCACCATAATTTGCAAAATAAATCTTACCAAATCAGACAAGGTGATTTTCTGGATTTGTTTTCTCATTTTGACTCTCATAGTTGTGGTCTACCTATGATGTCAATTACAGGCCTCTCAATTTTTAAGTGGGAGACCTTGCACAATTAGTGGCTGACTAAATACTTTTTTTCCCCACTGCATCAAGCCTCCATTTTCAGTTGCGCTTTAAAGATATTATCATTATTGTCCCAGTGGGGCTCATAATATAAAATCCCTATCAGTATGTTTTCAAAGTTTTAAAAGAAACACATGTAAAGATTGGGAAAACATACAAACTCCATATAGATTTGAACAAACTCCCAACACAGCTATAGGTATAATCAGCGATTATATAAATGAATAGTCCAAGTGGACTTATATCCTTTCATTTACCCATAATAATAAGACTGTAATGTATACTCCAAACTATAAACCAAAGAAAAAAAAGAAAAAACGGAGTTCTATACACAAAATTATATTAATAAAAAAATATTTTTTATTACATCAAGGTAAAATACATATAGCTAAAAAACACCACAATGATATCTCACATGTAACCCTAGTAATTTATATATGGATCCAGGGCATATAAAATAAGCCAAAGCAGGGTCACATATCTAGCATCATATCAATTTATAGTCCTTCATGCTATATACATGAACATGAAAATGACATGATTGTAATGGCGATTTTTCTATCAAGGGACCAACCCTAACTCACACCCATTAAGGACGCCTGTAAAAAAGAGAAAGTTTCCAATGCTGAAGATAAAGTGCTTTAGTGCTTACTCATAAGTATGGTGCTCAGGTGCCCGAGAGCCAGGTGCCACCCCTGACGCGCGTTTCGCATTAGCTTTATAAAATGTATATATAGATGTTGTTGTTGGTGAGATTTAAACCCAGGACACCAGCACTGCAAATAAAAAGTGCTAACTGAGCCACCTTAATAAGTATTTTTCATGCCATTAAGGTACAATCCTGTCAATGCGATTGAAAAATCTGCAGTCATCAGTTGGCCAATTGTGATTATTATCTTGAAAATAGAGCACAAATTTTTGAATTATAGGTATGGGGGGGTTTCTTCTGTGGTGATTCTTGTGCCAGATGTGCCACACTTGTCATAAGTTGCCAAACTGACTGATGCATTTATTAACATACAGAAATGTGTCAGGTGATTTCTTGAGTCACACAAGTTTTTATTTTGTGGCATAACTTTTTTTGATGGATAATATTTTAGCTTAGATGGGGAAATCCAGTGGTATGGGTTTCATTAGCACTTGTTCTACCTTTCTATAATTTTTTCTCTCTCACAAGTAGCACATGAGTCACTACTGCAGAAATCTCACAAAAAACATAGTTGACCCATTGGTGCACAATTTTGAAGACAACATTGGCTTTTGTCCAACTGCAGGTGGGTAAGGTTTCAGTGACATGGCTGTACCTTAGTGAATTTGGTTCTGCTAGTGTCAAAACCCCACCTAGCTATGCTTGGCCATAGGACTAAAGTTACCTTTTAAAATACTGCAGCCGTTTTGATTGCTTTATATTGGCAAAGGTTTCATATAGCAAATCATTTGTTTAACCGTTTACCGGAAAATAAAACTGTGATAGCTCGGTGTTGTGAATGTGTTAGAAATGAATTCTGAGCAGAAGCTCCCTCTGGTGGTTACAAACAGTACTGAACCATTCAATGAAGATTGGCAATCAGGAGTTACAGACTGGTCTTATATAAGGGAGGTTCCCTCCCATCATGGTTGCCGGTGATCAATTGTTCTTGTCTAAACTGTGGTTCCTGGTTCACTTGGAAGCTTGCTGAGTCTTGCCTGCATCTTCTGCTATCAGATAAGATATTTTCTGCTTTTATTTTTGTGCTTGCTTTTTACATTGTTCCCTGCACTTCTGTGGAGGTTAGCCAGGTCCCCTCCAGGGCTTGTGCTCCTCTCAGTTTATTTGAGCTGCTGTTATTTGTTCATTTGCCTTTTCCAGTTTTTTCAGTGGCTGCGGCTTAGTTTTGTGACACCAGAGAACTAATTTAGGTGGTAGAGGTCGTGTGATCTCAGGTGTTTTTGCAATTGCAGTAGAGTTGGTATTTTTTAGGGTTTTTTGGATTGCAGTAAGTGTCCTTCCTATCCTTTTCTGTCCAGGTAGATTGGGCCCCAATGTTTGCTCATACTATTTTCTGTCTGTGTCTGTATTTCCTCTTGTCTAGCCGCCATTACATGTTTGGGGGCTTCCTATGTTCTTTTGGGATCTGCTCCGGGGCAGATAGCTTTCCTCTTTCTATCTTTAGGTGTAGTTAACCTCTCAGGCTGTGACGAGGTGTCTAGGACCAACGTAGGAATGCTCCACGGCTGCCTTTAGTTGTGGTGGTTAATCAGGGTACTGCAATCCAGTAGATTCCAACCTCTCTGGTGCGCTTTCGAAACTCATGACGCTGAGCCCCAGAAGTCACTCCATCACACTGCATGGGCCCAGGAGCTGGCTCACAAGGCAACACCATCTCACGCATACCTCTGCGCTCACGCAAACGTCTGTCAATTTGAATAGCCAATGACATAGAATCATTGAGACCAGAGGGGACAGGGAATCCCACCATAACATCCTTTACATTCTCTGACAGCCCCTTCCGGAAAAGGGCTGCCAAAGCATCATCATTCCATTTGGTCAGGACTGCCCACTTTTGGAATTTCTGACAGTACAACTCAGTGTCATCAAGACCCTGATTTAATGCCAACAAGGTTTTTTCAGCTTGAGCAGTGACATTAGGTTCATCGTACAATAACCCCAGAGCCAGAAAAAATACATCAATATCATTCAAAACAGGATCCCCAGGTGTCAGGTAAAAAGCCCAATCCTGAGGGTCGCCGCGCAGGAGAGAGATGACAATTTGAACCTGCTGTGCTGCACTCCCCGAGGACTTAGGTTTTAAGGCAAAAAACAACTTACAGTTATTTTTGAAATTCAGAAATTTAGCCCGATCCCCAAAAACAAATCTGGCATGGGAATCCTAGGTTCCACAACCGGCAACCCAGCAAGATAGGTAGCAAAACTCCAAACCTCAGTGCCAAGCTGATCCACATGGCCAGACAACTGTGAAAACTCCATCGAGAGAAAAAAAATCCTCAGCACCCAGAGAAAAAGAGGGAAAAAATGCAACAAACAGAAAAAAAAATCTCTGACAACTCTGACAACTCTTTTTTTTTCCACACTATTTTTCCCTTCTGTGAGTACCATATAATTTTCAGTTTGGGCCGGTGATGTTGTTGTGTTTCGGTAGCTGAGGAGAAAAAGCAAAAATGGCAATACACCAGAGAGGCTGGAACCTATTGAATTGCAGTAACCTGAACTAACCACACAACTAGAGGTAGCTGTGGAGCGTTCCTACGTTGATCCTAGACGCTTCGTCACAGCGTGAGAGATAACTACACCTAAAGGCAGAAAGATGAAAGCTATCTGCCCCAGAGCAGATCCCAAAGAAAATAGGAAGCCCCCAAACATGTAATGGTTTTTAGACAAGAAGAACCACGGACACAGACAGAAAATAGAATGAGCAAACGCTGGGGCCCAATCTGTCTAGACTGAAAAGTACAGGAAAGAATTCTGACTGCAATCCAACAAAAAAACCCTAAAAAATACCAACTCTTCTGATTGCAAAAACACCTGAGATCACACGATTTCCACCACCTAAATCAGATCTCTGGTGTAACAAAACTAAGCTGCAGCCGCTGAAAAAACAGGAAAAAGCAAATGAACAAATAACAGTGGCTACAGATAAACTGAGAGGAGCATAGGCCCCAGGAGGGGACCTGGCTGACCTCCACAAAAGTGCAGAAAATTATGCAAAAAGCAAGCACAAAAAGAAAAGCAGAAAATATCTGATCTGAAAGCAGCAGATGCATGCAAGACTTCAGCAAACTTCCAAATGAACCAGGAACCACAATTGAGACAAGAACAATTGATCACCGGCGACCATCATGGGAGGGAACCTCCCTTATATCAGTCCAGTCCGTGATCCCAGATTGCCATTCCTCGCTGTAAGGTTCAATACTGTCAGCAACCACCAGAGGGATCCTCTGCTCAGAAACCAACTCCAGCAAATTCATAACACTCGTGTCTCTATACTTAAGGAGTAATTCAAAGCCTTATTGGCTATTCCCAACTTTCCACTTATACAGTGTCTTTAAAAAGTGTTCATATCATATGAACTTTTCCACATTTTTTCAAGTTACATCCACAAACATAAATGTTTTTTATTGGGATTATATGTGACATACCAACACAAAGAAGCAACTATTTGTGAAGTTTAAAGGAAATGATACATGGTTTTATACATATTTTAAAATTATAAATCTGTAAATTGTGACATGCATTTGTATTCAGCACCCTGGAGTCTGACACCACCTAAATAAAATGACCAATTGCCTCCAGAAGTCACATAATTAGTTAATTGAGTCTGCCTGTGTGTAATTTAGTCTTAGCTTAACTAAAGCTGTTTTATGAAGGCCTCAGTGGTTTGTTTGAGAGCATAAGTGCTCTAACAGCATCATGAAAGCCAAGGATCATACCAGGCAGGTCAGGATAAAAATTGTGGAGAAGAGTACAGCAGGGTTAGGTACTAAAAAATATCAGTTATGTAGTTTGCCTATAATTTCCTTGAAAAATAGAGGTGAAAACAATGAAAAGCATAGCAAAATGCAAAAATGTAATTGAATTAATCATTGCTACCTTGGAAAACTTAATTCAATGACATTTACTTAAAGAGTTTGTCTACTAGTTTGATGACACACGGTACCTCACCGATTAGCTGTTCTCAGTGCTGGCGGCTGCCAGAAGTGCTCAGTTACAGAGCTGCTTCACCTACTGAAAGTGGCCGCAACCTGGTACTGCACCTCTGCCCCCTAATTATTTGAATAGGGGTGGATGTGCAGTACAACCATATTTATGCAGAACTGTCACTGTTTTCTTGTATTTCCAGGGCACCCTGTCAAATGGCAAGAGCAACAGCCTGTGAACTGTTCAACGACGCTTTCATTTCAGATATAACTTCTTTGAAATTATTTTTAGTGTGGGTATGTTCCCAAGATCAGTGTTTGTTCAGGCTTTTACGCAGCTGAATTTCTGCATGATTCCCTTGCGTTCTTGTATGCATTTTTTTGCAGTGTGTGTTTTTGATGCTAGCTTTTTTGTCTCTTTTTGGTATGTTAGATTAGATGTTCAAATAGATACCATATTTTTTGGACTATAATATGCATTTTTTTCCTCCAAAAATTTGGAGGAAAACGGGGGTGCATCTTATAGTCGAGATGTACCTGCTGTAGCTGTGGATGGGGAGAATGGCGAGTGGTAGTGGTGGAGCAGTGGGTCACAGGAGACAGGAGCTAGCATCTGCAGCTAACCTCCTTGACTGCAGTTAAAGAGAAATGATTATTCACTGCTACCCACGCCCATAGTCCCTCTCACCTCTATGCACTGAAGCCGTCGCAGAGATGTGGGAGTGGCTAGGGGCATGGGGAACAGTGAATATTCATCTTCCTTAATAGCAGTCACACTGATAGCTGCATCCACCAGCTTACTGCAGCGGCTGGGTGATCACATGTGCCCGCTACTAAAGAGAATAAATATTGACTGCTTTCCACTCCTATGGGCACGGGGAGCAGCTGCACCTAAAGATATGACTGCTATAAGAGAAAAATGAATATTCCTAGCAGCTATTTTACCATGAAGGCCTGCTGCACAAAGTCTCCTCTTAACAGTTGTATCCACCCGTAGAAAGTAAGTCCGCAAGGACAGGGTCCTCTCCCCTCTGTACCAATCTGTCATTGTAAATTTGTTTACTGTAAACGATATCTATAACTTTGTATGTAACCCCTTCTCATGTACAGCACCATGGAATTAATGGCGCTATATAAATAAATAATAACAATAATAAGACTTCTGCACAACACAACTGATGGTCCCAACCCCATTTATAAGGCCAGAAATCCCACTTATTAAACCTGACAGGGCACACCTGTGAAGTGAAAATCATTTCCGGTGATTACCTCTTGAAGCTCATCAAGAGAATGCCAAGAGTGTGCAAAGCAGTCATCAAGGCAAAAGGTGGCTACTTTGAAGAACCTAGAATATAAGAAATAATTTCAGTTGATACATACTTTTTTGTTAAGTATATAATTCTACATGTGTTAATTCATAGTTTTGCTACCTTCAGTGTGAATTTACAATTTTCATAGTCATGAAAATACAGAAAAATCTTTAACCACTTTACCCCCAAGGGTGTTTTGCACGTTTATGACCAAGCCAATTTTTACAATTCTGACCACTGTCTCTTTATGAGGTTATAACTCTCGAACGCTTCAACAGATCTTCACGATTCTGAGAAAGTTTCCTCAAGACATATTGTACTTCTCGTTAGTGGTAAAATGTCTTCGATATAACTTGCGTTTACTTTTTAAAAAAATGCAAATATGGCGAAAATTGTGAAAATTTTGCAAATTTCAAACTTTGAACTTTTAATCCCTTAAAACAGAGAAATATGTCACACAAAATAGTTAATAAATAACATTTCCCACATGTCTACTTTACATCAGCACAATTTTGGAACCAAAATTTTTTTTTAGGAAATTACAAGGATTAAAAGTTGACCAGCGATTTTTCATTTTTACAACAAAATTTACAAAGCCATTTTTATTAGGGACCACCTCATATTTGAAGTCACTTTGAGGGGTCTATATGGCGGAAAATACCAAAAAGTGACACCATTCTAAAAACTGCACGCCTCAAGTTTATTAACCCTTCAGGTGCTTCACAGGAGATGAAGCAACGTGGAAGGAAAAAAATTAACATTTAACTTTTTAGTCACAAAAATGATCTTTTCCAAACATTTTTTTTATTTTCACAAGGGTAAAAGGAGAAAATGGACAGATAAAGTTGTTGTGCAATTTCACCTGAGTACGCAAATACCCCGTATGTAGGGGAAAAACACTGTTTGGGCACACGGCAGAGCTCGTAAGGAAGGAGCGCCGTTTGACTTTTTCAAACCAAAATTAGCTGGAATTGAAATTGGACGCCATGTCGCGTTTGGAGAGCCCCTGATGCACCTAAACAGTGGAAACCCCCCACAAGTGACTCCATTTTGGAAATTAGACCTTCTATGGAACTTATCTAGATCTGTTGTGAGCACTTTGAACCCTCAAGTGTTTCACAAAAGTTTATAATGCCTGGGTGTGAAAAAAAACAATTTTGAAAAAAATGATTTTTTTAGTCCCAAATTTTTGATTTTTCCCAAGGAAATTGGACCCCAAAAGTTGTTGTCCTATTTGCCCTGAGTACGCTGATACCCGATATATGGGGGGAAAAACTGTTTGGGTGCACGGCAGAGCTTGGAAAGAAAGTAATAACGTTTTGGAAAGCAGACATTGATGGGGGTCATGTTCCGTTTGCAGTGCCCCAGATGTGCCTAAACAGTGGAAACCCCCCACAGTTGACCCCATTTTGGAAACTAGACCCCCTAAGGAACTTATCTAGGTCTGTGGTGAGCACTTTGAACCCCAAGTGCTTCACACAAGTTTATAATGACCAGGCATGAAAATAAAAAATCCTATTTTTTTCCCACAAAAATTATCTTTTAGTCACCAATTTTTTATTTTCCCAAGAGTAATAGGAGAAATTGGACCACAAATCTTGTTGTCTATTTTGTCCTGAGTACGCTGATAACCCATATGTGGGGATAAGCACTGTTTGGGCGCACGGCAGAGCTCGGAATGGAAGGAGCACCATTTGACTTTTTCCAACCAAAATTGGCTGGAATTGAGATTGGACGCCATGTTGCATTTTGAGAGAACCAGATGTGCTTAAACAATGAAAACCCCCACAAGTGACCCCATTTTGGAAACTAGACCCCCTATGGAACTTATCTAGATCTGTGGTGAGCAATTTGAATCACCAAGTGCTTCATACAAGTTTATAACGTAGAGCCGTAAAATTAAAAAATCATATTTTTTCCACAAAAATGATCTTTTCACTCCAATTTTTACTTTATCAAGACTAACAAGACCCCAAAAGTTATTGTGCAATTTGTGCTGAGTACGCTGATACCCCATATGTGGGGGTAAACCACTTTTTGTGTGCATGGCAGATCTCGGAAGGGAAGGAGCGTCGTTTGACTTTTTCAACGCAGAATTGGCTGGACGCCATGTCGTATTTGGAGAGCCCCTGATGTGCCTAAACAGTGGAAACCCCCCACAAATGACACCATTTTGGAAACTAGACCCATCAAGGAACTTATCTATATGTGTGGTGTGAACTTTGAACCCCCAGGTGTTTCACTAAAGTTTATAATGCCCGAGCATGAAAATATAAAAATCATATTTTTTCCACAAACATGATCTTTTATTCCCCAACTTTTTATTTTCTCAAGGGTAACAGGAGAAATTGGACCCCAAAAGTTGTTGTCCAATTTGTCCTGAGTATGCTAATACCCCATGTGTGGGAGAAAACTACTGTATGGGCACACGTCGGGGCTCGGAAGGGAAGTAGTAACGTTTTGGATTGCAGACTTTGATGGTATGGTCTGCAGGCGTCATGTCACGTTTGGAGAGCCCCTGATGTGCCTAAACAGTGGTAACCCCCATGAGTGTCCCCATTTTGGAAAAAGACCCCTCAAGGAACTTATCTAGATGTGTAGTGAGCACTTTGAACCCCAAAGTGCTTCACAGAAGTTTATAACGTACAGCCATAAAAATAAAAAATCTTTTTCTTTTTTACAAAAATGATTTTTTAGCCCCAATATTTTATTTTCACAAGGGTAACAGGAGAAATTGGATCCCAAAAGTTGTTGTCCAATTTGTCCTGAGTACTCTGATACCCAATTTGTGGGAGAAAACTACTGTATGGGCACACGTCGGGGCTCGGAAGGGAAGTAGTGATGTTTTGGATTGCAGACTTTGATGGAATGGTCTGGGGGCGTCATGTCGCATTTGGAGAGCCCCTGATGCGCCTAAACAGTGGAAACCCCCCACAAGTGACCCCATTTTGGAAAATAGACCCCACAAGGAACATATCTAGATGTCTGGTGAGCACTTTGAACCCCGAAGTTCTTCACAGAAGTTTATAACGTACAGCCGTAAAATAAAAAATCTTTTTTTTTTTTACAAAAATGATTTTTTCATCCCCAATATTTTATTTTCACAAGGGTAACAGGAGAAATTGGATCCCAAAAGTTGTTGTCCATTTTGTCCTGAGTATGCTGATACCCAATTTGTGGGAGAAAACTACTGTATGGGCACACGTCGGGGCTCGGAAGGGAAGTAGTGACGTTTTGGATTGCAGACTTTGATGGAATGGTCTGCGGGCGTCATGTCACATTTGGAGAGCCCCTGATGTGCCTAAACAGTGGAAACACCCATAAGTGACCCCATTTTGGAAAATAGACCCCACAAGGAACTAATCTAGATGTGTGGTGAGTGCTATGAAGCCCCAAGTGCTTCACAGAAGTTTATAATGTACAGCCGTAAAAACAAAAAAATCATTTTTTTTTTACAAAAATGATATTTTCGCCCCAATTTTTTATTTTCCCAAGGGTAACAGTAGAAATTGGACCCCAAGAGTTATTGTGCAATTTGTCCTGAGTACACTGGTACCCCATATGTGGGGTAAACGACTGTTTGGGCGCATGGCAGAGCTCAGAAGGGAAGAAGCACCGTTTGACTTTTTCAACGCAGAATTGGCTGGAATTGAGATCAGACGCCATGTCACATTTGGAGAGTCCCTGATGTGCCTAAACAGTGGAAACCCCCCAATTCTAACTCCAACCCTAACCCCAAAACACCCCTAAACCTAGTCCCAACCCTAACCATAACCATAACCACAAACCTAACCCTAACACACCCCTAACCCTAATCCCAACCCTAACACTAATCCTAACTTTAGCCCCAACCGTAACCCTAACTTTAGCCGCAACCCTAACGCTAATGGGAAAATGGAAATAAATACATTTTTTTAATTTTATTATTTTTCCCTAACTAAGGGGGTGATAAAAGGGGGTTTAATTTACTATTTATAGCGGGTTTTTATGTTTGGCAGCTGTCACTCTAAAAGATGCTTTTTATGGCAAAAAATAGTTTTTGCATCACCACATTTTGAGAGCTATAATTTTTGCATATTTTGGCCCACAGATTCATGTGCAGTCTTATTTTTTGCGGTACGAGTTGAAGTTTATATTGGTACCATTTTTGGGCACGTCACATTTCTTGATCGCTTTTTATTTTGATTTTTGGGAGGTTAGAATGAACAAAAATCAGCAATTCATGAATTTCTTTTGGGGGGGCGTTTATACCATTCCGCGTGTGGTAAAACTGATAAAGCAGTTTTATTCTTCGGGTCAGTACGATTACGGCGATACCTCACTTTATCATTTTTTTATGTTTTGGCACTTTTATACAATAAAAACAATTTTATATAAAATATAATTATTTTTGCATCGCTTTATTCTGCGAGCTATAAATTTTTTATTTTTTCGCTGATGATGCTGTATGGTGTCTTCTTTTTTGCAGGACAAGATGATGTTTTCAGCGGTACCATGTTTATTTATATCCGTCTTTTTGATCGTGTGTTATTCCACTTTTTGTTCGGCGATATGATGATATATCATTTTTTTTTGCTTTGTTTTTTTTTTAAGGGGTTCACTAAAAGGATTAACTAGTGGGACAGTTCTATAGGACAGGTCGTTACGGACGTGACGATACCAAATATGTGTATTTTTATTGCTTTGTTTTTTTTATTTATATGAAGAAATGAATTTATTGGGGAATATTTTTTTTTTTCCTTTATTTTGAAATTTTTTTGTACACGTTATTTTCATTTTTTTATCTTTTTTACTTTGTCCCAGGTTGGGACATCACTGTATAAAGTCAGATCGCTGGTCTGACAGTGTGCACAGCACTCTGTCAGACCAGCGATGTGACAGGCAGTGCCACAGGCTTTCTCAGCGCCTGCTCTCAGCAAGCACTTTGGAAGCCGCCTTCCTGCAAGACCCCGAAGGACCCCGCGGCCATCTTGAATCCGGGGTCCTGCAGGGAGGAGGGTCCCTCAGAACTGCGCGATACATTGCGCTGATCTGAGGGTCTCACGGAAGCACGCAGGGAGCCCCCTCCCTGCGCGATGCTTCCCTGTGCCCCCGGTACACCGCGATCATGTTTGATCACGGTGTGCCAGGGGTTAATGTGCCAGGAGCGGTCTGTGACCGCTCTTGGCGCTTAGTGCTGGGTGTCAGCTGTGATAATCAGCTGACACCCGGCCGCGATCGACCGCGCTCGCCCCGGGAGCGTGTCCGATCGCATGTGACGTACAATCCCATCCATGGTCAGATTGGCCCAGGTCGCATTGATGGGATAGTACGTCCAATGGCAGAAAACGATTAAATGAGAAGGTATGTCCAATCCTTTGGTCTGTACTGTATGTTAGATTAATTTTGCCCAAATTGATTGGTTTGGACATGTTATATCTATCATATGATTAGGTTTAACGTAACCAAGCAAACTAAAAAGGACTGTTTGTTAGGTAAGAGTAGAAGCTGCAAAACATATTCATTACATAACCATAAATATAAATACAAAAACTGGAAGTTAGAGAAGGTAACATCCAACTGCGGCTATCAGATGTCTATTCGGTAGATATAGTGGATTCTCTGTAAATCTTTTCTAGCACTTTTGAAAATTTCTCTGTATAACATATAAGTCATTGCATCTGTTACTAGAAACGTAATTTTTAGCATGGTATGTTGTGACTTGTAAATTCTTGAGGTTTTCATCCTTTAACACAGCCTTTACTTATATTTATAGTGCTTGTTTATTACATTGCATGTACCATTTGTTAAACTGTTTAAAGAGGGAATATTACAATTAAAATTCCATTTTCTTGCTGATGAAGAGTAACAACTGTGGTAAAATCACAGACTGGATAACAAGAAACTGGTAATTTTACATGCTGTGAACAGTTATTATAAAGCAAGCTGTCATTATATGTACCCTGAACGCATGAGAGAATTACTTATATTATGCCATTACAAATTACCTTTTTTAACTTTGGAGTAAGTGTTTCACTTCATTGAAATGTATGCTATAGAAATGGCACGATAGCAATGTAGATTATTTTAGAAAGCCTTTAATAATGTGCCCAAAACTAGTACATAAAGTTCATTGTTAATTGTTTACAAAGTTGTGGCTATCACTTTTCCTAAATGATAAATTCTTGTTCTTTTTTTCTATATTTTCATCTGATATATCATTCTTTACTAAATTAACAATTATATACTTATCTTCTGTGTCTTTTTAATGGGTTGAGGAGACAGTGGTTTCACATTTGGTGGGAGTATCAAACAATTCAGTGCTTTTGGATTCCTGTTCACACTATTGAGAAATATTTGGTTGTGATGGTCTGACCCCACAAATTGCCAGATCAGGTTTGGCATATCCAAACAGAAAACAAGAGTGAACAGATGCTTACTAAGAATAGCAGTCTCCCTATATTACCAACAAATCTGTTATGTTTCATTGTGCTGGTCAGTCTTTTGATCTTTGTGTGCTTAGGCTCTCTGACTGAGCACTCCACCCTCAACCTCAGGTGTTTTTATTTACAGCAGGATCATACCTTTCCATATAAATGTAGGCTTTAGCCTAAGGGCCCAGTCACACTCTTCAATGTCCCAGCGATCCCACCAACGATCCGACCTAGATGGGATCGCTGGGACATCGTTAGCTGATCGCTGGTGAGCTGTCACATGGGCAGACTCACCAGTGATCAGGACCAGCGAGCATGCTGGTATCCAGTGTACACATTGGGTAACTAAGGGCTGCGTGGCACCTAGTTACCCGATATGTACCCTGGATACCGACTCCCAGCGCTCTACAGTAGAAGCTAGGAGCCAGTATCCAGGGTACATATCGGGTAACTAGGCGCCGCGCAGCCCTTAGTTACCCGATGTGTACATTAGATACCAGCGCGCTGATCGTTGGTCTCCCGCTGTCACACGCAGTGATGCGCACTGGCCAGCGGGACACCAGCAATAAAAAAATGGTCCAGGCCATTCCACAACGATCAGCGATACCCAGCAGGGGGGCTGGTCATCGCTGCGTGTCACACTAAGCGAGATCGCTGGCTAGGTCGCTGTTGCGTCACAAAATCGGTGACGCTTTAGCGATCTCGCTTAGTGTGATGGGGCTTAAGAGAGGATTTACACAGGCAGGTTCCCAGCAGCGAGAATCACCTTATCATGGCTGCTGGGTACACATTAATTGGCCAATTTATGAGCTAAGTATTCTCAATTCTTACAATTTTCTAGAGCAGTAACACAATTCAAATTATATTTCATGTTTGCATGCAATAGTGCTAAAACTTTGTTTTTGGGTTTTTGGCATTCATGGAATTTAAAAAGCTGTAAACATTTTTCTCAGTCAGATATTAAAATCATTTTGGCATATTTTTTTCTTTATGCATGAGAGCTAAATGTTTTTTTCCTTTTCATGTTCTTTATTATTTTCTGATATCTGTTAGAGAATAAAGAAAATGTGTCTATTTTTACCATTTTTAAAATCTTTTTTTTTTTATAACCACAAAGGACCATTAAAATAAATTTAAATATTTAGTCCCTTTTCTTTAACAAGTCATTTTAGATATCTCTGACATATATATTTTTTTATGAGGGAAGGGCTGGTTACAATTTGGATTGGCAGGGGTTATATAAATATTTTCCCCTTAAATTTATTATATTTTTTACACAATATAATCTCCATTAGGTCAGAAAAGAGTTTTAGGTGTTTTTTCAACATTTATAAACTTTTCCTTTCAAATCTGATATCTCCTTTAACAGAAGATTTTGAATCATGTATAACAAAACTGATCAGAGTCAGTCAAGACCCAACAGCTCTTTCTCTCCCTACTCACAGTTATCACATGACTTGGTTTGGAGGAAGTTCCGTTAGTGCTTACTTTTACTCTTCTGCCTCGGCTGCTCCTATGGCCATTGCCTTCTCCTGTGCTCCACGCTGGGTTTTCTAAGTGGCCTGGTGTCCTCCCATGTGATCATCTGCATAGGCCTATGTAAGGACCACCAAAACACACACCTGTATCTACTTTTAGATCTGTTTGTTTGACTTTTTAACACCTACTTTCCTTGTCCTATCTGCCTGTAGCCTCCAGTGCTTCAACTCATCCCTCCATAAATGTCTTCTTGCTGCTACTTCACCTGTTTGCTCACCTGGACATTGGCTTAGAAGAGACACCTCACAAGATGAGCCCTATAACACTTACTCTTACAGTATACACATCACTTGTTCATCACTGTGTATACAGTGATTGAGGAAAGCACATATGGTAATAAAACCCCCTGTGCTTTGTCTTTGCGGAGCCTGGCTATATCTGAATACCTGTTACCCACTCCCACAGTTGCACAATCTCATGCAGCTATTATGATATGCATTGGCATTTTAGTACATCACTGTAGAGCAGGGTGGGGAACCTCAGGCCCAAGGGCCATTTGCGGCCCTCGATGACCTTTTATCCGGCCCCCGGGCAGATTTTCAGGAGCCGCAGTGCTTTGGCAGGGAGCTGTATTTTGATTGCCACCAGCTCATTAATTTCTTCTTGTTCTGTTAGCACACACACGCAGTGTTGACTACTGAACACTGAAGTGCATGCAATGAAAGATTACGTCCTGACACCAGTGCCAGAGTCATGATGTACTTTGTGGGCGGAGTTTGTACGGCCCCCGAAGGATGGTATAAATAACCAAATGGCTCTTGGCAGAAAATGATTCCCACCCCTGCTGTAGAGTATAATGCAGACTACCTTGATATTTAAATCAATGGGCAGACCGGAAGTAGTTAAGCCATATAGATATAGTTCAAGCTGGTGCTGGGAGTATATTTCTCGTTTCACCTTTGTATGCAAAAGTATTTTTTATTTACCTTCTTTGTATATTTCTTCATTATAAATTATGTACTACCAAGAAGACAGACAGAAAAGATGAGTGTCAGCTCACAGTCCATACTTTATTTTTTATAGTGCAGTGTTAGGTATCCCATAGTATTGCACTATTTCTGCATTAAATACTGGCAAATTTAACTTCCTTTTGAATATAGAAATAGTTTGTCATTTAATTCACATTTTATAGTCAGTATGCAGATGGTTGCTCTGACACAAGTAAAATAATGGAAACATGAGGTAAAATATAGTAAATGAGTGCTTTCCAGTACAGACATGTGCTAGAGCGATCAGATGTTCTCCGGTATTGTCCATGTGTGAGTTACTGGGTGATCATGGTTGCTGAGTAATTGGACAATCTGTTGGAGAGGGAAAGCCTTGAATAATTGGATTGTCTGTTCAGAAAAGTAAAAATATGAATAACTGGACAATCTGTTAGAAGGAGAACTTCAGAATAAGTGAACAATCTGTTAGGAATAAGATAAAGAGCTGTATTAAGTGCCCTATATAATGGAAATACTATTAAACCATATTTACAGTATCTATACTTTACCCAATTGCCAATTCAATGCATGAATTGTGTGAAATTATCCTTAAGTATTGACATTATAATATCTCAATTTCAGGAACATTTGTAGTAAAGAGACAATCTCACTTAAATGTGATTATTATGGTAAATTCTGTTGCAGCCTAAAGCAACATATCTTTGTGTACAGCTCCTATGCAGACCTAAGTGTTTCTGTGTACAGCTGGCAAACCTTGTATGTAGTCTTAACCTGCAGTAATATGTTACTTCACTTCTCCCTATGTACTCAAAAGAGCATTTTGATTACAAGAAGTTATCACATATCCCCAGGGCCGATTTTATGCAAAGTGGGGCCCTAGGCAAAAGTTTAAAATGGGGCCCCAAATGCTAACATATTGCACACCACGCAGAAGCATTTCTGTTGTATTTACGTGCGCTGTGTTCAGGCCGCTAAATGAGTGTGATCAACAATATTGAAGTCGTTCGACGCTTGTTTCCGGCCTCTTTACATCAACTGAGAAAGAATGATGGGAACCGAACAATCACTGTTAGATCATTCTGTCCCCATACAGTATCATGTTATCAGCAGCACATCTACAGTTTACACCGGCGATGTGCTGCTGAGAAGAATGATTTTTATTCCGGCATAAACAATCCAATCACTCGATGAATATGCAGCATTTTGCTTGTTTAGTATAATACATCCCATAGTCCTCCATATAATATAATGTGCCCCATAGTCCTCCATATAGTATTATACACTTCCCATAGTCCTCCATATAGTATAATACACTCCTCATAGTCCTCCATATATTAAAATGCACTCCTCAGTCCTCCATATAGTAAAATACACTCCTCAGTCCTCCATATAGTATAATATACTCCTCATAGTGCTCCATATAGTATAATACACTCCTCAGTCCTCCATATAGTATAATACACTCCTCATAATGCTCCTTATAGTAAAATACACTCCTCAGTCCTCCATATAGTAAATACATTCCTCTGTCCTCCATATAGTATAATACACTCCTCATAGTGCTCCATATAGTATAATGCACCACCATAGTCATACATGTAGTACAATTCACTTCCCATACTATAATGCACCCCATAGTTGTTCATATAGTATAATGTATTCCCCATATTCCTCGATACAGTATAATGCAGCCACCCCATAGAGCATAATTCAGCCACCCCAAAAAGTATAATGCAGCCATCCCACAATGTATAATGCAGCCACACCACAGAGTATAATGCAGACATCCCACAGAGTATAATGCAGCCCCGCCATACAATATACTGCAACCCCCATAGAATATAATGCAGCCCCCTCATAGTATAATGCAGCCCCTCCATAGAATATATGTTAGCCCCCACAGAATATAATGCAGCCCCTCCATAGAATATAATGCAGCCCCCTTATATAGTATAATGTAGCCCTCCATAGAATACAATGTTGCCCTCCTCATATAGTATAATGTAGCCCCCTCATATAGTATAATATGGCCCCCTCATATAGTATGATGCAATCACCTCCATAGAATATAATAAATATAATACAGCCCCCATAGAATATAATGTAGACCCCCATAGAATATAATACAGCTCATCTCCCCATAAAATATAATGATGCCCCCCCATAGAATATAATACAGTCCACCTCCCCAAAGAATATATTGTAGCCCCATCAAAGAGTATGATGCAATCCTCCCTCATAGAATATAATACAGCTCCCATAGAATATAATGTACCCCCATAGAATATAATACAGCCCACCCCCTATAGAATATAATGTACCCCCAGAATATAATACCCTTCTTCCAAGAGAGAATGTTTTTACACTTTTTTCCACAAAAAAGATACCATAGGTTTCCTATACCAACAAAGCGATTGGGATTTCTTAAATCTGATGCAAGATCTGCTTAAATTAATGATAAGAAAAAAAATAATTCCAAACCAAGTGACATTATTTTAGCACAGGAGATGGTGCGAACATGAGACCCTTGTAAGGTGGAGGGCCACACAGGAGCAGTGAGAAAGACACGGGCAAAAAGTGACTAGGGGGGCAGGGGAGAAGGACACAAGGGTGCTAGGAGAGACAGGCACAAGAGTGACTCAGGGGGGCTAAGGAGCAAGGGAGAAAGGCACAAGGGGACACACGGGGGCTAGGAGACAGGGGAGAAGGTTACAAGGGGACACACAGGGACTAGTGGCAAGGGAGACTGACAAAGGGGACAAGGGAGACAGGCAAAAGGTGACTTACAGGGACTAGTGGGCAAGGGAGACAGACACAAGGGGACAAGGGAGAAAGGCACAAGGGGACTCATGGGGACTAGGAGGAAGGGGAGAAGGGCACAAGGGACATACGGGGACTAGGGGTCAAGGGAGACAGGCACAAGAGGACACAAGGGGACACTGAGGGCACAATATATAGGTCTGCATGGGGATATGGGGCTGCAAGGGGACAGGAGAAGATGGGGGTGGGGGGAAACTTGGGAGCAGGAGGAAGAGAGCACAGGGATTACAGGACAGTGTAGATGGGGACACCCGGTGAGAAAGGGCCGCAAGGGGACAAGAGAGATGGGGCAACAAGGGGATGCAGGGGAGACCTGAGAGCAGGGCAAATGGGTCACACGGGGACAAGTGGCAAGGAATGCATGGGGGTGTAGGAGGACTCAGGCAATGGGAGATGGGATGAATTGGGGACCAGGGGAGGAGGGATAAGGCACATACGGGGCCTAGAGGAGCACAATGACCTGAACCTGGGGAACTACAAGAACATGGGGCACAAGAGTGCAGATAGCAAGGGCAGAGCATGGAGGAAATGGGGCTGTTGTCACAGGGGGCCGGGGACGGCGACACACCTCACTGCCACAGGTACCGTACACCTCCATGTTTATCCCCGGATCCTACAGATGGCTAAGCGGCTGCAGCATCCCCCTCCCAGGCGGGGTCCACGCGCCCCCCACCAGCTCCTAAAGGGGGAGTGGAGAGTTGAGAATACCCACCTCCGGAGCCACCTGTTCCTGATCCCCGCTGCTGCCACAGGCTCCGCCAATATGGTGGCCGCTGTCATCTGTGCAGATGCTGCACTGCCCAGGCCCAGCACACAGTGGGTGCATGATGAAGTGATGACATTGTGCACTCGCAGTGGGAATGATGGGAGCGGGAGCATCATTTGATGCTTTCTCCTCCATCATTGCTTTGAATAGTATTGTTCAATGCGGCGGGGGAGTCGGCGCTGATGGCAGGCGGGGCCCCCTGACCCACGGACCTCATAGCGGCTGTGTGGTGTGCCACTATTAGCGGCACACCACTGGCTGGGGGCCCCTGGAGGAGCGGGGGCCCTAGGCAGCTGCCTGGTCTGCCTGCCGCTGACGCCGGCCCTGCATATCCCGAGCATACCACAGTTTGATCACTGAGACCCAATCTAGATAAAAAGAAGTTATGGTGGTGCTGTAGTAGGGGAATACCGTTCTGTGGTGGTGAGAGTGAATGCAAACACTCACCTTTGAAGCAGGTTGCAGCACCAATTTCTACAGGTTCGGGGAACTGAGTGGGTTAAATGGAGATGGAATATACTGTATATGTTGTGGAAATATGGTGATGCGCTGTCCAAAGCAGAAAGGAAATCACTTATCAAGTAATAAGATGATACCTTTATTTAAATAAACCAGAAACTGAATTAAACAAAAACATTTTTATTTCACTCTGCAGCCACCACTCAAGTAGTGTTTGAAGAATCAGTCGTGTGTGAAAAGTGTCATGTGCTTTCGTGTGTCTGTGAGTGGTGTAAGATTTCTGGCATAGGGCATGCTACAGCTCATCATGAATTAGAAAAGCTGAGGCGTCACATTCCTGTCCACCCCAATCCATTCATTTTCCGAGAATTGCGTGAAAACACCAAAGGCCACAAAATTTTTGTGCAGCCTCGATCTGTTCAAAAATTTTGCAACCTATACAGTAAACACTTTGATAAATTGGGGTCATAATCTTTTACAGTATTGGGTTTACCATATAGCCACTTAGTACATATGTGTCTAATCTGAATACATTTGAAATACGGTACATTTCTTTAGGCAGTTAAGAGGGTTTTTCAGCAAATACCAGTGTCACCTATTATGTGAATAAAAACTAGTATTGATAATACATGTGGTATGCACAGGTCTTATATGAAGGTTTTTGACATAAGCACTTATGTATATTGCCGTGATATGTTGTACAGAGATCCCATACACTTCTTTAGAGATTACTGCATGTCTGTATGTCTGTATATCTACAAGTTTATGTGGAGGAAGACAGTTAGTGGTCTTCCATGCAAATGAGTCGTAAAGCTCTACGTTTTTACATGATGACATGACATCCATAAAACATTTCTCCATATCATCACAGCTGCCAATCACTATCACGGCTTAATGTCATATCAGCAAATCAACTTTTTTTCTAACTTCAGTTAAGAAATAAATGCATTACATGGTACAAATTTAACCAAACTTTTGACAACTTTGTACCATATTATTTAATAAGTCGCTATGTATTTTGCCAGATTTCAAGTTTCAAACATATCTTAATAGTAAAACTTAAATATTATAAAATCAATTTGTACTCCCATCCACATCAATTTGTATTTGTGCTTGTGTTATCATAAACATAACTGATGTTTCAGTAATGCTCAATGCAGTATTTCATGTCTGGCAACCTCAAGGCTTGTTTGCTGCAAAATAATCATTAATAGAGAATAGCGTTTAATTCTTATTTTAGTCTTATTCTCTTAAATTTGAAATACAATATATCTACAAGCAATTTTTCCACTTCCCAGAAATGTTTGTAAGCCTGTTGTATTTGAAAACAAATAAACACAATTTTATAGTAACATAAATCACTATAGATAGAGACATTTATCACTGTAATGTTCTGTTGTCTATTTGTACTATGTTTCTTGTATTATGGTCAGAGGTAAAGGCTGCTTCTTTCCCTATGGGAATTTATTTATTCTTGTAGTAAAATTCTCTATTGCTGCGGGATTTATACTAAACACCTGCTTCATCTCATATATTGAAGGCAGACCATAGTATTGAATCATCCAGTTTGGGATGCAGCAAACTCACATGCAGACACAATCAACTTTATCCTACTTAGAGGTGCACTCCTGTCCAAGTCCCTTGTGCTCAATAGTAAATCAAGCTCCTAGTTAATTTGTTCTGCATATGGTCAGTGTTAGTTGTTTTTAATAAAAATACTTCTTGACTAATGTACAGCATGTTCCATCCATCTGTTCTTCTTTCATTTTTAAGACATCATACAGAAAAGTTGGACTTTAAAGGAAACCTGTCACCAGGAACAACGTTGTTAACCTTCAGATTTGGAGTTACTGTATATACTCGTGTATAAGCCGAGATTTTCAGCCCATTTTTTAGGGCTGAAAGTCCCCCTCTCGGCTTATACGCGGATCATATACGGGGGTCGGCGGGGGAGGGGGAGTGGGGATGTCGGACCATACTCACCCCTCCACCGGCGCGGTCTCTGCAGCTCCCCTGCTTCTCCCACGATCTCCGGCTCCTTCCTGCAGCGGTCACATGGCACCGCTCATTAAAGTCATGAATATGCACATATTCATGACTTTAATGAGCGGTACCACGTGACCGCTGTAGGACTGAAGCGCTGCGGAGACCATCGGGAGAAGAGGAGAGGCTGCAGAGACACGCCGGCGGAGGGGTGAGTATAGAGATATTCACCTGTCCCACGGTCCACCGCTGCGCGCTGCTCCGACCTCCTCGTCCGACTCCTCTGGCTGTGAATGACCAGGCAGAATGGCGCGATGACGTCGTTAGTGCGCGTCGCATCCCCTGCCTGATCATTCACAGCCAGAGGAGTCGGACGAGGGAGCAGCGCGCAGCTGTGGAGAGAGGACAGCTAAATATCTCAGGTGCCGGGGTCCTGAGCGAGCGGTGACATCGCCACCTGGCCCCCAGTGACGAGTGGTGAGTATGTCATTTTTTTGCAGCAGCAGCATAAGGGACGTATACTATGGGGCATAATTGTGCAGCATATGGGGCATAATCTGTGGAACATATGGGGGCATATTCTGGAGCATATATGTAGGCATAATCTCTGGAGCATATTGGGCATAATCTGGAGCATATGGGGGCATAATCTGTGGAGCATATTGGGCATAATCTGTGCAGCATATGGGGGCATAATCTGCAGTTTATGGGGGCCTAATCTGTGGAGCATCATATGGGGGCATAATCATTTTTCACCCTAGGCTTATACGCGAGTCAATAAGTTTTTTTCCAGTTTTTTGTGGCAAAATTAGGGGGGTCGGCTTATGCATGGGTCAGCTTATACATGAGTATATACGGTAATCTGTAGGTTAACAGCATTATGATGCTGTCTGGCGCCTGTACGTAGCCTAATGCAGCGGGAGAAAATAATCTTTATTCTTCCCTCCAGCATTGGCCATTCAGTCATATTGGCAGCACCAGTTCAGTCACCGCTCTGAAAATACAGAGCAGCCACTGTGACCATGCTCCCAGCCCTGATTGATGCTGGCTCTACATTGAGGCCGGCTGTCAGTAAGGGCCAGGGATGCGGTTACAGCTGATGCTCTTTATACTCAGAGTGGTGACTGAAGTAGCGCCAGCGCCGCCCCCGGACTGAAACCAAATGCTGGCGGAAAGAGAATAAAGATAATTTCCTCCCCACTTCATTCAGCTACATGCCGGCACCAGGCAGCATAATAAAGCTGTTAACGTGCATACCTGCAGGTTAACAGCATTATTCCTGGTGACAGGTTCCATTTTAAAATCAGGACATACAGATAATAAGCCAAAACAAAAGAGCAAACTAAAAATCCCTATAAAATCATCAGTTTTATGGTATGTGCATACGTTCAGTAATTGACAGCACTTTGGTCGCAGCACGTGTCCGCTGCGTCCAAAGCGCTGCTGGCTATTGAACGTAGGTGAATCTGCGTGTCTTCACTTCAAAAAAGAAGGCTAATAAGAGACATAATAGCTGCCTACAAATATATGAAGGGATGTCACATTGTAGGGATCATCATTATTCTTATTTGCACATGGAAACACGAGAAGCAGTGGAATGAAACTGAAAAGGAGAAGATGCAGATTAGATATTAGAAAAAACTTTTTGACAATGAGAGCGATCAATGAATGGATTAGGCTACCACCAGAAGTAGTGAGTTCTCCTTCAATGGAAGTCTTCAAAGAGAGGCTGGACAGACATCTGTCTGACATGGTTTAGTGAATCCTGCCTTGAGCAGGGGATTGGACACGATGACCCTGGAGGTCCCTTCCAACTCTAACATTGTAAGATTTTTATTGATGAAATTTCTGCTGCAGAGACCAGCATATCCGCAAGAGAAATTTCCATGCTGCCGTCCTGAAAGTTGCATCTCATGCCAGTTTTCACGTGTGATCCGCAGGTGCACATACACACATAGTAGACATGGGATATCTAGAAATCCCATCCACTATGCTGTGACATCTGGCCGCTGCGGTTTTGATGCTGCATAAATACGCTGCTGCAGTCACAACCAAAAATAGAAGGAAATCTTTGTCTGCATATATATTGAGCAGTAAAAAGAGAGGGACGTTTCTGATTGAGTGCGCTGCTGCAGGAAATGTAGTCATTTCAAGCTGTGGTACTATTTACTAATATTTTTTTTTTCAAACTTATGCCAAACTCTCTTACAAAAATATGATATGTAGTCTATTTTGAAACAGAGTTTAGTATAAACTTGAAACACATAATAAAGGTACTATTGAATACTACTACATTGTGGGCCGACTACTTTACCCGCAGCGGTGCAGTAAACCAGAATCCCCCATCATCTTATTTATCCTCATGCACTTTTGAAAACCTCAGTCCAGTACAGTTTTTATTACACGTTTACAATACAGGTTATAATCTACTACAATTTTTGGGATAGAAGTGAACACTGATCCTGCCTGTTTTACTTTTAAAGTAAGGCAGTCAATGCAAATCACAACATACTAGTGGATATATAAAGGAAGTAGATTCATATGGTACATTAAAAAAGTCCATGAGTTGATAAGGCAGTTAATAGTTTAAGAATTGACAAGTTTGCCTGACAATGATTTACTGGCAGGCATAATGTACTGCAATATAAAAGTATTGCAGTGTATTAATTAAGTAACCAAATCTCATAGCAAAGTACCCTAAGTGACTAAGCAAAAAATGTAAAAACAACAGGTGAAGTAATGAAAATAGATAAATCAAAAAAAGAAGTCTGTCAAATGTAAAACTTTAAAAAACATAAAAAATAAGTTTTGTTTTTAACCCCTTCACGAAGTGTGTTCCCCTAAACTGCCATGCATGTACAACGTGACAATCGTGGCGGCTCACTCTGAGCGCCAATGCGATCAAATGCTGGTGTCACCACTATATGAGAGTTGGTGCTAGTGCCGATCATGGGTGTTCAACCTCTCTTACGCTGCTCTCAAAAGCGACAGTGACATCAATTGTGTTACAGAGGGAGGGAGCTCCCTCTCTGCTCCATTGTGCCTCTGATCTCCATGGTGACCCAAGGCCAAAAGATGGCTTCAAGTTCACGCTGGTATGGAGGCCTGTAAGTTCCTGTTTGGAACAGGAGCTGACATGCCTCCTACCAGTGGCTAAATCACTGTTCTAATTCCCTGCAAAACAAAAGCACTGCAGAGTATTAGATCAGCAAGCAGAGCAGGAAAAGTTGATGTCCCATTCTGGGACAAAGTAAAACAATAATAAAGCAATTCCAGTGTCGGCTGGAACAAAAGTCAGACTGAATTCACCAAATAATAAATTAGAATAAGCAACAGTGAATATATAAAATATAACTTTTACTGATATACATTAAAAGGTATAAGGTGCGTCACCCATTAAAAAAAGCTGTCAAGGAATGAGGGGTAATACATATACCCACAATAATTGCCAGAAGGACAAAAAACAGACAGCTATCAGGATTGGACAGATTGCCATATAGGACAAAAAACTGGCAACTGAATGTCTAGGTCCTGCCAATTGGAGGAATACTCAATGTTGTCCTCCAAGGTATGAAAGGCAATCACCAGACAACACATATAAAACACATAATATATAAATGACAACAATAAAGTGAGAAAAGTAAGAAAATAGGAACAATCTCACCAATGTAGTGTCAGAGGGACGGGAGTATCCAAGGCACCCAATGGTATGCGGAGGGTCCCTTGTGCGTCAATGGGAAGACAATACCCTGTCATTCCCTGAGGAACTGATACAAAACTATTCCCCAAACTCCCGCCCTTACAAGGGCAGTCCACAGCTTGCCCTACATAAATAATCGCCCTGCACTTTCCCTATGAGGATGTCCCGACGCGTTTCATCTCAGTAGACTCATCAGGGGACTAGACTAAAGTGCAAAGGTACAGGGAAGCAAGACCCTTCTGCTCTCAATGCTGTCTGCATAGGGCAAGAGGTGGCCAAAAGGGCGTATATATAACCTGTGATGTGTTCCATCACCTCCCACACAATAATCCAATAAGAAGCTCCGATTACCTTAAGTGTAATGGTGGTCAGTCCTGCACAGCTGCAAAGAGAAGATGACATAGTGTGCAAACACATGGTATAATATGGTGGAACGCACGCCAAGAGTATTTCCTGATCTGTGGAACGCAGAGGCTGAGACTGATGAGTCATATTGCCTACCAGAGGCGCCACCCAATGATCAGGAACGCGTCAGAAGGAGGCAGAGAAAGGGGGTGACGATGCTCACTGAAACCACGCCCACTGAATGACGCTCCAGGGGGCGTGGCCTCCTCTCAGAGAGACGCAGAGAAAGGGGCTGACAATGCTCACTGAAACCACGCCCACCGAAACGCCCCGAATGACGCTCCAGGGGGCGTGGCCTCCTCTCAAAGGAGCAACCCACACAAAAGAACTCTTGGACGGCGATATAAATAGACATGAAAGGCATAGTGAAACCAAACTGTAAAAACAGCAACATGAATGGCCATCACCACCGAAGGCAACCCACATTAACATAACAATCTTAGGCGGCGATATTTACAGGCACAGTAGGGCCATATTAAACTCCGAGATGGTTTGGGTAATGCTATGTGGGGCGTGGTTAAATGATGGTCTAAGAATAACCATGTGATATAGGATTCACAACAATTGGATAGAGCAGACCACTTAAGGAAATATACATATATTAGTGAAAAACAAATAATAAGACTAAACTGACTGTAAAAAAGATATATCATGAAAATTACAACTAGATATAGTATAAAGAAGGGTGCCAGTGGGCACACAATCTAACAAGTCAGTGTACATAGATAATAACCCTCGTCCTAAGATCTAGAGGACCAATTGAGCATGAAATAAATCATGTTTGATGCACATATAGATAATACCAGTCAGATAATACAGTCAGTTTAGTCTTATTATTTGTTTTTCACTAATATATGTATATTTCCTTAAGTGGTCTGCTCTATCCAATTGTTGTGCATCCTATATCACATGGTTGTTCTTAGACCATCATTTAACCACGCCCCACATAGCATTACCCAAACCATCTCGGAGTTTAATATGGCCCTACTGTGCCTGTAAATATCGCCGCCTAAGATTGTTATGTTAATGTGGGTTGCCTTCGGTGGTGATGGCCATTCATGTTGCTGTTTTTACAGTTTGGTTTCACTATGCCTTTCATGTCTATTTATATCGCCGTCCAAGAGTTCTTTTGTGTGGGTTGCTCCTTTGAGAGGAGCCACGCCCCCGGAGCGTCATTCGGGGCGTTTCGGTGGGCGTGGTTTCAGTGAGCATTGTCAGCCCCTTTCTCTGCGTCTCTCTGAGAGGAGGCCACGCCCCCTGGAGCGTCATTCAGTGGGCGTGGTTTCAGTGAGCATCGTCACCCCCTTTCTCTGCCTCCTTCTGACGCGTTCCTGATCATTGGGTGGCGCCTCTGGTAGGCAATATGACTCATCAGTCTCAGCCTCTGCGTTCCACAGATCAGGAAATACTCTTGGCGTGCGTTCCACCATATTATACCATGTGTTTGCACACTATGTCATCTTCTCTTTGCAGCTGTGCAGGACTGACCACCATTACACTTAAGGTAATCGGAAGCTTCTTATTGGATTATTGTGTGGGAGGTGATGGAACACATCACAGGTTATATATACGCCCTTTTGGCCACCTCTTGCCCTATGCAGACAGCATTGAGAGCAGAAGGGTCTTGCTTCCCTGTACCTTTGCACTTTAGTCTAGTCCCCTGATGAGTCTACTGAGATGAAACGCGTCGGGACATCCTCATAGGGAAAGTGCAGGGCGATTATTTATGTAGGGCAAGCTGTGGACTGCCCTTGTAAGGGCGGGAGTTTGGGGAATAGTTTTGTATCAGTTCCTCAGGGAATGACAGGGTATTGTCTTCCCATTGACGCACAAGGGACCCTCCGCATACCATTGGGTGCCTTGGATACTCCCGTCCCTCTGACACTACATTGGTGAGATTGTTCCTATTTTCTTACTTTTCTCACTTTATTGTTGTCATTTATATATTATGTGTTTTATATGTGTTGTCTGGTGATTGCCTTTCATACCTTGGAGGACAACATTGAGTATTCCTCCAATTGGCAGGACCTAGACATTCAGTTGCCAGTTTTTTGTCCTATATGGCAATGTGTCCAATCCTGATAGCTGTCTGTTCTTTGTCCTTCTGGTAATCATTGTGGGTATATGTATTACCCCTCATTCCTTGACAGCTTTTTTTAATGGGTGACGCACCTTATACCTTTTAATGTATATCAGTAAAAGTTATATTTTATATATTCACTGTTGCTGACAAAGTAAAACAATAAAAAAAGTTTTACAAATTTGTAAAAATAATTGAAAAAAAACAGAAAATAAAGAAAAAATGAAAAACATTAATTGAATAAATACAAATTTTATGTAAAAAAACAAAAATATATATATTTTGTATTGCCGCATCTGAAATGACCTGACCTATAAAACTGTCAGACTAGTGAAGAGTGTAAAAAAAAAAATAGTGTCAAAAGTGTCATACCACCAAACAAAAAGTGAAATGGACTTCGATCAAAAAGTCAAATGTAAATAAAAATCTTATAGCTGAGAACGACATCTTGTCCCGCAAAAAAAAAAAGCCACCATACAACTACATCAGTGGAAAAATTAAAAAGCTATACCTTTTTATAGAGTATAGCGATGCAAAAAAAATTTGACATTAAAAAAATCCAAACAATAATTCCTGAATTGCTGTTTTTTGTCCATTTTGTCTCCCAAAAATTGGAACGGATCCCTCGGGGACTTCATCCGAATCATGTCATTTGGAGATTTAGATGGAATCCCCAATGTAAATGTGTAGCCTAGAGCGCAGTATAAATGTGATCTAAAATGTTATGTAAAATGTTCTCAACAAAAGCTTCAATTCAATCCACACAAAAAAGCAAGTTGTCACTCAGACTTGTCATCCGTCAATGGAAATATAGGTGGATTCCATGTTACTGGTAACACAAAGGCTCTGGAAAAGCGCTATGGCTCCTCACCCTCAAAAGAAAACCAGCGAAATCTGCACCCCCAAATCCAAATTCCTCCTCCATTCATACTGTGCTTAAGCCCCATTTGACTACCACACATTTGGTATTTCTGTAGTGATTAGAGCCTGCCTAATTTACGGGGTCCTTATCTACAGAAGCACCATCTGGACACACTCTATGGACACTACAACATACTAGGCACTACAATATACGGGCACTACAATGACTGATTTGCAATTTTCACTCAACAACATTCACTACTGCTTGGTCCTCTCCTTTCTTTCATATGCGTGCTATATTAGATATACTTTTGAACAGCCACTAGGCTTTTTCATTTAGCGCATTGTTAGTTGGATTACCTGAGCTCCTTTATATAGTATTTGACAAATACATGGATCATGCTCCTGAGGACTTTCTCTGTGATTTTTGATTGTTAAATAGAAAAATATTTAGACTTGAGAGTTCTCAGTGGTTGATACCTTTTAATGGCTAACTGAAAAGATGGTAACAAATTGCAAGCTTTCGAGACTACTCAGGTCTCTTCATCAGGCAAAGACTAATACAACATCTGAAGAATCACATATTTATACAAAACAGGACACAGGAATAATGCAATAGATAAGACAAGTGACGTAAAGCAGAACTATCAATATGGGAGAGGGATAAACAGTTGTGGCCATAAATATTGGACCAGTTCATAGATAAGGAGTGAATGTTTTATTGTCCTCTGATTGGGGTCTGATTCTGTGTTTTTTGCCCCAACAAGGTCTTAGGAGCAAATTCCTTAATTGATGTAAAAAGACATAAATCCATGCGACACGTTCATTCCTGCACTGAGTGTCAAAGGTCGTCATCAGTTCATATTCCCAAACCCTTCTTTGTCTCTGAGATGTGAAGTTACCTTTCAATACAAGTAATTTCATGTCCATGGTGCTGTGATCAGGCATACAAAAATGTTTAGCCACAGGTAGATGATATTTTAATCATTTGGACGGAGTCTGAGCAACAGCTAAAGACATTCTATGAACAGTTTAACCAATTTCATCCCACCATCAACTTAACACTCAACTACTCCAGCACTGAAATTAACTTTCTAGACACCATCATCATCATGGGAGTACTGTCCTTTAAGCCACTGTCTGTTTTCAGTAGTGTGAGAAATAAATAATTGGCCTCAGCTGCCTCATTGCAATTTGTAGGCCAAATAAAAAAAAATTTAGGACTGCTGTGTGTTTTATAGTAGTTTTTCAAATCAATATGTCGCATCAGCGGTATTGTTGCCATTTCTTGGCTCCAAAAATAATTTTTATGTACTGGAGTGTGTTTTTTATTGGTCTGAGAAAAAAATAATTGGCATCAGACATCTGCTTGCTATTTCTAGGCCCAGAAAATAATTTCTCCTCACTGGTGTGTGTTTTTATTAGTCCGGGAAATAAATAATTGGCAGCAGCCATATAGTTGACATTTCTAGGCCAAAGAAATAATTTTTCTGGACCGCTGTGTTTTTTCTAGTACTGTTGCAAATAAATAAATCTACTCTTCTGACATCTTTTAGAGAAGTGTTTAGTCTCATGATGTCACACGGCCAGTCAATTAGAGTAATGCACAACGAAGATGGCTACGGCATTAAAGTGACTGCACATGCTTCTTCAAGCACCTCCACTTGAAAAAGTGGTAGCATAACACATATCAGGGCTTTGTGGGGCATTTCATTTCACCACAATATGGATATGTGGCAGATTGTGTTTATGATTCATGGGAATCTGGGCAGTGTACCTTTGCCCGGTCTGACTAGATACTACCTAGACCACCAACTGTTTCCAGCATTCACACTTACTTGTCTGTATCCCTATATGCATATGTATCCTCTCTATTAAGTTTACTACATGTTCTATTGAATCATATGTATCATTGAGCACCTGTATAATTTATCCTCACTTGGTGTTTCTGTTCCCATATACAGTGGGTACAGAAAGTATTCAGACCCCTTTAATTTTTTCACTCTTTGTTTCATTGCAGCCATTTGTTAAATTCAAAAAAGTTCATTTTTTTCCTCATCAATCTATACTCTGCACCCCGTCTTGACTGAAAAAAACAGAAATGTAGAAATTTTTGCAAATTTATTAAAAAAGAAAAACTGAAATATCACATGGTCATAAGTATTCAGACCCTTTGCTCAGACACTTATATTTAAGCCACATGCTGACAATTTCCTTGTAATCCTCCTTGAGATGGTTCTACTCCTTCATTGGAGTCCAGCTGTGTTTAATTAACCTGACAGGACTTGATTTAGAAAGGCATACATCTGTCAATATAAGACCTCACAGCTCACAGTGCATGTCAGACCAAATGAGAATCATGAGGTCAAAGGAACTGGCCAAGAAGCTCAGAGACAGAATCTAGTCAAGGTTACAAAACAATTTCTGCAGTATTCAAGGTTCCTAAGAGCACAGTGGCCTAAATATTCCTTAAATGAAAGGAGTATGGGACCACCAGAAGTCTTCATAGACGTGGCCATCCAGCCAAATTGAGCAATCGTCAGAGAAGAGCATTGGTGAGAGAGGTAGAGAAGAACCCCAAGATCACTGTGGCTGAGCTCCACAGATGCAGTAGGGAGATGGGAGAAAGTTCTACAAAGTAACTATCACTGCAGCCCTCCACTAGTTGGGCCTTTATGGCAGAGTGGCCAGACGGAAGCCTCTCCTCAGTGCGAGATATACACACGTGTTCAAAATTGTTTGCACCCCTCGTTTAATGACAGAAAAAAACACAATGGTGACAGAAATAACTTGACTCTGACAAAAGTAGTAATAAATAAAAAACCTATGAAAATGAACAAATGAAAGTCAGACATTGCTTTTCAACCATGCTTCCACAGAATTAAAAAAAATAAAACTCATGAAATAGCCCTGGATAGAAATAATGGTACCCCTGAAAATAATGTGACAAAAGGTACATGATAAATCAAGGTGTGTTCACTAATTAGCATCACAGGTGTCTAGAATCTTGGGATCAGTGAGTGGGCCTGTACAGAGGGCTACAGATACTCACTGTGCTGTTGATGACATGGTGTGTATCACACTCAACATGTACAAGAGGAAGCAAAGGAAAGAGTTGTCTCAGGAGATTAGAAAGAAATATATAGACAAACATGTTAAAGGTAAAAGTTGTAAGACCATCTCCAAGAAGCTTGATGGTCCTGTGACTACAGTTGCACATATTATTCAGAAATTTAGCTCCATTGGACTATAGCCTACCTCCCTGGATGTGGCCGCAAGAGGAAAATTGATGACAAATCAAAGAGACGGATAATACAAATGGTAACAAAGAGCCCAGAAAAACTTCTAAACAGATTTATATTTTAAACAAAATTTAAAGGGTTCTAAATACAGTTGTGCTCAAAAGTTTGAGTACTCAGCATAACTTTTGCTTTCTTGGACTATTTTCAGAGAATATGAATGATAACTCCAAAACTGTTTCTCCACTCATGGTGAGTGGTTGGGTGAAGCCATTTAATGTCAAACTACTGTCTTTTCTCTTTTTAAATCATAATGACAACCCAAAACATCCAAATGACCCTGATCAAAAGTTTACATACCCTGGTGATTTTGGCTTGATACTATGCACAGAAGTTGGCACAAATGGGTTTGAATGGCTAATAAAGGTAACATCTTCACCTGTGACCTGTTTGTTTGTAATCAGTGTGTATGCATAAAAGCTGAGAGAGTTTTTGGGATCCAGACAGACTCTTGCAGCTTTCATCCAGCCACTGACATTTCTGGATTGTGAGTCATGGGAAAGCTTTACTGTACTTTCTGTACCCACTGTATAACATCTTTCCACTGTATTTTTCCACATTGATTGTTCCTCCTTTGTCCTCATGACTTATTATTTGGTACTTGATATTTGAATGTAATTTTTCCGAATAAAGTTTTTCTTTTACTTCATTTTCTGTAGTTTATGGTTACTCTATTCTCGCTCTGTTAATTATCTTCTACCTGGTCCAGTGCAGAAAGTGCACATTTGGCACCTGAGGATCATGGTCATCTGGCTTCTACCTCACCCCCTTAGAAATCAGCCAACTGGCAAGAAAGACAGGGTTGAGAAGTCACTGGACGATGATGCGGGGGATGAGAAGGTCCAACACCCTATATGGAGTGGAGGCCATCCTTGTGATGTGCGCAGTTCAGAGGAAGAGGAGGTGGCCATGCTGCCACAGTTACCCAGCCAAATAAGGGAACAGGCTGCAAAGGCACAGCGGGCATCCCACAACCAGTACTTTGGCTGCTCCTGCAAATTGCAGTGCTGAAATAAGCACACCAAAGACAGCTCAAAAGAGCTCCCTGTAGCTAGGCATAAAAGTTCTGTACATTAGCACCACCTGTATGACAAAACATCTGAATTCCAAGCATGAGGTGCAGTGGAGTAAACACCTTAAAAATCATGACAGATCTGAGCCTTCTTCTGCTACTTCTTCTGCTGTGGTCTCAGCCTCTTCCTCCCGCTCATGATCAACAAGGCCACATTCCTCCCCACAAAGAGAGGATGTGACAGCATCATCACCACCACCAGTGTCACCAAGTATCTCCACACCATCCCATGAAAGTGTTCAGCTTTCCATCTCCCAAACCATCGAGAGAAAGAGGAAATATCCCCCTAGCCACTCATGAGCCATGGTCCTTAATGACAGCATTTCCAACTTACTGGCCTTTGAAAATGCTGCCATTCCTGCTGGTGGAGAGAGGCAGTTTTCAAAAACTTATGTTGGTGGCTGTCCCGCAGTATGTTGTTCCCAGATGCCTCTACTTTCCAGGGGGCCATCCCTGCCCTACACAAACATGTTGCAGACCAAATCAAGTCTGCACTGCCCAATGGGTAAATTAAGTGTTGACTGGGACAGAGGCGGAAGGCGTTGTAGCCCATGTCATACCACCACCGAGGATTGCTGGACGTTTATCTGTTCAGGTTAACTCATCCTCCTGCTATGCTTTCTGCACCACCTAACAAACAATGCATGCCATGATGGACAAGATGGTGGCGCAGGAGGAGCAAGCCCTGCTCACACAATTATCAGGCCTGTCATCCACACATGGCTCGGAGAGTGGGTTACTCTCCCAACAGCGGCCAGGTACCCAACTGTACAACCAGGGGACAGTTTGGGAGGATGAATGATGATAAAAAGGAACAACTGTGTTCAGAGAAGAGTGTCACTCAGACCATCTAATGGGCATCACTGGAGTGTGGGTGAGGAGATACAGAGGACCCAGATGATGCATCTCCCATCAAGGACAGCTTATCATTGCTTCTAGGCAGCTTAGCACACTTGAGCTAATATATGCTGCAGGACCAGCGAAATGACCGTGGAATTTCCCAAATTGTGACCAGTGCAGATTACTGGATGGCCATCTTGCTGGTTCCCCGCTCCAAAGACAACATAGCATGATTGCTTCCGTCATTTGTGAGGGAGTGCCAAATGTGTGAATGCAAGCAGACGTTGGTAGAGAAACTACTGATGGCATTCCCGCCTGGCAGCCGGTGCTCAGTAGAAGAAAAAGGCACAGGTGGAGGAGGAAGTCAACAATGCAGCTGGGATACCGCTAGCACCTCACAAGGCAGGGCAAAATGTGGCCAAAATTTGTGAGAACACCACAAGAAACAGAAGGATTCGTATTAGCAGAAGCCAGCATTACAACAACATGGTGGAAGAGTACGTTTCCACATGCTTCCACATACTAACAGATGGGTCTGCCCCATTTAACTTCTGGGTCTCCAAATTAGACATATGGCCTGAGCTTGCCCTTTATGCCTTGAAGGTTCTGGCCTGCCCTGCGGCAAGTTTCATGTTGAATGAAACGTGTTTAGCACGGCAGGGTGTGTGATCACAGACAGGGGTATCCACCTGTCCACATCCAACATGGGGAACCTAACATTCCTTAAAATGAACTAGGCATGGATCCCACAGGACTTGTCCATACCTTTGAATGACTACACAACTATATCAGCCACACCCAGCCAGTATTGAACTCTATTTGCCATTCGTTTCATTTGGGAGCCTCCTGCCCAAATAAAAAACCCAAATAACTGATTTGGATACCTCCTCCTGAGGTTGTTTTAAATCAGTTCAATAAAAAAAATACAAAACTGTTTAAAAAGATATCAATTTCACTATGTACTGCAATACAGTGGTATATGATCACAAGAAAGAAATTTCTTTAAGGCAGATGTGAAAGTAGCATTTATGCTGCACTATTATCTTATGTATACTCTGTTGCCAATAATGCTCATTCATCAGATTGAAAGATTTTTAAACTTGCTTAAAAATCATTGTTGGCAGCACATTGTCCTCTGTAAACAGTGCTGTTAAGAACAATGACAGCCTATGCGCACAGAATGATCCGATACTGATACGTTCTGGACTCATGGGAAATACGATCGACCTGTCTAAACAAACTATTAATGACTGCTGATTGGCTTGTATATACCCAATTAGCAGTCATTTTAATATGCAAGTCACACAGTGCAAGCGAGCCCTTTTACTCACATTACGATGTTGAAAATCCCAAATAAGGTATCAAAGTTACAGCTCAGCTGAGCCATGGGCTGTACTGGTAAGACATAGTCACTTATGCTTTATGCCGGGTACACATATTTTTTAATATTATAGTAAAATGCAGAATACACTACACTTATAAAAAACATATACTTGATGATTATTACAATCTATTGCTCTTGCAGAGTCTCAACTTTGAATATTTCTTCTTTTTTTCACATGTATTCACTTGGCTGATATAGATATTATAATGTCAAAAAATCCTTAATCTAGATTTGTACCACATTTTTATATGCATCAGGTTTCCTACAAACAATGGTATGCACTGTATGGAAATTTGATACTATTTATATGGATTTGTTTGTGCTTTGTCTTACAATAGTGATGGCTATATTTTTCTTCTGACAGCACAATGCTATCTCTTAACATGTTGAATCCTCATAATGTGTAATGCCCTGTTAGAATTCAGCTGTTTTCACACTCTCCACAGTTGTCACATGACCACACCGATGCATATGCATATTTGCATACAGATGATCACATGTTAACTGCTTTCTCTTTTACTTCTCTCAATGGTTTCAATTGAAAGACACAGAAGAGAAATAGGATGTGACTTGATTGTAAGTATGCAAATTTCATATGGGGTGATCATGTAACGAAAGCGGAAAGTGTTGTGAATGTGTTGGAGACGACTTCTGATCTGAGGCTCCCTCCGGTGGTTGCTGAGGGTATTGAACCAATTAAGGAATGGTGTCAGGTGGGGCTGACTGGCCTGATATAAGTGAGCTGAACTCCATGATCCTCGCGGTATTCAATTGTTGCTTCCAGGTCTTTGTTGGAATTTCAGCTTGCTTTCCTGCTATCATTCAGATAAGTGACTTTCTGTTTTTTTTTCTGTGGTTGGATTGTCCTTGCTTTTTGCAGTCTTGACTTGGACTTCAGCCGAGTCCCCTTTGGGGGCTTGCGCTGCCCTCTATTCTCATTTTGTATTTGCACTTGTTCTCTGTTCCATTGATATTTTTTATTGCTGAGTAGCTGTGTGTCACACTAGAGATCTGATATAGGTGGTCGAGATCGTGTGGTCTCAGGTTTTTTGTAATCAGAAGTGCTGGTATTTTTATTAGGGTTTTTCTGGGTTGCAGACAGAATTTCTCTCCGGTACTTTACTTTCTAGACAGTTTTGGGCCCCAACATTAGCTCATTCTATTTTCTGTCTGTGTTCGTGTTTTCCTCTTGTCTAACCACCATTACATGTTTGGGGGCTTCCTATTTCTTTGGGGGCTTTACTCCAGGGCAGTTAGCTTTCCTCTTTCTATCTTCAGGTGTAGCTAACTCTCCGGCTGTGCCGAGGCGTCTAGGATCACCGTAGGTACGCTCCACGGCTACTAGTTGTGTGTTTAGTTTAGGGATCTGCCACCCATTAGGTTCCAGCCTCTCTGGTGTCTTGCTGCTTTGGCGGTATTTTGCTCCTGTCCTCCTCAGCTATGAAATCATAACAGTATTACCGGCCCGACTGAAAATTCTATGGTACTCAACAGAAGGGAAGGATAGTGAGCTTAACCCCTCTCTGCTATTGGACTTACTATCCCGTCCATAAAACCCGTGCCAATCTGCCTATGGACGGGATAGTACGTCCAAGGCAACAGCTGTGCTCCCGGAGCAGCTGACACCCGGCACTATGTGCCAGGAGTGGTCACGGACCACTCCCGACACATTAACACCTGGCACACCGCGATCAGACATGATCGCGGTGTACCAGGGGCACAGGGAATCATCGCACAGGGAGGGGGCTCCCTGCGTGCTCCCCTGAGGCCCTCAGAACAGCGCGATGTGACCGCGCTGTTCTGAAGGCCTCATCCGTGCAGGACCCTGGATCCAAGATGGCCACCGGGTCCTGCAAGGAGGCGGCTTCCTCTGTGCCTACTGAGAGCAGGTGCTGAGGCAGCGTCCTGCACTGCCTGTGAGATCGCTGGTCTCACAGTGTGCTGTGCACACTGTGAGACCAGCGATCTGATAAAATACAGTAATGTCTCACCCTGGGACACAGTAAAAAAGTTAAAAAAAAATCAAAATCACAAGTGTAAAAAAAAAATTTCAAAATAAAGAAAAAAAAAATTCCCCAATAAATTCATTTCTTTCTGTTAATAAAAAAACAAAACAATAAAAGTACACATATTTGGTATCGCCGGGTCCGTAACAACCCCCCTATAAAACTGTCCCACTAGTTAAGCCTTTTAGTGAACCCCTTAAAAAAAAAAAACAAAGCAAAAAATCAATGCTTTATCACCATACCGCCGAACAAAAAGTGGAATAACACGCGATTAAAAAGACCGATATAAATAAACATGGTACCGCTGAAAACGTCATCTTGTCCCGCAAAGAACGAGTCACCATACAGCATCATCAGCAAAAAAATAAAAAAGTTATAGCTCGCAGAAAAAAGCGATGAAAAAATAATTATTTTTTATATAAAATTGTTTTTATTGTATAAAAGCGCCAAAACATAAAAATAATGATATAAATGAGGTATCGCCGTAATCGTACTGACCCGAAGAATAAAACTGCTTTATCAATTTTACCACATGCAGAACGGTATAAACGCCCCCCCCAAAAAAATTCATGAACTGCTGATTTTTGTTCTTTCTAACCTCCCAAAAATTGAATTAACCCCTTCCTGACCTGTGACACAGCGTATGTGTCATGAAAGGATCGCTTTCCTTCGGGTTGGGTGACCGGGGTCACTGAAAGGTCACCCAACCCGCAGGCACAAGACCCTTTGTGCTTCACCACAGGCGGGGTTGGCTTAACCCCCACGTGGCTACGATCGCTCTGATTGGCTGTTAAAAGTGAAACAGTGCTCCCTTTATTCCGAGCCCCGACGTGTGCCCAAACAGTGGTTTACCCCCACATATGGGGTATCAGCGTACTCAGAAAAAATTACACAACAACTTTGGGGGTATAATTTCTCCTGTTACCCTTGGGAAAAAAAATTGAGGACTAAAAAAATTATTTTTGTGGAAAAAAAATGATTTTTTATTTTCACAGCTCTGAGTTATAAACTTCTGTGAAGAACTTGGAGATTCAAAGTGCTCACCACACATCTAGAGGAGTTGCTTGGGGTATCTAGTTTCCAAAATGGGGTCATTTTGGGGAGTTTCTACTGTTTAGGCACATCATAAGCTCTGCAAACGTAACATGACGCCCGCAGACCATTCCATCAAGTAGGCATTTCAAAACGTCACTACTTCCCTTCCGAGCCCCGTATGTGCCCATACAGTAGCTTTCTCCCATGTATGGGATATCAGCGTACTCAGGACAAATTGGACAACAACTTTTGGGGTCTAATTTCTCCTGTTACCCTTGGGAAAATAAAAAAATTGGGGACTAAAAGATCATGTTTGTGGAAAAATATACATTTTTTTTTCATGCCCGGGCGTTATAAACTTCTGTGAAGCGCTTGAGGGTTCAAAGTGCTCACCGCACATCTAGATAAGTTCCGTGCGGTGTCTAGTTTCCAAAATGGGGTCACTTGTTGGGAGTTTCTACTCTTTAGGCACATCAGGGGCTCTTCAAACGTAACATGATGCCCGCAGACCATTCCATCAAAGTCAGCATTTCAAAACGTCGCTACTTCCCTTCCAAGCCCCAACGTGTGCCCGAACAGTGGTTCCCCGCCACATATGGAGTACCAGTGTACTCAGGACAAACTGTACAACAACTTTTGGGGTCCAATTTCTCCTGTTACCCTTGTGAAAATAAAAAATTGCTGGTTAAAAAAATCAGTTTTTGAGGAAAAAAATGATTTTTTATTTTTATGGCTCTGCATTATAAACTTCTGTGAAGCACGTGGGGTTCAAGGTGCTCACCACACATCTGGATAAGTTCCTTGGAGGGTCTAGTTTCCAAAATGGGGTCACATGTGGGGGGTTTCTACTGTTTAGGCACATCAGGGGCTCTGTAAACGTAACAAGATGCCCGCAGACCATTTCATCAAGTCGGCATTTCAAAGCATCACTACATCCCTTCCGAGCCCAGCCGTGTGCCCAAACAGTGGTTTATGACCACATATGAGGTATCTGTGTACTCAGGAGAAATTGTCCAACAAATTTTAGGATCCATTTTAACATGTTGCCCATGCAAAAATGAAAAAATTGATGCTAAAATAAAATTTTTGTTGGAAAAATTAAAATATCCATTTTTTCCTTCCACGTTACTTTAGTTCCTGTGAAGCACCTGTAGGGTTGATAATCTTCTTGAATGTAGGTTTGAGTAGCTTGAGGGGTGCAGTTTTTATAATGGTGTCATTATTGGGTATTTTCTACCATATAGACCCCTCAAAGTGACTTCAAATGTGAGGTGGTCCCTAAAAAAAATGGTTTTGTAAATTTTGCTGTAAAAATGAGAAATCGCTGGTCAACTTTTAACCCTTATAACTTCCTAACAAAAAAAAATTTTGTTTCCAAAATTGTGCTGATGTAAAGTAGACATGTGGGAAATGTTATTTATTAACTATTTTGTGTCACATAACTCTCTGGTTTAACAAAATAAAAATTCAAAATTTGAAAATTGCGAAATTTTCGCCAAATTTCCATTTTTTTCACAAATAAACGCAAAAATTATCGACCTAAATTTACCACTAACATGAAGCCCAATAAGTCACGAAAAAACAGTCTCAGAATCGCTAGGATCCATTGAAGTGTTCCTGAGTTATTATCTCATAAAGGGACACTGGTCAGAATTGCAAAAAATGGCAAGGTCATGAAGGGGTTAAAAAGTGATCAAAAAATGTCACGTCCTCAAATATGGCACCAATAAAAACGTCAGCTCGTATTGCAAAAAATAAGACCTCACATGACTCTGTGGGCCAAAATATGCAAAAATTATAGCTCTCAAAATGTGGTGATGCAAAAAACTACTTTTTGCAATAAAAAGCATCTTTTAGCGTGACAGCTGCCAATCATAAAAACCCGCTAAAAATAGTAAATCAAACCCCCCTTTATCACCATCTTAGTTAGGGAATAATAATATAATAAAAAATGTATTTATTTCCATTTTCCAATTAGGGTTAGGGTTAGGGTTGAGGCTAAAGTTAGGATTAAGTTTAGGGTTGGGATTAGGGTTAGGGGTGTGTTAGGGTTAGGTTTGTGGCTAGGGTTATAGTTAGGGTTGGGACTAGGGTTAGGGGTGTGTTGGGGTTAGGGTTGGAGTTAGAATTGGGGGTTTTCCGCTGTTTTTAGGCACATCAGGGGCTCTCTAAATGTGACATGGTGTCTGATCTCGATTCCAGCCAATGAAAAAGTCAAACGGAGCTCCTTCACTTCTGAGCTCTGCATGAGCCCAAACAGTAGTTTACCCCAACATATGGGGTATCAGCGTACTCAGAAGAAATTGGACACCCAGAGTTATTGTGCAATTTGTCCTGTTACCCTTGGGAAAATAAAAAATTGGGGGCGAAAATATCATTTTTGTAAAAAAAAAAATGATTTTTTTGTTTTTAACGGCTGTACGTTATAAACTTCTGTGAAGCACTTGGGGCTGTTAGGGTTCGAGTTCCCGCTGCTGCACAAGGGGAGTCTCGAACCAGTCCCGCTGCGGTCCCCCATTCATAGTGGAGCCTGCTCAGCTTAGACGTCAGTCCCAGCGTCTCGCCCAGTCTAACAGTGTGCAGAGGATTACTGCTGCTCCTCCAGGCTCTGCTATTGTGGCCAGTACTGGTTAGCGGCGAGCAGACGTCTTTAGGACAAAGTCCTTGTTTTCCCCTTCTGAGCATGCCCAGAGTGAGATCTCTCATTGGAGATCAGGGGTCACATGCTCAGGTACTGCAGCAGCTCCTATTGGTCTGCCAGGAAGGTCCTGTGACTACTGGTGTTCTGGAACAAGTTTCATTGGTCCTTGTTTCTGGCAGGCCCTGTAGCTGTTACTATAAAAGGGTAGCATGGCTGGGCCGCCATGCACTAATATCAACCATTATATGCTTTGCGCCAGTGTGGCCATGCGTGTGTGTGTGTGTGGTTAGGGCCCAGCTGAAATAAGCCCCTAGAATACCGACTTAATCGGTGAGGAGTTTGGTATGCTAACAGGTCAGGGTCGGTGTCCTAGATGCCCTAGATTACCGGCATAACCGGTGAGGAGTTTGATTGCCGTATTCAGGGCCTGGCGTTCAGACGCCATAGATTGCCGGTGACTCCCGCGATGACATTAGCGCATGATCACGTTCTATGTTCGCTTAGCACTTAACTGGGTGCCTGACAGGACACAGAACTTTTTCTCAGCGGCCCTGTGACGTAACAGGGTTCGCTTTCAATGCTAGACAGCGCCCTAGCATGTTTATTTTGCGACTCAGTTGTGTTTAGTGAGTTTGCACACATCGCCATATAGCGCTGCGGCACTCCTTCTAGCGGCTCTGTGAAATAACAGAGTGCGCACATATTGCCACAGCGCATTGCGGTGTTTATTTTGGCGACTCTGCGGGATAACAGAGTTCGCGTCTTGCGCCATTTTACTAGCAGCAGGTTCCGCCTGCACGGTGGACCCTGGGCTGCGAATGCACCTCTCTACCTCATATATTTGGTGCGTTCCGCAGACCCTAACAGGGGCTTCATAGCGCTCACCACACATCTAGATAAGTTCCTTGTGGGGTCTATTTTCCATATTGGGGTCACTTGTTTGAGGATTCCACTGTTTAGGCACATCAGAGGTTCTCCAAATGCGACATGACGCCTGCAGACCATTCCATCAAAGTCTGCAATCCAAAACGTCACTACTTCCCTTCCGAGCCCCGACGTGTGCCCATACAGTAGTTTTCTCCCACATATTGGGTATCAGCGTACTCAGGACAAATTGGACAACAACTTTTGGGGTCCAATTTCTCCTGTTACCCTTGGGAAAATAAAAAATTGGAGACTAAAAGATCATGTTTGTGGAAAAAAAAAAGAATTTTTTTATTTTCATTCTCAGGCGTTATAAACTTTGGTGAAACACCTGGGGGTTCAAAGTTCTCACCATACATCTAGATAAGTTCCTTGAGGGGTCTAGTTTCCAAAATGGTGTCATTTGTGGGGGTTTCCACTGTTTAGGCAGATCAGGAGCTCTCCAAACACGACATGGCGTCCAACCCATTCTGCGTTCAAAAAATCAAACGGCGCTCCTTTCTTCCAAGCTCTGCCATGCACCCAAACAGTGGTTTACCCCCACATATGGGGTATCAAGTACTGAGGACAAATTGCACAATAACTTTTGGCGTCTTGTTACCCTTGGGAAAATAAAAATTGGGGTGAAAAGATCATTTTTGTGGAAAAAATATGATTTTTTTAATTTTACGGCTCTACATTATAAACTTGGGGGTTCAAATTGCTCACCACAGATCTAGATAAGTTCCTTAGGGGGTCTAGTTTCCAAAATGGGGTCACTTGTGGGGGGTTTCCACTGTTTAGGCACATCAGGGGCTCTCCAAATGCAACATGGCGTCCAATCTCAATTCCAGCCAATTTTGGTTGGAAAAAGTCAAATGATGCTCCTTCCATTTCGAGCTCTGCCGTGCACCCAAAAAGTGGTTCCCCCCACATATGGGGTATCAGCGTACTCAGGACAAATTGGACAACAACTTTTGTGGTCCAATTTCTCCAAAAAAGCAGGAGCTCTAGTGTCGGCCAGAGCAGTTGATAGACAGTATTCACCAAATCAAATATAGTATAAAGCAAAGGTGAACTTAAAACATAACCTTTAATAAATTCATAAAAAACAACCAAACATGTGAGTCACCCAATCTAAAATGCAATAGAAGATGCTAACAATTGGATCAATATTGTTTAAGCTCTCCTATAGTTCTGAGAACTGAAAACAGCATCTTCATTTAGGATGGATAAAACCACTCATAATAATCTGGTGGTAATTACCGTACCCAAGTACAACCATTTGGAGAGGATATAATATAAACCAACCTCCACAATACATATAGGGTCACACTGGGAACACATATATATATATCACATGATAATTCTTAATATTGATGAGGAAGAAAAATGGAACGATCTCACCATATCATATGAGAAGAGAGCAGGAGCCTTTTCCAGAAACCACATGTGTTGCACTGGATCTCTGATGCATCAGACAGGAGGACAATTCCCTGTCACTCCCTAAGGGGCTATCAATAGACTGACCACAAGCTCTTGCCCTAACAATTATTATTATGAGTGGTTTTATCCATCCTAAATGAAGATGCTGTTTTCAGTTCTCAGAACTATAGGAGAGCTTAAACAATATTGATCCAATTGTTAGCATCTTCTATTGCATTTTAGATTGGGTGACTCACATTTTTGGTTGTTTTTTATGAATTTATTAAAGATTATGGTCCAATTTCTCCTGTTACCCTTGGGAAAATAAAAAAATGGTGACTAATATATAATTTTTGGGGAAAAAAATAGGATTTTTTATTTTCATGCCCGGGCATTATAAACTTGTGTTCAAAGTGCTCATCACAGATCTAGATAAGTTCCTTGAGGGTCTAGTTTCCAAAATGGGGTCACTTGTGGGGGGTTTCCACTGTTTAGGCTCATCTGGGGCACTGCAAACGGAACATGACCCCATCAACGTCTGCATTCCAAAACGTTATTACTTCCTTTCCAAGCCCTGAAATGCGCCCAAACAGTTTCCCCCCCCCCCACAATATGGGGTATCAGCGTACTCAGGACAAATTGGACAACAACTTTTGGGGTCCAATTTCCTTGGGAAAAATAAAAAATTTTGGACTTAAAAAATCAGTTTTGTGGAAACATCACGCTCCAGTTACTTGTTCAAGCACTGCTGCTTGTACTCTGCTGAGCGTGTCTCAGTGCCTCATCCTTTTCATTTCTCTCCAATTGGTTCTGCTCCATTCCATTTAAAATAAATATAATCTATTTGTGTGACGCGCTTCCATCCGTATCCAATACATTGGTTGCAAACACTATAGAAGTAGACAAAGGAGTAGCCTTTCACAGATTGTGAACAGTTGTGTTTCAGTGTTCACTTCAGTCTCTGCGTAATAACCACACTTAGGCCTTATAACTTTTCTGACTTTCTTTATCAATCTACCAAGATGAAGAAGTCAGTGAGTAAGGCACGTGGTCGTGGCCGTGGAGTTTCAGCAGGGAGAGGACGTGGGGATTCTGTGGCTGCTGCCGCCCTCAGTGACACAGCATCCACCAGTTTTACCCATGAGCGTTCCTTTATGCGCACTTTGGTAGGAGCTCAGCGTGCCCCCCTGCTGCGGGAAGAACAAATTGAAGCCGTTGTTGGTTGGATGGCAGCCAATGCATCGACTTCAATTCCTTCCACCTCCTCTCAGGAACACAACACTGTTGAGCAACCATCTGTCTGTTCACCGCCTGTCAAATTGCCCAGGCAGTCAGAGAGTTCTGTACAGGAGCCAGCTGAGTCTCTGCTTCTGTTCTCAGAATCTGTTGGCTCGCAAACACGGGCACAGGCAAGCAGCATTCTGCAATTTGAAGAAGAGGGAGTATGCAGTGATGCGCAACAGCTGTGTCTCTCTCAATCTGAAGAGGCGGGTGAGCCAGTGCCGATGGACAGCACACCGCAGAACGCATCTCATGATGATGATGAGTCTCAGGTGCCAGGTTTTGTGGAGCATGGTGCTGCCCAGACCATCCAACAGCAGCAGGTGTTGGAAGAGGGTAGTGGAGATGATGAAGTCCGAGACCCAACATGGCGTGAGCAACAGGAAGGTGGTGGGAGCAGCTCTGAGGAAGAGATTGGCCCAACGGTACAAAGAGGAGGGAGAGGTAGGCTGCAGACTCGCTTGCCTGTAGCCTCCAGTTTGGCACCTGTTGGGAGCAGTTCTCTTACAAATGTCAAAATTGGCGCTCCCATGACTTGCACTGCGTGGTCCTTTTTTGACAGACTTGTAGATGATATTTGCTATGTTAAATGCAAGCTGTGTAAGCAAAAAGTTAAAAGAGGTAAAAATATCAGTAACCTGAATACCACAAATATGTGGAAACATGTACGGACAAAGCACGTAGCTGGAGTTACAAAGACACACTGGAGATGTAGGCCAACCTACAGCAGCACCTACATCTTCAGGTCTTGTTGGAGCCTCTACCTCCAGCTCACACACACCTGGTTCGGCTTCCTCACAGGATCTCCATGGAAGAACCTCGGTCACTGTTGTCCATAGACAAACTGTTATTCCACCCACAGCAGCAAGTTCACAGTCATCGTCACACTCCCAGGCCACAAAACAGCCATCGGTACCACAGGCATGGGATAAAAGACGGCCATACTCGGCAAACCATCCACGAGCACAGGCTCTGAATTCTGGCATTGCAAAACTCCTGTCCCTTGAAATGCTGTCATTCAGGCTGGTGGAGACTGACAGTTTCAGGAACTTAATGGCATTGGCAGTCCCACAATATAATGTGCCAAGCCGATTTTATTTCAGCAGGCAAGCCGTCCCTGCTCTGCAAAAACATGTCGAGGGAAACATTAAACATGCGCTACTAAACGCCGTCAGTAGCAGGGTCCACCTGACCACCGATGCGTGGACCAGTACCCATGGCCAGGGACGATACCTTTCCCTCACTGCCCATTGGGTCAATGTTGTGGAGCCGGGTACAGATCTTGCCAGTGGCGCTGTACGTGTTCTGCCAACTCCAAGGATTGCAGGAATCCAGTCTGTACACATTGATTCCTCCTCCTACTCCAGTTCCTCAGAATCATCGCTGCACGAGCCGTCACGGTATACCTCCACATGGACCCGTGAACGCTTACCTGTTGCGACCGATATGAGCACAGCCGTGGCCAAACGTCAACAGGCCGTCCTGAAAATGATTTAAATGGGGAATCTAAGCCACACAGCGCAGGAGGTCTGGAATGCCATCAAGCAGGAGAGCGACGTGTGGTTTTTGCCTGCGAATCTCCAGCCAGGCTTGGTAGTGTGTGACAATGGCCGAAATCTGGTGGCAGCTCTGGGCCTTGGCAACCTTACTCACATACCATGTCTGGCACATGTGCTCAACTTGGTCGTGCAGAGTTTTTTGAGGGACTATCCGGATCTTGCTGGACTGCTGCAGAAGGTCCGCCTAGAGTGCGCTCACTTGCGACGTTCCAGCATAGCCAGATCGCGCATTGCTGCTCTGCAACGCCGATTTCGCCTTCCTGAACATCGCATCATATGTGACGTACCCACCAGGTGGAATTCCACGTTACATATGTTGGAGCGGTTGTGTGAGCAGCAGACAGCAGTAATGGAGTATCAGCTGCATCAGGCGCAATCAAGTCGCTCTTTGCGCCGTCCACACTTCACCACTACTGAGTGGGCCTCTATGAAGGACATCTGCGACGTTTTGCGTGCGTTTGATGTCTCAACGCGGATGGCGAGTGCAGATGATGCACTAGTCAGCATGACTGTCCCCCTTATCTGCCTGCTTCAGAAATCACTGAAAGCACTAAAGGAAGAGGTTTTGGAAGAGGTGGAGGATGAGGAGTCACAAATTCAATTACCTTCAGGACAGTCAGCGCAACGTGGTTCCTCACAAAGGGCTGGGCAGGGCTCACTTTGTGAGGAGGATGAGGAGGAGGAGGAGTCAATGGAGGAGGAAGAAATCCCTACAGAGGGAGGTACACAACGCTCTAGTCAGTATGTAGAGCGAGGGTGGGGTGATGCAGAGGAGGCAGAGATGACGCCTCTTCCACAGGACAGCTTTTGTTGGCCAGTTGGGAGTCTGCAGCACATGGTTGATTTCATGCTTCATTGCCTGAGAAACGACCGCCGCATCGCCCACATTCTCACCACGTCAGATTATTGGGTGTACACCCTCCTAGACCCTCGCTACCGGGACAACTTACAAACCCTCATCACACCGGGGAACCGGGACCGTAAAATGCGGGAGTACCAAGACACACTGGTGCAATCCATACAGTTGTACATTCCAGCCGAGAGAGATGCTGCTGCTACTGCTTTACAAAGCAGCTCTGTGCGTCGAGGCAGTGTAGACACCTCTACAACAAGAGGGAGCACAAGCAGCGCCTCTGCACAGGGCAAAAGCTGTATGTTACAAATGTGGCGAAGTTTTGTGACAGCGCCAGCAAGGTCTACACCATCCGAGACGGCTCCAGTCACCAGGAAGCAACGTTTCCGTAAGATGGTGACAGACTACTTGTCTTTCCCTCTAAGTGTACTCCCATATGCCTCTTCCCCTTTCAAATTTTGGGTCTCTAAGTTGGATACATGGCCAGAGCTTAGCCAGTATGCATTGGAGGTGCTGGCTTGCCCTGCTGCCAGTGTATTATCTGAGCGCGTCTTTAGTGCTGCAGGTGGTGTACTAACAGACCGTCGAATGCGACTATCCTCAGAGAATGTAGACCGGCTTACTTTTCTGAAAATGAACAAGGCATGGATCTCACCTGAATTTGCCTGTCCGTTTTCAGATTAAATAACTGTTTGGCAACGTTTTCCATGTCTCCTGTTATGTTCATCTTTCTACCACCTGAACTCTACTCCCTGGGCTACAACACCGCCATTTGTTGCTCATAAGTAATTGGCAGGGGTACTGACTCCTGGCCAGCCTGGTTACAGCACGACAGCTGTTTCCTGGCAGTGTGAACGTCAATTATCCTCCAATAAGTTGTGCTGTCGTGTTGCATTCGGGTTAGCCGACTCTATGGTGCCTGCAGTTTAGGTGATTCCTATGTGTGCTGTGGGATATGTAAATAAAGGCTGTTTCCATTGTGACAATAGGACAAGCACCCACTGTAGGACTGTGTGATTCGGTAACTGCGGACGGCTTGCGTCCTGTCAACTTACATTTTCATGGGTGCGTTCTGCTACCCGTCCGGGGTCCAGTACCGTCAACTGGTTCTCCCCAGTGCCTTTGGCCTAGGTGCCTCCATCTCCGTATACGAGTTCCAGCAACGTCTGCTGGTCCTTGGTAGTGCTTTGGAGCACAGGTACCTCCTGCTTAGTAACTGTGTCACAGTAACGTCAGCTGGTACTCGGTTGTGACATTGCCTCTTCTTTTCCTTCTGCTGCCCCTCCGGGTTCCAGCATCAGCCGACCTGCGTCCTCGTACTCAGTTCGTTCCATTGTCTCTTGTTCCATCTGATACCCGTCCGGTGTTCCAGTAACGTCAGCTGGTTCTCGGAAATTAGACGACCTTAAAGACCACCCAGAGAAGATGACGACAACAAGGACGACGAGCATGAAGCCAACCAGCCTGAACACCATCACAAAGAAAAAATAAAAGATTACCCTGAAGAAGATCACCAACAGGACAAAGAAGGTTAAGACAACTACAAGATACAGAACAACAGACAGAAGAACAATAAGCAGAAGATCAAAAAGCAGAAGAACATGAAGTATAAGACCAAAATGAAGAGCAAAATATATGCTCTAAATTCTAAGCAGAAGAAGACTAAGCAGTGTATGGGGGTGAGTCCGTTCCTCCTCGTGGTGCCCCTGGAAAATGCCTGCTGCTGCTGCAGGCTAAACTGAACACGGACAAATACTGTTGTAATTTAAATCTTTTGTGACAGCAAGAACGGAAGAATGAAAAATTCATACTTTTACAGATTACAAGTACAGGAATCTCTGTCACAAATAAGAATATGATGAAGAAGATGAAGAGGAAGAAGATGAAGAATTTGAATATGAAGAAGATTAATAGTTTAATAATAACAATATGAGTAATGTAAACAAAAACATGAATAGCAAGAAGTTTAAGAAGAAGATTAAGAAGGTGAAGATGAAGAATAATTTGATGAGAAAGATGATGCTGCTGAAGATTATGAAGGAGAAAGTGTGGCACTGGCAAAAGTTAAAAAGGTGAAGAGCATGGAAGTTGTGAAACATACATATTTGCCAAAATAGAAAAAAGGTTAACAACATTGTCAATTTGTTCGTCAATCCAAACGTATTTCCAAAAAAATATATATTAATGCTATTCCAATGCATTGGGTTAAACATGTATGCCTTTATTGTCTCCTCAACCTCCCCCAATACATTCTACATTACTCTTTGTTGTTTTCCTTCATGTACAATTAACCAACAAGGCAAGAATGGTTTTTTTTTAATGTCGATATTTGGTTCCCATAGACTTACATTGGACTTCCGGTATCGGTATCGGGTATCGCCGATATTTTAGTGATATCGGCGATACCATTCCGATCCGATATTTTTAGATATCGAGCAGTATCGCTCAACACTACTCACAACAGATCTAGCTAAATTCCATAGGGGTCTAGTTTCCAAAATGGTGTCACTTGTGGAAGGTTTCCACTGTGGCTCTCCAAACGCGACGTGGCGTCCAATCTCAATTCCAGCCAATTTTGGTTTAAAGAAGTCAAACGGTGCTCCTTCCTTTACGAGCTCTGCCGTGTGCCCAAACAGTGGTTTTCCCCCACATATGGGGTATTGACGTACTCAGGAGAAATTGTACAACAACTTTATATGACCATTTTCTCCTTTTACCCTTGTGAAAATAAAAAACAGTTTGTAAAAGATCATTTTTGTGACAAAAAAGTTAAATATTCATTTTTTCCTTCCACGTTGCTTCAGCTCCTGTGAAGCACCTGAAGGGTTAATAAACTTCTTGAATGTGGTTTTGAGTATCTTCAGGGGTGCATTTTGTGTGACATATTTCTCTGTTTTAAGGAAATAAAAATTCAAAGTTTGAAAATTGCAAAATTTTCAAAATTTTCCCCATATTTGCATTTATTTAAAAAATAAACGCAAGTTATATCGAAGAAATTTTACCACTAACGTGAAGTACAATATGTCTCGAGAAAACAACTCAGAATCGCGAAGGTCCGTTGAAGCGTTCCAGAGTTATAACCTCAAAAAATAGAAAGTGGTCAGAATTGTAAAAATTGGCCCGGTCATTAACGTGCAAATCCTCCTTGGGGGTGAAGGGGTTAAAGGAAAAAAAAGGGCGTCGTCAGAATATTTTTTTTTCTTTTTTCTGCTTGTTACATTTTTTCCCTATATCTCCCTGGGTGCTGAGGAGGAATTTTTGTTTGTCCTCAATGGAGATTGTGCAGTTGTCAGGTCGTATTGAGCGGCTCGCCGCTGAGGTTCAGAATATTGCTGCCTATATCGCTAGGTTGCCGGTTGTGAAACCTAATATCCCCATGCCAGATTTATTTTGGAGGGATCGGTCTAAATTTCTGAATTTAAAAAATAACTGTAAGTTGTTTTTTTGCCCTGAAGCCTAAGTCCTCAGGAAGCGCTGCACAGCAGGTTCAAATTGTCATCTCCCTGTTGTGCGGCAACCCTCAGGATTGGACTTTTTCCCTGACACCTGGGGATCCTGTTTTGAATGATGTTAATTTGTTTTTTCAGGCTCTGGGGTTATTGTATGATTAACCTAATGTCACTGATCAAGCGGAAAAAACATTGTTGGCATTGAATCAGGGTCATGAAGCTGCTGAGCTGTACTGTCAGAAATTTTGAAAATGGGCAGTCCTTACTAAATGGAATGATGATGCTCTGGCAGCTCTTTTTTGGAAGGGTCTGGCAGAGACTGTAAAGGATGTTATAGTGGGATTCCCTGTTCACTCTGGTCTCAATGACTCTATGTCATTAGCTATTCAAATTGACAGACGTTTGCGTGAGTGCAGAGGTGTGCGTGAAATTGTGTTGCCTAGTGAGTCAGCTCCTGAGCCCATGCAGTGTGATGGAGTGACTTCTCGGGCACAGCGTCATGAGTTTTGAAAGCGTAATGGGTTGTGTTTCTACTGTGGTGATGCTTCTCATGCTATTTCCATCTGCTCCAAGCGGGGAAGACGTTTTGCTCGCTCATTTGTTTTGGGTAGTGTTCAGACTAAATTTCTGTTGACTGTTACCCTGATTTGCTCCATGTCCACATTTTCGGCTCAGGCTTTTGTTGATTCAGGAGCAGCTATTAACCTGATGGATTTTGACTTTGCCAAACTTTGTGGGTTTCCCATGATACCCCTTCGGAAGTCTATTCCTTTGCTGGGCATTGATTCTACCCCTTTGGCGGAGAATAAACCCCAGTTTTCTACCCAGATGATAATGCAGGTTGACCCTGACCATCAGGAGAGTTGCAAATTTTTGGTGTTGCATAATTTGCATGACATTATTGTACTGGGTTTTCCTTGGTTACAGACTCATAATCCTGTTTTGGATTGGAAATCTGTGTCTGTGACCAGTTGGGGTTGCCAATGTGTTAATACTGATACTCCTGTTTTTTCTGCCCCCCCCAGTTTCAAGATGTTTTTTCTGCCTCCCCCCAGTCTCAAGATGTCCCTGTCTATTTGACCGAATTTTCTGATGTGTTTAGTGAGAGTAAGTCTGCATCCTTGCCTCCTCACAGGAGTTATGATTGCGCTATTGAGTTAGTGCCTGGTGGTAAATTTCCTAAGGGTCGGCTTTTTAATTTATCTGTACCTGAACATGATGCTATGCGTTCTTATATCAAGGAGTCTTTGAAGAAGGGTCATATCAGACCTTCCTCTTCACCCTTGGGTGCCGGCTTTTTCTTTGTGGCCAAAAAGGATTGTTCATTGAGGCCGTGTATTGACTATCGTCACCTGAATAAAATCACTGTTAAATATCAATATCCGTTACCCTTGATTTCTGACCTATTTTCCAGAGTGAAAAGTGCTAGTTGATTTACCAAGCTTGACCTCAGGAGGGCATATAATCTTATTCGCATCAAGCACGGTGATGAATGGAAGACGGCATTTAAAACCCCAGAGGGGCATTTTGAGTACCTAGTGATGCCTTTTGGGCTCACTAATGCCCCTTCCGTCTTCCAGTCCTTTATGAATGATATTTTCAGGGATTTCGTGGAAAAATTTCTGATCGTTTATTTGGATGATATCTTGATTTTTTCCAACACTGGAACTCTCATGTGGAACATGTTCGGACGGTGTTCCGGATTTTGAGAGAAAATGCACTGTATGTGAAGGGATCAAAATGTCTTTTTGGCATACAGAAGGTTTCATCTCTGGTAATACATTTTGTCTCCGCCTGTTATTGAAATGGACCCGGTCAAAGTTCAGGCCATTTGTGATTGGGTTCAACCTACTACATTGAAGGCTCTTCAGAGATTTTTGGGTTTTGCTAATTTTTATCGTTAATTTATTGGTAATTTCTCCGGTATTGTGAAACCACTGACTGATTTGACAAAAAGGGTTCTGATGTGGTGAATTGGCCTCCTGAAGCAGATTCTGCGTTTCAGGAACTTAAGCAGAGATTCACTTCTGCTCCTGTTCTGCGGCAGCCTGATGTTTCTCTACCATTTTAGGTGGAGGTTGATGCTTCTGAGATTGGGGCAGGTGCCGTTTTGTCCCAAAGGGATCCGGAGACCTCTAAGAGTAACCCTTGTGCCTTCTTCTCTCGAAAATTTTCCCCAGCTGAATTATGACGTGGGAAATTGGAGTTATTGGCTATGAAGTGGGCCTTTGAAGAGTGGAGACAATGGCTGGAAGGAGCCAAACATCAGGTGGTGGTCCTCACGGACCATAAGAACCTGGTTTATCTCGAATCAGCCAAGCGACTTAATCCTAGACAGGCCTGGTGGACCTTGTTTTTCACACATTTTCACACGTTTTAATTTTGTGGTTTCTTTTCTCCCGGGCACTAAGAATGTTAAGGCGGATGCCCTCTCAAGGAATTTCTTTGCTGATTCTCCTGAGGTAACTGAGCCTGCTGATATTCTAAAAGAGGGTGTAGTTCTTTCCGCTATCTTTCCCAATTTGAGACTGGCTCTGGAGGGATGTCAGGAGGATAAACCTGAACGCTGCCCTGTTGGGAAATTGTTTGTCCCAGACCAGTGGAGGAAGAATGTTATGTCTGAGATTCATTGCTCCTAATTGGCTGGTCATCCCGGTATTTTTGGTACCAGAGATTTGGTGAGTCGGTCCTTTTGGTGGCCTACTTTGTCTCGTGACGTCAGGGACTTTGTGCAGTCCTGTGGGACTTGCTCTCATTCCAAACCTTGCTCTCGCTCTAGTGGTTTGTTAATGCCATTACCTGTGCCCAAGACGCCATGGACCCATATCTCTATGGATTTTATTTCTGACCTCCCTGTCTCTCAGAGAATGACCGTTATATAGGTGATCTGTGATAGATTTTCCAAGATGATACATCTTGTGCCACTACCTAAGTTGCCTTCCTCCTCCGAATTGGTGCCTTTATTCTTTCAGCAGGTAGTTGGTTGCATGGCATTCCAGAGAACATTGTGTCTGACAGAGGAGTCCAATTTGTTTCCAGATTTTGGAGGACATTTTGTTCTAAACTTGGAGTTCAGTTATCTTTCTCTTCTGCATTTCACCCTCAGACCAATGGACAAACTGAGAAAACAAACCAGACCTTGGAGACTTATTTGAGATGTTTTGTGTCTGCTGATCAGGATGACTGGGTCTCTTTTTTGCCTTTGGCTGAGTTTGCTCTTAATAACAGGGCTAGCTCTACCACCTTGATGTTTCCTTTTTTCTGCAATTCTGGGTTTCATCCTCGATTTTCTTCCGGACAGGTGGAGGCTTCTGTCTGTCCGGGTGTTGACTCTATTGTGGAGCGAATGCAGCAGATTTGGGACCAAGTTGAGGAAACGTTGTCTCTCTCTCAGGAAAAGGCCCAGCGGTTTGCCAACTGGCATAGGACTGATGGTCCTCTTTTTAAAGTGGGGACTTAGTTTGGTTGTCCGAAAGAAATATCCCTATGAAGGTTGCATCTCCAAAATTTAAGCCAAGGTTCATTGGACCTTATAAGATCATGGAAATTCTTAATCCGGTTTCCTTCCGTTTGCTTCTTCCAGGGACATTTAAGATCCATAACATATTCCACAAATCCTTATTGAAGAGGTTCGTCGAGCCAGTGGTTCCTATGGCTGCACCTCCCAACCCTGTTTTGGTTGAGGGCAATTTGGAGTATGTTGTTGAGAAAATATTGGATTCTCGTTTTGCTAGGAGGAAACTCCAGAATTTGGTTAAGTGGAGAGGTTATGATCAGGAGGACAATTCTTGGGTGTTTGCTTCGGACATCCATGCTAGGAGACTTATCCGTGCCTATCACCGAGCTCATCTGATCGGCCTGGTTGCGCACGTGAGAGTTCGGTGACCCCTCCTCAAGTGGGGGTACTGTTGTAAATGTGTTGGAGATGACTTCGGAGCTGAGGCTCCCTCTGGTGGTTGCTGAGGGTATTGAACCAATTAAGGAATGGGTGTCAGGTGGGGCTGACTGGCCTGATATAAGTGAGCTGAACTCCCATGATCCTCGCCGGTAATCAATTGTTGCCTCCAGGTCTTTGTTGTAATTTCAGCTTGCTTTCCTGCTATCATTCAGATAAGTGACTTTCTGTTTTTTTTCTGTGGTTGGATTTTCCTTGCTTTTTGCAGTCTTGACTTGGACTTCAGCTGAGTCCCCTTTGGGGGCTTGCGCTGTCCTCTGTTCTCATTTTGTATTTGCACTTGTTCTCTGTTCCATTGATATTTTTTATTGCTGGGTAGCTGTGTGTCACACCAGAGATCTGATATAGGTGATCGAGATCGTGTGGTCTCAGGTTTTTTGTAATCAGAAGTGCTGGTATTTTTATTAGGGTTTTTCTGGGTTGCAGACAGAATTTCTCTCCTGTACTTTACTTTCTGGACAGTTTTGGGCCCCAACATTTGCTCATTCTATTTTCTGTCTGTGTTCGTGTTTTCCTCTTGTCTAACCGCCATTACATGTTTGGGGGCTTCCTATTTCTTTGGGGGTTTTACTCCGGGGCAGTTAGCTTTCCTCTTCCTATCTTCAGGTGTAGCTAACTCTCCGGCTGTGCCGAGGCGTCTAGGATCACCGTAGGTATGCTCCACGGCTACTTCTAGTTCTGCGGTTAGTTTAGGGATCTGCAACCCATTAGGTTCCAGCCTCTCTGGTGTCTTGCTGCTTTGGCGGTATTTTGCTCCTGTCCTCCTCAGCTACCAAATCATAACAGGAGAGTGTGAAAAAAGCTAACTAAATATTACAGTAAAAAGAAGATACTGTCGGGATAGGGACCCAACTTTGAAGGAGCCTTGACGTTGGCTGTTGGGCACACATATATTGGCCAAGAAGTACCTTCTTTTTTACTGTAATTTTCTATAGCAGTTTTGCAGATTAATATTTCATATATGCATTATATAGCGTTTTTTTCCTTTTTTCCCTTTTTCTGCAGCAGTAATGCAGTTTCAATGTTCTAGAGTTATCATTCTTAGCATTTCATGGTGCAACCTTATAATTTTTCTAGTTAAGTTTTTTAGTTGGCACCAATTCAAACTAGCTTAGATGTGTCGGTCATTTTTCTCTGTAAGTATGGTAATGATGCCCCAAACATGCTCAATCAATAGAAGAGATGTACAGACCTACAAAAGACATGTATGCAAACTACTAGCATAAATCTTTTGTGTCAAATTGTCCAAATGGTAGAGTTATAAAAAAAAAAAACTTCTTGTGTCAAAGCCTATTTCAAGTTCCAGACTTAAAAAGCAGTAAAGCATTTCGCATGTTGTGAAACAGTTACGATACTTACCAATAAAGTGCTGGAAAATCATTAAACTCATGTGCTGAAGACCATTTAAATTGTTTAAGATGGATTTTTTAATGCACCATCCTCAAATGTGTTTGCTTTCTATTATTGATACATGTAGGTAAATTCTGACTTTTTAGCTCTCTTCCAATAATTTACCGCTCTGTGTGAAGTTTACATTGGGAATTACTGATTGAGTGATGTAATGAATTCCTTAATGGTGATGTCCTGAATTAAACTATCCATAAAAAGCAGCCTTTTCTATTTCTGATCCAAAGACTGTTTTATTGGTTACTTAGAGAAGAGCTTAGAAAATATGGGCATTATATATATTTTAAATTGAGTTGGCATGCATCTCTCTTTGTAATACATTTTCTGTGTGCACTTGATACTTTTTTGCAGCAATTTGTCTATTACAGTGAAATATTGCATTACAAACACTTGCTATTAAATGAGAATGTGAGGACACTACAGATCTTACAAAAAAGATTTCCTTGCCTTGCAGTAAATCAGAGCTAATGATTTAAGTGAAAGTTGCTGCAGTAAGTGGCTCATTGTCTTTGTCAATATTAATATGCAAGTGGTGAACTTTGCAGCACTTCTTGGTATATATGTGTTAAAGAACTTGTAGTAAATGAGTTTTATAGCAGCTTCTTTTCTAAATGTTCTAGATGTTCTCATCACCCTATTTATGCAACTGCCTGCCGTACATTTTCTATCGGATTGTTTGATTGAAGGATATTGGATGATGACTGAAGACATGACACGGCTGCTAAAACTGCTGTGACAAAAGAAAGTAAGGTTATTAGTCAAATTCAAAATATTTTACAACTTTGTCTTCTGCAAAGAATAGTCCATGGCAAACTATGTCCAAAATTTGAGGCCGGTCCTAATAAATAACTAAACGACACATAAAAATGTCAAAGTTAGGTAAACTAAAGTCTGGTTGTTATTTCCCCAAAAGTATTTGACAAGCCAAAAGTAGAGATGAGCGGATTGATCCTCGGAGAATTGAGGTCAAGTTAAATTTCCTGAAATTTGCATGCAAATTGCCTCTTTAAAGAAAAAGAGGACTTGAACTCTATAGCGCCATCTGTTGGTAGTAGCGATCCTACAAGTCACAATCAACCCTTTAAAGGGAATCTGTCACCCCATTTTAGCCATATCAGCTAAAGATGTGAAGCAAAGAGAGAGAAAGCAGCATGTATGGAAGTCACGATCAACCTCAAAATAAATCAAAGAAAAATAAGGAAATATATGAAAAAGTTTTTATTGATACAAAAACACACTAACAAAACAAGCAAGGAAACTATAAAACCATTTAAAAAGGACCATAGATGGCCCATATTAAACCACTAGGGATCCATGTGAGGATCCACAACAAACTTCCAAGAAAAGCTGGCCAAACAGGTACACAAGTGTAACAAACAAAAAAATTTTATAATGTAAAGAATGTGCAGCATGTAACACAATAGCATATATCAAATTGCCAAGAAAATGCAAGATTATGCAAACACTAGAACTATACAGATAAATCCACTAAAACAAATAGTATGGACAAAAAATGTCACTCATTAACAATATTGGCAGAAATGCATTTATCTTGGAATGAATACACATGTGAGATCTAAATAACCCACTGCGTTAGAGAAGGCTCCTTCCTACCTATATTTGCTCAAGAAACCTCTAAATACACTGGGGAAAAATACCTAAGTGGAGGTAAGAAAAGTTAGAAAAAGTAATCCCATATAAATGCAAATGGTAAGGAGGTCTAAGGGCGGCGTTTTCTTTCTTTCCCCCCCCCGCTCCTCGGCATCTCTTGCGTATGGAAGTCCGTGAATCGCGGGGGGAATTTGAAAAGCGCAATTGCAGGAAGCCGAACGCAAGAAATGCCGAGGAGCGGGGGGGAGAAGAGATAAAACGCCGCCCTCCGGACCGGACCACCCTGATTAGCATACCAAAATACCAAAATACAAAGTTTACAAAGGTATTTTGCTATCAAAACGGGGGTATCAGGATATAAGCTACATACCGATAGGTTGCTTATGGGACGCACAATTCAGTCATATCTTTAGCTGAAATGGCTAAAATGGGGTGACAGATTCCCTTTAACGAGTCTTGCAATATGACTTAGGATAAAAGCCAAATCAGAATCTCAATTTGCACACAGTGTTTCGGCTATTGACCCCGTCAGTGCAAAGTATGAGAACTGATTTGGCTAGGTGAGAGGCTCTGAACTGAGGTCTAAGGGGTAAGGTTCTCCTTGTGGAGAGTGCATACCAGCTCTGGCGTTGTCAAGGTAAGGAGGCTTATTCGCCGTGAAATGGTCCTCTGGGAAATTTAATATGCAAATTGCCTTTTCAGAGAGAAAGAGGACTTGTACTCTACAGCGTCACCTGTTGGTAGTAGCGATCCTACAAGTCACAATCAGCCATTTAACAAGTCTTGCAATATGACTTAGGATAAAAGCAGTTTTAAATTTGCAGTGTTTCTCACAAATTCAAACACTTTGAGATTCAATTTGGGGTTCACAAAAAAAAAAAATTGCCCGGCACCTTTTCCCACACTGCTGAAGCTTCAGAGAGTGGGCTAATGTCTTTTTGTTCTTCTTTTCAGGCTTCCCCATAATGCTCTGCAGCTATGACATCTTTTGGACAGTGGTGGTCAGCACCTGGGTCATCACAGATCAGTAGTTCCCAGTGAAGCACAATTTGGACATCAGAGTCATTTTCCATCTCCAGAGTCACTGGGAAAGTCTCTCTCTTCTGTGAAGTGTAAGCTCTTATGGTCAGCGGGGCTTTCTCTCTTTTTCTGTCTCCTGTGCAGTGTAAGCTATTAAGGTTAGCGTGGGCCACGCTCTCTCACTCTCTCTCTTGGACATGGAGTGTAAGCTCTTATGGTCAGCAGGGTTTTCTCTCTTTCTCTGTGTCTCCTGTAGAGTGTAAGCTCTTATGGTTAGCATGGACCACTCTTTCTCTCACTCTCTCTCTTGGTGTGTAAGCTCTTATGGTCAGTGGAGTTCTTTATCTTTCGCCACCCACATGTATTTTCCAAGCAATTACAAGCATTACAGTTTTGAGATTCATGCAAACTTATTCGCTGTAAACAAATCAGCAAAGTTGGCTAATACAAATTTTCTAAGGATACCTTCATCTCTATTCAGAAATTCATATTTGTGATGTTCAGAGTGCAAAGACCTCTAATGGTCACTAAAACAAAAGAAAAGAGAAGCACTCGGGACTGAAGAAGGACTTCATAGAACTCCAGCTGTAGCACTGGAAGAAAAACAGCGCTCGACTGTATGTATACACTGCTCAAAAAAATAAAGGGAACACTCAAATAACACATCCTAGATCTAAATGAATGAAATATTCTCATTGAATACTTTGTTCTGTACAAAGTTGAATGTGCTGTCAACATAATCACACAAAAATCATTAATGAAAATCAAATTTTTGAACCAATAGATGCCTGGATTTGGAGAGACCCCCAAAATTAAAGTGGAAACAAGTCAAAATGAAAATCAAAACAAGACAAAATAAAAGAGGAAACAAGTATTGTGTGTGGCCTCCACGTGCCTGTAGGACCTCCCTACAACACCTGGGCATGCTCCTGATGAGATTGCGGATGTTCTCCTGAGGGATCTCCTCCCAGACCTGGACTAAAGTATCCGACAACTCCAAGACAGTCTGTGGTGCAAGTGATGTTGGTGGATGGAGCGAGACATGCTGTCCCAGATGTGCTCAATCGGATTCAAGTCTGGGGAATGGGCAGGCCAGTCCATAGCTTCAATACCTTCATCTTGCAGGAACTTCTGACACACTCCAGCCACATGAGGTCTGGCATTGTCCTGCATTAAGAGGAACCCAGGGTCAACCGCACCAGCATATGGTCTCACAAGCTGTCTGAGGATCTCATCTCGGTTCCTAATGGCAGTCAGGCTACCTCTGGTGAGCACATGTGGGGGCTGTGTGGCCCTCCAAAGAAATGCCACCCCACACTATTACTGACCCACTGTAAAAAATTTCTGCATTTCAGTTTTTTATCAGTCAAGATGGGGTGCAGAGTGTACATTAATGAGAAAAAAATTGAACTTTTTTTGGATTTACCAAATGGCTGCAATGAAAAAAAGAGTGAAAAATGTAAAGGGGTCTGAATACTTTCTGAACCCACTGTATATACAGCCTTCAGAGTTCTCAATAACAATTCTGTCCCTTTATGCAATATGGGAGTGAGGATATATTATTGTAGACAGCCCATATAGGTTTCATAATTGTCTTTATCTTGGTTGCCCTACAGATTTATTGACAGTAGAAGTGCAAGAATCTAGAATTGTACTTTTTGGAGGTAATAATTTCTACATATCTTTCTATGTATATATGAAAGAAATACTTTTTGCTGACATATACCACAAGATTACAAATAAAACTAACTCTATTTTACTTTATAATCAGACCTCTAAGATGAAGTTAAAATGTATGTTAATGTGATGCAGTAAATGGGTAATACTTTTATGCTTGGCTTTCTTCCAACACTTATAATCCATTCAAATATTGTATTAATAAATGCAATACATTATGTTCTTATATTTTGGGATCACAATTGTGTCTGGTATGTTATAAGATTCTGAATACATGTGTTGAATTCCTAAGGCCTCTTTCACACATCCGTTTTTTTGTATCAGGCATGATCCGTCGAACACCAGAAGGGACGGATCCGGCACTGAAATAAAAAAACTGATGCAACGGATCCGTTTTTTTGCTGGATCCGACCTGAACTTTTGAACCCAGAAAAAGAGGGTTTTGGATGCCCGGAGACACTGGAAAATGTAGTATGTAGTAGTATAGTAGTAGTATGTAGTAGTAGTAGTATAGTAGTAGATTTCCAGAATACGGATCAGACTTTTGACGGATTGCACAAAAATCTGATCCGGTTCCATTGACTTCTATTGTTTCCGGCCGCCTGATGCGCCGCTTCAGGCAATATCAGGCGGCTCCGGTAAACAAAAAAAACGTTACATGCACCGGAATGTACATTTCCGCCGGATCCGAACAAAAACGGATACAACGCAATGACATCAGTCACGATCAGGCGCTAATGAAAGTCAATGGTAAAAAAACGCATCCGGTACCGGATCGGTTTTTTTTAGCAGCACGCCGGATCATGCCTGATACAAAAAAACGGATGTGTGAAAGAGGCCTAACAAACAGGCAATCCCAACATGTATTCAGACTGTCCAGCAGTCGCTAATCATGCAGCTACATCGACAAACACTAAATCTCCGAGCATGCCAAAATACTCGGAGATCAAAGGAGCATGCTTGGGAAAACCCGAGCAACGAGTATATTCGCTCATCACTCGTAGGTACAACTCAACTGTGAGAGACAGAATCCTAAGCAAAAATCCAGAAATCACATGGTATGATTTTTACATATGTAATTTACATTTTAATGGATGAAATAATTATTTTATATAATACAAAAACAGAACTCAATATTTGGTAAAGAAATTTTTTTTGCAATTACAGAGGTCAGACGTTTCTCATAGTTCTTGACCAAGTTTGCACACACTTCAGCAGGGATTTCGGCCCACTCCTCCTTACAGATCTTCTCCAGATTGTTCAAGTTTCGGAGCTATCACTGGGCAACATTGAGTTTCAGCTCCAAAGATTTTCTATTGGGTTCAGGTCTGGAGATTAGATAGGCCACTCCAGGACCTTGAAATGCTTCTTGCAGAGCAACTCCTTAGTTGCCCTGGCTGAGTGTTTCGAGTCATTGTCATGCTGGAAGACTCAGACACAACCCATCTTCAATGCTCTTACTGAGACATGACCCCATCCGGAGCGTCGCCGCAAGTGAAAAGGACATGTTGTGATCTAAAAAGACTCGCCGCATGTCCGTTAACGCAGGTTTGCCACCTGCGTATTTATACACATAGTGGAGATGGGATTTCTTGAAATCCCCTCCACTATGCTGTAACATCTGGACACTGCGTGTTTGACGCTGCGCCAGCGCACAGCATCAAACACGCAACATTTACTGAAGGAATCCTGATCGTGGAAAAACACCCTCATAGTGAACACAGAAGCTATCGGCTGAGCCGAGTAATCATATGTAGAGAAGAGTTTGGACAAATTGATGTCAGACAAATAATTGTGCGTCTGACACATATCTAAGACTATGTTCACAAGTTTAGTAGTTATTTCCATTTTTGAATCTATTTTGGGATGACAAATACAGAAATAAAATATCCACTACAGGATTCATTATTTTGAATGGGAACAGACATGTCCAAACATGTCTTTCATTTGGCTCCATTCAAGCTGCAATCTGTTTTTCAGTTGAATCAAAAATTACAACCTGCATAACTGTTTTGCCAAACCCCAAAAAATGGACAGCAACAGGTTCTGTGTTTTTTTTAACATTGAAGTCTATGTGAATAGTATTATAAGGAATATACAAAAAAAGTCACACTCTATCGTGTCTACAGCATTCGACACTGTGGATCATCAGCTCCTCCTCACTATGCTCCGCTCCATCAGCCTCAAGGACACCGTTCTCTCTTGGTTCTCCTCCTATCTCACTGTATCTTTTGCTGGTTCCTCCTCCTCTCATCTTCCCCTTACTGTTGGGGTTCCTCAAGGATCAGTCCTAGGCCCCCTCTTCTTCTCTTTGTATACCGCCCCTATTGGAAAAACAATCAGTAGATTTGGCTTCCAGTACCATCTCTATGCTGATGACACCCAATTATAAACTTCTTCTCCCGATATCATGCCTGCCTTTTTAGAAAACACCAGTGATTGTCTTACCGCTGTCTCCAACATCATGTCATCCCTCTATCTCAAACTGAACCTGTCAAAAACTGAACTCCTCGTGTTCCCTCCCTCTACTAACCTACCTTTGCCCGACATTGCCATCTACGTGTGTGGTTCCACCATTACTCCCCAGCATCATGCCCGCTGTCTTGGGGGTCATACTTGATTCCAAGCTTTCATTTACCCCCCACATCCAATCACTGGCTCAATCTTGTTATCTCCACCTCAAAAGCATCTCTAGAATTCAACCTTTTCTTACTTTCCACTCTGCAAAAACCCTAACTGTTTCTCTTATTCATTCTCGTCTGAACTATTGTAACTCTCTACTAATCGGTCTCCCTCTTACCAAACTCCCCCCTCTCCAATCTGTCTTGAATGCTGCCTCCAGGATCATATTCCTCACCAATCGTTATACCGATGCCTCTACCTTGTGCCAGTCATTACACTGGTTACCAATCCACTACAGAATCCAGTACAAACTTATTACCCTCACCCACATAACACTCCATGGCTCAGCACCACCCTACATCTCCTCCCTTGTCTCAGCCTACCATCCTACTCGTGCCCTCCACTCTGCTAATGACCTGAGGTTAGCATCCTCAATAATCAGAACCTCCCACTCCCGTCTCCAAGACTTTTCACGTGCTGCGCCAATTCTTTGGAATGCATTACCCAGGTTAATATGATTAATCCCATAATCCCCACAGTTTTAAGCGTGCCCTAAAAATGCATTTGTTCAAGCTGGCCTACTGCCTCAACGCATTAACTTATGGCTGTGGTTCCACGGTCCGGAACCACAGCGCTTTGGACGGAGCGGAAATTCCTCTCCGTCTAAGCCCCGCCCCCTTTATGACGCGCGCTATTTCCGGAGGTGTTCAGGACACCACCGGAACACCTCCGGAAATAACACAGGGCTACATAGCCCTGTGTTAAATTCTGTTGCGGCGACGCACCGTCGCCGCAATACGCGAGGACATGCTGCGGTCTAAAAAGACGCGCCGCATGTCCGTTTACGCAGGTCTGCCACCTGCGTATTGTTACGCATAGTGGAGACGGGATTTCTTGAAATCCCCTCCACTATGCTGTAACATCTGGACGCTGCGTTTTGGCGCTGCGCCAGCGCACAGCGCCAAACACGCAGCGTTTCCTGACCGTGGAAACTCACCCTAACTATTCCTGTTGGCCCATTCAAATTTTTTTTTTTTACCATAATCAGGTACCTCGTATTATGTTCTCACCCGCTTTATGCATTTAATAGCCCTCTGTGTCTGTACTGTTACATACTTTGGCTGTTAACTGGTTCATGCATAATTACATGAACACCCGATTCGAACACTATGGCTGGTCCAAACAATGAAAGCAATTGTTACCATCTACCTTTCGTGTCTCCCCTTTTTCCTCATAGATTGTAAGCTTGCGAGCAGGGCCCTCATTCCTCTTGGTATCTACTTTGATCTGTGTTTATTGGTATGCTGTAATGTTTATTGTCTGTACAAGTCCCCTCTATAATGTAAAGAGCTGCGGAATATGTTGGCGCTATAGAAATAAAATTATTATTATTATTTTTGTGTTAAAGCATGTATACATGGAATATATGAAATACTAATAGCAATACTGCTCTGCATAATAAGAAAAAATTGGCCAATTACCTCTCACATTTACCCAGGTATTCACACTAGACAAGTAGGGTCACAGTAGCGTGAGATCACCTTGTCGTCGGTTGCTGGGCATGCAAGAATTGGCCAAATTATGTGCTAAGCATCTCAATTTTTAGGTAGGATTGCTACTCATATTTCATATATTCCATGTCTACATGCTTTAGTACGCAACTTCCTTTGTTTATTGTATATGGAGGTTGCTGCTCCTAGTATACACTGTAGGGATTTGCTCTGGTAGGCAGTGGCAGGGCCACAGTAATGAGGCAACACACAGGCTTAAAGTCCAACTTCAGTGGTTTAATGTCACTTTAAACACCAGGATCACTAAACATAGCAAAACACAAATATACTCCGACTTGGAGAACCACTGGTCCCAGACTCACCCTTGCTGGGACGGGCTTAACTCAGCGGCTGCAGGTCAGCAGCGACCGCCAGGTGCCATTCCCCGGGTGGTCTGGAGTCTAGATACTAGTGCTTGTTTCCAGCACGTGTCGTCCAAAACAGATCCAGCCTGGCTCCAGCCAAGCTCCTCCTCTTCCGATCTACCTCCGATCTACCTCTTGCACTCACCCTCACCATTACGTAGCCCCCAACCACACCCACTGGTGAGGTACACATCACCTGGGCTGATCACGTGACTATGACATCATCACAGGTCCTTGTGTTTAGGGAAAATCCTGACCAAACTTTAACCTGAAATATATCTCTCATCCAGCAAAACACCCTTTGTTGTACCACATACCTCCCCCCTTTGTTCAACCCTAGGGGTTTGGACACAAGACATACAGTGAACTCTGGACATGGCATCTGCGTTCCCCTGTAGTCTGCCTGCCCGATGTTCTACTGAAAATTTAAAATTTTGCAGGGACAGAAACAACCTGGTGACTCGGGCATTTCTCTCTTTAGTTTGACTCATCCATGTCAGAGGGGAATGATCAGTCACCAACCAAAATGTTCTCCCCAGCAGATAATAACGCAATGACTCCAGTGCCCACTTAATGGACAGGCACTCTCTCTCCACAATACTGTACCTGGTTTCAGCTGGGGTAAGCTTCCGTCTTAGGAAACTGATGGGATGTTCTTCCCCATTAATCTCCTGAGACAGCACGGCACCAAGCCCTATCTCAGAGGCATCAGTCTGCACAATGAGCTCTCTTTTGAAATCGGGTGTAATCAGAACAGGACTACCACACACTGCCAATTTTAATTTTACAAAAGGCCTCCTCTATCTGATCATTTCAGCGAACCATTAACGATTTCTTCCCTTTTAAGCAGTCTGTTAAAGGCGCGGACAGGGTTGCAAAGTTGGGAATAAACCGCCTGTAATATCCCACTAAACCCAAAAAAAGCTTTTACCTGTTTGTTGTTAGGGGATGGGGCCAGTTCTGGATTGCCTCCACTTTGTTTATTTGGGGTTTGAGAACTCCTCTCCCAATTACGTAACCCAGGTACCGGGCTTCCTCCAACCCTATGGAACATTTCTTTGGGTTGGCAGTTAGCCCTGCTTGTCGCAGAGAATCTATAACCGCCTGTACTTTAGGTAAGTGACTTTCCCAGTCTGTACTGTACACAACAATATTGTCCAGATAGGCTGCGGCATAACAGCGATGGGAACGAAGAACAATATCCATTAACCGCTGGAACGTTGCTGGCGCCCCATGCAACCCGAAGGGTTATACTATATACTGGAAAAGCCCCTCGGGAGTTACAAAAGCCGTTTTTTCTCTTGCCGCCTTTGTTAGAGGTACCTGCCAATATCCTTTTGTGAGGTCAAGGATTGAAAAATACCGCGCCTGCCCAAACCGCTCTATCAACTCATCGACCCGGGGCATGAGGTAGGCGCCAAACTTTGAAATCTCATTAAGTTTTCTAAAGTCATTACAAAACCTTTTTGTTTCCCATAAGGCTTGCGTATTAGGACTATTGGGCTAGCCCACTCACTCTGGGACTCTTCAATGACCCCTAACTGCCGCATAGTTTTTACCTCCTCCGAGATGGCTTGTCGTCGGGCCTCAGGCACCCGGTATGGCTTTAGTCGGACTTTGGCCTGTGGCTCCATAACAATGTCATGTTGGATTAGGAGGTGCGACCCAGAAGCTCCGAAAAGACGTCTGTATTTCGGATAACAAACTCCCGGACCTCCTGAACTTGTCTAGGAGACAAAGTGTCTGCTATTTTGACTGCAGAGAGTGCTTCTTCTGTCCCCCCCAGGTAAGGGAGCCTTCTCCACCAGAAATGCAGGCAGCAGAGGATCCCCACCCAGGTGGTCTCTATCTTTCCATGGTTTAAGCAGATTAACATGGTAAACCTGTTCTGGTTTTCTTTGCCCTGGTTGGTGTACCTTGTAGTTTACTGGCCCCACCTTCTCTATAATCTCGTAGGGTCCCTGCCACCTTGCAAGAAACTTGCTATCCACTGTAGGCACAAGTACCAACACCCGATCCCCAGGGCTAAAGGTTCTTACCCGAGCCTCCCCGGTTATAGATCCGACTCTGCAACCTTTGTGCTGCCTCCATATGTTCCTGGACTAATGGCAGGACTGTCTCCATTCTTTCTTGCATTTTTGCAACATGTTCTATTACACTTTTATGGGGGGTAAGTTGGTTCTCCCAGGCCTTTTTGGCTACATCGAGTAAGCCCCGTGGATGTCTGCCATACAGTAGTTCAAAGGGCGAGAACCCCCTAGATGCCTGGGGCACCTCCCGCACTGCAAACAATAAATATGGCAGTAATAGATCCCAGTCCTTCCCATCTTCGGAAACTGCTTTTTTTAACAAACTCTTTAGAGTCTTATTGAACCTTTCTACCAGACCATCTGTTTGGGGATGATAGGCAGATGTCATGGTTTACTGGGTTCTTGGATCAGGTAGTCACGGGGTTAACTTGGTTGGCCTCTTTCTGGGTCCTGGGAGGCTTTTTATAGCCTCACTGTGAAGCCAGCCTTTGTCGTTTATACTCTGACCTTTGGCTGAGTGTGTCTGACCCTGTGCTTGTGCCAGTGCATTGTGCCTGTGCTTCGTTTTGTCTGTCTGGTTCTGATTTGGCTGTGTCCCTGTTACGAGTTTTGCCTGTCCCTTTTGTACTGTGTTGCTCCGTCTGTGTATGACCCTTGGCTACGTTCTGACTCCGCTTAGCCTGCTCCTCTTGTACTTCGTCGCCCTCTCTGTGTATGACCCTTGGCTACGTTCTGACTCCGCTCTGCCTGCTCCTCTTGTACTTCGTCGCCCTCTATGTGTATGACCTGGCTATCCTGACCATCCATTCTGTCTATGCCCCTTGGTAACTTTATTTCGTAGTTACCCTTCTAGGAGTTTTCCTTTACCTCCTAGATCTCTGGAGCTTAGGCCACGCCCCTAGGCAGTCACGTGTCTGCAGGTCCTTCAGCCTGAAACATTCTCTACCTGATACTGCTGCCTCTGAGAAACGTGGGGCTGGCTCCGCCCTTGGCAGTCACATGCTGCGGAAGGTCCTGTTGCTCAGAAACACACGTCTTCACTGCTGCGGCTCTAATATACAGGTATCGTTGGGCACAGTTTGTTCACTCAGGACACACGCACTGGCTCAGTGAGCAAGTGCAGTGCGGTGTCCCTGACAGCAGACTTGCGCAACTGTTTGACATTTAACAAGTGGCAGAGTTCCTTCATAATTTTTGACATAAAGGGGGTTCCCTGGTCTGTTAAAATTTCTTGAGGAATTCCCACCCGTGAGAACATACCCATGAGTTCTTTTGCGATAAGCTTAGCGGATGTGTGGCGTAGGGGAACGACCTCCGGATACCAGGTCGCGTAATCTAAAACTATCAGGATGTGTTGGTGACCCCTAGCTGATTTAGGGACAGGCCCAACCAAATCCATTGCCACTCTTTCAAAAGGTACCTCTATAATGGGTAAAGGCACCAACGGACTCCTAAAGTGAGCCTGGGGACTGGTTACCTGGCACACTGAGCAGCAATTACAGTACCGTTTAACTTCTTTATGGACCCCTAGCCAGTAAAACCGCTGCAGTATTCGGTCTAGGGTTTTCTTTTGGTCTAAATGCCCACCAAGTACATGCGCATGCGCTAAATCCATTACCAGCCTACGATCTACCTGCGGTACCAGTAATTGTTCTACCATTTCCCCCCGTATTTTCTCAACTCGATACAGCAAATCTTGGTTTAGCTCAAAGCGTGGAAATACTGTAGCTGCCCCAGGTTGTTGGGGTTCCCCATTAACAAACAGTAAATTTTCCCGGGCTCGAGCCAACGCAGGGTCTCGGAGTTGCGCCGTACCAAAATTATCACCTGACACATTTAAGTCTGACAACTCAGGTCCTGGCAGCAAGTCTTCCACCTCCCCAGCCAACACTTCTATAGTAGAAGTTTTCCCCTCCTCCACCGAAGAGAAGGATACCCCTACCGCTAGCACTTCTACCTCTGGGCCACCAGGTTCATGCCCCACTTCTGGAGAATGCAACCTGGTTGCCACCGGTGCCGGTAATTGTTCAGTGGGTGGAACAACAGTGGGATTATGCTGCCTATGGGGATTATGCTGGCTATGGGGATTATGCTGCCTATGGGGGATTATGCTGCCTATGGGGATTATGCTGGCTATGGGGGATTATGCTGGCTATGGGGAGATTATGCTGGCTATGGGGATTATGCTGGCTATGGGGGGATTATGCTGGCTATGGGGGATTATGCTGGCTATTGGGGACTATGCTGCTTATGGGGGATTATACTGGCTATTGGGGACTATGCTGCCTATTGGGGACTATGCTGCCTATGGGGGATTATGCTGGCTATTGGGGGATTATGCTTCCTATGGGGGATTATGCTGGCTATTGGGGGATTATGCTGGCTATTGGGGGATAATGCTGGCTATAGGGGATTATGCTGGCTATTGGGGACTATGCTGCTTATGGGGGATTATGCTGCCTACTGGGGACTACTATGCTGCCTATTGGGGACTATGCTGCCTATGGGGGATTATGCTGCCTATTGAGAACATATGCTGTGTATTGGGAACCTATTCCACCTTATGTCACCTCTTTTAACCACTTCAGGGTTTGGAAGCGATTAAAAGTAAGATGTCCATTCTTTGGGCGGCTTCATCTGGAAGCCGCCTGTTCATTATGCTTGAAAGAAAAGATCAAAAAGGCAGGTGGTGGAGCAGCTGCAAAACGACTGAAAGGACAGCGGTGAAGACACTTCAGGAAAAGCACTGCCGGTGTTTTTCATCTTGTAAAACCTGGCAGTTATGCACACATCCTATAGACCCCAAGAGCATTGCCCTAATAAAAGACTCGCTAGGCCGGGATCACACATGCGAGGAATAACACCAAGTCTCGCATGTTTGCCGGACTCGGGAGTGGAGCGTGTGGCGCCATGTATTTCTATGGGAGCCTCAGTGGAGACAGTGATGTCTGTAAAGTGCTGTGGAATTAATGGCGCTCTATAAGTGAGTAAAATAAATAAACAGGGTAGCACGGTGGCTCAGTGGTTAGCACTGTTGCTTTGCAGTGCTGGGGTCCTGGGTTTGAATCCCACCAAGGACAACATCTGCAAGGAGTTTGTATGTTCTCCCCGTGTTTGTGTGAGTTTTCTCCGGTTTCCTCCCACACTCCAAAGACATACTGATAGGGCATCTAGATTGTGAGCCCCGATGGGGACAGCGATGATAATGTCTGTAAAGCGCTGGGGAATTATTGACGCTATATAAGTGAGTAAAATAAATCAAATTTTCTATTAATCAGATCAAGACGAGGCCATTTCTCCCTATTTTTTTTTCTCGTTTTCATATCCAAACAGTTTCTTCCATGATGTGTGGGCCCTAATCTTTATGCTCTTTTATCTTTTTTTTTCCGATGTCAGTGGGACAATAGTCTACTTTTCACATTTTTATGACCACATAGGATCGCAGAAATACATTCTGAAAATTTGTTTTCCTTTTTGTAACAATTATTTTTATAAATCAGACACAGGTTTTTTTTATAGATACAGTGCTAGTATCAGTGATTTTGAATTAGTAACTTTTTTCTGCTTTTTATTTCACATGTTGTGCCCCACCCCAATACAATCAAAAAAGACTTTTAAGGAGCATTAAAGTACATTTTATTTTCCATCTTATTTCCCATATATCTGGGGCAGGTATATTAGCCCCAGTAACAGTGCAAGTTCTGTCTCCTGCCTGAACTGAGCTGACCGGGTCTCCTAGGGCCAGGCAGCTCTTCTTCTCTACCTACAGCAGGCGCTTACATCACTGCTGGGTCCTGAGGAGGAAGCGCTGTGCTTCCCATGGGCTGTTTACAGAGCGCTTATTCAGTCTTATGTCTACAGCGACTGGGAGCGCAGAGATGGTGAAAAACAGTCTCTGCCTTCTCTAAGGGAAGTCTGAGAGCTGCATCCACCTGGAAGTGTATATGCGCTGTATATATTCCAGGTCAGACAGTGCTATGTATACTGAGGTGGTATTGTTCTTTACACCACTCCATCAACGCTAGGCGATGTTATTTTTGCATGGAGTTTCTAGGCCGTGGGAACCCCTGCCATGAAGTTTTTGTGTCTTTAATGTCAGTGGAGGTTTGGAGCTCTGCAGTTATGGAGTCCGCAGAACGTTGGAGACTTTGATCCATTATATACCGCAGCACTCTGACTCCACAATATTTTTGTCCATATTATGATCGTTTTCTGATTTTATTTTGTGTACATGATTATGAGGCAGCCATCTTGCCCAAATTGCTGCTGACAGCTATGAAAGCTTAGCTTTACAACTGCTTGGATCCTAGACAATAGTATAGAGATGTTCATTGTCATGTTCGAGCGTTCCAGGTATGATCTGTGCAGAGGTCATTGTGTGGGAAGGGGTGAGCAGCAGAGCTCGGTTATTTATGTGGGTAAACCCTTTTCGTAATCCTTTGATAATATTATGACCCCTGATAAGTCGTCTCTGAAGATTAGAAAGTGTCTGTAAATTTTGTAGACTGCGCAAAGAAAAATGTAAGATTTCAGGATTGTATTAATGTTAAGCAGTCAGTAGAATCAACCTGTCATGATCCCAGTGCAGGGTTGACCTGCACGCTAGGGGTTAAGGTTTTGATCCAGTGCAAGCTCTTATCTGCACACCTGGGGCTTATTATTGTGGCCTCTCCTTGGTTTGGGGAGAGCTTCTTATAGCCCTAGGAAGCTCCAATCCCTGTCAGTTATACTTTCGCCCTTGGCAGAGTGTGTTGACCCCTGAGTGTGTTTGTGCTGTATTCTGGTTTGCCTGATACTTTGGTTTTGACTCGGTCTGTTCTCTGGATACTGCTTGTTGGATTCTGTTTCTGTACCTTCGCTGTCTGTTTGGTTTTGACCTCTGCCTGTCCCCGACTATCCGTTCTGTCTCATCCTTGGTACTATACTGTCTTCTCGTGCTTTGACCTTGGCTTGTTCAGATTTACGTCTCTGTCTGTGCCCCTGGGTAACTTTGTTCCGTAGTTACCTTTCTAGGAGTTTTCCCTCAGCTTCTAGCTCCCTGGAGCTAAAGCTACGCCCCTCAACTGTCAGGTGATTCAGGCCCTGAAACCATCTCTCTCCTGCCTTGCTCACCCTGCGTTCCTAGGAGCCTGAAGCTTTCTTCTGCACTCGTCTTCCGGGAGATTGCACTGGTGAGTTCTCTTGCAATCCTCACCGTGATATTATAACTGACCACTAAGTTTTGTTGTTTTTTTTTGCTTCACGGCTGTGTTTAGGGCGCAGGTTGTGCAGAGAGTTATGGATCCCATACAGTCGCTGTCCGAAACAGATGAAAAATCTGAGTCAGATGTTTCAGGATTTATCTCTGGAACAGCAAGCGCTGTCGTGTTCACAGCGGCAGGTTTCTGAGACTGTGCAGGGGGCTTTATCTGCTGGTTCTCTGAGGGCTATGGCGATTGATGTTGCGCTCGTGTCCTCAGAACCACCTGTTAAAATGCCTGACTTCTTTTCTGGGAACAAAAAGGAGTTTAGGATCTTCATGGAAGGTTGCAAACTTTTCTTTAGTTTGAGACCACGGTCCTCTGGGGATGAAAGTCAGAGGGTAGGGGTCATCATGTCTTTATTAAGAGGGTCCCCACAAGCATGGGCATTTTCCCTTCCTCCCACTGCCCCTGAGAGAGTGTCGGTGAATGCATTCTTTGAGGCCCTCGGGCACATATATGATGAGCCTGACCGAGTGCGATTGGCAGAGGACAAGGTGATGAGTGTCTGTCAGGGGAAGCACTCGGCCGAGTGGTTTTGTACTGAATTCCGCCGCTGGGCTGCAGAGATTTCTTGGGAGGACGCCGCCCTCCGAGGACTATTTCGCAGAGGCTTGTCCGAGCGGTTGCAGGATGCTTTGGCATTACACCCCCCACCTAACTCTCTCGAGGACGCCATGACCCAGGCCGTCCGGATGGACCGCAGGTTGCGGGCCAGAGGGGTGATGCAGGTGGAGACTACATTGTTCCCCAGTGGAAAAGAGACTGTCTCTGAGCCCATGGATGTGGGCGCTATCACTCTGAAGGAAAAGGAGAGAAAACGCCGTCGGGAAGAACAGTTGTGCTTCTACTGCGGTAAAGTTGGACATTGGAAAAAGGAGTGTCCTGTCTGCCCGTCCTCAACCCGGTCGGCGGGAAACGACTAGGTCTGGGTAGTCAGCGAGAAGACTACTCAGACCCTCAGGTACACTTTTCCTCTTTCTCTAAGGTGTTGCTTCATGTGGAACTGTTAGTGGATGGTTGTTCTTTTTCCTCTACAGCCTTTGTGGACTGCGGGTCATCCATCAATCTGATTGACTCTCAATTGGTCACACGCTGCAAGATAGGGACAGCTAGGCTTAAGACTCCGATCAAGGTGGTGGCCATTGACTCCTCCCCCCTCACAAAAGAGGGAATTCTCTTTATGTCTGACTTGTTTTCGCTCAGAGTGGGTGCTGCTCACGAGGAAAAATTAAGTTGTTTTGTTCTGGACAATCTACCAGCAGGGTTGGTGTTGGGCATGCCCTGGTTACAACGCCATAACCCAGTTATTAACTGGGGAAAACGGGGGAGATTGTTCAATGGGGGTTTAATGATTCTAAGTTATGTTATGAATCTGCACTGCTGGTTAAACCTGTTAAATCTGTGTCTGTGTCATCTGTCGAGCTGGAAGGTATTCCGGAGTACCTGAAAGACTTTGAAGAAGTGTTCTCAGAAAGCGAGGCCGAGACGTTGCCGCCACATAGACCCTTTGACTGCGCCATCGAGCTAGTCCCGGGAGCTAAACTACCTAAAGCCCGCCTGTTTAATTTGTCTGGACCTGAGCGCTTAGCTATGAAGGATTATATTGCTGAAAGTCTTCGCAAGGGACACATACGTCCCTCAGTTTCACCTGTGGCGGCGGGGTTCTTTTTTGTGAAGAAAAAAGATGGCGGTCTACATCCCTGTCTCGACTTTCGTGAATTAAATAAGATTACTGTACGAAATACGTATCCCCTTCCGTTGATTCCTGATTTATGTAACCAACTATCAGGGGCAAAATGGTTCTCTAAACTGGATCTTCGGGGGACATATAATTTGATAAGGGTCAGGAAGGGGGATGAATGGAAAACTGCGTTCCTCACGTCCGAGGGACTTTTTGAAAATTTAGTCATGCCGTTTGGTCTTACCAATGCTCCCGCCATATTTCAGAATTTCATCAACGTGGTGTTTTCTGATCTCATTGGTCGTTTTGTTGTTATCTACTTAGATGATATTCTGATATATTCCCCCGACAGTCATTCTCATATGAATCATGTACAAACTGTTCTCCAAAGACTTAGGGAAAATCATCTGTTTGCTAAATTGGAGAAGTGTGTGTTTTTTGTTCAAGAATTATCTTTTTTGGGATTGATTGTGTCCTGTGAGGGTTTTCGTAATGACCCCAAGAAGGTGCAGGCCATTGCGGATTGGGTACAACCCCGAGATCTTAAAGGGCTCCAGCGCTTCTTGGGGTTCGCCAATTACTACCGAAAATTTATTCGGGGGTTTTCGCAGGTGGTCAAACCACTCACTGATTTAACATGCAAAGGTTCGGATGCGAAAAATTGGTCCTCGCTTGCAAAAGAGGCCTTTGCTAGTCTGAAAAAATGCTTTATGACTGCTCCGGTGTTGGTACAGCCAGATCCGTCCAAACCATTTATTGTGGAAGTGGATGCCTCTGAGGTGGGGGTGGGTGCTGTGTTGTCCCAAGGTCCTGCCACTCTGACCAACCTCAGGCCATGTGCTTTTTTTTCCAGGAAATTCTCTGCTGCTGAGAGGAATTACGATGTTGGCAATAGAGAGCTTCTTGCGGTCAAGTTAGCGTTTGAAGAATGGAGGCACTTTTTGGAGGGGGCCAGTCACTCGGTTACTGTGATTACCGACCACAAAAATTTATCATATATTGAGTCTGCTAAGAGACTAACACCCAGACAGGCCCGTTGGTCACTTTTATTTTCCTGTTTTCAGTTTACTATTACGTTTCGTCCGGGGTCAAAGAATATCAAGGCTGATGCCTTATCTCGCAGTTTTCATCCGGTGTCTCCCACTGAGCCACCTTCCTCCATTCTTCACCCTGGGGTTGTGTTGGCAGTGGTCTCGTCTGAGTTGGAACGGAGATTGAGAGGGCCCAGTCTCTGGCCCCTGCTGCCATGCCAGGGGGTAAGTTGTTTGTCCCAAAGCAGCTTCGGCTTAAACTCCTCCAGGAGTTCCATGAATCCAAGCTCAGTGCTCACACTGGTATATCTGCCACACGTCGGGCGGTGGCTAGGATCTTTTGGTGGCCTACTCTTAGCTCTGACATAAAAAAAATTGTTTCTGGTTGTGGGGTCTGCGCTCGTTCTAAAAACTCACATAGCCGGCCGGCTGGGGAACTGATGCCCTTGGCAGTTCCCGAAAGGCCATGGACTCACTTGTCCATGGATTTTATTACTAATCTTCCTCCATCCAAGGGCAATACGGTGGTATGGGTAGTGGTGGACAGGTTTTCGAAGCAGGCTCATTTTGTACCCTTATCCGCACTACCCTCAGCTGAGACTTTGTCCAGATTGTTTGTACAGCATGTTATCCGGTTGCATGGGGTACCCCTGAATGTGGTGTCTGATCGTGGAGTGCAGTTTGTGGCAAAGTTTTGGCGTGCTTTTTGCAAGAAATTGGGGATGTCTCTGTCTTTTTCATCTGCATACCATCCTGAGAGCAATGGTCAGACGGAACGCACTAATCAGTCTCTGGAACAGATCCTCAGATGTCTGACTTCTGCAAGACAGAATGACTGGTGTGATGTACTGCCTTTGGCGGAATTCGCCTTCAATAGTCGGGTGAGCCAATCTACTGGTATGTCTCCTTTCCTGATCAATTATGGTTTTAGTCCTCATTTTGGTGAGTTTTCTCGTTTGGATTCTGGGTGTCCAGGGGCAGAGGGGTCTGTTCAGCGATTAAAGAATACATGGGCGGAGGTCCAGCGGAATATATCCAGATCTCAAGGCAGGTACAAGTTTTTTGCTGACAGGAAAAGAACACCAGGTCCTATGTTTCGGGTTGGAGAGGGAAAGTTTGGCTCTCCACGCGAAACATTAAGTTGAAGGTTCCATCAGCCAAGTTGGGCCCAAGTTCATTGGCCCATACAAGATTGTGGAAAAGATCAATCCAGTGGCTTACAGGTTGTGTCTTCCAGTCTCATTCAAGATCCCTAACGTCTTCCATAAATCCCTACTGAAACCTTTTGAGCCAGTCCGGGGGGAGTCCGAGTCACATAGAATATGAGATTGAGCATATCGTTGACTCCAGGTTGGTGCAGCGGTCGGTACAGTACCTGGTTCATTGGAAGGGGTATAGACCGGAGGACAGATCCTGGGTGCCGGCCCGTTTGATGCATGCGGATCGCCCGGTTCGGGCTTTTTCATGCCAGGTTCCCGGGCAAGCCTGGGGGTCCAGAGGCCCCCCGTTGAGAGGGGGGTACTGTCATGATCCCAGTGCAGGGTTGACCTGCACGCTAGGGGTTAAGGTTTTGATCCCAGTGCAAGCTCTTATCTGCACACCTGGGGCTTATTATTGTGGCCTCTCCTTGGTTCGGGGAGAGCTTCTTATAGCCCTAGGAAGCTCCAATCCCTGTCAGTTATACTTTCGCCCTTGGCAGAGTGTGTTGACCCCTGAGTGTGTTTGTGCTGTGTTCTGGTTTGCCTGATACTTTGGTTTTGACTCGGTCTGTTCTCTGGATACTGCTTGTTGGATTCTGTTTCTGTACCTTCGCTGTCTGTTTGGTTTTGACCTCTGCCTGTCCCCGACTATCCGTTCTGTCTCATCCTTGGTACTATACTGTCTTCTCGTGCTTTGACCTTGGCTTGTTCAGATTTACGTCTCTGTCTGTGCCCCTGGGTAACTTTGTCCCGTAGTTACCTTTCTAGGAGTTTTCCCTCGGCTTCTAGCTCCCTGGAGCTGAAGCCACGCCCCTCAACTGTCAGGTGATTCAGGCCCTGAAACCATCTCTCTCCTGCCTTGCTCACCTGCGTTCCTAGGAGCCTGAAGCTTTCTTCTGCACTCGTCTTCCGGGAGATTGCACTGGTGAGTTCTCTTGCAATCCTCACCGTGATACAACCGTCCTAAACTATCTAGCGGGTCCGATGTCTTATTCCATTCTTCTGCTCTCCTCAGCTACATGTCTCACACTGGTAACGTCACCTTTCTTTTAATATAAGCAGATTCTCGGGGAGATCAGTGTCCCGCCATAGATCGGAAGAGCTCATTTACATATTCCAGATATATTTGTTTTTTGTGTAATAAGTCAGCATTGTATTCAGCGTCCTATGACCTACATCCCCATATAGACGGCTTAATCCTACTGAGATTCCCTTTACATAGGTATTGTAGTATGTAAAATACTAAAAAATAGGCATATGTGAGACCGTAAGTTATAGTAATGAGACCGACGGACGGCCCAGACTTGTGGCTGTAGTACAGACCGGAAAATACAGTCACTATGTGGTTGTATGAAGTGGACCAAAGGTTTTCTGATTTTCATTGCAAATTCTATAAATTTATCTCCATGATGGTTCTAGGGAAATAAAAATGAATAGTTGTGCTCAAAAGTTTACATACCCCGGCAGAATTTTTGTTTTCTTGGCCTTTTTTCAGAGAATATGAATAACTAGTGATTGCCTGTTTGTTAGGGAATCCCCACATGTATTCAGGCTGTCTAGCAGTCGCAAATCATACAGCTGTGGCGACAGACACTAAATCTCCGAGCACTACCAAATACTCGGAGAACACCCGAGCAACAAGCATACAACCATGCAGCCCATTTTCTTCAAGTGCCTCCTTATTGTGCATCGTGAAACAGCTACACTACTAGTTTTCAGAGAGTCCAGTGTTTCAGCTGATGTTATTAGTGGGTTTTTCTCTGCATCCGGAACAATTTTCCTGGCACTTGTCACAGGTGAGGATGTTGCCTTTAGTAGCCATTCAAACTCATGTGTGAACTTCTGTGCATGTTATCAGGCCAAAATCACCAGGGTATGTAAACTTTTGATCAGGATCATTTGGATGTTTTGGGTTGTCATTATGATTTAAAAAGAGAAAACACAGTAGTTTGACAATAAATGGCTTCACCCAACCACTAACCATGAGTGGAGAAAAAGGTTTGGTGTTATCATTCATATTCTCTGAAAAAAGGCCAAGAAAGCAAAAATTCTGCGGGGTATGTAACTTTTGAGCACAACTGTAAGTTGATTACACCATACTACCCTATAAAAAAGCCCCAATTTTCCGCTTTATGAACAGTTCGATCTTTATTGAGAAATATAAGCAGAGCCCGGACCCGGTGTGATAGGAGCCGTTTCTTTGCGCTATTCTTGGCAGTGCGCTGGCATTTCCCAATATGTACGCTACAGATCTGTACGGCCCTAAAAGGACCGTACTGTGGGAATAGTGTAACCAATAAGGTGTTGTACTCCAATTCCCCGAGCCCACTGGTGTCTCCCGATGCCTGGCATCAGACCCGAGAGTCCACGGATTATGTCAGCACGCCGTCAGAGCCGCAGCACACATCCCTACGGGGACTGGGACGGTGACACGGGCCATTATCTGGTGACCACATCTCCCCGAACAATGCTAGAAATCAAAATGTCCCATGTACCCCAAAAATGTCACATAAAGCCCCGAACCAGGGCGGAAAATGAAACGAAATTTGGGAAACTGGAGACACAGACCAATTTTTTAAACAAGTGACTTTATTAACCCCTTCCGACGTGGCAATTTTCCTTTCTGCATAACTTGTATGACAGCCATGTGAGGGCTCATCTCATGGGGAAGAGGGACACCGGTGCATGACACCATTCCTTTATCATGGGAAGTACTGTAAAGCGGGAAAAGATTCCAAGTGTGGAGAAATTACAATAAAACAGCGCCCCCACTAGAGCACAGGCCGCGACCTTCTCCGCCACGTGACTAAGGGCAGCGGCCTGCTGAGCTGTTGCTAATGCTCCCTGGGACTGTGCACACGCAGTGGTCACCCGCCTGTCACTGAGCAGGGATGTATGGCCCGCTGCTTATCATGCAGGTGGGGGTCACGTGTGCTGCAGCCATTGTCCACAGGGTCACGTGGGAAGAACTATTGTGTGTACTCCTCGGCTGCCGTCACTTTCGGCCCGCCCGCGTCTGACGTCACTGCTCCATTTCCGGTATCCTCGATTCCCAGATTGCTCCTGGAAAAATATTTAGACTTGAAAGTCCTCAGTGGTTGATACCTTTTAATGGCTAACTGAAAAGATGGTAACAAATTGCAAGCTTTCGAGACTACTCAGGTCTCTTCATCAGGCAAAGACTAAAACAAAAACTGAAGAATCACATATTTATATACACAAAAGGACACAGGAATAATGCAATAGGTAAGACAAGTGACGTGAAGCAGAACTGTCATTATGGCAGAGGGATGAACATAAATATTGGAACAATTCATAGATAAGGAGAGAAAGTTTTATTGCCCTCTGATTGGGGTCTGGTGTTGTGTTTTGATGCCCCTAGAAGGTCAGAGACGCAGATTCCTTAATTGATATAGAATGACATGAATCCGTGTGATTATATCATTCCAGCACTAAGAGTGTCAAAGGTCATCATAAGTTTGTATTCCCAAACCTTTCTATCTTTCTCAGATTTGAAGTTAGATTTTAATACCAGTAATTCCATATCCATCATGCTATGACCGGGCATACAAAAGTGTTTTGCCACAGGTAAATCCATTCTTTTTTCTCTTATTGTGTGGCGATGAGAATTCATCCTTGTTCTCAGTTTTTGCCCAGTCTCCCCCACATACAGACCCCCAGTTGGACATTTAGTACATATAATTAGGTACACCACATTAGATGTGATGCAGCTGAAAGTACCTGGGATCTTGTAGTCCTGATGGGAGTTGGGGATCTTTATCTTGTCCGTGGTCATTATAGATGCACAGGTTTTACATTTCTTCTGGTTACAAGGAATGGTTCCTGCAGCTGTTGGGGAGGACAGGGAGCTTCTGACAATGATGCTTCTTAGATTTGGGGGCTGCCTAAAACATAGTAGTGGGGGGTCTGGAAATATGGATTGTAATCTGGCATCTTTTGTAGTAAAGGTTGTAGTTTCCGTGCAGCTCCCCTTAGCATCTCCAGATTTGGATTGTAGGTGACCACTAGAGGCACCCGGTTATTTTCTTCTTTAGTTTTTTAATCCCCCCATAGACAGCATAATCCCCCATAGCCAGCATAATCCCCCAATAGCCAGCATAATCCCCCCATAGCCAGCATAATCCCCATAGCCAGCATAATCCCCCATAGCCAGCATAATACCCATAGCCATCATAATCCCCCCATAGCCAGCATAATCCCCCAATAGCCAGCATAATCCCCCAATAGCCAGCATAATCCCCCATAGCCAGCATAATCCCCATAGCCAGCATAATCCCCCCATAGCCAGCATAATCCCCCCATAGCCAGCATAATCCCCCCATAGCCA
>JARQOD010000005.1:170831123-170843008 GCA_033576555.1 Oophaga sylvatica
CTCTATTCTCTGCCGCATCAGACTGCAAACGCGCTGGGCTGACAGCCGCTCTTAATTGGTCATTGCAGAATTCCATTTATTTCTTGCTTTTGATCTTAAATATAATGCATGTTTGTGAAGCGTGCCATTCTTAGGTGTCAAATAAACTATTGTGTCTTGAAATAGCGCAAAACCAAAGATTTCCAGACTTTTCGTGTACTCCAACAAGATTACAAGGATTCCTCATGTGATAACAAGAGTCATATCAGGCCATTGAGAAGTGAAGAATCACAGGCGAGTTCGGGTTATATTCCTGATAATGGATAATTATTTAGATCTTCATTTTTTTTTTGTAAAGTTTTCATTTTTACTTATTTTACTCTTTTGTAACTTAAAGATAAAGTGCCAACTCTTAAATTATTACAAATGCAAGTGGTTACCTTGGATTTTTGCATTTTATATAAAGCTTATGGCATTGTGCTTCATAATACTTACAAATAAGCCTATTCAACAATCACATTATATCCTGTGGAGCCTTGATTATAACTTGAATAATACACCTGATTAGAAGACATGTTTGCTGTTCACTCACCTGATTTTTCTCTATATTTATTCTATGAATTATATATAATAATGTAAATTAAAAGTAAATTTAATCTTTGTTTTTAAGCCCATATTTTAAAAGGAAACATTTCAGAATCCAAAACAAATTGAATATTTAAAAAACCTTGAATATAGGACCACACTGAGATGAGGCAGAATGATTCTGCAACAAAAATCTACAAATTTATAGCACAATAAGACCACATGCTCAATCACACACACAGCAGGGTATAATCTACTGCCAAGCCACGAAAATTCATCCACAAAGATCAGCAGCAATATCTGTTTATGTAACACAAGCAGATTATGCAAAGGATGTGCAGCATGCTTGCAACAAAATCAGCTGCAAAAATTATAGAGGTAGATTGCAATTGCTTCTGGACCGTCCATAAAGTATAATGTCCAGGCTGTCCACACTTACTCTGCACTGACATTTTAAAATGTCAGTACAGAGTAAGCAGCTTGTAGGTGATTGTGCTGCTGTGGGGTAGTTGGGAGTCAGACCCAGCTGACTTCCCACAGAGAATATTGCTCAAGGATAAAAATTAGAGAAGCTGGGTGTTTGCTCCAATAGGTAGTATTGTAGAGAAAGCAACTGCTCAGACAAACAGTAATGGGATCCCCTTGTGGACTATGCAATTGAGCATAGTACCACAGAACAGCTGCCACTCTTGAACGGAACACCTGCCTGGCATGTGATGAATAGATTATAAAGCAGAGGAAAGTAGGGGTCCATGGTGTTGTCCAGTGTTGGTAAAACCACCTTGTTTATTACTGGTTAACTTAAAAGCATAATAAAAACAGCTGGGAAAAACTAGAAATAAAAATTCAGAAAGATTTCGAACAAACCTGTTTTTGGATCTTCCTTGGGATCCTAGAGGACTCTCCAGACCACAGTTCATAATAAATTAAAGATTACATTAAAAAATACTCATACTTACCACATAACTCACCATTCCGATCATCCTCATTGCTCATGGTGTGTCAATCGGTTCTCTGCACCTCCATCACACCGCATTACTATTGTTCACTCAAGGCAAGGACTACTGGTTGTGAGCAGGCTATGAAGGTCACTGTGAATGCGCAGTGAACTCGTGGGGTCTGCTCACAGCCAGAAATTACAGTCTAGAGTGAACACCAACTTGTGACTTCCAGCCGCAGGCCCTGGAGATTACTGCGCATATGCAATTACCTCCAAAGCCTGCTCACGGGTGATAATGATGATGTAGACTGAATGCCAGGCCAGAGATGCAACACAACGAACAGGACAACAGAAAGGGAGCAGCAGGAGCAGCCTGTCATACCTCACTGACAAAATCACCACTCATGCCATTAAGGCTAAGTTCACACGTTGCGGAATTGCCGCGGAAATTTCCGCGGCAATCCCGCACTTCTCCCGCAGGAAATACGCACGTTTTTTGTGTGCTGATTCCCGCCAGAATAATAGCGTTTTGCAAGCGTAATTAGCTTGCAGAATGCTAGCGTTTTCCTAGCGATCTGTAGCATCGCTTGGAAAACTGATTGACAGGTTGGTCACACGAGTCACACATAGTGTTTGACAAGTGTGACCAACTTTTTACTATTGATGCCGCCTATGTCGCATCAATAGTAAAAAGATCTAATGTAAAAATAATAAATAATGATATTCTCACCTTCCGGCGGCCCCCGCAGCCTTCCCGCCTTCAGCGACGCTCCCGGCAACTCCGGTCCCAAGGATGCTTTGCGGCAAATCACACCGATGACGTAGCATCTCGCGAGACCGCTATGCCATCTGGGTGATTCTCGCAAAGGACTCTTGGGACCGGAAGTTGCCGGGAGCGTCGCTGAAGGCGGGAAGGCTGCGGGGGCCGCGGGAAGGCTGCGGGGGCCGCCGGAAGGTGAGAATATCATTATTTTTTATTTTAATTATTGTTTTACCAGGGATATGGTACCCAGGGCCTGGAGGAGAGTCTCCTCTCCTCCAGACCCTGGGTACCACCGCACATGAACCGCTTACATTCCGCAAAATTAATGAACATGTTGCTATTTTTCCGCAAAGCGTTTTTTTCGCGGAAAAAAACGCAACATGTGGCCAAAACATGCGGAATCAATTAACATGTATAGGATGCTTAATGCTTGCGTTTTTATCGCGTTTTTACCGCGGAAAACCGCGGAAAAACCGCGAAAAAAACGCAATTATTCCTGATCGTGTGCACTTAGCCTTATGCTGCACCTTGCCCAATGTCCAAATCTCTACACCTCTGTTGTGCAGAATCTACAGTCCGGTGTTCACTCTAGGCCAGGACTTCCTGCATGTGCAGCAAATGAAAAAAGTGTAGACAGTGTCCAGTCTAAGGTGAAATAAATAAAAAAGAAAGCTGAACTTTTATTACGCCAAAGCAAATATAAATACAATGTTTTGACCACAAGTGAATCTTTCTCAAGTACATACAATACACAAAATGGCGGACCTATATAGTGTGGTGGCTGAACACACCAATCATCACGTAGACCAAGCCCACCACTATTAAACATACATTTTATGCATATTATACATAAAAAATATACCCAATGTGTATACAGATCAATAATATATATTCATATAATACGAAAGAAAGATGTCCCTATAACTGATATAAATTATTATTATTACTATAGATTTTTATAGCGCCATTTATTCCATTGCGCTTTACATGTGAAGAGGGGCAAATATAGACAAGTACAGTAAACATGAGCAATACAAGGCACACACAAGTACAGAAGGAGAGAGGACCCTGCCCGCAAGGGCTCACAGTCTACAGGGATGGGTGAGGATACACTAGGAGATCGTAGAGCTGGTCTTGCGGTGGTTCAGTAGACTGAAGATCACTGCAGGTTGTAGGCTTGTCGGAAGAGGTGGGTCTTCAGGTTCTTTTTGAAGGTTTCCATGGTAGGCGCGAGTCTGATGTGTTGGGGTAGAGAGTTCCAGAGTATGGGAGAGGCATGGGAGAAGCTTTGTATGCGGTTGTGGGAAGAAGAGATAAGAGGGGAGTAGAGGAGGAGATCTTGAGAGGATCGAAGGTTGCTTGTGGGTATGTACCTGGAGACCATGTCACAGATGTATGGAGGAGACAGATTGTGGATGTCTTTGTAGGTCATGGTTAGGGTTTTGAACTGGAGCCTTTGGACGATAGGAAGCCAATGAAGGGCTTGGCAGAGAGGAGAGGCTGGGGAATAACGGGGAGACAAGTGTATTAGTCGGGCAGCAGAGTTCAGGATGGATTGGAGTGGTGCCAGAGTGCTAGAGGGAAGGCCAGAGAGTAGGAGGTTGCAGTAGTCGAGGCGGGAGATGATGAGGTCATGCACTAGTGTTTTTGTACTTTCATGGTCAAGGAATGCACGGATCCGGGAAATATTTTTGAGTTTGAGACAGCAGGAGGAGGCAAAGGTTTGGACATGTGGCTTGAAAGAGAGGGCAGAGTCGAGAATCACTCCGAGGCACCGAGCGTGCGGGACTGGGGAAAGTGAGCAGCCATTGACGTTAATGGACAGGTCTGGTGGGGGGGTAGAGTGAGATGGGGGAAAGATGATGAATTCTGTTTTGTCCATGTTCAGTTTTAGAAAGCGAGCAGAGAAGAAAGCAGAAATAGCAGACAGACATTGTGGGATTTTGGTCAGTAAGGAGGTGCGGTCAGGTCCAGATAGGTAGATCTGCGTCTCGTCAGCGTAGAGATGATATAAATCACATAACTTGTCTGTATTCAATACAAAAATTCACCAATTCTATGTGAGCATAGTCGTCCTGACAACCCAGATCCAATCCCAATCTTCCAGGTCATGAATAAACATACAACCTAATAAATTAGCTAGCACCAGAGCATACCAGTGACAGGTCAATAGGCGGTGTGTCATCCCATCCAATCACAAGAATGCATCACAGTGTCATGACAACCCGGCTGAAATCGCATACCACACTCTCTGCCTGTAAACCCCGCTTCACAGGGAAGGAGAAGTGTGCACCCATCTCATCGCAATCGCTGTTATGTGACTGCAGCTACAATGATGTCAAAGGGATGTGCACATCGGCCATATGGTCAGCCAATCCTGGCTCTGACTTCTTAAAGGGACAGCAACCAACACTCCCACAGAGCGCAATGGGGGAATGTGTATGTGACATAGGCAAAAAGAAGAGAAAAAGGAAAGGAAAAAGTATAAAAGGAAAAAGGGAAACTTAGAAAGAATAGAAAGAGGAGGAAAAGTGAAGGGGAATCACGATGGGAGAAGAAAGATCATAATAATGACAATATGTAATAAATTGTAAACCAACAGCAAAGTAGTTGGTCAGTCATATCACACATCTATCCCCATCACTTTTCCAGAGGAGAGACCATCATCTGTACAAAAAACACAGAGAGAGCAAAATTAAAACAAATACTCATGAAAACGCCAAGAGAATAGTATTCAAGTCAGACAACTATTTAAATTAAATTCTACGTTTAGACCTTTAGGTTGTAATCTATCCAATTCAAAAATCCATTTTAGTTCCTTTCTTTTCAAAAGTTTAAGTCGGTCACCCCTTCTTTTTTTAAACATGGACACTGTCGATCACTTTATATCTCAGCTGATTCTCTGAATGCCTGTTCTCCGTAAAGTGTTTAGGAACAGGCAATTCAGTGAGTCCTGTCTGGATAGTGCTTATGTGTTTGGAGATATGAGCCTGTCCACACTGTTAAAATTACCAATACCTGGTTTAAAAGCAACAGTATCACTGTGCTTGATTGGCTAGCAAATTCTCCTGACCTTAAAGGGAACCTGTCACCCCCCCGGGCGTTTTCATCCCATGTCCTGCGTCGGATGTGCTGATCATTTTCCTGTGGAGGGACTGGGAGAAGGGGACAGGCGCAGCTAAACATGTTGACTGCGCAGTCGCAAGATTCCCAGCCCCGCAATGTGAACACATGATAACACACTGCTGGGAGTGATCTGGTGCCTGAAAAAGACGCAGGCGCAATAGCCTTCTGTCAGTCCCCGGGCAGCACGTACTGCGCATGCCCGAGGACTGATCCAAGAGCGCAGGCGCCCGAGAGCTGTTTAATCAAAGACAAACAACTCAGGAGGTGGGGCTGTGATGCTGAATGGGGGTGATGGATGGATGGGAGGAGGATTACAAGGAGACAGACGCCAACCTATGGGACACAATTATGGTATGGGGACATATGTTTAAATGGAAAAAAAAATTCAGCTCCACGATAAAGTAAAAAAAAGCAATTCTTTATTCACTTGATATTTCAAGCATAGAGGATAAAAGTATCAGCATAGATAGCAGCAAGTAATGCGTTATCAACGAGTTTCAGGTTTCGCAGCACCCTTAGTCATGATAACAAACATTATACGATACAACACTTATATAGTGAAGTTTAGGTGAACACACAAGTGAAACAATTAACATCATTAATTAACACAAGTGACAGGTGAAAACAGGCTTTTTTTTCACTTTATCGTGGAGCTGGATTTTTTTTTCAATTTTGCCATGTTTCACGTTCTGACACAACGGTTCTGTGCTCCGATTCCTGGGATGTCATACTGGTGAGCTGGACTTTATTTCATTGACATATTTTTAAAACTCTATATTTCAGCGTTGCAGGGGACAAGAAAAAAAAGAGCCACTTTCACAGAATGCAGCCTTAGTGCTGCTGAAGGTGGCTCCTTTACTTAAAAATGCCCAGGGGGGTGACAGGTTCCCTTTAACCCCATGGAGAATCTATGGGGCATTGTCAAGAGGAAGATGGCAGACACCAGACCCAACAATGCAAACGAGCTGAAGGCTGCTATCAAAGCAACCTGGGCTTCCATAACATCTCAGCAGTGCCACAGCTTGATCGCCTCCAGGCCAACATTTCAGATTTTGAAATAATTTTTGCAGCTGGTGTCATAAAACATTCTAATTTACTGAAATATAATGACTTTTGGGTTTTCATTGGCTGTAAGCCATAAACTTCAACATTAACAGAAATAAACACTTGAAGTAGATCACTCTGTTTGCAATGACTGTATATAATATGAGTTTCACTTTTTGTATTGAAGAACTGAAATAAATTACCTTTTTGATGATATTCTAATTTTGTGAGAAGCACTTGTATGTGCATGTTTCTCAGCATAATAGAAATCAGAGGAACTTGTCTCTATTTTATATAATATCCAAAAAACAGGCAGCACTCCATAGATAAATGTAGATAGTGGATTGAGGAAGGCTCATGGAGCCGAAACGTTGCCATAATATGTGGGTTTAATAAATATCCACTATCTACATTTATTTATGGAGTGCTGCCTGTTTTTTGGATATTGAAGTTGGCAAGTATTGGATTATTGCTGAAGAGGATTTACACCAAATTGTTACCATTTTTCTATGCTGCTCCAGCTTTTCTCTTATATATTTTATATAATATCTATATAAAACCATCGATGTGTGTTCATATTCATAATATCCCAGTAGAGTTCAGTAACTAATTTGAATACATGGTATACACAATAAAATAAACAGTCATTTCCATGGGATGCCTTTTAATCTGCTAATATGTTGTTCCACTGAGTAGTGGAAACAGCAAATTATATGCAAGAAAGCAATCTCACCTGCTGTGCCACTAAGCTCTGGATCGTAAGAAAAGAATAACATGACTAAACAGTCAAATATGTGACCTATTTTCAACTTGAATATATTTAAGAAGCCTATTCTAGGTATTTTAATATGGGATAGTGAAGAAAAGATAGAAAGTATATCTGCAGACTTCATTGCTCATCATATTCTTTGATTCCACCGTTGGTAGTCAAAGGAAAATCTAGTGTCCATTCAAAAGGCTAGATGGAAGAATGGTAGAAACCCTTACAAGAAATTATTTGCATCTCCAATGCCCAAAAAGTTGGGATGCTATGTCAAAGGCAAAGAAAGCAAGAATGCATGCTGTCAGTATTATCCTGCGCCGGTGGCAGGACCGTCAGGTGCGTGACCACAAGTTTGTGATTTGCATACATGTGGTCACGTGCTGATGGGCGCTTGGAATGATACGTCCCCCTGGCAGAACATGTTAAATGTTGCTGTCAAAGATTGCTCCACTCGCAGCTGTTGATGGCTAAATAATACAGCCATCATCTGGCAGAAAAGACGCAAGCTGGGAGAACTAGCTCACATAGAAGTCAGGGAGCCGGCATATGACTTACCAGCATATCATATATCTGTTAAAGCAACACTCCAGCCTTTTTATTTACTTCACACCTGGAGTGGTATCACTAATATATATTCCCTGCCTGTAGTCGAATGCTTACCAGCTGTTGTTGTCTGCTATTCTCTGTGCCGCTACATTTCTGTCCTACTAGTTGTGACTGTCCCAGTTTTGCTGGGCGAAGTGGAAGTCACTTCTCAATGTAAATCTACGAGAGCCAGGACTTACATTGAGAGCTTGTGACTATTAGCTGTGACTTCCAGGCAGTCAGGAACTGCAGTCACAAGATGGAGGAGCGGGACTGAAGCGGTGCCAAGAAAAGCAGATGACAATGACTGGTAAGTATTTTACTATGGGCAGAGAATCAGACAATAGTTACACCACTCTGGCAGTGAAATAAAAAAAAACTGCCAAAGTGATGCTTTAAGTACATTTATTTTCCAAGCATACCCTATACTGAGGTAATGTAGTTTACGTTTCATATATTTAATGTTTGCATACATCTTGGCGCACAAATTGGGCTGCTGGAGTTTTAGATTTGTGTTTATTGTAGTCACTGAAGCTTGCCACTGTTCACACTTGAGTCATTCCATTAGGACATGCCTGTCAGATTTGTATTTTTTTGTATCACAGTTTAGTGATTGGAAAGGATTGGTAAATATGAATATTTAGTAAATCCATTGTCCAAAAATGTACATACAGGTTAACCACCCACTATATAAATTGCAGACATTATTAACAATATATTAAATGCAAAATGTGATGAAAAGTTGAAATATTCCATTGTAGTTCTGGAATTAAATACACAGTTTACATACTGAGAACATTCCATGTGTGGAACTTTTTGGAAAGGGCTAAAAATGTACATTCATTCTAAACCACTGCTCATCATACAATTGAATAATTTATATATTATTGCATTTTTATTACCCAGAAATGCACATTCCTATATTGAGTGCACCTCTGGGTTGATAAATCAGTCACTTGAAAGTGGAAGGCGAGAACTACTTTCGGCTACCTCCGGGGACACATTAATATTCTTTCTGTAGTGTAAAAATCTGAAAGTCCACCTAAAATACATGAAATATTCTCATAAAGACATCTATTTCCAACACTTCATTTTATAAATGTTCCCACCAAATACAATCTTATTTTTGACATTTATAAGACTGACGGCAAAAAAAAAACAAAGCTGTGCTAAATGCCAAAGTCTAAATGCCGGTAGCTGTCATAGAGTTGTTCTTATTTCAGATTGCATGGATTTAGCATATAATACATCTCAATGAAAGCAATAAGCAAACTGCTCTCATTGCTCTGCCGATAACAAGTTTTGTACCCCAGTTTTGTTAGCCCAGATTGTTAGCATTTTTGCCTCGGTTTTTCGCGAAAACGCTGCAAAAACGCTTACCCAACACAACTCATTACAGTATATCCTATAGGATTCCGCAATGCTGTGCACATGCTGCGTGTTTTTCCATGGCCAAATCGCATTGTGGAAAAATACGCAGCATGCTCATTCTTTTTCCGGAATCGCGGCAATTCTGCCGCCATAGGAATGCATTGAACCGCTTACTTTCCACATGTGGCTGTGCCCACCATGCGCAAATAAGCTGTTCATGTGCGGATGGTACCCAAGGTCTGGAGGAGAGGAGACTCTTCTCCAGGCCCTGAGTACCATATCCCTGTTAAAATAATAATTAAAATAAAAAATAATGATATTCTCACCTTCCGGCTGCCCCCGCAGCTTTCCCGCCTCTCAGCGACGCTCCTGGCCAATCCCGTTCCCAGGTGTCCTTTGCCACAATGACCCCAGATGATGTAGCATCACGAGAGACCGCTACGTCATCTGGGGTCATTGTCGTAAAGGACGCCTGGGAACGGAATTGGCCGGGAGCATCGCTGAGGACCAGGAAGGCTGCGGGGGGCCGCCGGAAGGTGAGAATATCTCAATTTTTTATTAACATTATGCCGCATCAATAGTAAAAAGTTGGTCACACTTGTCAAACACTACAGATCGCTTGGAAAACGCTAGCATTCTGCAAGCTAATTATGCTTGCAAAATGCTAGTTTCTGGCGGGAATACGCATACCAATAAAAATGCATATTTCCCGCGGTAGAGAAGTGCCGGATTGCAGCTGAAATTTCCGCAGCAATTCCGCAACATGTGCACATAGCCTTAGATGTAGCATGTAGCAGAGCTCAGAAAGCTAACCCCGCCCACACCACTCAGTCACAGCTTTCTGTGCACATCTATCTAATGACAGGGAGCTGCTTATCACAGGAGGTGGTGAACAGACTCGGCTTTGGTGGCCAGCCTCAAGGACGTTGTAATGGTAACGTGAATCAGGGGCGGGCACAGTGGTTAAGCGCAGGAGTGAGAATAATAGGGTCATGGGTTCCCTGAAAGTTTACTGGCTCTGCTTAAATGGCAAGCCAGTGCATGCCGCCCCTTTATGGCTGTCTGTCCTGGTGCTGTATGTCAGACAGCTGGGGATATCACAGTACTTGGGAATCCCAATGTACTAGCACTTCACCTGACTCCTACTGTGACTGATTTAATCGTGTTATTTAAAATAAAGCTGTGGCCATTTTGACAAGCAAAATAATGTGTTTTGTGTATTTATTCTAGAGCGTAGGTTTACTGTAGTTATGGTTGTTTTAAGATGGCGTGGAGGTCCGTCCCATATCCAAAAGTCATGACTTTGAATGGCAGTACATCTCACGTTTAGTATAGTGTTTATATGCCGCCTCGCCGCCACCACCACCAGTTTTATGCCGCACCCCCGACCTTCTGTTTCTTCCCCATTATCCCATAGAATGTAAGTCCGCAAGGACAGGGTCCTCTCCCCCCTGTACCAGTCTGTCATTGTAAATTTGTTTACTGTAAACGATATCTATAACTTTGTATGTAACCCCTCTCATGTACAGCACCATGGAATTAATGGCGCTATATAAATAAATAATAATAATAATAATGTGTTAGTTTTTTATGATTGTTAGCATTACAGTAGATCTTATAGAAATGGTCACCAATTTATGCATTCATTCATTTTTATTAAAGACGTAAAGTTTGATTCAGCTTCATCCTGATTAACAGTTGTACATTTTATAAGTCTCTTGATGGTTTGCTCAGTGCTGTATAGTGAACATTAAAACAGACAGTAATGCCGCACATTCCAATAAACTATATACCTGCCCTATAAACAAAGCGCTCTGGTACTACACAGTGGTGTAAATGTGAAGTAGTGTATCATCTTGATTGTGCTTTTATTACATTGCTAATGCAGTTCTTAGATAGCATGATTTATTAGAAATAAGATGTTTTACTTCAGAGTGGAGCTGCGGCACGAAATTAAATGACACAAGATTAAAAAAAATGGAATTAGGAGCACAAACGCTTCAGCTGAATGATGAAGGTGAGAGAGTAAAGAAAGGTATATGCGAAATTATGCATTCCGAGGTGGCTGTAACTATGCACAAGACATAAGAAAACAGAACCTTGCAGTAAAGGAAAACTGGGAGATAAAAAGAAAATGGATGGCTCAGAGCAAACAAAGCTACAAATGGAAAACAGGCCTGGGTATTTGTTTAATAGAGATAGAATACACCAGATAAAACTACAAAAGTGAGGACAGACATAAGATAGGACAAGGTTGAATGAAAGAATGGAGAACTATTCCCAGCAGATCACAATGCAGATCTCTTCGCTATCCCTATATATTTTCAATTTAAAAGCCTGACAGTAATTTACAGCGGCTGAGAGGTGTCCCACAACTTGAATAAATCTTTCTTAATTTCATGTTTGTATGGGATATCATAATGTCACAGGAAAATCCGCTTTGTTTCTTTAAACATCATTTTTTTTATAAACAATGCCACTTTTTAGATTAGATTTTAGTCTTTCTATGGTTTACTAATGTAATTGATATATTTATGTGCAAATAAGGATTAGGGAGGTCTTCTTCATTTTGTAGCTGAGATATGCTACAGCATAGCAATTTTCTAATCACCCCTAAGGAAGTCAGATTGGTAAATTACACACCAACTATGAGGATCCGAGATGCATAATAAAACAGGTCTGCAATGTGCTGGCAGTATAACTAATAAATGTACAGTTCACGTAAAACC
>JARQOD010000005.1:170843108-171036595 GCA_033576555.1 Oophaga sylvatica
AAATATCTGTGAAGTTAACTATGTATATTTGTTCCATATTTAATTTGACCTTGGCTGATCTATAAAACGTCTGCTGTTTAGGTTAATGTTTAATCACACATTAATGATCGTGTATCACTGAAAATTCTGCAATTAACTAAGTTTTAATTTAAAAAAAAAACGTTGTTTGAAATGATCATGCACCACAGTGTAGGTACGTCAAAGGATTGATTTAGTTAATTGTTGTTCAATAGATTAATTATTTAACTGTTAAAAAAAGTAAGGAATGATATATATGCCTTTCAGTGTTACAGTGCAAGATTTACTAGTATGTACAGTATGTATTCTTTGAAAGGTGAATCTAAAATGCATAGCACTCATTTTTCTGCTATGTTAGGTGCATTTCATTCGTCCAACCATAGTTTTCAAATTGTCTCTTCAGAGAGGACTAGAACTCTAGTGCCACCTATTGGAAGTTGCAATCCTAAAAGTTAATATCGACCCCTTAATGAGCCTTGCCACTTGACTTAGGATAAATATAAAAACCAAAATCTCAATTTGCAGACACTGTGTTCCAGGGTACTTGTCATGATCCAGACTGGGTTTTGAGTCCTGTTTTCCCTTTTCCCTGTCAGGTCATATCAGGGGTTAACCTTGCTCAGCCTCAGTCTGGGTTCAGGTTGGCTGTTTATCAATGCTGCTTCCTGTAGGCGGTGTTGGTTATAGTTTTTGCCTAGGGCTGCTGTAGCTGACTCTGATTGCTCTGAGTTGTCCTCCTGCGTTTGCTGTCTGAACTTGTGTCTCTGTTTTCCCCCTTTCCTGTATTGACTCAGTGTTTCCCTTTAGTGTATTAAGATAGTTATTAAGGTTGAAGGAAGACTTTAAGTCCATCTAGTTCAACCCATATCCTATCCTAATCTGCCCTAACATGTTGATCCAGTGGAAGGCAAAAAAATACCCATGTGGTAAACAGTAAGCTTTACATTGGGGAAAAAAATTCCTTCCCGACTCCACATACGTCAATCAGACTAGCTCCCTGGATCAACGCAATATCTAGGAAACTAGTGTATATAACCTGTAATATTATACTCTTCAAGAAAGGCATCCAGTCCCTTCTTAAATTTTAGTAGGGAATCACTAATTACAACATCATACTGCAGAGAGTTCCATAGTTTCACTGCTCTTACAGTAAAGAATCTGCGTCTGTGATTATGCTTAAACCTTTTTTCCTCCAGACGTAGAGGATGCCCCCTTGTCCCCGTCACAGGTCTAAGAGTAAAAAGATCATTAGAAAGGTCTTGGTACTGTCCCCTCATATATTTATACATTGTAATAAGATCACACATAAGCCTTTGTTTTTCTAAACTAAATAACCCGAAGTATAATACCCTCCCTTGGTATTGCAGACTCCCCCAGTTCTCTAATAACCTTGGTCACTCATCTCTGCACCTGCTCCAGTTCAATTATGTCTTTCTTATACACCGGAGACCAGAACTGTACACAGTATTCTAAGTGTGGTCGCACCAGTGACATGTATAGGGGTAAAATTATGTTCTCCTCATGAGCATCTATGCCTCTTTTAATGCATCCCATTATTTTATTTGCTTTTGCAGCAGCTGCCTGACACTGGCCACTAAATGTGAGTTTGTCATCCACCCATACACCCAGGTCTTTTTCAGTGACAATTTTGCCCAGTGTTTTACAATTAAGCACATAATTATACATCTTGTTTGTTGTACCCAAGTGCAAGACCTTACATTTATCCCCATTAAAGCTCATTTACCATATATCAGCCCAAGCTTCTTGTTTACATAAATCCTCCTGTAATATAAAATTTTCCTCCTCTGATTACCCTGCAGAGTTTAGTGTCATCTGCAAAAATTGAAATACTACTCTGTATGCCCTCTACATGGTCATTAATAGATATGATCTCCCGGTTTTGACTTGGCTTGTATCCTGACCTGCTTCTGTCTTTTGTCTTTTGGCTTATCCACTCCTGACTGCTACTGACCTTCTCGGCTTGCCTCTGACCCTGAGTTTGTTTATTCTGTTTTGTACTGCGCTACAGTGTGTTGCTTGACTCGGCCTGTTTGACTAATCTGCTGCCACCTGTGGTAGCCTTGCTGCTGCATTACAAGCCTGCTCTGTTTAGGTGCAGTTCTGCGTTCCCTACTGCCATCTAGTGGAACCTGCACCTATCTGCATTACATTGCAGCAGCCTGACATTACTTACCCTCATCAGCGCAAAGTGTGAGATCTGGTTTGGCTGGTTGAGAGGCGTCTGACCGGGATCCAAGGAGTAATGCTTCTCTGTTCTATAGGTGGCACTAGAGTTCTAGTCCTCTTCCTCTCTCAAGAGACGATTTGCATATTTCCCAGAGGAGCATTGCAACGCATAAAACTCTCCTGTTTGTCATGTCATTCTCCGGAAGGAGAAACAATACCCCTCAGATAGCATTTTTTTCAACACACCTGAATCTCATATATGTATGCAAAAAATGGCAGATAAGTACCACAACCATTTACCAGTACATACCATGGCCACGCCTGAACACTGCTCTCTCCATTGAAATCTGCAGTGTCAAAAGGTGCAGTGTCAAGAGCTGCTTCTGTCATTCTTTCATTAATCAAAACTGAAAGCAGACTGTAATAATCACTTTGACTGGGGCTATTTTTTTTCTAATAAGGGCTCCACATAAAAGTGTGTAGGCTTGTCTGATATTTATTCAAGTGTCGGATAAAAATCACCAATATAAGTCTAGGGATATGTGCAAAAATTAGATAGCACTAAGATGTAATCCAAATGATGTTAATTTTTCATGAACAGTTTCATACGTGAAGATTGAGAAACCTCCATCTGTTTTATTTTTAAACTGATGGAACTCTGACCAAATTCTGATGGTAAAAACTGAACAAAATTTGATGGTACTTTTGATAGCAAAAGCACTGATAAAACTTTCTAGCAAGAGAAAAGCACTGACATCCAAATGAGCCTTGAGTCCGATTTTACATGAAATACTGATAGAGCAAATGACAAATTGTGCTTTTAATCTAAGTCATTACCCAGTAAAATATTTTGGTAGTCAAGAAACTGCTTGTTTCTATCTTTTACGCAGATACAGTTTGTAAATCGTCGTCAGTTGCAGCACACTCCTGTTGTATGAAATTGTCCCACCTGGTACAGGGACCTAACCAGTTCCATTATCCGGAGCCAAGGGAAAAATCCAAAAATACAAATAAAAAAGCATACAGTTTTTTTCCAGTACAGAAATACATGCAGGTTCATTGATACCCCAGTGTCATATAAAGTGTTATGCCCAATGGTGGCTCACGTGGATTTCTGGACCCACAGGCCACATGCCTGCCCACTGTGCCCAGGAATGGGCATAGCTAAGCTGCTCCCAGGTTTTCACTGGAGCTCCTGGGCTGCATGTAGCCACCAGAGTGCACTCCTAGGCAGATACCGATACTTCAGAGGCTGACCCCAGGGGTCAGTTTCTCTGACACTATTTAAAGACTAGGATTCTGTTCAGACTAGTAAGTTAAGTTCTGACACCTCTACAGAATGGTGAATGACATGGATTCGGGCTATGTACAGACTTGGCTGATTTATAAACAGTTCTAGCAGGCCGGATAGAAATGGACCAGGGGAGCAGTTTTAGGCACTGACCACACATGGACCAGTGGAGCATGTTCAGGCGCTGGCTGTACATGGACCTGGGGACCAGGTTCAGGCCCTGGATGCACATGGACCAGGGGAGAAGGTTCAGGCATGGCGCACAAGGAACAGGGGTTCGGGTTCAGGACTATGGCCATACCGGGACCAGAGATGTGGTTCAGGACACTGGCCACACTAGGACCAGGGATTTGGGTTCAGGATGCTGGCCACACAGAGACCTGGGGAAAGCACTAGTAGGAAAACTACACACTAATGAATATTGTTGCTTTGGCGACTGCCTAAGGAGGAGGGAGTCTTTTATTCAAGATACTTCCCAGCTATTGGCTGGGAGCCATCTTGCAGGTGTATTCTGCTACTAAATGCCTCCCAGCCATTTGCTAGGGATATTTTACTATGTGCACACGCTGCCCCTTTAAGAATGGGGGAGCACACGCTCGCGCACACTAGGCGTACTGCCAAGAAGTGCAGTGAGTACAAGCAGGAGACATGCCAACAGAAGGGGACCATGCCATGGGGCCAAAGCAGTGAGTATGCCAGCGTCAGTTCATAGAAGAGGAAACGGAACCATGGAGAGGAGCTGGCAATAGTGTTACAATTCCACCTTTTGCTCCCCTCTTCTTCCAAGCCCATGATGACTCTCTGCAGAGAAGTTGGAGACCGACACCTCTTCACTGACTCCCATGACTTCTCTTCAGAACCACAAGTTCTTCTGTCCACTAGAAGAAAAGTGGCATCTCTAACCATCTTTATGACTAGGATGCTTCTCTCCATCAAGCCATTCTCAGCATAGGATGAAGCAGGTGTAGTACCAGTAACTGGGCATGGGGAAGTCTCTCTCCATTCGTTGAGATTAGCTACCGCCCTGGAGGATTCAAGGACCAGCAGGAGTTGCTGCGCCAGATTGGTGGATTGCAGAGACTTTGAAGATGCCACCACCTTGACGTTCACTTCACTAGAACACCTAGAAACTGAAGATACCTCCTCAGGGTCTGTCTTCAGCCTTGTCTCCAAGTCGACACATCCACAAGGCAGGGAGGTTCCTGGGGGAAGATCATTGATACAATCGTCTTGACTGTGTAGGAACATCGCCTTCACTTCTCTTTGGAGATGCCAGTACACAGTGAGTCGGTGACTAGCAGACTTGGTGAGGAAGATGGCAACACAGATGACTGAGCTGGACATATGGGGACAAGACACCTCTTGGATGGAATAAGCTAGACAGCATGAAGACGGTGATCCTCTCCATATGTGCTACTCCTATCTGGAGCTCTGAAATGACTTGACTATTTTTTGGTAAGGCACGTTCTTCACCTGCCTACACCCTCACCGGATTCTGGAGCTGTCAGAAGGAAATCTGACACCGACTCTTCACAGCTTGCCGAACCAACTCTCCTGTGTAACTGAAGCTTCCACTTGCCACAGATACAGTCACAGTAATTAGTGGAAAGGGAAAACTCTTACAAAGGCCATCCTCTCCTACTGGTCCTAGGCATTGATCTTCTTTAGACTTCTCAGGACAGAGACCATCACGATGTTCCACACAACAGCAGCGATAGCTTAATAGCTTCTCATGACTGAGTCCAGGCTGCTACACAGCCAGTTCACTCCTCAATCTTCATGAGTTCTGCACGAGTAGCTGCTTTTACAGGCTGAGTAATAGGTGGTCTCTGAAAGGACAGAGCCAGATGTAATGGCTTCCTCATACGCATCATCTGTCTGGTTGTCTCCTGGAAGCTAGAAAGGAATTTGTCGAACAAGCTTCTGGGTTCAGCTTGCCAGAGACTTTTCAGAAGCCCACCAGGAAAGCCTGCATGTCCAAGTTGATAGGAGCCCCTTTTTCACACAAGTGGATGAGCCATACCAGGGCGTCTCCTGATAGTTAGGACATCAAGAATCCCACCTTGGCTAGAACAAATGAAAACTGCTGCCCGAAAAGTTCACTACTTCGGATCCCCATAGTAACCTGGTGGATTAGCCAGGATGGGTTCCACTCCAGAGGCATATGTTTTGGGTTGCTTGAGTACAGCCATAGTTACTGCAACTTCTGCTGATGTAACGGACCTCAGGGCTTCCAATCGGGCATCCAGTGTCTGCACACCGTACAAAATATTTTCCTGGCTCTACCGCTGGTAACTCAGCTGCCGACACAGCTCCAAGTGCAGGGAGGACTGGGGATCAGCAGGGCCCATTGTCAAAGCAAATTGTTATACCCAATGGTGGCGCATGTGGATTTGTGGACCTACTGTGCCACAGGACCAGGCTTGCTCAGGAAAGGGAGTAGATAAGCAGCTAACAGGTGTTCACTGGAGCTCCTGATGGTGGAGACAGACTGGGCTGCAGGTAGCCGCCAGGTACTACTCCTAGGCAGATCTCAGTACTGCAGTTTCGCTGACACTGATTAATGACTAGGACTCTGTTCAGACTAGTAAGTTTTGGCACCTCTACAGAACGGTTACTGACATGGATTCAGGTTACAATCAGACTTGGATGATTCGGAGACTAGTTCTAGCAGTTCAGATAGAAACGGACTGGGTGAACGAGGTTTCCGGAACTGTCCACACATGGACCAGGAAACAGGTTCAGTCACTGGCCGCATATGGACCAGGGGATCAGGTTCAGGGAATGGCTGCACCTGGACAAGGGGAGCCGGTTCAGGACTCTGGCTGCACATGAACAAGGGGAACAGGTTCAGGACTGTGGTCACACACAGACAAGGGGTTCAGGTTCACGACATTGGACACACCAGGACCAGGGATTCGTGTTCCAGACAATGTCCACACTGGGACCAGGGATTTGGGTTCAGGAAACTGCCCACACCGGGACCAAGGGACCACCCCAGTCACTAGTAGGATAAACTGCACACTAATGAATATTTTTGCTTTGGCAACTCCCTAAGGGGAAAGGAGTCTGTCATACAAGATGCCTCCTAGTTATTGGCTGGGAGCCATTTTGCAGGTGTATTCTGCTACAAAATGCCTCCCAGTCATTCTCTGGGGACATTTTACTATGTGCACGCACTGCTCCCTTAAAGGACGGGGGGAGCACATGCGCACACACTAGGCGTGCTGCCAGGAAGTGAGGCATGCACAAGTAGGAGACATGCCAGCAGAAGGTGACCGTGCCGTGGGGCCGGAGCAGGGAGTATGCCAGTGTCCCTGCATGGAGTGGGAAGAAGAACCATGCAGAGGCGCGTTTGATGTCTATAACCTCTATTTCAAGCCAAAGACACAGAACATGCTTCTGTCTGAAGCCATTTCTTTTGCAACCTATATTAAGTATCTGACTCTTCATGCAATGTGACTAAAAATGTACATTGGGAAGTGGATCAAATATTTTTCTTATTCATGTCTTGAACAGAATAAGACAAACATCTATTTTAAACCACTTCAAGCCTGTTCATTCAGGTGACCGTATTTCCCATGGAGAGCAGATGCATATTTGCATAGCGTGGTATAATAAACCTTTTACAAGAACATAATGTTTTTAACATCTGTTCCTGCAGTCTCTATTTTGTGTAATTATTCCTACTGTCATTCATGTGAAATTCTTTTGTATTTTTAAAATGTGATGGCTGTATGTTTTAAATAATTTGGGGAGGTGAAGACTCCAGTTAAACAAACCATTTCCTAAAGGCTTGAACAGTAATCAGTTAGTATAGTTAATAAATTGGTCTATTTTTTTGCTCATGTTTCACTTAAAGGTATGTGTTAATGCACTGGATTGCTGATTGTTGGAGGTCCCATGAGAGAGACACCTTGTGATCGACTTATAATTGGCAGCATTTTTTAGGGTATGTTCACATGGAGTTTATTTGAATGATAGTGCTTTTCATGAACATTTGTTTTTCCAAAAGCGTTTTCTTTTACCTGTTAGAAAAAGCATCATATAAATTCGTATGTATATTGTGGCAAAACACACATTTTTGGTATGGTTTTTATGACGGTCTTTTGTGTTTTTTGAATGGCCAAAACATTTTATTGCTATGCTATATACAGTTATTATCAAAAGTTTACATACCCCGGCAGAATATTTGCTTTTTTGGCCTTTTTTCAGAGAATATGAATGATAACACCAAAACTTTTTCTCTACTCATGGTTAATGGTTGGGTGAAGCCATTTATTGTCAAACTACTGTGTTTTCTCTTTTTAAAACATAATGACAACCCAAAGCATCCAAATGACCCTGATCAAAAGTTTACATACCTTGGTGATTTTGGCCTGATAACATGCACAGAAGTTGACACATGAGTTTGAATGGCTACTAAAGGTAACATCCTCACCTGTGACATGTTTGCTTGTAATTAGTGATGAGCGAGTATACTCGTTGCTCGGGTTTCCCGAGCACGTTCAGGGGATCTCCGAGTATTTTGGCGTGCTCGGAGATTTAGTTTTCGTTGCCTGAGCTGCATGATTTGCGACTGCTAGACAGCTTGAATACATGTGTGGAATGCCTGTTTGTTAGGGAATTCCCACATGTATTAAGCCTGTCTGCAAGTCGCAAATCATGCAGCTAAGACGACGAAAGCTAAATCTCCGAGCACGCCAAAATACTCAGAGATCTCCAGAGCATGCTCAGGGAGACCCGAGCAACAATGCTACTTGCTCATCACTACTTGTAATCAGTGTGTGTGTATAAAAGTTGAGTGAGTTTCAGGGATCCAGACAGACTCTTTCATCTTTCATCCAGCCACTGATGTTTCTAGATTGTGATTCATGGGGAAAGCAAAAGAAATGTCAATGGATCTACGGGAAAAGGTAGTTGAACTGTATAAAACAGGAAAGGGATACAAAAAGTTATGCAAGGAATTTACAATGCCAGTCAGCAGCTTTCAAACTGTGATTAACAATGTAAAATTAGGGGATCTGTAAAAACAAAACAACTGTTAGGTAGACCCTACAAAAATGTCATCCACAACTGCCAGGAAAATTGTTCGGGATTCAAAGAAAAACCCACAAATAACATCAGCTGAAATAAAGGACTCTCTGAAAACTAGAGGTGTGGCTGTTTCAAGATGCACAATAAGAAAAGTGGGCTGCATGGTTGAGTCAACCATAAGAAAGTCATTACTGCACAAATGCCGCAAAGTATCTCATCTACAATACACAAAACAGCACAGAGACAAGCCTCAAGCTTTCTGAAACAAGGTAATTTGGAGTGATGAGACAAAAATCGAACTTTTTGGCCACAATCATAAATGCTACATTTGGAGAATGGTCAACAAGGCCTATGATGAAAGGAACACCATTCCTACTGTAAAGCGCGGAGGTGGATCGCTGATGTTTTGTAGATGTGTGAACTGCAAAGACACAGGAAACTTGGTCAAAGTTGAAGGAAAGATGAATGCAGCACGTTATCAGCAAGTACTGGAGACAAATTTGCACTTATCAGCCCGGAAGCTGCGCATGGGACGTACTTGGACATTCCAACATGACAATGATCCAAAACAGAAGGCCAAGTTGACCAGTCATTGGCTACAGCAAAACAAAGTGAAGATCCTGGAGTGGCCATCTCAGTCTCCAGACCTCAATATCATTGAGCCTCTCTGAGGAGATCTCAAGCACGCAGTTCATGCTAGACAGCCTAGGAATTTACAGGAACTGGAAGCTTTTTGCCAAGAGTGGGCAGCTTTACCATCTGAGAAAATAAAGAACCTCATCCACAACTACCACAAAAGATTTCAAGCTGTCATTAATGTTAGAGGGGGCAATACACGGTATTAAGAAATGGGGTATGTAAACTTTTGATCAGGGTTATTTCGATGTTATGGGTGTTAGGGTTCGAGTTCCCACTGCTGCACAAGGGGAGTCTCGAACCAGTCCCGCTGCCCTAGAATACCGGCTTCTCTGGTGAGGAGATTGCTTGATTGCGTTGCTGTCTGCATGATCACGAACTGCTATCCGCACAGCAGTTATCTGTGTATCCCTGTGAGTCTAACAGGACACAGTCTTTTTCTCAGCGGCTCTGTGACGCAACAGGGTTCGCTTTATAACGCTGGTTCAGCGCCCTAGCGTTTTACTTTGTGGCTCACTGAAGTTAAGTGAGTTCGTACTTATCGCCATATAGCGCTGTGGCATTCCTATTAGCAGCTCTGGGGATTAACAGAGTTCGCACTAACTGCCACAGCGCGCTACGGCGTTTATTTATGCGACTCTGCGGGATAACAGAGTTCGCTACTTTCGCCATCTTACTAGCAGCGGGCTTCGCCTGCACGGTGGACCCGGGTTGTGAACGCACCTCTCTACAATATCTATTAGGTGCGTTCCGCAGACCTTAACAATGGGTTGTCATTATAATTTAAAAAGAGAAAACACAGTAGTTTGACAATCAATGGCTTCACCCAACCACTAACCATGAGTAGAGAAAAAGTTTTGGTGTTATCATTCATATTCTCTGAAAAAAAGCCAAGAAAGCAAAAATTCTGCTGGGCTATGTAAACTTTTGAGCACAACTATATTATAATTAAAAATGCAACAAAAAATACAACAAAACAATATCTTTTAGAAGTTGTTTTTATATGTAAATTTTTCAGCCAGAAAAAGCCACATAAAAAATATCAGAAATGTAACAGTCAATACGGACTTTTCAATTGCACTAGGCTAGGCTATATCACAGAGAAAGTTATTATCGTCTAATGAAATAATGGAGAACTGATCCTATAAAGAATGAATGTAGAGGAAATCAAGTATCTGACCTGCCACTCCATTTTGTTATTGTGAAAAGTGACCCATTTGGCATACAAATTCCCTGTTTTGGTGACTGGGACTAGCAGTGGAGTAGCTAGAGCCTGATTGGCCCTGGTGCAAAATTTGGACCTGAGCCCCAGTCTGCATGTTCTTCAGATGTATGGGCCTTTGTAGCATTATAGATCCTATAAAGACATACATGTTCACCCCCCATGTAATAATGTCCCCTTCCTATAACAATGTCCCCTTCCTGAGCCCTTTCCTATAATAATGTCCCCCCATCCTGCTCCCCCCAGTAATAATGTCCTCCGTCCTAAGCCTCTTCCTAGTATAATGTCATAGGAAAGATGTGTATCTTCGTACCGTGTTAGCCAGTAGATAGAAAAATATTTAGAGTTGAGAGTCCTCAGTGGTTGATACCTTTTAATGGCTAACTGAAAAGATGGTAACAAATTGCAAGCTTTCGAGACTACTCAGGTCTCTTCATCAGGCATAGACTAATACAACATCTGAAGAATCACATATTATATAGTATAATGTCATTCATCCTGGGCCCTTCTCAGTAATAATGTCCCCAATCCTGGGCCCTTTGCATTATAATGTTTTCGATCCTGGTATCATGTCCACCATCCTGGGTCCCTTCCTGGTATAATGCTGCCCATCTTGAACCTCTTCTGGGTAGAATGTTCCCCATACCAGGACCCTTCAAGTAATAATAGCCTCCATTCTGCCATTCTTCTGCAGCACTTTATAAAAAATAAACAATTTTTCTTAAATTTCCCCTCTCCCATGTTGCATGGCATCCTATTCTTTAGCTGGCACAGAGGCTGGCTACTAATGTCACTGCAGAGGGGTAGTGGCCCTGCGGCATTTTTAATCACAGAAGGGCCACTACCCCTACACTGAGATGAAGATTGTATATTGAGATGAGTGTATATGAGTTGGTGACTCTAGGTTAAGCACCTGTTCACATTTAGTTTATGTTTGGATGTGACAGTCAGTTTTTTAAATTTGTATTCATTAGCCTTCTGACTGAGCATGCCGCCTTTTAGCTGCAGGTGTTTTTAATCACAGCAGGGCCTCTACCCCTACACAGAGATGTAAATTTCAGCCTAAAGAAAGGATTTATAGGTTCCCATACAGATGAAGACTTTAGTCTAAGCGAGGATTGGCATTAGTTAGGACCTGGAAAACGAGATACGCCTTAACGTGGCTTCTAAGTACACATAAACTGGCCATTTTATGCGCTAAACTTTCTCAATTTTTCGTATTTCTAATGCAGTTCATTTTTATATTTCATATTTGCATGCAGTGGCGCTGCAGAGTGCTGCCTTATTTGTTTGAGTGTACATGAGTTGGTGACTTTAGGTTAAGCACCTGTTTACATTTAGTTTATGTTTGGCTGTGACAGTCAGTTTTTTTAAATTTGTATTTATTAGCCTTCTGACTGAGCACTCCGCCTTTTAGCCACAGGCGTTTTTAATCACAGCAGGGCCATTACCCCTCCTCAGAGATGTAGATTTCAGTCTAAAGAGAGGATTTATAGGTTCCCATACAGATAAAGACTTCAGTCTAAGCGAGGATTGGCATTAGTTAGGACCTGGAAAACGAGAAACGCCTTGATGTGGCTTCCAGGTACACATAAATTGGCCATTTTATGCGCTAAGTTTTCTCAATTTTTCGCATTTCTAATGCAGTAATGCAGTTCATTTTTCATATTTCATATTTGCATGCTATGGCGCTGCAAAGTGCGACCTTTTTTGTTTGAGTGTACTGTATATGAGTTGGTGACTCTAGGTTAAGCACCTGTTCATATTTAGTTTATGGTTGGATGTGAAAGTCATTTTTTTGAAATTTGTATTCATTAGCCTTCTGACTGAGCACTCCGCCTTTTAGCTGCAGGCGTTTTTAATCACAGCAGGGCCACTACCCCTACACAGAGCTGTAGATTTCAGTCTAAAGAGAGGATTCATAGGTTCCCATACAGATTAAGACTTTAGTCTAAGCGAGGATTGGCATTAGTTAGGACCTGGAAAACGAGAAACACCTTAACGTGGCTTCCAGGTACACATAAATTGGCCATTTTATGCGCTAACCTTCCTCAATTTTTTGTATTTCTAATGCAGTAATGCAGTTTATTTTTCATATTTCATATTTGCATGTGTTAGAGGTTGAGTTCCCGCTTCTGCACAGGGGGAAGCTCGAGCCATTCCCGCTGCGGTCCCCCATCCGTCTCCGGCCGCAGTGGAGTCTCCTCAGCAGAGACATCGGTCCCAGCGTCTTGCTCAGCCTAGTATTGTGCAGAGGTTTACTGCTGCCTCTCCAGGTTCTGCTATTGTGGCCAGTACTGGTCAGTGGCGAGCAGACGTCTTTAGGACTAAGTCCTGCGTTTCCCCTTCTGAGCATGCCCAGAGTAAGATCTCTCATTGGAGATCAGGGGTCACATGCTCAGGTACTGCAGCAGCTCCTATTGGTCCGCCAGGAAGGTCCTGAAACTACATGTGTTCTGAACAGTTTCTCTTTGGTCCTTTTCTGGCAGGCACTGTTGTTGCTGCTATAAAGGGATGTATGGCCATGCGGCCATGCGCTAGTATAAATTTCATTATGTGCTTTTCGCCAGTGTGATCATGCACGCATGTGATTAGGGCTCGGCTGAAATAAGCCCCTAGAATACCGGCACCTCCGGTGAGGAGATTTGTGTGCATGTGGTTAGGGCTTGGCTGAAATAAGCCCCTAGAATACCGGCTTCTCCGGTGAGGAGATTGTTTGATTGCGTTCCTGACTGCATGATCACGGACTGCTATCCGCACAGCAGTTATCTGTGTATCCCTGTGGAGTTAACAGGACACAGTACCTATCTCTGCGTTTCTACCTCAGCGACTCTGTGGTGTAACAGAGTTCGCTTATACCGCCATATAGTGCCACAGTATTTATATTTGCGACTCTGTGAAGTAACAGAGTTTGCCTATACCGCCATCTTACTAGCAGCAGGCTCTGCCTGCACGGTGGACCCCGGACTGCGAACGCACCCACTATTTATATTTATCTGGTGCACTACGCAGACCCTAACAGTATACTAGCGCCAGGGACTGGCTAGTAAAATGGCGGACGACCAGCGTCTGCAGCGGTATATCCAGCAGCTGGAGGGTAGGTTGGCGACTCTAAAGCGCACAACCTCAGCTGTGGATGTTACCGCAGTCGCTGTTCAGGCTGCTAGTGTGGCTGCAGACAGTTTGTCTTCTGCTACCTCTGCTCCGACTTTTTCCCGCCTCCCACTTCCAGATAAGTTTTCTGGTGACAGTAAACAATGTCGGGGTTTCGTCAGTCAGTGCTCCATACATTTAGAGCTTCTGGCTGTATGTTTTCCCACGGAGCGGGCGAAAGTGGGTTTTATCATATCCCTTTTGTCGGGCAGGGCATTGGAGTGGGCAGCACCGTTGTGAGAGCGCGATGATCGTGTAGTGCAGAGTGCTCCTCTCTTCTTGGATACTCTGAGACAGGTCTTTTTAGGACCTCGTGTCACCCACGATACGGCTCTCCAACTGTTGGCAATCACCCAGGGTTCATCTATGGTCAGCCAGTTTGCAGTCCAATTTTGGACTCTGGCCTCTGAGCTGGAGTGGCCAGATAAAGTCCTTATACCAGTGTACTGGAGGGGACTGGCAGACCATGTGAAGGACGCCTTGTCCACCAGGGAGATTCCCGCCACACTGGAGGAGCTCATTACCATATCTACCTGCATCGACCTCCGTTTTAACGAGCGGAGGTTGGAGCGGACCCAGTGTAGGCAGAGGTTCCGGCTGGCGCCCACCTTCGCCGGACCTCTTGAATCTTCCATTCAGGCGCCCAATTCCCCTGAGGCCATGGAGGTTTCTCGAGCGAGACCTAAGTCTCGGGCCGCTTGAGTACCTGTGACTTGTAATGTTTGTCAACAGTTAGGGCATTATGCTAATAAATGTCCACAACGGTTGGGAAGCGAACGCGTCTAGTAACCGTTGGAGGGGGTTCACTAGACACAGCAGTACACGCCTCCAAGTTGTCCTTTAAGGGGACAATCAATTTAGGCTCATCCACTATAACAGTTAAGCTTTGTGTGGACTCTGGAGCTGAAGGAAATGTCATGTCCTCTACCTTCGCTCTCCGCCACTATACCTCTGGTGATGCTCGCCAAACCCGTGACTGTTCAAGTAGTGAATGGGTCGACACTGCCTTCACAAATCATACATCAGACCATCTCTTTCACGTTATCTATGTCCCCGTCTCATCAGGAGATTATCTCACTCCTTGTCATTCCCGAGGGAATAGACGAGATATTGCTTGCGATACCCTGGCTCCGTTTCCATTCCCCACATATTGAGTGGATCTCTGGGAGGATATTGGGTTGGAGTGAGTTGTGTAAAGGCAGATGTATGAGGGAATGCTTTCAGGTGGCTACTACAGAGATGCCCGCAGATCTTACTTCCCTTCCCAAATACTTTTGGGCCTATGCAGACGTGTTCTCCAAGAAGGCTGCGGAGATCCTTCCGCCTCATCGTCCCTATGACTGTTCTATTGACCTCTTGCCCGGAGCAGAACCTCCTCAGGGACGAGTCTATCCCCTTTCTTTCCCGGAGACGGAGGCTATGTCTCAATACATTCAGGAAAATCTGGCAAGAGGATTCATTAGGAAGTCAGTGTCACCTGCAGGGGCGGGGTTCTTCTTCTTTCAGAAGAAGAATGGAGAGTTACGTCCATGCATCGATTACAGGGGTCTTAACGCCATTACCGTTAAGAATAAATACCCGTTGCCCCTGATTTCGGAGCTCTTTGATAGGCTACGGGGAGCAAGGGTATTCACTAAATTAGATCTGCGGGGTGCTTATAACCTGATTCGCATCCGTGAGGGGGACGAATGGAAGACGGCTTTCAATACCAGAGATGGGCACTATGAATATCTGGCGATGCCCTTCGGGCCCTGTAATGCCCCAGCCGTCTTCCAAGACTTTGTTAACGACATCTTCCGGGATATGCTTTCAACCTCAGTCGTAGTCTATCTGGATGATATTCTCATCTTCTCCCCAGATATTGACTCCCACCAGAAAGATGTCTGCAGAGTCTTTGACCTCTTACGGGCAAATTCTCTCTACGCTAAGTTGGAGAAATGTATGTTTGAACAGGAACCCTTACCGTTCCTGGGCTATATCATCTCTGCCCAGGGACTGGCTATGGATCCTGCCAAACTACAGGCGGTGATGGACTGGCATGAACCCTATTCTCTGAAAGCGGTGCAGCGCTTTATGGGGTTCATTAATTACTATAGTCAGTTTATTCCCCACTTTTCAACTTTGGTAGCTCCCTTGGTAGCCCTCATCAAGACGGGAGCTAATCCAAAATTGTGGTCAGAAGAGGTCTCCAAGGCCTTCTCTTCTATTAAGTCCCATTTTGCTAGTGCTCCCATCCTACATCACCCCAATGTTGATAAGCCCTTTATTTTAGAGGTGGATGCCTCATCCGTTGGTGCTGGAGCAGTCCTCTTCCAGAAGGATGCTCAAGGTCCGAAGCATCCTTGCTTCTTTTCCAAGACCTTCACACCAGCGGAGAGGAATTATTCCATCGGGGACAGGGAGTTGCTAGCAATGAAGTTGGCCTTCTCTGAGTGGAGACATCTGTTTGAGGGGGCCCACTTTCCCTTCCAAGTTTTTCCTGATCACAAAAATCTGGTTTATTTACAAACTGCCCATCGGCTAAATTCCGGTCAGGCCAGATGGTCCTTATTTTTCTCCCGCTTTCACTTCACCCTCCATTTTCTTTCAGGAGAGAAGAATATCTGGGCTGACGCTCTCTCTCGCTCCATCGTGTCTTCCGAGGAGAAGGAGGGGGAGCAGCGGCTTATTGTCCCCTCTGAGAGCCGGAGAACTGTAGCTCCGGTGTCGCTAGAGTCTGTGCCGCCCGGCAAGACTTTTGTACCATCTAATTTGCGACCGGAGGTTCTCTCTTGGGCCCATTCGTCCAGGGTGGGTGGACATTTTGGGATAAAAAGGACATCCGAGCTTCTGGCGAGGACGTACTGGTGGCCGCCTATGGTCCGGGACGTTGGAGGCTATATTCGGGCATGTGTCTCCTGTGCCAAAAATAAGTCCCTCGTCAACGGCCAGCTGGGTTACTTTATCCATTGCCAGGGCAGACAGGCCCTGGGAGATGGTCGGGATGGACTTTGTGGTAGGCCTACCCAAGTCTCGTGGTTGCACCATCATATGGGTTATCACCGACCACTTCTCTAAAATCATGCACTTGGTACCGCTACCTCGGTTACCTTCTGCACAGGCATTGGCGGCACTGTTTATCAGACACATCTTCCATTTACACGGTATGCCGGACAAAATCGTCAGAGACCAGGGTCCCCAGTTTGCGTCTCGGTTCTGGAGAGAGCTTTGTCGCCTTCTCAGTATAGAATTAAATCTCTCTTCTGCCTATCATCCCGAGACAAATGGGTTGGTAGAGAGGGCCAACCAGACCTTGGTCACATATCTGCGTCATTTTGTTTCGGCCAGGCAGGATGACTGGGCATCCTTGCTACCGTGGGCGGAGTTTGCATTAAACAATGCCGTGGCTGATTCCACTGGACAAACTCCGTTCCTCCTTAATTACGGTCAGCATCCGCGGGTTCCTGTACCTATGCCCGTGTCTTCCACCGACTCCAGGGTGGCAGACTGGGCTGTGGAGGCACAGGACATTTGGGACCGCACTCAGTATGCCATTCTGGCCTCCAAGGAGAGGATGAGGTCCACTGCCGACGCATATCGGCGCCCCGCTCCGACTTTTGCCCCTGGTGACTTAGTGTGGCTCTCCGCCCGTAACATCAGGCTGCGAGTAGAGTCCACTAAGTTTGCACCCCGCTTCTTGGGTCCCTTCAAAGTCCTTGAACAGGTCAATCCTGTGGTCTACCGTCTAGCCCTTCCGCCACGCCTGGGTATCACCGACACATTCCATGTCTCCCTCCTGAAACCCGTATACTTGTCCCGGTTTTCCGAGTAATCTGCCGGGACATTGGGTTCATCTACGGATGACTATGAGGTGAATGCTATTCTGGGGTGCAAGGTGGTACGTGACAAAAAGTTTTAGTTGGTGGATTGGAGGGGTTATGGGCCTGAGGATAGGTCATGGGAGCCTGCTGAGCGTATTCAGGCTCCGCAGGTCATTGCTGCCTTCGAGTGCAGCGATTCCCAAGGAAAGGAGGCCCTAGGGGGGTAATGTTAGAGGTCAAGTTTGACCTCATGATTCTCATTTGGTCTGACATGTACTGCGAGCTGTGATGTCTTATTTAGACAGCTGCGTGCCTTTACAAATCAAGAGCAAAAAAGAGAGACAATGCACGGTCAGCGCTAAGGGAGCGCTAAGAACACACAAACAATGCAAAAGTTTCTTTAGCCCACAACACGTTTCAATGGTGACCCGTCTTCATCATGGTTAGTGGTTGGGTGAAGCCACCTGATAAAGACCGGTCACTGTTGAAACGCATTGTGGGCTAAAGAAACTTTTGCATTGTCTGTGTGTTCTTAGGGCTCCCTTTGACCTTTCATTGGCTCTCTTTTTTTGCTCAAGTTATTGTCCTCCATTGGAGGTCACGTCTGGAGCTGCTTTGAATCTTGCAATACTTTTATTACCGTTCTCCTGGCGCTTCCTGGTGACCGCTAATTTGTTTTATAACCATTACAAATCAAGTCCTATCAGTTTAATTAAACACAGCTGGACTCCAATGAAACCATCTCAAGTAACCATCTCAAGGATGGCATTCTCTTGAAGCTCATCAAGCTAATGCCAAGAGTGTGCAAAGCAGTCATCAAAGCAAAAGGTGGCTACTTTGAAGAACCTAGAATATAAGACATAATTTCAGTTGTTACACACTTTTTTGTTAAGTATATAATTCCACATGTGTTAATTCATAGTTTTGATGCCTTCAGTGTGAATGTACAATTTTCATAATCATGAAAATACAGAAAAATCTTTAAATGAGAAGGTGTGTCCAAACTTTTGGTCTGCACTGTACATGTCAGGTACATACGACCTCCAAAGAGAATACAAAGTGTAAGGAATGAACTCGCCGACATCACATGTAGTATAGTGTCACCTAACATGTTGGACCCGCATCAGACTGCTGCCCAGCAGTAACATAAATCAAAACATTTTTGAAGAAAAGGCAGGAACGTCCATTTATGAAAACAATATGCTTTAATTCAGATCAATAAAAACAGTTCTGTCGGCTCACACAGACATTTCTGACGCTTTTCCGGCATTGCTGGCTGCTCTTAGTCATGGAGATTTCTATAATTAAGGGTGATCAGAGATGTCTGTATGAGCTAACAGAACTCTTTTTTATGGATCTGAAATAAAGCATATTGTTTTTATAAATGGCCATACCTGCTTTTTCTCCAAAAAAGCTTTCATGCATACCTCACCACTCACTCTTTGTATAAAGGCATTCCCCACTAACGCCATGTCACATATGTGCCATTGATGCAACAGAGAAACCCGGATTAATAGTGACAAAGCATCTCGGACTGGAAAGGAAAGGTGCCATGTATGAGGGTGTGGGACAGCAAATTATGATGTGTTGAGGGTGTGGGAGCATAAATAATGACTGGGGGTGGGCGAGAGCAAATGATGAATTGAGGATGGTGAAAAGCGGACAGCAAATGATGTATTGAGCATGGGGAGGTGGGATCAAATAATGATGAATTGCGGGTGGGAGACGGGGAACAGAAAATGATGAATTGAAGGTGAAGAGAGCAAATGATAAATTGAAGGTTAGTGTGCAGGGCGGCACTATGTCACTTTTTTCTTTATCTGACATAGTGTAGAAGTTGGAGACAAATGGAAAATGTTTTCTGGAAGCGGTGCTCTAGATAACTGTGTGTTATTTTCTGCAGAGACAAATACTGGCTGGAAGGAGTTATGGCAGTCTGCGCTGGATGAAGAAGAAAAGCAAAGATGAAGGACTTCAACTACAGATGTCACCGGTGAGTCAGTGTGTTACCTGTACACTGACACTATATACTGTATACTATATACAGAGCTTTTGTGTATAATGTCACTGGTGATCCCTGTATTATCTGTACACTGACACTATATACAGAGCTCCTGTGTGTAATGTCACTGGTGACCACTGAATCACCTGTACACTGAAACTATATACAGAGCTCCTGTTTATAATATAACTGGTGATCCCTGTATTATCTGTACACTGACACTATATACAGAGCTCCTGTGTGTAATGTCACTGGTGACCACTGAGTCACCTGTATACTGAAACTATATACAGAGCTCCTGTTTAAAATGTAACTGGTGATCCCTGTATTATCTGAACACTGACACTATATACAGAGCTCCTGTGTGTAATGTCACTGGTGACCACTGAATCACCTGTACACTGAAACTGTATACAGAGCTCCTGTTTATAATGTCACCGGCAAGTCACTATTATCTGTACACTGACACTATACACTGTATATTATGTATAGCTCTCCTGTGCAAAATGGCACTTATGGTAATATTAGTATTGTGTTTTAGTAATGATCAGTATTGTAGTATTTGGTCACTACGTGGTGGTAATATGTGGTCTGGTCATGGTGTGATGGTATTTGTCCCTCATATGTAGTATTATTCGGTCACTATGTTGTGTGTTATGATTTGGTAGCCGACGACAGTAGCCAAAATAGCCAAGGCAGCCAGACACCCAGAGGTTGGTAACTAGCGGATTGCAGACCCCTAAACTAACCGCACAACTAGAAGTAGACGTGGGACATACCTACGATGACCTAGACGCCTCGGCACAGCCAGAGAGTTAACTAAGCTTAAAGATAGAAAGGGGAAAGCTAACTGCCCCGGAGTAGCGCCCCAAAGGAATAGGTAGCCCCCACCCATATATTGGCGGTTAGACAAGATGAAATACGAACACAGGCAGAAAATAGAACAAGCAAACGCTGGGGCCCATAACTGTCTAGAAATAATAGGACAGGAATGATTACTGTCTGCAATCCGGCAAAACCCTAATAAAAATTCCAACACTTCTGATTTCCAAAAAATACTGAGACCACATGATCTCTCCCCCGCTAGATCAGAACTCTGGTGTGAACAAGTAGCTAGCCAGCAGATACTGAAATAACAGGGACTGAACACATAAACAGTGGTAAATGAGAAACAGAGACCAGTGCAGGCCCCAGCTGGGGAACCTGGCTGACCTCACTCCAGAAGGGCAGAAAAGCAAAAGGAAAAACAAAAAGCCACAGAAACAGGCAGAAAATAACTTATCTGAAAGTTGCAGGAGAAAGCAGGAAGCAAGCTGATTTCCAAGGGAAAGAAGGTTACTCCCTTAAATCTCCCCAGTCATCAATCCCTGATTGCCAATCATCCCCAGCTGAACGACCTCTGTCAGTCAAAGCAGTTTCATTACTATCAGCAGCCACCAGAGGAAGCCCCAACTCAGAAGTCCAATCCAGAGGGTTTACAACAGTCCCCCCCTTGAGGAGGGGTCACCGAACCCTCACCTGCGCCACCAGGCCGATCAGTATGAGCCTGGTGAAAGGCGCGAACCAATCTTTCAGCATGAATGTCAGAAGCAAATACCCAAGAATTGTCCTCCTGACCATAACCTTTCCACTTGACCAAGTACTGGAGTCTCCGTATAGACAGACGAGAATCCAATATCTTCTCGACTTCATACTCCTGTTTGCCCTTAACCAAAACAGGCTCTTCTGAGACAGAAGAAGCGACACCCGTCCTCATGGAGGAGGCCGCGCAGGCACCAGAGCACTACCTGCCTGTACCGGAGCCCCGACTGTCATCTGTTCCAGAGCCGGCTGCTTCCTCCGCAGGTGAGCGCCGCCAGGACTGGGGGGCGCCAGGAGAGCTGCCGCAAACCGGACACTGTAAAGCTGGCATTTGATGGTGGAGACATGGAGCAGCTGGTGGAGGAGAATTACAACCGGCGTCAGGAGGAAGAGTGGAGACGTTGGGAGCGGGAAGCAGAGCGACAAAGGGAGCAGCGAGAAACCCAAAAGCTTCGGCAACGTAACCTGGAGAAGGACCGGGCAGATAAGGACCGGATGAGAAAAGATAAAGGAACCCTGTGGGAGCCGCGGCGTAAGGGTGCAGTACGGAGCTTTAAATTGAAAGGTGGTTGGGGCTTCATCCAGGAGCCTGGACTTTATTCAGAAGTTTTTGTGAACCGGCGGGACGTGGAGGCTCACCTCCCAGAAGGACACCCGGGGAGGGACCTGTTGCCAGGAGACTTGGTGACTTACACCCGACACTGGGGTTACAATGGATGGTACGCCCTAAATGTTACCAGGTGCGACCCCTACTCCCCAGAGTGTCAGGAACCTGTGAGACCCTCGGAGCCTTCAGCCTCCCACATCCAGGCTTCTGCAAAAGTGCCCACCCAACGCCGTAAATCTCCCAAGCCTCCCTCAGTGGTCTCCTCAGCAGCCCCAGCTATGGACATGATAAGTATAGCTGGCCCGTACCCGGCGCCTGTTAGGCCCCCTGGGGTTCGTTCAGTCCGGGACATAGGGTTCCAGACCCGGAGGGAGATGAAAGAGGTGGCCACACAGACCCAGATAGCGGGTCACGACTTGACTGTACAGGCCACACGACGTCATCAGGTCCTGGTGGTCCTTGGTGCCTCGGATGTTTGGCAAGCATCAGAAGAGTACCAGGTGGTACCTGGAACACCCCTGCCAAAGAATTATAAATAACCCGGACAGGGTCCCTGTATGTAAATAGTTAATAGTTAATTTAATAAAAAAAAAAAAAAACATAGTTTTCATTACTTTTATTACAGTCTCATCCTGCGACGCCATCGATCTCCTGTAAAAAAAATGAAAAAAAAAAAAAAAGTATACCACCTGACCGACGCAGTCCATAGTAACGAGTGTCCCACGACGATCCAGCTCTGCTACATCAGAATGACAGGCAGAGCCTGTCATCCCGGCGCAGCACAGCTGATTACCTGCTTCCCCGGCGGTGACGTCATCGGACTGGTTTACGGCCGGGATTACCCTGCAGTCACTGCAGTTATCGCGAAAAACTGCATGTGACCGCCAGGGAGAAGATAATGGCGGCCATCAAGCAGTCCAGGACGTGACAGCCGGAGATCTTCTGCCAGGTAAGTGCCGCTGACTCCTGACAGACCCGACCGACAGACACTCACAGTGACAGTGACAAATCCGATTCCGGTATTCGATAAGACGAAAATATCGAAACGAATTATCGAAAGGCCGATAGAGCTAATATCGGCCGATACCCGATATTTGCAGTATCGTATCGCTCAACACTACTCAGGAGCACAAATCGGAAATCAGTGGCAAAGGATACTGGTATTTAACAATGATCTTATTAAGGAGGCGATAGTCAATACAAGGCCTCAATGAACCATCTTTCTTGGCCACAAAGAAAAAGCCTGCACCTAAAGATGAAGAGGACGGTCTAATATGACCTTTCTCCAATGACTCTTTGATACAACATCGCATAGCCTCATGCTCAGGTACAGACAGATTGAAGAGCCAACCCTTGGGAAATTTACAACCGGGCACTAACTCAATCACGCAATCAGAGGGAGCCCCATCTCAGAAGTCCAATCCAGAGGGTTCACAACAGTTGTGGTATTATGTGGTCTTCACATGGTGTGGTGGTATTTGTTCCTTGTATATGATATTATGCAGTCACTATGTGTTGGTAATATGTGGTCAGGTCATGGTGTGACAGTATTTGTCTTATGTATGTGGTATTATTGGTCATTTTAAAAAATGTATGTGACACATTCTCTTAAAGAAAATTGCCTCAAACCTCACTTTGACTGGCTCCCCACCAACTGCAGCTAGGGTATTGACATGAGTGACAATGAAGCTCATGTTCTCTGAATGGCACACATCCTGAATTTAATTATCCTGATTTCAAGGGGTAGCTGAGACCCTGGAAAAACACAAATAGGGTCAGATTTTCTGGTCCCTGATATTGTTATTCAAAGAAAAACATTGATCACTTAAAAAAAAAGAAAAGTGTGCCCGCAATTAAAATCATTTCTCTCTTTTATGACATGATATACATGTCAGAGGAGAAATAAATGATGTCTCCAAGCTCCTCGGTACCTCCGCCATTCTCCCGGCTATCCTCCTCTATCTCCCAGCCCTTCGCCTCCTCTTTCACAGTGATCATCCCCTTAGTGAGATTAATCTTTTTATATTTTATAATTTTTATTTTTTTTATTCTTTCCCGTTAGGATTAGGCTTAGTCTTAGGGTTAGGGTCGATCTTGGGGTTAAGGTTGGGCTTAGGGTTAGTATTGGGCTAAGGGTTGTGGTTGGGGTTATGATTGGCGGTTTAATTTAGGGTTAGTGTTGGGTTTAGTGATGGGGTTAGGGTTCAGGTTGGGCATAGGATTAGAGTTGGTGTTTTTTCAAAAGTAAAAAAAAATGATGATGATTAGTGTTGAGCGATGCTGCCCGATATCCCTAAATATCGGATCGGATTGGATCGGTCCGATACTCAAAAAATATCAGGTATCGCCGATCCGATGCCGGAAACCCAATGCAAGTCAATGGGACAGAAATATTGGAACTAAAAAAACCTCTTTCTTTCCTAGTAAACACTAGATATACACACATAGAATACATATATATATATATATATATATATAAAATATATTCATGTCATTGTGACATATATATATATATATATACATATATTTATAGTTCATACACTTCTACATAGTAAAATAGCATCTGATTCAATTGCCGGGCAATGCCGTCTTTTATGAAATTACAGAAGCACCCGACATGAAATGACACATGGTTTACATAGAGTTAACCATGTCTTTTCATGTAGTTTGATATATGGTTTTCACTAACAATTACATGAGTGTATGTGTGCAAAATTTGACACATGTAGGGGTTAATTAAAGGTGTAAATTCGTTGTAAAAAAACTGCATTTTTTTGCTACGAATTTACACCTTAAATTAACCCCTACATGTGTCAAATTCTGCACACATACACTCATGTAATTGTTAGTGAAAACCATATATCAAACTACATGAAATGACATGGTTAACGCTACGTAAACCATGTGTCATTTCATGTCGGGTTCTTCATGTCGGGTTCTGTATTTTCACAAAAGCCGGTAATTGAATTAGCGGCTACTATACTACGTAGAAGTGTATGTACTATAAATATAAATATATATATATATATATATGTATGTGTCACAAATTCAATGACATGTATATATATATATATATGAGGTGTAAAATTGTTGAAAAAAAATGCGTGGGCTCCCACCCTATTTTCTCAACCAGACAGACAAAGCCATCGAGTGGGGGCAGATAATAATAGCCCAGAGAGGGACCAATATTTTTGCCCCCCCCCGGCTACTAACATCTGCCCCCAGACACCCCAGAAAAGGCAAATCTATAATTAGATTCGCCCTTTCTGGCACTTTGCCTGTCTATTCCCATTGCCCTGTAGCGGTGGCGAATGGGTTAATAAGGGGTTAAAGCCACCTTGCTATTGAAAGGTGACTTTAAGCCAGGTTAATAATTGAGAGCTGTCAACTAGACAACTATCAATTATTAATACTATTGTATGAAATAAAAATAAAACACACACACTGTAATTAAAAATCATTTTAATGAAATATACACAGTTTTTGACAATATTTTATTTTACTGCCATTCCTTGTGAAGCTCTTGTTCATCTGTAATAAAAATAAAATAATAAAGCAATATTATTCTTACCTATCCGATGTTCAGTCAGGTCCCCCGATGTAATCCTTCTGAAAGGGTTAATGTTTACTGCCGAGACCACAGCTAATGCTGACAGTCTCGCAGTAAACCCCCGACTGAATCATCTCCTCTCCTGGCTGACAGGAGAGGAAGTGGTTAGCATAATTGATTGCTTCCCACTTTCACTTCAGGTCAGCCAGGGACACCGCACTACATCAGTGACGTCAGAGGGAATCGCGGCTGACCTGAAGTGAACTGATTAACAAAAATAGGGGATCCCCTCGAAAAAAAAATGGCGTGGGGTCCCCCCTATTTTTGTTAACCAGCCTGATAAAGCAGACTACTGAGGCCTGGTTTTTCAGGCTGTTAAGGAGCCAATATCCATGGACCCTGCAAGCCTGATAATACCAGGCCACAGTCTGCTTATCTTGGCTGGTTAACAAAAATAGGGGATCCCCTCGAAAAAAAATGGTGTGGGGTCCCCCTATTTTTGTTAACCAGCCAGATGAAGCAGACTGCTGAGGCCTGGTTTTTCAGGCTGGTAAGGATCCAATATCCATGAACCTTGCAAGCCTGAAAATACCAGGCCACAGCAGTCTGCTTAGATTGGCTGGTTAACAAAAATAGGGGATCCCCTCAAAAAAAAATGGCGTGGGGGTCCCCCTATTTTTGTTAACCTGCCAAGTAAAAAGAAGACTGCTGCGGCCTGGTATTAAAAGACTGTCACGGCCCATGGATTTTGGCCCTCAACAGCCTAAAAATACCAGGCTGCAGCAGCCCTTCAAATGGCGCATCCAAAGGTGCGCCAATTGTGGCACTTTACCTGGCTCTTCCCACTTGCCCTGTAGCGGTGGCAAGTGGGGTAATAAGGGGTTAATGTCACCTTTGATTGATCGGTGACAATAAGCCCGGTTAATAATGGAGAGGCGTCAATAAGACACCGATCCATTATTAATCATAGTTTGTAAATTTTTTAAAAAATACACAGCCAGAAAAAAGTATTTTAATGAAATAAAACACAACACAGTTTTCATTATTTTTATTGCACGCTCATCCTGCGACGCCATCGTTCTCCTGTAAAAAAACAAAAATAACAAACCAACACAAATTCTCCCTGTCCGACGCAGTCCAAAATCACGAGTGTCCCATGACGAGTCCAGCTCTGCTACATCTGGATGACAGGCTGAGCCTGACATCCACATAGAGCAGAGTTGCTTACCATTGCGGCTTCCCCGGTGTTGACGTCATCCGGACTGGTTTACGGCCAGCTGTCGCGAGAGTACAGCTGGCCGAGATTACCCAGTACCTGGCAGCCCGTGCAGTTATCGCGAGATGCTGCACGTGACCGCCAGGGAGAGGGTAATGGACGGCCTGGATGGATGGATGGACGTGACCTCCGGGGATCTTCTGCCAGGTAATTGCTACTGACTCCTGACAGACCCGACCGACACTGACAGTGACAGTTTCGGGAAGTTCCTGTGACATGTACTTTGTTCTGTGACACAGGAACTCCCATAGACTTTACAGGAAAATTCCTATTCCGGTATCCGATATGACAAAAATATCGGAACTCAGAATCGGAATTCCAATACAGCAAATATCGGCCGATACCCGATATTTGCAGTATCGGAATGCTCAACACTAATGACGATGTGACTTCTACTGTTGAGCTTAAGTGCGAGTTAGCATCGAGTGCTCCGGAATGCACAAAGTAATAGCCGCAAAATATGTGAAGTGGGGCATTGAGCATATCACTCGAGTACACGCGATTCTCGGTGCAAACTCGAGTAGCGAGCAATTGCGCTCAATACTAATGGCAAAATATTCAATATGACAGACTAATATTATCAAATTCTGTGTAGTACCTTTAGGTTCAAAATCCTTACCCCTGGATAAAATTTTTGAGGGGTCTAGTTTCCTAAATGGGGTCACTTGTGGGGGTTTATACTGTTAGGCATATCAGGGGCTCACCAAACATGACATGGTGTCCTCTAATGATTTCAGCAAATTTTGCGCTCAAAAAGTCAAATGGCGCTCTTTCCGTGTCCCCAAAAAGTAGTTTTCCCACATATACGAGGTATCTGCGTACTCAGGATAAATTGCACAACAAATTCTAAGGTCCATTTTCTCATGTTACCCTTGTGACAATGCAAAATTTGGGGCTATAAGAACATTTTTTGAAGAAAAATATTTTTTCACAGCTCAACATTATAAACTTCTGTGAAGCATCTAGGTATTCACCACACATCTAGATATATTTCTTGAGGGTTCTAGTTTCCAAAATGGAGTCACTTGTGGGGGTTTCCACTGTTTAGACACATCAGGGGCTCTCCAAACATGACATGGCGTCCGCTCTCGATTCCAGTTAATTTTTAGTTCAAAAAGTAGTCAAATAGTGCTGCTTCCCTTCCATGCCCTGTTGTGTGCCCAAATAGTAGTTTTCCTACAAATATTTGGTATCGGTGTACTCAGGAGTAATTGCACAACAAATGTTGTAGTTAATTTTCTCTTGTTACCCTATTGCAAGTAAAACATTTACGGCTAAAGTAAAATTTTTGTGAAAAAAAAGTAAAATTTTAATTTTTGCTTTCCACATTCCATTAATTCCTGTGAAACACCTGAAGGGTTAATAAATTTCTTGAATCTAATTTTGAGGACTTTGAAAGGTGCAGTTTTTAGAATGGTGTCAGTTTGGGGTATTTTCTGTCATATAGGCCCCCAAAGTCACTTCAAATGTAATGTGGTTCTTAAAAAAAATAGTTTTGGAAATTTTATTTAAAAAATTAAAAATTGCTGATCAACTTTGAAACCTTCTAAATTCCTAACAAAATAATTATGTTTAAACAATTTTGCAGATGTAAAGTAGACACATGGGAAATGTTATTTATTATTTTTTTTTTGTGGTATAACTACCTTATTTAAGGGCATAAAAATGTAAAGTTTGAGAATTGCAAAATTTTTAACATTTACAGTTGAAACCAGAAATTTACATACGCTATATAAAAAGACACATATGCATGTTTTTCTAAGTATCTGACATGAAATCAGAATAAACCTTTCCCATTTTACATCAATTAAGATTACCATAATTATTAATATTTGCCAAATGCCAAAATAATGAAAGAGTGAATGTTTTAAGGCATTTTTATTACTTACTGAAAAGTCAAAAGGTTACATACATTTCATTAGTACTTGGTATCATTGCCTTTAAAGTAAATGATTTGGGTCAAACTTTTGGGATATGCTTCCACAAGCTTCTCATAATAGTCGGAATTTGGGCCTACTCCTTCTGACAAAACTGATGTAACTTTTCATGTTTGTAGGTTGCATTGCTCGCTCCTGCCTTTTCTGCTTTGCCCATAAATTTTCAATAGGAATGAGATCAGGGCATTATGATGGCCACTTCAAAACATTGACTTTGTTATCCTTAAGCCACTTTGTTACCATTTTGGCAGTGTGCTTTGGGTCATTGTCCATTTGGAACATCCATTTCCGCCCAAGCTTTAAATTCCTGGCTGATGACTTGAGATGTTGCTTTAGTATTGCCACATAATCTTCTTTTCTCATGATGCCATCTACTGTATTTCGTGAAGTGCACCAGTCCCTCCTGCAGCAAAACAACACCACAACATGATACTGTCGCTCCCGTGTTTCACAATTGGGATGGTGTTCTTAGGCTTACAAGCTTCCCCTTTTTCCTCCAAACCGAACGATGGTCATTATGCCCAAAAAGTTCAATTTTAGTTTTATCTGACCACAGGACATGACTCCAAAAATTAAGGTCTTTGTTCCTGTGTGCATCTGCAAACATTAATCTGGCTTTTCTATGTTTTTTTGGGAGTAATGGCTTCTTCCTGGCAGAGTGGCCTTTCAGCCCATGTTGACACAGTACTCGTTTCACTGTGGATATTGACACAATCTCACGAGCTTCCGCCATCATCTTCACAAGGTCTTTTGCTTTTGTCCTTGGGTTGATATGCACATGTCGTACCAAAGCATGTTCATCACTGGGACACAGAACGCATCTCCTTACTGCACGGTATGATGGCTGGACATTCCCATCTTGTTTGTACTTGTATATAATTGTTTGTACAGATGAACGAAGCACCTTCAGGTATCTTGAAATTGTACCTAAGAATGAACCAGATTTGTGCAAATCCACAAATCTCTTCCTGATATCTTGGCCAATTTGTTTAGATTTTCCCATGATGCTACATAAAGAAGCAGTGTGTTTCAGGTGTGCATTAAAATACATCCACAGGTGTGTCTCTAATTAACTCAGATGTTGCCAAAAACCTATCAGAAACTTCCAAACACATGATATCATCATATGGGCAGTCCAGAATTGTTTAAAGGCATAGTAATCTTAGTGTATATAAACATTTGACTTTGCAATAATAATAATGCATTAAAACATTCTCTCTCATTTTTCTGACATGTGGCAAATATTAATAATTATGGTAATCCTAATTGACCTAAAACGGGAAAAGTTTATTCTGATTTCATGTCAGATGTTGAGAAAAACAGGCATACTGTATGTGTCTTTTTATATAGTGTATATAAACTTTTAGCTTCAATTGTATGTCAAATTTTCTCAAATATAAGCAAATCATATTAATCAAAATTTGCCACAGACATGAAGTATAATATGTAATGAAAAAATATTCTCAGAATCACTGGTATCTGTTGAGCATCCCAGAATTATTACCACAAAAAGTGACACTGGTTAGATCTAAAAAAAAATTGGCCTGGCCATTAAGTTCAAAATTAACTCTGTCATAAGGGGTTAATTGTGCATAATTTCTTTTAGAAATTTACTTGCTTGAATAAGTGATGGCTATGGCCAGGAAAGTGCTTATTTCAATGAATGTTAAATTTCAACAAATGCCCACCAGGCTCAGCAAAAAGTAGAACAGTTTGCTACAACACTACCAGATTTGCAACGTAAAAACCCTCTGAAATTCAATGTTACATATGTTGGAGTGCCTGAACAAGCAGCGTAAAGGATTGACTGACTTTCATGCAGCAACCAAACTGAAGCGTGGGTTCCTGTGCTATCCGCAATTTGGCATCTGTACAAGGTGGTGATTGCTCAAGCTCTTCGAAGAGGCTACAAAATTTGTCAGTAGGGACAACTCTGGAATCAGCTATGTCATCCCTCTCATTTGTCCTGGAAAAAACACTCAACAAAATGCAAGAGGATGTGGAGGAAGAACATGGAGATGGATCTGTGTCACTACCATCCAGTGAGTTTATCAGTGTTGTAAAAAATATTTTAGAACATTATAAGATATGAACTGCAAAAATATATTTCAGAGAACAATATAACTGGCAACCAGGATGGTTTCATGAAAGATCAGTTTTGTCTAAGCAACATGCTGGATTTCTATTCGGAAACAATTGCAAATATGGTTGTTGGTCATGCACAGGGCAGGTTCCAGGTTTTCGTGGGCCCTGGGCGAAAGAGTCTCAGTGGGCTCTTTTAACACATACCACAATTCATGATGCACAGATACGGCAAAAAAATATAGGTATAGTACAATGGCAAAGATTTCACTTCTTACATTACATGAGTGATATCTATTGTAAATTCTACAATAGATCAGAAATTGGACAGTATAGTCCTCCATACAGTATTATGGGCACCACATAGTGCTCCATACAGAATGATGAGCCACATGTATTGCTCCATACAGAATAATGAGCCCCGTATATTGCTCCATACAGTATAATGGGCCCCATATAATGCTCCATACAGTAGATTGTGCCTCATTATTATTATTATTATTTATTTCTATAGCACCATTGATTCCATGGTGCTGTACATGAGAAGGGGTTACATACAAATTACAGGTATCATTTACAGTAAACAAACTAACAATGACAGACTGATACAGAGGGGAGAGGACCCTGCCCTTTCGGGCTTCCATTCTACAGGATTGTGAGGCAGGAGACAGTAGGTCGGGGGTTGCAGCAGTTCCGGTGTTGGTTGAGGCGATATCTCCGGTAGTAGTGAGGAGGTAGCAGGGTCATTGCAGGCTGTAGCTTCCTGAAGAGATGAGTTTTCAGGTTCCGTCTGAAGGATCCGAATGTGTTTGATAGTCGGACGTGTTGGGGCAAAGAATTCCAGAGGATGGGGGATATTCGGGAGAAGTCTTGGAGGCGGTTGGGTGAGGAGCGAATAAGTGTGGAGGAGAGAAGGATGTCTTGGGAGGATCGGAGATTACGTGAGGGAAGATATCGGGAGATTAGTTCAGAGATATAAGGAGGAGACAGATTATAGATGGCCTTGTAGGTCTGTATTAGTAATTTGAACTGGATACGCTAAGGGAATGGGAGCCAGTGAAGAGATTTGCAGAGGGGAGAAGCGGAGGAGTAGCGAGGAGAGAGGTGAATTAGTCGTGCAGCAGAGTTAAGGATGGACTGGAGAGGTGCGAGGGTGTTAGCAGGGAGGCCAGAGAAAAGGGTGTTGCAGTAGTCGAGGCGGGAGATGATGAGGGCGTGCACAATCATTTTAGTAGATTGAGGGTTGAGGAAAGGACGGATTCTTGAAATATTTTTGAGCTGGAGGCGACAGGAGGTGGAGAGAGCTTGGATGTGCGGTTTGAAGGACAGGGCAGAGTCAAGGGTTACTCCGAAGCAGCGGACTTCTGGTACGGGGGAAAGCGTGATGTCGTTAATTGTGATAGATAGGTCAGGTAAGGAAGATCTGTGGGATGGGGGAACGATTATAAGTTCAGATTTGTCCACATTGAGTTTGAGGAAGCGGGAGGAGAAGAAGGAGGATATGGCTGATAGACACTCCGGGATTCTGGATAGCAGAGAGGTGATGTCTGGGCCAGAGAGGTAGATCTGAGTGTCATCAGCGTAAAGGTGGTAGTGGAATCCGTGGGACTTTATGAGTTGCCCAAGGCCAAGTGTATAGATTGAGAAGAGTAGGGGTCCTAGAACAGAGCATTGGGGGACTCCAACAGAGAGAGGGTGGGACGAGGAGGTAGTGTGGGAGTGGGAGACGCTGAATGTGCGGTTGGAAAGGTATGAGGAGATCCAGGATAGGGCGAGGTCCTTGACGCCAAAGGAGGAAAGAATCTGTAGTAGAAGGCAGTGTTCAACTGTAACAAAAGCAGAGGACAGGTCAAGAAGCAGGAGTATAGAGTATTGTCCATTCGCTTTGGCTGTAAGTAGGTCATTAGTAATTTTGGTCAGGGCTGTCTCAGTGGAGTGATGGGGGCGGAAACCAGATTGTAGAGTGTCAAAGAGCAAGTTAGAAGAGAAGTGGTAGGAAAGCTCAGCGTGGACATGCAGCTCCAGGAGTTTGGAAGCGAATGGGAGCAGCGATATTGGGCGATAGCTGGACATAGCGGTTGGGTCGAAGGTTGGCTTTTTAAGGATAGGCGTGATTGTGGCATGCTTGAAAGCAGAAGGAAAGGTACCGGAAGTTAGTGATAGGTTGAAGAGGTGGGTTAGGGATGGAATAATAGTGGTGGTGAGGTTGGGGAGGAGGTGGGTTGGGATGGGGTCAAGTGCACAGGTTGTGAGGTGCGATTTGGAGAGAAGACAATTAAGCTCCCCTTCAGTTATGGTGGAGAGGGAGGTTATGGGGTTAGGGCATTGGTCTGGTATACAAAGGGGTTGTGGTGGTTGAACAATGAAGACTTGCCTTGTTTGGTCGATCTTATTTTTGAAGTGTGTGGCAAAGTCCTCAGCAGAGATGAGGGAGGTAGGAGGGGGCAGTGGTGGGCGGAGGAGGGAGTTAAAAGTTTTGAATAACTGTTTGGGGTTGTAGGATAGGGAAGATACGAGGGTTGTGAAGTAGGCCTGTTTAGCAGAGGTGAGGGCAGATTTGAAAGAGAGTGTTGCTTGTTTGAAAGCAGTGAAGTCGTCTTGCGAATTTGTTTTTTTCCAACGCCGCTCTGTAATTCTGGACACTTGCCGGAGCTTTTTAGTGGTGTTATTGTGCCAGGGTTGTCTGTTGGTACGTCGCACTGTGCCATGAACGAGAGGGGCGACCGTGTCAATAGCCGATGTGAGAGTGGCATTGTAGAAAGCAGTGGCACTGTCTGTATCGTGGAGTGAGGATATTGATGCCAGTGAATGAATAGAGTCAGAGAGTGTGTGGATGTCTAGGTGTGCAAGGTGTCTGCGGGGGTGCACGTGTTGCTGGACATGGGTGACAGGAGAGGAGGACAGGGATGAGAAAGTGAGTAGATGGTGGTCGGATAGAGGGAGAGGGGAGGTGGTGAAGTTAGATAGAGAGCAGAGGCGGGTGAAGACCAAGTCTAATGTATGACCATCCGTGTGGGTGGCTGAGGAGGACCACTGAGTAAGTCCAAAGGATGAAGTAAGGGACAGAAGTTTGGAGGCTGCTGACTGAAGGGTATCAGTGGGGATGTTGAAGTTACCCATGATAATGGTGGGGATGTCAGTGGAGAGAAAGTGAAGAAGCCAGGTAGTGAATTGGTCGATGAAGGCAGTGGTCGGGCCTGGAGGTCGGTATATGACGGCCACTTGGAGGTTGGAGGGAGAGTAGATGCGGACAGAGTGGACTTCAAAGGAGGGGAGGATTAGGGAGGGAAGAGGTGGGATTGGGTTAAAGTTGCAGTTAGAGGAAAGGAGAACACCCACTCCTCCACCATGTCTGTTTCCAGGGCGAGGAGTGTGGGTGAATTGGAAGCCACCGTAACACAGCGCAGCAGGGGAGGCGGTGTCAGAGAGTGTCAGCCATGTTTCTGTGAGGGCGAGGAAAGCAAGATTGCGAGAGAGAAAGAGGTCATGAATCACATGAAGCTTATTGCAGATGGAGCGGGCATTCCAGAGTGCTCCAGAGAGAGGGAGCAGGGGGGTGGGTGTCAATGGCACGGATTTTACGTTGGAAAGATTGCAGTAGTTCTTATTAGATAGGGAGCGGTAGGAAGGAGTACTAATGGTGGGTATGAACTGTGGAGGTCCAGGATTGGGAGATATGTCACCAGCAGTGAGGAGGAGCAGAGAAAGGGAGAGCAGGTGGGAGAAGGAGAGAGGTAAGCTTGTTTTGTGTTTATGCTCCATATGTGTAATGGGCCCCATATAATGCTCCATACAGACTAATAGGCCCCATATATTGCTCCATACAGTATTATGGGCAGCACATAGTGATCCATACAGAATCATGAGCCCCATATATTGTTCCATACAGAATAATGGACCCCATATTTTGTTCTATACAGAATAATGAGCCCTATATGTTGCTCCATACAGAATAAAGAGCCACATATTTTGCTCCATGCGGAATAATGAGCCCCATATATTGTTCCATACAGTATATAATAGGCCCATATATTGCTCCATACAGAATAATGGACCCCATATAATGCTCCATACTGTATAATGGGCCCCATATATTGCTCCATACAGCATATAACAGGCCCCATACATTGCTCCATAAAGAATAATGAGCCCAATGTATTGCTCAATACATAAAGGGGCCCATATAATATATGATGGACTCCATATAATGTTCCAGTATATGATGGGCCCATATAATGATCCATATATAATTGGCCCCATATATGATGATGCTCTGCATGAGGAAGTGGAGGGTAGGCAAACTCTCCCAGCCCCAATCAACTATACCTCCATTCGCCTCATGTGGGGACAGAACAAATGATGTAATTGCAGATACTATATAAGCAATTAAAAAGGAGCTAGATGCCTTTTTTGCAACAAATGGCTTTGTGAGTTATAAATGATCTAGTGATAAAGAATGTATAACTAGTGGAAAAAGGTTGAGTTGATTTTGACAAAACGAAGTCTTTTTTTACCCTATAAATATGTATCTATGTAACCTCAAGTTTCAAATGTTCATCACTCATCTGTGTCTGTTGGGTACCCTCAAAGTCTATGATACGTGCTGCAGGGTGGGGAGAGGGAGCAGGAGAACCTGCAGCAGGTGAATGTGGAGGATGACATTGAGTTGGCACAGGCAGGTAACGAGGATGACAGTGAAAGCTAGAATGAAAATGGCGATGATGATAATCAAGCCATGACAACTTACTGCAGTGGGGTAATGACAGTTAAACAACGGGGCCCTTGGTTCATGCTAGTGAGAATGGCAAGCTGTGTGCTGAAATGCTTGTGGAATGACAGGTGTATGACTACCATCAAGCAATTGCATGAGTATTGGATAGCCATGCTATTCCCTTCTTATAAAAGCAAAATGGGGGAAAATTTTCCACCTTCCGTAAGAGAATCCAAATTGTCTTATTACGAGGACAAGCTATGTAACCTGTTCGGCAGATGTCTGATGACTGCACGACTTATCAGCAAGCTAGTGCACTCCACTTCTTGCAGACCCATCACTTCCCTGTCTTTGCTAGCATTAGAGCTAAAGCAAGTAGCTCAGCAGCAACAGTGGCAGTATATTTTTCATGATGGCCAGATGTTTATCTCCCATTCCAACAATCATAAATGCTTATGGTTCAGTTATATTTAAACTGTGCCCTTTCTTAGGTAGATACCATGAGCCCCAATCCCATAGACTTCTGGCCTAGTTTGCTGTGGGTGCACTGTCATGTTTACCTTCCAATGCAATGTCAGATAGCGTAATCAGCATTGTGGGTGGCTTTATCACAACCAAGTGGCTGAAATTGTGTGCCACAAGTGTGTTAATCAGCTGGACATTTAATCCTTGTCGTTCAAGTCATCTATACTTTAGTACTGCTGCTATTGCTGGCTCATAGATTGCGAGACCTCTCCTTGGCTACTTATCTCTAGTTCTCTAGCATGTGACTTTTACAGCTACCACTATACAGCCATGTCAGCCACACATCTGGTTGCACATTGTGTTTTGGTGTAGTGTTAGACTGTACTGCTTCTACATAGTCTACCATGGCTGGCCAATTATCTCTTGAGCCCCAGTCCAGATGCACAGTGTTGCAATAATAATATGTCCACACCTTTCACTGATGCCTGCAAATGCTTATTATTCACCAGCCATTTAGTGAATAAAATCCCTTCTTTTACATCCAATTATGTCACATTTTGACTTATCAGTCTAGATTACCTTCTGCCATTTTTCTTTACCTTAGTTAATATGTTTTTATGCATAGTTGAGTCACTTGGACTTGTTTACATACCAAAGGTAATTCTGACCAGACTTTCCTGAACATTATATGGGTGTAGCTGCTAAGTAAGCATGATGTGTTTTTCGACTGATGCACTAAGTTAATTTGGCCAACCACTGCAACTATGCTTCTCAGCATTGTCCATTTCTTAGTGTCCTCAGTGCTGAGTTATACAAACAGATAATTATCCATCATACAATTAAGTAAGGGAGGCATCTGATTGCTGCAGACCAACGATCTTAAACATACAGTTATTGTCATTAAGCTTCAGTTAGCCAGGCCAAAGTACTTACAATATTTGTCATGCTCTTTGCTGTGGCACATGTAATTGACTCCATGTCTTGTTATCCACTGAGGATGGAGGGGTGTCCAAGCTAGGAGGCTACAAAAGTTGATGGTTACAAACCTTTTATACTTGCAAAAATATAATGAAAACAAACTCACTTGGGGTCCAATGGACCATAAACGACTAATTGAAGGTTAAGAACTATCTTGAGCATTAATACCAATTAGAGATGGACGCACTTGAATAGTAAAGTTCGGGGTCCATACTGAACACCTAGTGTTTGTGCACAGACCTCGAATATGGACTTCTCCAGGAAGTCGGTATTACTGCTCGGCTCGGCAGATTACAGCGTGAGCCAGCAGCTGTGACCAGCAGTTAAAAGGTTATCTTTGGCCGGCAGTGGCGGCTGATAAACTACTCTCACACAGCAAACGGTGCCGCCAGTGAGGTCAATAGGGTTCATCAGCTTTGAACTCCAGTGAACTTTCTCATGGCAGCTAAGCTCTAGACACTGCCAGAGCGATTGCGTTCATGTCATTGTGAGCCAGCTGATGTGACTGCTCTATAAATCATCCAGATCATTGTGCGACAGCATGGATTATCTTTACATCAGACAGATGAGGGATATGGTTGTTTATTATTTCTCTTTTTTCCAGGAGACATGAGCATCAGTGAATTAGGCGTAAAGGTAAGTAATATGGTTGTTTATTACTTTCTGTTCTTTACAGGTGATATGGGCTTCAATGGATTAGGCAGAAGGTGAGCATAGCTATGCTTTTTTATTTTTATTTCAAATAAAGGAAACTATGTCATTATTTCAATTAAAGGATGTTCGGGCTTTTTCTTGTTTACAATCTAACTATGGGGTTAGTAATTATGACGTCTTATAGACTCTTCTCCATTACTAACACCTGAGCTTGATGTCAGAGACCATAAAACAGCTAATATTAACACCACAAACATTACCCCATTGCCACTGTACCAGGGTAATTGGAAGAGCTGTGCAAAGCACAAGAATTTGCATGTCTGATAGAAGCTCCTTTTCTGGGGCGGCTGCAGGCTGCTATTTTTAGGCTGGGGGAGGCAAAATCCATGGCCCCTTACCAGTCTGAGAATACCAGTCCTCAACCGTTTGCTTAAGCTTGGCTGGTTGGCAAAGATGGGGGGGTCCATGCTGTTTTTTAAATTATGCATTTAAATAATTTAAAAAAACAAGTTGAGGACCTCTCTATTCTTGATAACTAGCCTTGATAAAGCCGTCACCTGAGGGTTGCAGCTCGAAGCTGTCAGTTTTGCCTGCACTGGTTATCAAAAATAGAAGAGACCCCATGTCATTTTTTATTATTATTTATTTATAGCACAGGCACCAGCTGATGCATACTCCTATCAGCAGTGCCTGCTCTCTCTGTCATCAGTGACAGCAGGCATAAGCTGATGAGAGTAGTACTCTCTCATCAGCAGACATCTGTGACCAGAGGTAAACTGTTACTGCCGGTCACAGCTGCTGGCTCACACTGTCATCTGATGATCTTACCACAGATCAGAGCACGTGTTTGCAGTGCTGTCATGAAGATGACAACATGGCAAACAACGGATGTTCGGGCACCCCATACATCAGAATGGGATTTCAGTTCGGATACTGTTTTGGTACCCGAACCAAACCTTATTTTAGATATTCAGCTGAAACCACCGGCCCGAACCTCCACATGTTCGCCCATCACCAATACCAATTATTGATTTCATTTGTATTTTTGTTTTGTTCATTTACTTTGGGTTTTATTATTTAAAATATATAAACAAAACAGTTAACACTTCTATTTTTTTTAAATTTTTACTTTGCAGCATTTCCCCCACACCTACCTAAAACTTTAAAACAGTATTGCATATTTTTTTCTTAATGTTGTAAACATTTTTTGCCCATAATACAACCAACAATGCAAAAGCAGAAAATAATCACAAAATCTTAGTTTCTTATGTGCTTTAGTTAAGTAATGCACTTCTGTGAACTCTCACTTTACTGCAAAACTTCCATTGGTTCCTATTCCCTATCTCAGAGAAAACTTTTTTTTTTCTATTTAAAGCCCAGAAAGCCGACTTTGTATATGAAATCATAATTGAAATGTTATGTATTTGATTTTCAGTTTGTGCACTGTTTTGTCAAAGTGACAGTAATATTTTGCTTAAATTTATCAAAGATAATTTAAGAAAACCCACAGCAGAATAGCAACCCAAACTAAATATCTAAATAAAGCCTGAACCAAACATATGAAATGAAAAAAATATAAAGCACTGTATTGCACTAGTGTATGTCCTCATATTTGCTTTTTTTAGTAATTCAGAGGAATATTTAATTTACAAAAATATAAAAGCAAAATCACAATTTAAATACAAGTACTTCCTGCAAAATAATAAGAACATTAATTATGTTTACAAATTACCTTATTACTTTTTTAATTTCCAGCAATATCTGAACAATCGGGATGGGAACAATAAATATATATCTGGTATAAGAGTCTGGAACATCTAACACGAGGTAATGTAAGCCAGTTCTGATAAGTTTCATGTCAGGTATAAAATGCCAGGGTCAGTCATTTTTCCTAAAACTAATATGATTCTGCTCTTTTCTGAGATATCTGATTATGTCTTATACTGGAAGCTATACGAGTAAATTGTGCCATTCTCCCTCCATTTTTTCACAGGTCTTGACTCACAACTGATGACACATCGCATAGACTGAGAGCAAATGACTCTCACTGCACTGCTGTGAAATAAATTTTTCTATTTCCTGTCATTTATGTAACTTAATACTGATTTTATATGTGACTAAGTTTTCATTGTCTTGGATGATGGAGCTGAATTTTCATGAGGGCAACATGCATTGTCATCATCCATAGCATTTATTTATATGTGATTCATGAAACATCATTTCTTGACCCTATTGAAAGAAGACATATAGGCTGAGGCTATACATCATCTTCCGCCATGTCGCATGTCTGCAGCTGTAACGTGGTGCGGGGTGGTAGCCATGGGTGAGGGACTCGTCTTCACACCAAGGCATGTTACATGAAAGTGTGAGTCCTGGCTGGCTGGGTTGCCTTGTGCTGTAAGAGCCTTACGCCTGTGCAGCCAGTGTAGTGGCCTTGCCAGGACCAAATGTTTCATAGCTAAATGAAAGACCACCATTCAAAAATTAACTCTACTGAACGGTAATTTGGTAACGTTATATACAAGGAATAGTAAGAACAAAGTCATATGAACATTTCTTTCACAGTATGAAGCATTTTCCAACACAGTATCCTTCCTCTATAGTATATCCCAGGGCTTTTAATGCACAGTTTCTCTCTACTTCACCACAACCCAGTTTTAACGCTATAGTCCTGATTCACAAGTCTCCTTTACTTGCTCAGCAGTTCCTATTTCTTCCATTACTTGGGCCCTGGATCTCCCCCTCAGGATGCTTCTCTAATCCCATCTCTCCGTTTTCCTAAGGCCCGTTACCTTCTGTATTATAAGCTCCAGTCTCATTTCTAGGCATCCTCGCCTAGCTCCCATTTCTGGAAGGCCACTCTGTCTCCTTTTTGTCAGGATCCCTTGCCTTTAGTCTCCTCTCATTCAGGGTCATCTTTTTGTGCAAATCTGCTCACTTCACACTCCAAACCCTCACCCCCTTACCAACAGGAAGGAGACACTTTCTTAAGACTAGATCCTCCCACTGTGGGCTAGTTCCAGACATATAATCCTAACTCACCCTATCGTTGACTACCTACATCTCTATGCATTACACTACCTGTCTTCTAACATTATGTATTACATTATACTAACAATACCATTCTGTACACTACAATTCACATGACATTATATATACAAAAGACGCAAGACATATTACACAATATTGACACAATTGGTGTCTTCAGGGATAGAAACGTTCACTTCAGTACCCTATAGACCGATGTGTGCCTTTACAAATCAAGTCCTATCACTTTAATCAAACACAGCTGGATTCCAGTGAAGGAGTAGAACCATCTCAAGAAGGATCACAAGGAAATGGACAGCATGTGACTTAAATATGAATGTCTAAGCAAAGAGTCTGAATACTTATGATCATGTGATATTTCAGTGTTTCTTTTTTAATAAATTTGCAAAAATTTCTACATATCTGTTTTTTTTCCAGTCAGGATGGGGTGCAGAGTGTAGATTAATGAGAAAAAAATGAACTTTTTTGAATTTACCAAATGGTGTAATGAAACAAAGAGTGAAACATTTAAAGGGGTCTGAATACTTTCCGTACTCACTGTATGTAAATATAGCCCTGGCTTTATCTTTATCTGTGATAGACAGAGGAAGCAGCAGACATGAATTATTAACACTTAACCAATCATTATTATTGATGATAAATGTGACCAGTAGGGTTGAGCATTCCGATACTGCAAATATCGGGTATCGGCCGATATTGGCTGTATCGGAATTCCGATTCCGAATTCCGATATTTTCGTCTTATCGGATACCGGAATCGGGATGTCACTGTCACTGTCAGTGTCCGTCGGTCGGGTCTGTCAGGAGTCAGCGGCACTTACCTGGCAGAAGATCTCCGGCGGTCACGTCCTGGACTGCTTCATGGCCGCAATCTTCTTTCCCCGGCGGTCACATGCAGTTTCTCGCGATAACTGCAGTGACTGCTGGGTAATCCCGGCCGTAAAGCAGTCAGTCCGATGACGTCACCGCCGGGGAAGCTGGTAAGCAGCTGTGCTGCGCCGGGATGTCAGGCTCTGCCTGTCATTGCGATGTAGCAGAGTTGGATCGTCGTGGGACTGTCGTTATGGACTGCGTCGGACAGGTGGTATACTGTTGGTTTGTTTTTTTTCTTTTTTTACAGGAGATCGATGGCGTCGCAGGAATGAGTGTATAATAAAATTAATGAAAACTGTGTTGTCTCTTTTATTTCATTAAAATACTTTTTTATCTTGCTGTGTCTTTTTTTTAAACATTTAATAACTTTGGGATTAATAATGGATCGGTGTCTTATTGACGCCTCTCCATTATTAACCGGGCTTATTGTCACCGTGCAATCAACGGTGACATTAACCCCTTATTACCCCGCTTGCCACCGCTACAGGGCAAGTGGGAAGAGCCGGGTAAAGTGCCACAATTGGCACATCTTTTGATGCGCCAAATGTGGGGCTGCTGTAGCCTGGTATTATCAGGCTGTTGAGGGCCAAAATCCATGGGCCTTGACAGTCTTTTAATACCAGGCCGCAGCAGTCTGCATTTTACTTGGCTGGTTAAAAAATAGGGGGGATCCCCACGCCGTTTTTTTTTTCGAGGGGATCCCCTATTTTTGTTAACCAGCCAAGCTAAGCAGACTGCTGTGGCCTGGTATTATCAGGCTGGCAAGGTCCATGGATATTGGATCCTTACCAGCCTGAAAAACCAGGCCTCAGCGGTCTGCTTCATCTGGCTGGTTAACAAAAATAGGGGGGACCCCACGCCAATTTTTTTCGAGGGGATCCCCTATTTTTGTTAATCAGCCAAGATATGTAGACTGCTGTGGCCTGGTATTATCAGGCTGGCAAGGTCCATGGATCTTGGCTCCTTAACAGCCTGAAAATCCAGGCCTCAGCGGTCTGCTTCATCTGGCTGGTTAACAAAAATAGGGGGGACCCCACGCCAATTTTTTTCGAGGGGATCCCCTATTTTTGTTAATCAGCCAAGATATGCAGACTGCTGTGGCCTAGTATTATCAGGCTGGCAAGGTCCATGGATCTTGGCTCCTTAACAGCCTGAAAATCCAGGCCTCAGCGGTCTGCTTCATCTGGCTGGTTAACAAAAATAGGGGGGACCCCACGCCATTTTTTTTTCGAAGGGAACCCCTATTTTTGTTAATCAGTTCCCTCTGACGTCACTGATTGTGTCCCTGGCTGACCTGAAGTGAAAGTGGAAAGCAATCAATTAAGCTTTCCACTTAAGGGCCCGTCTCACATAGCGATATCACTACCGAGATCGCTGCTGAGTCACTAGTTTTGTGACGCAGCAGCGAGCTCACCAGCGATATCGCTGTGTGTGACATTCAGCGACGATCAGCCCCCCTGCCGGGTATCGCTGATCGTCGCTGAAATGTCAGGACCTTTTTTTGATCGCTGGTTTCCCGCTGACAGGCACACATCGCTGCGTGTGACAGGCGGGAGACCAGCGATCCGCTGGTAACCAAGGTACACAGCGGGTTTCCAGGCGCGGGGTTGTGCCTAGAAACCCGCTGTGTACCTTGGATACCAGCGCCCTGATGCAGGGAGCTGGTATCCAAGGTACACAGCGGGTTTACAAGCGCTGCGCGGTGCCTGGAAACCCGCTGTGTACCTTGGTTACCAGCGGATCGCTGGTCTCCCGCCTGTCATACGCAGCGATGCGTGCCTGTCAGAGGGAAACCAGCGATCAAAAAAAGGTCCTGACATTTCTGCGACGATCAGCGATACCCGGCAGGGGGGCTGATCGTCGCTGAATGTCACACACAGCGATATCGCTGGTGAGCTCGCTGCTGCGTCACAAAACTAGTGACTCAGCAGCGATCTCGGTAGCGATATCGCTATGTGAGACGGGCCCTTAAGCGATGTTACCCGCAGTGTCGCTGTCCCAGATCGCTGCCTGAGCTGCCTGTTTGGCAGCTCAGCAGCGATCATGTAGCGATACACCAGCGATCCTGACAAGTGCATATCGTTGTCGGGATCGCTGGTGTATCGTTATGTGACACCCAGCCTTTACTCTCCTGTCAGGCAGGAGAGGAACTCATTCATTTGGGGTTTACTGTGAGGCTGCAGCATTAGCTGCGGTCCCTGCAGTAAACATTAACCCTTTCTGAAGGATTACACCGTGGGACCTGACTGTGCATGGGATAGGTAAGAATAATTTTGCATTTTTATTTTATTTTTATTACAGGAAATGGTTTTTGCAGTAAAATAAAAGATGGTCAAAAACATGTGTCTTTATTTCATTAAAATGATTTTTAATTAAAGTGTGTGTGTTTTATTTTTATTTCATGCAATAGGATTAATAATTGATAGTTGTCTAATTGACAGCTCTCAATTATTAACCTGGCTTAAGGTCACCTTTCAATAGCAAGGTGGCTTTAACCCCATATTAACCCATTCGCCACCGCTACAGGGCAATGGGAATAGACGGGCAAAGTGCCAGAAAGGGCGAATCTAATTATAGATTTGTCTTTCCTGGGGTGTCTGGGGGCAGATGTTAGTAGCCGGGGGGGGGGCAAAAATAATGGTCCCTCTCTGGGCTATTATTATCTGCCCCCACTCACTGGCTTTGTCTGTCTGGTTGCGAAAATAGGGCGGGAGCCCACGCATTTTTTTTCAGCAATTTTACACCTCATATATATATATACATGTCATTGAATTTGTGACACATATATATATATATATATTTATATTTGTAGTTCATACACTTCTACATAGTATAATAGCCGCTAATTCAATTGCCGGCTTTTGTGAAAATGCAGAACCCGACATGAAATGACACTTGGTGTACATAGGGTTAACCATGTCTTTTCATGTCCTTTGCTATCTAATTTGCACAAACAATTAAATCAGACTATGTGTGCAAAATTTCACACCTGTAGGGGTTAATTAAAGGTGTAAATTCGTAGCAAAAAAGTCAGTTTTTTTTACAACGAATTTACACCTTTAATTAACCCCTACAGGTGTGAAATTTTGCACACATAGTCTGATTTAATTGTTTGTGCAAATTAGATAGCAAAGGACATGAAAAGACATGGTTAACCCTATGTACACCAAGTGTCATTTCATGTCGGGTGCTTCTGTCTTTTCACTGAAGCCGGCTTTACCCGGCAATTGAATGAGAGGATATTTTACTATGTAGAAGTGTATAAACTATACATATATGTATATATATATGTCACAATGACATGTATATATATATATATGTATTCTATGTGTGTATATTTAGTGTTTACAAGGAAAGAATGGGGTTTTTTTAGTTGCGATATTTTGTTCCCATAGACTTACATGAGACTTCCGGTATCGGTATCGGGTATCGCCGATATTTTAGTGATATCGGCGATACCATTCCGATTCCGATACTTTAGGATATCGGAAAGTATCGCTCAACTCTAGTGACCAGTCATTACTTAGTATATTAATTTTCTTACAAATGTTGTCAATACTTGTGATATGAAATAACAATAATAATATAATAATAATTTTAATATCAATATTTGCTTTTCATTATAAGATTAAATTGCAACCACAAATCCAAAAAAGTTGGGAAGCTGTGTAAAATGTAAAGGAAACATGAATGCAATGATTTTGAAAATCTCTTATAGACATATTTTATTCACAACAGAACATAGATCATCAAAAGGTGAAAGTTAGACATTTTTGCTTTTCATTTGAAAAAAATTAAATTAGTTAGATATTAATGGCAGAAATACATTTAAAAAACCATTGGGACGGGGTAACAAACTGCTAGAAGAGTAAGTGGCACTAATAAAAAACTGCTACAGGGTCAATTTTCAACTAAGTCACGTGACTGTGTATATAAAGAAAGAGCATGATAGAAAGGCAGAGTCTCTCAGAAGAAAAGAAGGTCAGACGTTCACCAATCTGTTAACAACTGTGTTTAAAAATTGTGGAACAATTTCTCAAAAATGTCCCGTAATGTAAAATTGCAGACTTTGAATATCCCATCAACTGTAGTACATAATATCATCAAAAGATGCATAGATTCAGAATGAACCCATGTGCACAAGGGACAAAGTCGAGGGTCAATAATGGATGCTCATGATTATGAACCCTCAGGCAGCACTGCATTAAAATAGGCATGATCCGTGTGTGCAAATCACTGCATGGGCTCAGGAATACTTCCAGACATCATTTTCTATAGACAAGGACCTCCATACAATCCACTAAGGCAAATACAATTTAGAGGTCTATGCAAAGAAGACATATATCTACACAATCCATAAATGTTGACTTTATTTAATTGCCTAAGACAAAATGCAAAACTGTTATGTGGTCAGAAAATTTGAAATTCGTTATGGAAACTAAGGAACTTGTGTCCTGCGGATTCAATATAAGAGAGACCACCCAGCTTGTTATCAGCGCTCAGTTCATAAGCCTGCATTTCTGATATGATGTTGCATTATAGCCTATGGCATGGGCAGCCTACACATCATGAAAGGCATTTTAATGCTGAGCATAATATATAGGTTTTAGAACCACATATGCTCCCATTCAGATAATGTTTAAGTCAGGGAAGTCTTTGCATATTTAGCGAGACAATGCTAAACCACATATTATTATTATTTATTATTTTAGCGCCATTTATTCCATGGCAGTTTACATGTGAGGAGGGGTATACATAATAAAAACAAGTATAGTAATCTTAAACAGTACAAGTCATGACTGTTACAGGAGAGAGGATCCTGCCTGCGAGGGCTCACAATCTACGTGCAGTGGCTTGGTTGATCGGTGGTTACTGCAGGTTGTAGGCTTGTCGGAAGAAGTAGGTCTTCAGGTTCTTTTTGAAGGTTTCCACAGTAGGCGAGAGTCTGATATGTAGAGAGATCCACAGTAGGGGTGATGCGTGAGAGAAATCTTGTATGCGATTGTGGGAAAAGGAGATAAGAGGGGAGTAGAGAAGGAGATCTTGTGAAGATCGGAGGTTTCATGCAGATAAGTACCGGGAGACAAGGTCACAGATGTATGGAGGACACAGAGGACACAGATTCTGGATGGCTTTGTATGTCATGGTTAGGGTTTTGAACTGGAGTCGTTGGGTAATGGGAAGCCAGTGCAGGGATTGACAGAAGGGAGAGGCCAGGGAATAGCGGGGTGACAGTTGGATTAGTTGGGCAGCAGAGTTTAGAATAGATTGGAGGAGTGCAAGAGTGTAAGGGGAGGCCACTGAGCAGGAGGCTGCAGTAGTCAAGGCGGGAGATGAAGAGGGCATGGACTAGGGTTTTTGCAGATTCTTGGTTGAGGAATGTACGGATCCATGAAATATTTTTGAGTTGAAGTCGGCAGGAAGTGGAAAGGGCTTGGATATGTGGTTTGAAAGAGAGATCAGTGTCAAGGATTACCCCGAGGCAGCAAACTTGTGGGACTGGGGAGAGTGGGCAGCCGTTTACTTTAACGGATAAGTCTGTTGGGGGGGTCAAGTGAGATGGGGGAAAGATGAGGAATTCTGTTTTGTCCATATTAAGTTTAGAAATCTAGCAGAAAAGAAGGATGAAATAGCAGACAGACATTGTGGGATTCTGGTTAGCAGGGAGGTGATATCTGGTCCAGAGATGTAGATCTGTGTGTCATCAGCATAAGGGTGATACTGAAAGCCATGAGATTCTATGAGCTCTCCCAGGCTGAAGGTGTAAATGGAGAAGAGCAGGGGCCCTAGGACTGAACCTTGTGGGACTCTGACATAGGGGTGAGGTGAGGAGGTGGTGTGCGAGTGGGAGACGCTGAATGTTGGTTCTGTTAGACAAGATCCAAGATAGGGCCAAGTCTGTGATGCCAAGAGATGAGAGGGTCTGTAATAATAGGGAATGGTCCACTGTGTCAAAGGCAGAGGACAGGTCCAGGTGGAGGAGGACAGAGCAGTGTCGCTTGGCCTTGGTGGTTAATAGGTCATTGGTGATGAACCAGACCCTTTTAATCAAGATCTTTCACCAACAAGAAACTTTTGGCGCATTATGAAATGAAAAATCTGGCTAAAAAGACCCAGGACTGTTGAATAGCTAGAATCCTACATCAGACAAGATTGGGAAAACAAGAAGACATAAAAATAAAGATTATTATTAAGATTATATACAGTGGGGGAAATAAGTATTTGATCACTTGCTCATTTTGTAAGTTTGCCCACTGACAAAAACATGAACTGTCTATAATTTTAAGGGTAGGTTAATTTTAACATTGAGAGATGGAATATTAAAAATAAAATCCAGGTAATCACATTGTATAAATTATATAAATTAATTTGCATTTTGAAGTGGGAAATAAGTATTTGATCCCCTACCAACCATTAAGAGTTCTGGCTCCTACAGACCAGTTAGACGCTTCTAATCAACTCGTTGCCTGCATTAACGACAGCTGTCTTACATAGTCACCTTTAGAAAAGACTCCTGTCCACAGACTCAATTAATCAGTCAGACTCTAACCTCTACAACATTGGCAAGACCAAAGAGCTTTATAAGGATGTAAGGGACAAGATCATAGACCTACACAAAGCTGGAATAGGCTACAAAACCACAGGTAAGTCGCTGGGTGAGGAGACAACTGTTGGTTTAATAGTAAGAAAATTAAAGAAATAAAAGATTCTGTCAATCGACATCGATCTGGGGAACCATGCAAAATCTCACCTCGTGGGGTATCCTTGATCATGAGGAAGGTGAGAGATCAGCTTAAAACTACATGGGGTGAACTTGTTAATAATCTCAAGGCAGCTACACAGTACTCTGTAAAGGTTGAAAATCCTGTAGTGCCCGCAAGATCCCACTGCTCAAGAAGGCACATGTGCAGGCCCATCTGAAGTTTGCCAATGAACACCTGGATAATTCTGTGAGTGATTGGGAGAAGGTTTTGTGGTTAGATGAGACAAAAATTGAGGTCTTTGGCATTAACTCAACTCGCCGTGTTTGGAGGAAGAGAAATGCTGCCTGTGACCAAAAGAACATCATCCCTACTGTCAAGCATAGAGGTTGAAACATTATGTTTCAGGGTATTTCTCTGCTAAGGGCACAGGACTACTTCACCACATCAATGGAAGAATGGATGGAGCCATGTACCGTAAAATACTGAGTGACAACCTCCTTCCCTCCGCCAGGACATTAAAAATGGGTCATGACTGGGTCTTCCAGCAAGACAATGACCCAAAATATACAGCCAAGGCAAGAAAGGAGTGGCTCAAAAAGAAGCACATTAAGGTCATGGAGTGGCCTAGCTAGTCTCCAGACCTTAATCCCATAGAAAACTTATGAAGGGAGTTGAACCTCCGAGTTGCTAAGCGACAGCCTCAAAATCTTAATGATTTAGAGATGATTTGCAAAGAGGAGTGGCCCAAAATTCCTCCTGACATGTGCACAAACCTCATCATCAACTACAAAAAAACGTCTGACTGCTGTGCTTACCAAGAAGGGTTTTGCCACCAAGTATTAAGTCTTGTTTGCCAGAGGGATCAAATACTTATTTCCCACTGAAAAATACAAATAAATTTATATAATTTATACAATGTGATTTTCTGGATTTTATTTTTGATATTCTATCAATGTTAAAATTAACCTACCCTTAAAATTATAGACTGTTCATGTCTTTGTCAGTGGGAAAACTTACAAAATGAGCAAGGGCTCAAATACTTATCTCTCCCACTGTGTATAGATCACAACCGAAGGGTAAATTATCATCACGTGTACATAATTCAAGAATTAAATTGTCAGCAGGCATAGGAGTGAAATATTAACCAATTGCTGAAATCAAGGGGCCTAAAATCTGCACACTGGTGAATTTAGGGCAGTTACCTGGGATTAGCATAAGGTCATTAATGCAATATACCTGCAAATTTACTCTAATTTTCATGTTATGTTCATGATTAATTATATATGTAAACTGTCACTTGATGTATAAATACACAAACAAGTACCCTTAGACAGTTTAATAACCCATAAAGCTAATGCCTGATCTGTGTTATATCATTTAGAACCCAAACAATACTGCCATATATTGCCCAACAAATACAACTAAAAGTCTAAACATGCTGGTACACATTCTGTGTACACCCATTATATACTTGCACAAACAGATAAATGTAGTTACACTTAGATATGTATTTGCACAGTTAAAGGTGCTGTCCAACTTAAGAAAAAATAATAAACAGAGGAAACTGTTGCGGCTTCATAAGCAGTGTCAGCCACCTTCACAAGTCACAGCATCACTGAAGCTTGTCATAAGAGCATGTCAATGGATGTTTCTCTGATAACCCCCTCCTGTTGCCAACTGAGCGCTGCAGTCAATCACAGACTGCACTGGTGTTGTGACCTGGAGGCAGAAACAGCTTCCAGAGCCACTGCAGGTCACCAGAGTGAATTCCGTTGTATCTACGGGAGCCCAGGAATGTGAATATGCCTCAATTTATTATTTTTAGTCAGACTATGCCTAAAAAAACCTTTTTTTACTGTCAAACAACACCCTTTTAAACACTCGTTTTCAATTATGTGTAAACATGCTGGCACTAACTCGGGGATCAAGCAAATTCAAGAAAAAAACAAGAAAAGCCCACTGAGACAGCCGTGGCGCTGGAAACCAAAGGTCCACGGGCCGCACCGTGCCCGCACGCTCGCTGTCTCCATCTGTACTGACTGCGTTTGTCGAGGAGGGGCCTCCGGTTACTTCTTCCACCAATCAGCATGTGAAACAGCTGACGCGATAACATCATTTTTTCACGTCAGCTGTGTACTGCAGAGAGTCAGCGCACCAGAGACAGAAACAAAAGCAGAGCGCCAGGGAACGGGACCGAGGTGAGTATGTGGTGTTCTTTTTTTTTCATATGTATGTGATGCTTAGGTGGGCATGGGGATGCTATGGGGTGACATGCTGCACATGGGGATGCTATGGGGTGACATGCTGCACATGGGGATGCTACGGGGTGACATGCTGCACATGGGGATGCTACGGGGTGACATGCTGCACATGGGGATGCTATGAGGTGACATGCAGCACATGGGGAGGCTATGGGGAAGACATACAGCACATGGGGATGCTATGGGGTGACATGCTGCACATGGGGATGCTATGGGGTGACATGCTGCACATGGGGATGCTATGGGGTGACATGCTGCACATGGGGATGCTACGGGGTGACATGCTGCACATGGGGATGCTACGGGGTGACATGCTGCACATGGGGATGCTATGAGGTGACATGCAGCACATGGGGAGGCTATGGGGAATACATACAGCACATGGGGATGCTATGAGGTGACATGCTGCACATGGGGATGCTATGGGGTGACATGCTGCACATGGGGATACTATGTTGGTCACATGCTGCACATGGGGATGCTATTGTGTAGCCCAGCTGCGCTTGGTGCCACATGTTACCCTGGAGGATGCATGAAAGGTAAACCACAATCATCTGATATTCATTCACACTCCACATTTTCCTGGTGCCACCAGAGGGAGCCCTTGGAGACTACAGCAGAGAGATGAAGGCAGTCTAGCTGAGAGTTAGCTAGTCGTTGGTTTTACCTCAGAACGGCAGTTTCCTCAGATCAGTGTAGCCGGAGGGCTGAGACAGACAGTCTAGTCACCTCAGACGAGCTGAGAGGGAAAGACTAGCTAGAGAACGACTTATTTGAAAGCCTGAAGACTTCAGCAAACACTCAGCTTATATCGTGGAGTCCAGTAATAGTGGGACGGATTGCCACTTAGTCTGGTCAAAGTTGAGTCTACTGAGATACCTTCAGCTAGCGTTTGATTAAGTAAGCGTGCCGACGCTTGGAGAGCGGTGAAGACAAAGAAAGCTGACATCTACTGCTGGTTGTGCTTATGTTAAAGGTGTGAGTAGGACGACAGGCAAGTGGAAAAAGGGAAAAGAGAGTGACAGAGGTCGACAGCATTGATAGCTTACCTCCACTCTGCACTACCGGACACCGGGTCCGAGCTTACTAGCTTCTTCAGGACTAGTAGGAAAAACCGGAGACCCTGTGGGACTATAGGTCGCAGGGGCCCAACAGTGCTGATACGTAACTGGGGTCAGGAAGAACAGGAGTCTGGCCTGATCAGCCATATAGAGACTTAGTTCTGTCCAAAAGAAGGCTCCACCACAAGATCAGCCGGGCGTAGCAAAGAGAACGGAGTTAAACTTTGTTTTATGCAAGTTAGAAACTCACACACATAAAGAAGGAAGGAGGTCCTACACCTACTCAGTGGTTTACTGGACATGCATCCTCCACCCTGACAGCTTCCCGGGATGTGCCTGAATCTACCACCAGTAAAGGTACAGAAAGAGACTGTCTTGTGTGTGTCTGCATTATTGCTCCTGCACCCTTACACCGCCATTTACCCTGAGGGATCAGTCTCGCCTGTGGGAGACTTAACACCTTGCTGCCCCAAACCCTCAGAGGATCTACCCTGCAGCGCTGGTCACCCTGATCAGGAACCACAGGTGGCGTCACGAACATTTCTACAATCCCCTGTAAATATTCTCCTTTTAGTGAGCGCCCAGGGCAACGGACCGAGCTGCGCTACCCGTGACATCCCCCAGTGAAGTGAACGGGCTCGGTGCCGAGTACCCCACAGGCCCTGGCTATGTGCGACTCACTATGGGGTGACATGCTGCACATGGGGATGCTATGGGGAAGACATACAGCACATGGGGATGCTATGGGGAAGACATACAGCACATGGGGATGCTATGGGGAAGACATACAGCACATGGGGATGCTATGGGGAAGACATACAGCACATGGGGATGCTATGGGGTGACATGCTGCACATGGGGATGCTATGGGGTAACATGCTGCACATGGGGATGCTATGGGGTGACATGCTGCACATGGGGATGCTATGGGGTGACATGCTGCACATGGGGATGCTATGGGGTGACATGCTGCACATGGGGATGCTATGGGGAAGACATACAGCACATGGGGATGCTATGGGGTGACATGCTGCACATGGGGAAGCTATGGGGGTGACATGCTGCACATGGGGATGCTATGAGGTGACATACTGCACATGAGGATGCTATGGGGAAGACATACAGCACATGGGGATGCTATGGGGAAGACATACAGCACATGGGGATGCTATGGGGAAGACATACAGCACATGGGGATGCTATGGGGAAGACATACAGCACATGGGGATGCTATGGGGTGACATGCTGCACATGGGGATGCTACGGGGTAACATGCTGCTCATGGGGATGCTATGGGGTGACATGCTGCACATGGGGATGCTATGGGGTGACATGCTGCACATGGGGATGCTATGGGGAAGACATACAGCACATGGGGATGCTATGGGGAAGACATACAGCACATGGGGATGCTATGGGGTGACATGCTGCACATGGGGATGCTATGGGGAAGACATACAGCACATGGTGATGCTATGGGGGTGACATGCTGCACATGGGGATGCTATGAGGTGACATGCTGCACATGGGGATGCTACGGGGTGACATGCTGCACATGGGGATGCTATGGGGAAGACATACAGCACATGGGGATGCTATGGGGAAGACATACAGCACATGGGGATGCTATAGGGTGACATGCTGCACATGGGGATGCTATGGGGAAGACATACAGCACATGGGGATGCTATGGGGGTGACATGCTGCACATGGGGATGCTATGGGGTGACATGCTGCACATGGGGATGCTATGGGGAAGACATACAGCACATGGGGAAGCCATGGGGGGACATGCTGCACGTGGAGAAGCTATGGGGGTGACATGCTACACATGGTGATGCTATGGGGATGACATGCTGCACATGGGGAGGCTATGGGGATGACATGCTGCACATGGGGAGGCTATGGGGAAGACATACAGCACATGGGGAGCTATGGGTGTGACATGCTGCACATGGGGAAGCTATGGGGGTGACATGCTACACATGATGATGCTATGGGGGATGACATGCTGCATATGGGGATGCTGTGGGAGTGACATGCTGTGCATGGGGATGCTATAGGGGTGTCATGCAGCACATGGGATGCTATGGGGTGACATGCTGCACATGGGGATGCTATGGGGAAGACATACAGCACATGGGGATGCTATGGGGGTGACATGCTGCACATGGGGATGCTATGGGGTGACATGCCGCACATGGGGATGCTATGGGGAAGACATACAGCACATGGGGATGCTATGGGGGGACATGCTGCACATGGAGAAGCTATGGGGGTGACATGCTACACATGGTGATGCTATGGGGATGACATGCTGCACATGGGGAGGCTATGGGGATGACATGCTGCACATGGGGAGGCTATGGGGAAGACATACAGCACATGGGGAGCTATGGGTGTGACATGCTGCACATGGGGAAGCTATGGGGGTGACATGCTACACATGGTGATGCTATGGGGGATGACATGCTGCACATGGGGATGCTGTGGGAGTGACATGCTGTGCATGGGGATGCTATAGGGGTGTCATGCAGCACATGGGATGCTATGGAGTGACATGCAGCATATGGGGATGCTATGTGGTGACATGCTACACATGGTGATGCTATGGGGGGTGTCATGCAGCACATGGGAATGCTATGGGGTGACATGCTACACATGGTGATGCTATGGGGGATGTCATGCAGCACATGAGGATGCTATGGGGGTGATATGTAGCACATGGGGAGGCTATAGGTGTGACATGCAGCAGATGGGGATGCTATGGGGTGACATGCTACACATGGTGATGCTATGGGGGGTGACATGCAGCACATGGGGATGCTATGGGGTGACATGCTGCACATGGGGATGCTATGGGGTGATATGTAGCACATGGGGGTACTAAGGGGGTGAGATGCAGCACATTGGAGGCTATAGGTGTGACATGCAGCACATGGGGATGCTATGGGGGTGACATGCTGCACATGGGGATGCTATGGTGGTGATATGTAGCAAATGGAGATATAAGGGGTGAGATGCAGCACATGGGAGGCTATAGTGTGACATGGAGCACATGGGGATACTATGGGGGTGACATGCTGCACATGGGGATGCTATGGGGGTGACATGCAGCACATAGGTTGCTATGGGTGTGACATGCTGCACATGGGGATGCTATGGGGGTGACATGCTGCACATGGTGATGCTATGGGGGGGTGTCATGCAGCACATGAGGATGCTATGGGGTGATATGTAGCACATGGGGATACTAAGGGGGTGAGATGCAGCACATGGGGAGGCTATGGCGTGACATGTAGCACATGGGGATGCTATGGGGTGACATGCTACACATGGTGATGCTATGGGGGGTGTCATGCAGCACATGGGGATGCTATGGGGGTGACATGCTACACATGGTGATGCTATGGGGGTGATATGTAGCACATGGGGAGGCTATAGGTGTGACATGCAGCAGATGGGGATGCTATGGGGTGACATGCAGCAGATGGGGATGCTATGGGGTGACATGCTACACATGGTGATGCTATGGGGGTGACATGCAGCACATGGGGATGCTATGGGTGACATGCTGCACATGGGGATGCTATGGGGGTGATATGTAGCACATGGGTGTACTAAGGGGGTGAGATGCAGCACATTGGAGGCTATAGGTGTGACATGCAGCACATGGGGATGCTATGGGGGTGACATGCTGCACATGGGGATGCTATGGTGGTGATATGTAGCAAATGGAGATACTAAGGGGTGTGAGATGCAGCACATGGGGAGGCTATAGGTGTGACATGGAGCACATGGGGATACTATGGGGGTGACATGCTGCACATGGGGATGCTATGGGGGTGACATGCAGCACATAGGTTGCTATGGGTGTGACATGCTGCACATGGGGATGCTATGGGGGTGACATGCTGCACATGGTGATGCTATGGGGGGTGTCATGCAGCACATGAGGATGCTATGGGGGTGATATGTAGCACATGGGGATACTAAGGGGGTGAGATGCAGCACATGGGGAGGCTATGGCGTGACATGTAGCACATGGGGATGCTATGGGGTGACATGCAGCACATGGGGATGCTATGGGGGTGACATGTAGCACATGGGGATGCTATGGGGTGACATGTTGCACATGAGGATGCTATGGGGATGGTATGCAGCACATGAGGATGCTATGGGGATGATATGTAGCACATAGGGATACTATGGGGGTGAGATGCAGCACATGGGGAGGCTATAGGTGTGACATGCAGCACATGGGGATGCTAAGAGGGTGACATGCTACACATGGTGATGCTATGGGGGGTGTTATGCAGCACATGGGAATGCTATGGGGTGACATGCAGCAGATGGGGATGCTATGGGAGTGACATGCTACACATGGTGATGCTATGGGGGGTGACATGCAGCACATGGGGATGCTATGGGGTGACATGCTGCACATGGGGATGCTATGGGGGTGATATGTAGCACATGGGTATACTAAGGGGGTGAGATGCAGCACATGGGAGGCTATAGGTGTGACATGCAGCACATGGGGATGCTATGGGGGCGACATGCAGCACATGGGTTTCTATGGGTGTGACATGCTGCACATGGGGATGCTATGGGGGTGTCATGCAGCACATGAGGATGCTATGGGGGTGATATGTAGCACATGGTGATACTAAGGGGGTGAGATGCAGCACATGGGGAGGCTATAGGTGTGACATGCAGCACATGGGGATACTATGGGGGTGACATGCTGCACATGGGGATGCTATGGGGGTGACATGCTACACATGGTGATGCTATGGGGGTAACATGCTACACATGGTGATACTATGGGGGTGACATGCTACACATGAGGATGCTATGAGGGTGACATGCAGCACATGGGTTGCTATGGGTGTGACATGCTGCACATGGGGATGCTATGGGGGTGACATTCTGCACATGGTGATGCTATGGGGGGGTGTCATGCAGCACATGAGGATGCTATGGGGGTGATATGTAGCACATGGGGATGCTAAGGGGGTGAGATGCAGCACATGGGGAGGCTATAGGTGTGACATGCTGCACATGGGGATGCTATGGCGTGACATGTAGCACATGGGGATGCTATGGGGGTGACATGCAGCACATGGGGATGCTATGGCGTGACATGTAGCACATGGGGATGCTATGGGGGTGACATGCAGCACATGGGGATGCTATGGGGGTGACATGTAGTACATGGGGATGCTATGGGGTGACATGTTGCACATGAGGAAGCTATGGGGATGATATGTAGCACATAGGGATACTATGAGGGTGAGATGCAGCACATGGGGAGGCTATAGGTGTGACATGCTGCACATGGGGATGCTTTGGGGGTGACATGCTACACATAGTGATGCTATGGGGGTGATATGCTTCACATGGGGATACTATGTGGGTGACATGCTGCTTATGTAGTATATGGGGAGACTATGGGCCTCATGCAGTATATAGGGAGGCTGTGTGGGCCTCATGCAGTATATGGGGAGGCTGTGTGGGCCTCATGCAGTATATAGGGAGGCTGTGTGGAGCCTCATGTAGTAAATGGGGAGACTTTGGGGCTCATGCAGTATTTAGGGAGGTTGTGTGGGGCTCTTGCTGTATATGGGGAGGCTGCGTGGGGCTCTTTCTGTATATGGGGAGGCTGCGTGGGGCTCTTGCAGTATATATGGAGAGACCATGTGGGGCTCAAGCAGTATATATGGGGAGGCTGAGTGGGGCTCATGCTATATATATAGGGAAGCTGTGTGGAGCTCATGCAGTGTATATAGGGAGGCTGTGTGGGGCTCATGCTGTATATATTGGGAGGCTGTGTGGAGCTCATGCTGTATATATAAGGAGGCTGTGTGGGGCTCATGCTGTATATGGGGAGGCTCTGGGGCTCATGCTTTATATAGGAAAGTCTGTGTGGGGCTTATTCTGCATATGGAGAAGGCTGTGTGGGGCTCATGCAGTATATAGGGAGGCTGTGTGGGGCTCATGCAGTATATGGGGAGGCTGTGTGGGGCCTCATGTGGTATATGGGGAGACTGTGGGGTTCATGTAGTATATAAGGAGGCTGTGTGGGGCTCATGCAGTATATAGGGAAGCTGTGTGGGGTCTCATGCAGTATATTGTGAGAGTGTGGGGCTCATGCAGTATATGGAAAGGCTCGGGGCTCATGCTTTATATAGGAAAGTCTGTGTGGGGCTCATGCTTTATAAAGGAAAGTCTGTGTGGGGCTCATTCTGCATATGGAGAAGGCTGTGTGGGGCTCATGCCGCATATGGGAGTCTGTGTGGGGCTCATGCAGTATATAGGGAGGCTGTGTGGGGCTCATGCAGTATATGGGGAGGCTGTGTGGGGCCTCATGTGGTATATGGGGAGACTGTGGGGTTCATGCAGTATATAAGGAGGTTGTGTGGGGCTCATGCAGTATATAGGGAGGCTGTGTGGGGTCTCATGCAGTATATAGTGAGAGTGTGGGGCTCATGCAGTATATGGAAAGGCTCGGGGCTCATGCTTTATATAGGAAAGTCTGTGTGGGACTCATTCTGCATATGGGGAGGCTGTGTGGGGCTCATGCCGCATATGGGAGGCTGTGTGGGGCTCATGCAGTATATATGGGGAGGCTGTGTGGGGCTCATGCAGTATATAGGGAGGCTGTGTGGGGCTCATGCAGTATATATGGAGGCTGTGTGGGGCCTCATGTGGTATATGGGAAGACTGTGGGGTTCATGCAGTATATAAGGAGGTTGTGTGGGGCTCATACAGTATATAGGGAGACTGTGTGGGGTCTCATGCAGTATATTGGGAGACTGTGGGGTTCATGCAGTGTATGTGGAGTCTGTCAGGGGCTCATGCTGTATATGGGGAGGCTGTGTGGAGCTCTTACAGTATATAAGTGGCTGTGGGGGGCTCATATGGTACACAGAAGGGGCTGTACTTGGGTTCAAACAAGGGGGATGTCAGCATACTTAATTCGGCTCAATATTAAGTGATATAATTAATATTAATATAATTATCAATAATATAATAATTGTAATATATTGATATTAGTATTGAGTAGAATTAATTTCAGTTTATTGGTTCGGCTGACCACAATAGTCACAGTCTCTCATATGGCCCCTCCGGAAAATTTATTGCCCACCCCCGAAATAGACTATCACATGAGAGGAGATGAGCTGTACTGGTGACTGGTGTCTACAACACTGGAAAGCAGAAATCTATGATTATTACTGTTCTGTCTGAGAACAAAACAAACAAGAGGGCAACTGTTGTTGTAAATATTTGTTAAGACAATGTTCATGCTCACTATAGTGTGTTAGCTCTGCTGTACTCTGTTAGCTCTGCTGTACTGTGTTAGCTCTTCTGTACTGTGTTTGTTCTGCTGTACTGTGTTAGCTCTGCTGTATTGTTTTAGCTCTGAGATCACTGTAGAGCTGTGTGCGATTATGAGAACAAAGCATGGATCATTAATTGGTTCACATTTGGTAATGTGCCCTTTTATTTAAAATAACCTCTGGAGGCAGATTCTCATGCAGGTCAGTGTCCAGCCCATAAATCTTAACAGTTCATTTGGATAAAATAAAAAAAATGGATTTCTCTGAAATCAGACATCGGATTGCAGATATCAGAGAACCATTTTATTCAGCTTCCTATGACCTACATGCCCATACAGACTAGACTAGAAGGTTTGATCCTGTTGGCAATTTATTTTAAGCCTTTTTCCTTTTCTTGATGAGTTTTTGTTGCTGATTTGACGCAGCATTTTTTAGTGCAGAAACATTCCAAATTTCCATGTACTTTTTAGACTTCCCAAAAAGAGTAGAGAGAAAAAAAAGTACTTTTCAGCATAATTTTCAAATGTTAACTGTACTTTCATGTAACTACTCAGAATAAGCTGTCATGTGTGTGTACTCGAGGATCTAAGGGGTAATATTTCTCCTGTTTAAAGTGACATTCTAAACCTGGCATACGTCAGAGTGAGGAGACTTACACGTCATGCATGCCCCTCTGGGAAATTAAATATGTAAATTACATCTTCAGAGTGGAAGAGTATTTGTACTCTAGTGCCACCTATGAGAAGTAGCAATGCTAAAAGTCAATATCGACTGCTGACCACACCTCTAGATAAATTCATTGAGTGATGCATTTTCCAAAATGGGATCACTTGTGTTTTTTTTTTACTGTTTGGAAACATTAGTGGCTCTGCAAAGGCAACATGCCTTACGCTGTCTGTCCCAGCCAATTTTGCACTTCAAAACTCTAATGGTACTCTTCCTTTTCGTGCCCTGCCGTGTGCCAAAACAGTAGTTTTCCACCACATATAGGGAGGGTATCAGCATACTCAGAAGAAATTGCACAACAGATTTTGTTCTCCATTTTCTCCTGTTACAATTGTGAAAATGAAAAATTTGGGCCTAAAACAACATTTTTGTGGGAAAATGCAATATTTGTATTTATTCGGCTGGTTTCACACTAGCATTTTATCACGCAGCGCATCGTGCGCTATCAGTCGCATGCGCAATGGTCCCCAATCTTTAACATGGCGGGCGCAGGGTCTAGCGCTTGTACGCGTTCATCAGCATTTTCGTGCACTGCAGATTTTCCAGGTGTGCGTCCAGACGCGCTAGACGCTACATGTTGCATTTTTTGTTCCACCCAACCTCGTTAAAAAAGCGCATGCGCACTTGTGCGCACGATATGCGCAAAAAATAACATTACAGTCTGGGGGCGCTGGCGTGCGCATGGCTTTGCGCACATCAGTGCTTTTGCGCGCATGTGATTTTTGAGTAAACAATGTCTAGACACTTGTTTAAACCACCCCCTACACAAGCACCATTGTTTGTGAAGAGTGTAGATAAAAGAAGGTGTCTGCAGTGCCAGACAGACCACTACTCTTCAGACTGCCGGGAAGACACAGCCTGGAAGACACTAGAAAATTTGGATCCAAGGTGCATCACCAAGAATGTGAGTATTCTTAAATCAAATGACTGCCTGTCCTTTCAAATGTAATATGTACTAATGCTTTGTATTTTTTTTCTATTGCAGCATGTCTTCTTCTGGATCACAATATTCCCCATCCAGGCAAGAACTGGCCCAGCAGAGTGTGATGTGAGTATCTTCCTGCCTTTGGGTAAGTATAGCTGCTGCATCTACAAATGTGTAATATTTTTTTTCTTTTTCAGACATCATCGTCGGACACGGCAATTGAGGCCGAACAGCGGGAGCAGCCAAGACAAGTCCTGGTGGTGAGACGTAATGTAAGTATATAGTCTTTTAATGTCCCTTTTTTTTTATTTATTTATTTTTTCTCTTCCTTTTTTTCTGTCCTGTTTTTCTTCTTCTATCTTGCTTCTTTTCTGTCTCATTTTCTATCTTTTTCCTTCACAAATATTTCCAAGATTATAATGTTTTTTTTTTTCTAGGTTCAACAACGGGACGAAGACCTATATGTGGACAACAAGGCCCTGATCTGACAGGTCCAGGAGCGTGTCCCGTTGTGGGACAGCCGTGATCCGCAGTACAAGGACAATGTGGTGAGCCGGCGGCTATGGAATGAGGTGGCCGCAGCGTTGATGGATGGCTGGGACAGCGCCTCTTCAACTACCAAAAAGGCGTTTAGTAAGTATTTCCATGCTCTGTGATGCCCAATGACTATTGTTCATGATGATACTGTTGTGTTTCCTACTAGATATATTCTAGCAGGAAACACAACAGTGTCATCTGGATCAACAGTGACTGCACTGTGTATTGTATTGCTATTTTATGCCGCATTGACTGTTTGCCATGTTCACTCAGGTGTGTGTGATAATACAGATTTTGCCCTGAGTGCATTGTATAACGTTTTTTTTTCCAACAGTGAACAAAGTCCGCACACGTTGGCGCTCGATGAAGGACCACTTCAACACTGATGTTCGTGCTGAGGAACAGGTTTGCAGTGGTTCAGCGGCAAGGACCAGAACAAAAATATCGTTATTATCGCGAGATGGAGTTCCTGAGACCGGTCCTTACCAGCAGAGCGTAAGTTTTTTTTATTTTTAGTTTTTTTTATCAGTGCTTTTCTATTCCACAGCTGATGCTTCTTGTAAATGCATGATAGTAATGTTTTTCTTTTCTTTCCACAGCACCTGGAGCAGCACCATGCAACCTGTCCCTGAAGCGGTCCTTCATCGGATGACCTCGGACCCGTCCCAGCCATCCGATAGCCAGGAAGCAACTTGTAGGTCAGCAACACGGACAGCTGGTGACCAGGAAGCTGGTCAATCAGGTGTTCCCCTGACCCAGGTCTCTGCCACTGGTTATGCTGGCACTTCCCGCCAGTGGCAGAGGACCTCGGACAGGAATGTCATGCCCGAGTTCATGCACTTGAGCGAGGCCTTTCATGCCAGTTTCAACAGTTTCAAGGCGCTGTCAGACAGAGTGGAAAGCGGTTATTCACTTATGGAATGCGGTTTTACCCACATGGAACACCGCTTCCACTCTATCGACCAGCGCCTTGACTGGCTGGAGTCCGACCTCAACAGACCGGCGCACCATTTTTTCAGTAACATTGAACAGGGCATGGCGGAACACCTTAGTCCTGAGCAACAGCTGAGTGTGTTGCAGGCCTGCAACACTGCTTACTTGCAGGCTATGCAGCAGAATCGATATGTGCAGCAGTCAGTGGTACCATTTCCAACTGTGCCACCACTGACTCGCCACACCTCACTACCGACTACTGCTGCATACCACTGCACAGCCACCTGCATTCCGAGCCAAGCCGGACACCAGTACACCATCACAAGTCCGAGTGCTGCTGGACACTCCACCGCCGCCACCACCATGCCAAGCGCTACTCCTGTCTGGAGCACCACTACCACAGACACCGGTACACGATCTTGGAGCACCGCCACCACAGCACCTGCTTGGGCCGCCGCCACCTGTTCTCTTGTACGGAGCACCGCCACATCACCATCTAGGAGCACCGCCACCACTCATCAGCATTATAGGAGCACCGCCACCACTCCTCATCATTTTAGGAGCACCGCCACCACTCCTCATCATTTTAGGAGCACCACCACCACTTCACCTCCTAGGAGCACCGCCACCACTTCTCCTCCTAGGAGCACAGCCACCACTTCTTCTCCTAGGAGCACCGCCACCACTTCATCTCCTTGGAGCACCGCCACCACTTCTTCTCGTTCTAGGAGCACCACCACCACAGAGCATCAGAGGGGTGACCCACATTCCCTCTTTTACCCATCAAGGCCACGGTCCACCAGCTCAAGGCGGTCGAGCAATGTAAGGCGGTCACACGGTGGAAGTCGGTCCAGGCAGGAGACTCCTGCCCCAAAGAAGGCAAAAAACAAAAGACTTTGTTTGTCCATCCCCCCTCTCCTCCTAATGTGTCTCACCCTGCCTCTAGTTACATCCCTTATCTCCCTTCTCTCACTACTTTTGTCGCCCCTTCCCCTACAATCCCTTCCTCGCTTTCCAGCCGTTCCTCGTCTCTCCACACCCCCAAAGTATCCCAATCTTCCCCCAAACGTCCTTCACAATAAAAGTTGTTTCTTTTTTAAATAAATGTGCAATTCTGCTTTCACAAAATACTGTTTGATTAATGTGTCTTTCGCCGCCTACACACACTGCGCCGTACACTTTGCGTTTTTGACAAAACATAACTCCAGGAATGACACATGTTTCTTGTGTCATTCCTGGAGATATGTGTAGTCAAAAACACAAATATATGACTTGTATTTTCCCCACCAGTCTCTTTAGTCTGCTAATATTGCACAGACTGAATAGAGGATGGTGTTGAGTACAAGGCATATCTATTGTTACCTTGCCAGGTATCATACAACGTTAATTGATTATGGTGTCTTTTTACCATCATTTAACTATTTGTGATACAAGGCCAGGGATTCTAGATATACCTTGGAATTAACAGCATCCTCTATTCAGTGTGTGTTGAATAAACTGAGGAGATGATGGTGAAAATACACGTTATATGCACAATACCCTTGCCTTATATCATTACTATCTCACCTGGGCAGGTGAATACACATGAGTTTTAACCTGCAGCGTCGCTTCAGTCTGCATATATTTCAAGCATACTGTAGCAATGCTGCAGTTTAACTCATATGTGTATTCTCCTGCCCATGTGTGATAACATTCTGAAGTGAGGATGCGTTAGTTTGGGCGTCCTCACTTCAGTATGACACCAGGCCTGGGGATTGTAGAAGTTGTATAAACTTTATTATCTCTCCAGTCTGCGTTCAAAATCAAGCACAGTGATGATACTACAAATAATATTTATAGTCACATGGTCAGGTGTAATAAAGAGTGACGGATGCTAGTGCATCCCCAAATCACTATTTGTAACATCAGGCCAGGTGACACAAATATTAGTTATTTTATCTCCACCGTCGCTGCAAATTGAACACAAACTGTAGAGATGATAAAGGTCATACAACTTGTGTGTGTGGATGTATAGTCACCTGGTCAGGATTACCAGTAAATTCATGATGCACAAAAAACACAGCATCATGAATTCACTGGTAAACCTGGCCAGTTGATTATTGTATTTGAGTGTAAAAACAGAGAGTGCACTTGGTACAGGTATCAAAACAGGTATTTTATTAACATACACACAAGAAAACATTTTTACACTATTTGATCTTGCCATTCCACCCATCCTACATCTGAGATGAAGTAGGCCGCAAATTGGTCCCTCATTTGGCTGACTTCAACAGATGACCTGAGAGGGTGCTGAGTGAATTCAGGCAATGGGTTAGGAGCTGCATCATCGAGTTCAAAGTTCGGGTGCTCTTTAGCCATCACAAAATTATGTAGAACCAGACAGGCCTTCACCACCTCATCCACTGTTTCCAGTTTCAGATCAATGTCTGTGCGGAGAATGCGCCATCTGGAAACAAGTATACCAAAGGCACACTCTACAGTTCTACTGGCCCTAGTCAGCCTGTAATTAAAAATTTTTTTGTGTGGTCCAAGTCCCAGCTGGAGTAGGGTTTGAGCAGGTTTTGGCACATCTGGAATGCTTCATCCTCAACCATTACAAATGGCTGTGGCGGACCTTCGGTGTTGGGAAGAGGCCGTGGCATGGAGAAATTGAAATGGTTGCCTTACTTGAAACCTAGGAGTCATTCCCACGGCAAAATGCCCCAATGTCCTCTGCAACAAACATACAGTCTGCATCCACAATGGCCATGAGTACTGTAGAAAAGTACTTTTTGTAGTTGTAGTACTCCGAGCCTGTTCTTTTTGGTTTGATTATACAGATGTGTTTCCCATCAACCGCTCCCAAACAGTTTGGGAAATTGCAGACTGTCCAGAATTTTTTGGCTATTTCAATCCACTTTTCGGTGGTGGGCAGGGGCATAAAATCTGGACAAAGAATGTTCCACAAAGCCCAGCAGGTGTCCGCAACAATTCCTGACAAGGTGGAGATTCCAATCCGGTACTGGAAGTGGAGTGAAAATAGAGTCTCTCCAGTAGCCATGAATCTGCGAAACAGAGAAAGAACAAAAAATATATTATTGTATATGGTTTTTAAAACAATAATTCTGCCAGCTCTGGAATAGTACATGGCAGAACAAAGAAAATGATGCAGGCATTGGTTTAGCAATATTACGTACCGTAATGTGACCAGGAGCCTTTCCTCCGGAAGAATCGCACGACGGAGCTGTGTATCCTGTCTCCAGATTAATTCTTGGACATGACCAAGCAAATCCCTGAAGGTTTCTTGGGACATCCGGGTATAGTCACAAAATTTCTTCGGGTTTGCGTGGAGCTCGCTATAGAGGGTGTGATACGCTCCACGGCTCTCCCGGAGTTTAACAATCGGATGTATCCACAAACGCCGCTGCTGCCGTCTTTGCTGTCTCTCTCTCTCCCTTTATTGATGGCAAGCAACAGCATAAGCTTGAGCCATCGCAATGTCCAGATCCAATTTAAAGTGAAAACTCTTCCAGCGCAGATCCATGTTCAAAAAGGAAAATGCAAGCAAATGTGAAGAATTCAGCTGTAAACAGGCTCTATATAAAGATTTCCCATAAAACACGCCCACTGGTGTCCATTGGTGGAGTCTGTTGCAAGAATTTTGCAAGGATTTTCCTCCTGTGAAATGTGGCACCTAGACAACACATGCGCATAAAAAACGCAAACGCATGCAAAAACGCTTGCAAAAACGCATGCAAGCACTGCGTTTTTTTGTCATAATGTGCACGCTAATGCGAAAAAATATCGCAGTATTTACAAGCGTTTGCACGCGTTTTTTCAGTGCGTTTGATGTGCGCTCGAAATGCAGCGCAAAACGGCGCAAGTGTGAAAGTAGCCTTCCTTAGACTTTTTTTAATTCATGTGACGAACCAAAAGGGTTAATAAAAACTTCTTGAATGTGGTTTTGAGTACTTTGAATGGTACAGTTTTTAAAATTGTGTCACTTTGGGGTATTTTTTGTCACATAGGCCCCTTAAAGTAACTTTAAACACTTAAACATGATGTGGTCCCTAAAAATATGGCTTGGTAAATTTTGTTGGTAAAATGAGAAATGAGAAATTTCTGCTCAAATTTTAACCCTTCTAACTTCCTATCAAAAAATAATGTTTCAAAAATGATTCTGATATAAAGTAGACAAGTGGGAAATGTTATTTATTATTTATTTAATGTGATATAACTGTCTGGTTTAACCCCTGACTGGGCCAATTTTTATAATTTTGACCACTGTCCCTTTATGAGGTTATAACTCTGGATCGCTTCAACGCATCTTGGCGATTCTGAGAAGGTTTTCTCGGGATATATTGTACTTCATGATAGTGGTAAAATTTCTTCGACATAACGCGTTTATTTATGAAAAAAACAGAAATATGGTGAAAATTTTGCAATTTTCAAATTTTGAATTTTTATGCCCTTAAAACAGAGAAATATGTCACACAAAATAGTTAATAAGTAACATTTTTCACATGTCTACTTCACATCAGCGCAATTTTGGAACAATTTTTTTTTTTTAGGAAGTTATAAGGGTTAAAAGTTGACCAGCAATTTATCATTTTTACAACATTTACAAAACCATTTTTTCTAGGGACCACCTCACATTTGAAGTCACTTTGAGGGGTCTATATGGCAGAAAATATCCAAAAGTGACACCATTCTAAAAACTGCACCCCTCAAGGTACTCAAAACCACATTCAAGAAGTTTATTAACCCTTCAGGTGCTTCACAGGAATTTTTGGAATGTGGAAGGAAAAAATTAACACTTAACTTTTTAGTCACAAAAATGATATTTTACAAACAATTTTTTTATTTTCACAAGGGTAAAATGTGAAAATTGACAGATAACTTTGTTGTGCAATTTCTCCTGAGTATGCCGATACCCCATATGTGGGGGAAAACCACTGTTTGGGTGCACGGCACGGCTCAGAAGGGAAGGGGCGCCGTTTGACTTTTTCAAGCCAAAATTGGCTGGAATTGAGATCGGACGCCATGTTGCATTTGGAGAGCCCCTGATGTGCCTAAACAGTGGAAATCCCTCAATTCTAACTCCAACCCCAACACTCCCCTAACCCTAATCCCAACTCTAACCACGAACCTAACACTAACACACCCCTAACCCTAATCCCAACCCTAATCCTAATCCCAACCCTAATCCTAATCTCAGCCCTAATGGGAAAATGAAAATAAATACTTTTTTTTATTTTATTATTTTTCCCTAACTAAGGGGGTGATAAAGGGGGTTTGATTTACTATTTATAGCGGGTTTTTATAGTGGGTTTTTATGTTTGGCAGCTGTCACACACTAAAAGACGCTTTTTATTGCAAAAAATAGTTTTGCATCACCACATTTTGAGAGCTATAATTTTTCCATATTTAGGCCCACAGAGTCTTGTGAGGTCTTGTTTTTTGCGGGACGAGTTGACGGTTTTATTGGTACCATTTTTGGGCACATGACTTTTTTGATCGCTTTTTATTCCGATTTTTGTAAGGCAGAATGAACAAAAACCCACAATTCATTAATTTCTTTTGGAGTGGTCATTTATACCATTCCGCGTGTGGTAAAATTGATAAGGCAGTTTAATTCGTTGGGTCATTACGATTACAGCGATACCTCATTTATATCATTTTTATGTTTTCGCGCTTTTATACAATAAAGGAGGTCCGGTGCCTAGGGCGGCGGGTTACAGAGGGTGTGCCCGTGTCAAAATGAAAAAAAATATATATATGTTTTTAACTCACTGGAGGTGGGAAGGTGAGCCGCGCATTCATTTGTATTCACGTCTTTAAGAAGCAAATACAAATTAACCTCCATGCGCTTCGTCACTTTTGAGTTCAGTGGAGTTCCAATCAGCTCTCTGACCCCACGTGCGATAGCATGCGCATGCTGCTGACATCACAACAGCACAATGAGGTGACCTCATTACGCTGCCGACATCAATGCAGAGTGCCACAGAGATAGACAAGCTGGATACTGGAGTACGTAAGCGCTCACAGAGCCTAAGACATGGGTGTGGGGAGTGCTGTATGGAGAACATGGAGGGGAGGACTTGGTATGGAGAACATGGAGGGTACTGATATGGAGAACATAGGGGGAAACTTTGTATGGAGAACATGGAAGGAGGCTCTGTATGGAGAGCATAGGGGGACTCAGTATGGAGAACTTGAGGGGGAACTCTGTATGGAGAGCATGGACGTACTCTGTATGGAGAACATAAGGGGGACTCTTTATGGAGAACACGGCTGGGGGCTCTGTATGGAGAACATGGGGGAACTCGGTATGGAAAACATGGGGTGAACTATGTATGGAGAACATGGGGGACTCAGTATGGAAAACATGGGGGGACTTTGTACAGAGAACATGGGGGGACTCGGTATGGAGAACATGGGGGACTTGGGACTCTGTTTGGAGAACATGAGTCTCTGTATGGAAAACATGGGAGGTGGTTGGTATGGAGAATATGGAGGGAGTACGGTATGGAGAACATGAGGGCGTCTCGGCATGGAGAATGGAGAGGACTGTGTGGTGGTTATTGTTTGGGGGGGTGGTGTGACTATCATATTTCACTAGGGAAGATAGTGTGGTGGGAATATTTTATAGGAGAGAATAGTGTAGACACTGTGTGCCATAAACGAGACACTGTGGGGTCACTTTTTGCATAGGGAGCACAGTGTGGGGGTAATTATTTATTAAAGAGCACAGCATATGGCTTATTTAGAGTGCAGCATGTTTGGTTATTTTCATTCAGGATTCAGGAACATTATAATGACACTGTTGCTTTAAGGGCACTGTTTTGGGATGTGCTGCAGAAGACCGGAGAAAATGAAAGTCTGTAGAGACGAACAGTGGCTGTGAGAGGTCATCGCTAGGGATGAGCGATATTGCCCGAAATCGTATCGGAATTCCGATTTCCGATATTGGAAAAAATATCGGATATCGGAAATTCCGATTTCAGATATCAATGCAAGTCAATGGGAGAAAAAAATCGGAATTACAAAATGACCACTACAGTGCTATATAATGGATAAAATGGAGGGGAAACACCTCAGGATAATGGGGAAGGAGTATGCAGAGGCAGAGGAGCAAAAAAATCGCTAGAAAAATGCACAGAGCGAAAACTGTAGCAGGAAAACTGGTCGCCATCTTCTTAACAGCGGTGTTTTTTCTTTGGGTTAGGATTAGTTGGGGTAGGGTTAGGGTTTATGGTTAGTAGGGTAAGGGTTAGGGTTAGAGCGAGCGTTGTCGAAACACGGTTTGGAGCAGGCGGTACCCGTGCCCTTGGGCACTCCCGAGAACCAGCTGGCGATGTTGGAACTCGGTTTACCCTTTAGGGGAGGCACCTGTGTCCGCACTTCACTGCCATGAAACAGCCAGTGTGGCTGGATCCCACCTCTTGTGCTTCTGCCTATAGGTGTTTGGCATCTGTCATCCTTTTTTTCCACTTTGGTCTAACGAGGTACAGCTGGCGGTACTGTTGACCAGAAACACAGAATGCTGTGAAAGTGGCAGTCACGGAAATGGGCACTAGCTGACAGTACTAGAGCCCAGAAACATGGCATGCTGTGAAAGTGGCAGTCACGGAAATGGGCACTAGCTGGCGGTACTAGAGCCCAGAAACACGGCAAGCTGTGAAAGTGGCAGTCACAGAAATGGGCACTAGCTGGCGGCACTAGAGCCAATGGAAAACAGTATGAGGTGAAAGAGTCAGTCACAGAACCAGGTGCTACCAAGTAAAGGCCAGAGCACGGGCATAACAGATTACGCTGTGTGCAACATAGGCACATGACAGAGCATGCATACTGCTACCAACCATGCATGTAACCTGTGTACTGTGGCCCAGGGAAGCAAAAGTCACCAGAAATCCAGGCCCGGTTCATTTTTAGGAATGTAAGCCGGTCCAAATTTGCAGCGGATAGTCTGGTACGTTGGTCTGTTAGTACATTGCCAGCTGCACTAAAGACACGTTCAGAAATAACACTGGCACCAGGACAAGCCAGGACCTCCAAGGCATACTGGCTAAGCTCGGGCCATGTATCCAACTTGGAGACCCAAAACTTGAAGGGGGCAGATCCATCCTGAAGCCCACTGACAGGGGTGAAGAGGTATTGTGCCACCTTGTCACGGTAACGTTGCCTCCTAGTGCGTTGCACTGTCTGTGCTGATGGTGCCCGAACTGTTTGCGGGTTCAGAAACCGTTGGAACAGGTTGGGTATACTGAACCTGTCAGTAGTAGATGTACTGCTTCTGCTACCAGCTTCTGAACGGATTCCGCTGGGCCCAGGACGCACCGAGGTGCCTGCTAGTGCACACGCATCACTGCTATGCGGTGGAAAAGAGTACATGAGTGAATTAACCAGTGCTTCTTGGTACTCCTGAATTTTACGCGCCCGGTTCAACGGTGTAACTAGGCTTTCAAGGCTGTCCCGGTAACGTGGATCTAAGAGGGTAGCCACCCAGTAGTCATTTGTGTGGAGAATACGAGCCACGCGTGGGTCTTTTCTCAGACACTGCAGCATGAAGTCACTCATGTGCTGAAGGCTGCCAACTGCCCATGCATCGCTGTCACCAGCTGGAGGAATGTGCTCTGACTGATCTGCATCACACCATCCACACTCTATCTGTTGACTACTATTAGAGCGCTGTGTACTTTACTCCTCTAGCTCATCCTCATAGTCCTCCTCATCCTCCTCGCTTGCTGTGTCCTGCCTGGACCTTTGTGAGGCACCCACAGAGCTTTGTACCAACCGGGCCGATGAAGATTGCCTGGTTGGTGCAAGTGTCTCATCATACTCCTCCTCCTGCAGAGAAACCTCATCCCTTAGTCCTTTAAGTGATGATTCTATAAGGCATATAAGGGGAATAGTCAGGCTGAGTAGGGCAGCATCCGCGCTCACCATCAGAGTGGAGTCCTCGAAGCACTTCAAAATGGTGCATATGTCCTTCATGGTTGCCCACTCTGTGGTTGTAAAGTGGGAGGACTGAGATGTGTGTCGCCTACTTTGCGCCTGCTGCAGCTGCAGCTCCATAATTGCAGGTTGCTGCTCACACAACCTCTGCAGCATATGCAAAGTCGAATTCCACCTGGTGGGGAGGTCAACAATGATGCGGTGCTCGGGCAGGCCCAATCTGCGCTGCATGGCTGAAAGGCGCGATGCAGCCATGCTTGAACGCCGCAAATGAGAGCACTCGTATCTGACTTTGTGCAGCAGCTCCTCAAGGTCAGGATAGTTCCTAAGGAAACTCTGCACCACCAAGTTTAGGACATGGGCAAGGCATGGAATGTGAGTCAGACCACCTAAGCCCAGAGCCGTGACCAGGTTTCGGCCATTGTCACACACCACCATACCTGGCTGGAGGTTGAGCGGCGCAAGCCACATGTCGCTCTGCTCCTTGAGCGTGTTCCACAGCTCGGTTGCGGCTAACATTACCCAGATAAACCAATTTCACATGGCCTGTTGACGTTTGGCCGATGCAGTGCTGAAATCGGTTGTTGTGGTACGTCTGTGTGCAGGCGAGTCTGACGAGAAGTATGAGGAGGAGTCAATTTGTACGGAGGAGAGGCCCGCAATCTGTGGAGTTGGCAGGACCCGCGCACTTGCACTGTCTACTTCAGTTCCAGGCTCAACTACATTTACCCAATGGGCGGTGATGGAGATGTAGCGTCCCTGGCCATGCAGACTGGTCCACGCGTCGGTGGTCAGGTGGACCTTGCTACTAACTGCATTTTGTAGCGCATGCTTAATTTTACGCTCCACATGCTGTTGCAGGGCGGGGACGGCTTGCCTGCTGAAGTAGAAGCGGCTGGGAATGCTATATTGTGGGATTGCAAACTCCAACATATAAATAAAGGCTGGCTTGCTCACCAGCCAGAATGTTAGCATTTCCACTGCAAACAGTTTGGCAATGCGAGAATTCATGCCCTATGCTCGTGGGTAGTTTGCCGAGTATGGGCGCCTTTTCTCCCACACCTGTGTGACAGATGGCTGCACACTGGATTGGGAGTGTGAGGATGCCAGCGATTGGGATGCTGATGAGGACGAAGTACAGACAGTGTGCCACTGTACAACACTGCCTGCAATTGCACTCTGGCATTCTGGCGAGGAATCGGGAGCAGCTGTTTGCGAGCTGGAGGAAGAGGTGTCTGAAGAGATGGAAGGTGGGGGACCAGCTGCAGGTGGCGAATCATCTTGGGTGTGATGCTGCCACTCCACAGGGTGCCTCTTCCTGACCTGCGACAACATATTGGTGGTATTAAGGTTGCTGACGTTCTTCCCTCTCCGCACAGTTTGTTGACAAAGCTTGCATCTGACTACTGTAAAGTCATCTGCAACTTGGTCGAAAAAGGCCCATGCACCACAACTCTTGGGCGCCCCCTTGTGCTCTTTAAAAGAGCCCTGCTCCTAACGGGTGCTGAAGTTGAGGGAGCAGACAACAAATTTTTCCCTCTTCCTCTCCCACGTGGACGGCCACGCTGCGCCACACCGGCAAGCTCTTCCTCTGAGCTATCCCTACTTGCTTGCTGCCCTCAGCATGCCATGATGGGTCAAGGACCACATCATCCAATACACTTTCATCAGCAGAAACTGGCAGCTGAGTTTCATCATCATCTGCTGACTGGGGTCTGGTCACTGTGAACACTGGCCCACCCTCCACTTCTTCATCAGACTCACACAGTGGTTGCGCATCTGTGCACACTACCTCTTCTTCAGCTGCAGGAATGCTGTCTGGCTGGCACACAGATTCCAAGCCAACAGATTCTGAGAAGAGGATTAAGGTTGGCTCCTGGCCTTCTGAATGTCTGGGTAATATAGTGGGCGATGAAGCAGATGGGTGCTGCTCTTCAGTGGCCTGACCCGATATGGTGGAGAGGTCCTGGGAGGATGCTGCACTCATTGAGGTGGATGCCTCAGCTGCCATCCAACCAACAACGGTTTCTACTTGATCCTCTCTTATCAGCCTATGGCCCTGTGCTCCTAACAAGCTGCGCATAAATGACTGCTGCCGAGTGAAAGTAGGTGCTGAGTGACTTGGGCCTGCTGCTTGCTCTGGATGTGCACCATGTCTAGCTGCTGATGCACCTCTTCCGCGGCCGCCACAGGGACGTCCCTTACTCCCTGCCTTCATCTCTATTGATGGATTCAGAATGGCAATTTCACTATTAGATTTGAGATCTCTCCCTATCTCCAACAGCAGCCTATCCCTATCTGCTTTCACAGTAGAGTGAGGCTAAAACGGCAGGCGCAGCCTTTTATATTGCCTGATCACACCATCCAGCCAGCCAATCGCAGCACAGCCCCTAGTTAGCAAGTTTGGACGCCTTCTACCAAGCTTAGGGGAGTTACACAATTTTGTCAGCAATTCTTCAGCTCCTGATTGGCTCCACAGAGCGCTCAGAGGCTGAAGGATTATGGGATTTCCGATTTCCGATGTGAAAAAAATATTGGAATCGGAAATCGGAATTCCAATATAGCAAATACCGGGCCGATTTCCGATATTGCAATGTACTTAGATCTAAGGTGCATTTACATTGGTCAGTTGCAGCCTTTAAATGACCGCTGAGCTGCTATATGAAGCCGATCAGCAGTCGCTTAATAACCTGTTTAGACCGGTATGACTTTCATGTGCAAAGAATGATTGTTACATGATCGTCCTGAGCACATAGAAAAGCATTGTTCTCAGCAGCACATGTGTAGACAGGACAATGTGTTGCTGAGAACTATGATATCTAAAAGGAGTCTTTCACCCCCAAAATGCCAATTATTCTGCAAACACATTTATATAGGGGACATAGCCCAGGCATATACAGTTTTAACTTAACTTAATATTTTATTTTTTAGATGCAAATGAGAGCACTTCTGTGCACCCGTGCCGTTACCTATTCCTTGGTACACTGGTACATCCTCCTATTTGCATATTATAGCCATTCCCTTGTTATAATTGACAGAGGTATTTTGGTAAGAGTAAGTGCTATCTAAAATAACTTTGCATTTCTGCACTTGTGCACTGACACCAGAGGAGCACAGTAGCACTCCGAGTGTCAGTGTGAACATGCAACTGTGACTGCAGGCGCTTTCTGATGCCTGGTTGCTGCCAGCTTTTGGCTTCGTTTTCAATGAGGAGGCATTGAAGTGAGCAGACAGCACATCACATTCCTTGTCCCCCTTCTCACTGAAGTTGCTCACTACTTCCATGTGCACAGAGTGGCAGCCGCGGACAGACAAGATCGAGCCATCAGAATGCATCCACAGAAACATTGTATATACAACGGACTGACACTTGGAGCGTGCTGCTGTGCTCCTCCAGTGTGGGAGTGCAAGCGCAGACAGGTGACCTGATGTTAGACAGTGCTCATTCTTACCAACCGATCACTATCAAGATAAGGGACTGATTTTAAAGGGATCCTGTCACCAGTTTTTGCCCAAATAAAGTACAGCCAGAACCTATAAGCTCTCTGTTACAGCATTCTGGTATGCTTTTTGTATGTCTCAAATCTCCTATGCAAGGCACAAAAAATCTGCTTTTATTATGCCATATAGGGCGCAGTCTGGTTTGATGGGCGTCTCTGGTCTTGATCCAGCTCCTCCTCTCTTCTTACAATCGCCATCCTCCTTTCCTACTTCATGTGGATGACGCATCCTATGTCATCCATATGGTGTCCCCCATTGTACTCATGCGCAGTGGCACTTCTCTCTGTCCTGTTGACATCAGAGCAAAGTTTGTCAGTGTGCATGTTTCAGCTTTACCCAAGTATCATCAGTGTTCTTTTGCCTTTCCTGTCTCATGCACACTACAGTACTTTGCTCTGCCCTCGGCAGGGCAGAGAGAAATGCGCCTGCGCAAGAGCGCAATTAGGGGACACCATGATGATGATGTTGGACCCATCATCCATATGAGGCAGGGAAAGCGAATGATTATTGTAAGAAGAGAGATGGCACCGTATCAAGACCCCCATCAGACCTAACTGTGCAGTCTGTGGATATCATGAAAGCTTTTTTTTGTGCCTTGCATAAGAGATTGGTGACATACAGACAGCATTCTACTATGCTGTAACAGAGGTCTTATAGGCGCTGGCCATACTTTTTATGGGGAAAAACTGGTGACAGGTCATAATGGTGCACCAAAGTATGGTCCATGCCAAAGGTGCACGGAACTGTCTTCATGTGCATATTAAATAAATGTCGCTTTTTCAGCAAATATTATGCTAAACTGTTTATGTCTGGTATTATTTTAGCAGGGGTTAAGTCCGCTTTAGAAATTTTTATGCAATCTAACTGACATTTTGGGGTGACAGACTCCCTTTCAGTAAGCTTAATATTAATTTCACCCAAGGAATGAAAGTTTTGCTTATGCATCGGGTGATTAACAGCATGTTTAGATAGATTGATAGTCAGTTTCCCATTATCAGCTGCAGTGTTAAAGGGGTTATCTAATCTTAAACTACAAATCTGCAGTCACTCTATGTGACTGCAGATTTGTGAATCCTCACATCATGTACTTTTTGCTGTGAGGATTCTCCGGTGTCAGCATTGGTAATGACAGTCTTGTGACTGCAAGTATGTGATTTGCCTACTTCCAGCCACAATCCAACTATGCAAGTATATTGAGTGGCGCCTCGCCCATCTAATCGGATTGAGGCTGGGATTATGCATATCACATACTTGCGGTCACATGACCACTGTTCTCATCACTGACACTGGAAAATCCTCACAGCAAGCAAGGTGTGCGCTGGGAGGATTCATAACTCTGCAGTCACATAGTATTTGTAGTTTTAGACAGGAACACCCCTTTAATACTCCTAGTGATGTTTTACTGCACTGACGGAGGTTCTGGTGATGTATTACTGGACGGATTGTGCTTCTAGTGAGGGAGGAGTCCCGAGGAGATAATTTGCATATTCCCAGTGCCTTCTGGGATAAGTGAAGAGTCTCCGCGAGCTCAAGGAACACTGGATTTTGGCTGTTGCAGCTGAAAGGAGGACATCAGTAAACAGCGCGCCGCTAGGCGCGCGAGTTTTGGCTTATATTTCACCGCTTGATTATCTCTTGAACAATAAGAACATGGAAGAGGCTAGGAGCCATGTGGTGAGCTGCATTTCTTGCTACATGTTCATAGACTTACCAGTGGAAAAGCCAAACTTCACATGCCAGAAATGCAAGCTTGTGTCCCTGTTGGAGGAAAAGTTGCAAAATCTGGAAGAGAGGTTATCTACATTGAAGACCATTAAGGAAGGTGAAGAGTTCTTAGACAGAGCAGAATTATCTCTTCATGGTACAGAAAGAGAAGAAATTCGAAGTGCAACTGAAGAAACAGAGGAATGGAAGCATGTGACCCAGAGAAGCAGGAGGATCAGGAGGCAGTCAGCACCAATTCTGCTCAGGAACCAATACCAGGCTCTTACACAGGAGAACGATGAAGAAATACATCAGGATAAGACTTTGCCCACAAACAACATTGTACGCCCTCAGAGTCCTCCTGAATGGAGAAAGAAAACTGTTGTGAAGAAGAAACGGAGAGTTGTTGTCATGGGCGATTCCCTGTTGAGAGGAACAGAGGCCGCTATCTGCAGACCGGATATAACCTCAAGAGAAATGTGCTGTCTTCCAGGTGCAAAAATTAAAGATGTGTCTGACAGGATATCAGGACTCTTCAGACCTAAAGATGACTACCCATTCCTGCTAATACATGTGGGGACAAATGACACCGCTAGAAACGACCTGGAAACCATCTGCAGTGACTTTGAAAACTTAGGTAAGAAAGTGAAAGAACTGGGAGCGCAGGTGGTCTTCTCTTCCATCCTCCCAGTGGATGGCCATGGAACAAGGAGGTGGAATAAGATTCTGCAGGTGAACAACTGGCTACGTCGATGGTGCCGTCAGCAAGGATTTGGATTTCTGGATCACGGAGTGAATTACCTATACGATGGACTACTTGCTAGAGATGGGGTGCACCTTACGAAGACTGGAAAACATGTATTTGGAAGTCGCCTTGCTACACTCATCAGGAGAGCTTTAAACTAGAACAATGTGGGAAGGGAAGCAAAACGCCAGCAAAAGCCATACACTTGACAAATACTATTGAGATTTCTGCTATTAGAAGTGAAGGGGAAGAACAAAGACAAAAAAATTTACATAATAAAAATATTGAAGGAAGAGAAACCAATCACAAACTAAAGTGTTTCTATACGAATGCACAAAGCATGGGCAACAAACAAGGAGAACTGGAGCTACTAACGCAGGAGATGAATTACACCCCAGGGTACTGAAGGAGATAGCAGAAGAAATTCTTGAACCACTGTCCATAATCTTTGAAAATTCTTGGAGAACAGGAGAAGTCCCAGAAGACTGGAGAAGAGCAAATGTTGTTCCTATCTTCAAAAAGGGGAAGAAGGTGGACCCAATGAACTACAGGCCGGTGAGTCTGACTTCTATACCAGGAAAGATCTTTGAACAAATTATTAAAGAACATGTATGCAAGTACCTGGATAAGAATGAAGTGATTAAACAGAGTCAGCATGGGTTTGTAACTAATAAGTCATGTCAGACTAACTTAATTTCCTTCTATGACAGAATCACTGACTGGGTGGATCAGGGAAATGCTGTAGATATAGTATATCTTGACTTCAGCAAAGCATTTGACAAAGTATCTCACACAATCGTTATTGAAAAAATGACTAAGTATGGAATGGACAAGGCAACTGTTAGGTGGATTCATAACTGGCTTAGTGATCGGACCCAAAGAGTGGTTGTAAATGGCTGCACATCCAGTTGGAAGAATGTCTCAAGTGGGGTACCACAAGGCTCTGTTTTGGGCCCTGTATTGTTCAACATCTTTATCAATGATTTAGATGAAGGAATTGAGGGTAAACTGATCAAATTTGCTGATGACACAAAGCTAGGAGGGGTAGCTAATACTAGAGAAGAGAGAGAGAGGATTCAAAAAGATATACATAAACTGGAGCAGTGGGCAGCAACTAACAGAATGGATTTTAACAGGGAAAAATGCAAAGTACTACATCTGGGCAATAAAAATGAAAAAAGCATATACAAAATGGGAGGAATAGGGCTAAGTAACAGCACATGTGAAAAAGACTTGGGTATACTAATTGATCACAGACTTAACATGAGTCAACAGTGTGATGCAGCAGCAAAAAAGGCAAATGCAATTCTAGGATGTATCAACAGAAGCATACAGTCTAGATCACGTGAGGTCATTATTGCCCTCTACTCCTCTTTGGTCAGACCTCATCTGGAATACTGTGTCCAGTTTTGGGCACCACATTTTAAAAAAGACATCAACAAACTGGAGCAAGTTCAGAGAAGAGCCACCAGAATGGTGACCGGTCTGCAAACCATGTCCTATGAGGAACGGTTGCAGGATTTGGGAATGTTTAGCTTGCAAAAAAGAAGACTGAGAGGAGACTTAATAGCTGTCTACAAATATCTCAAGGGCTGTCACATTGTAGAAGGATCATCTTTATTCTCATTTGCACAAGGAAAGACTAGAAGCAATGGGATGAAACTGAATGGGAGGAGACACAGATTAGATATTAGAAAAAACTTTTTGACAGTTAGGGTGATCAATGAGTGGAACAGGCTGCCACAAGAGTGGTGAGTTCTCCTTCAATGGAAGTCTTCAAACAGAGGCTGGATAGACATCTGTCTGGGATGATTTAGAGAATCCTGTTTTGAGCAGGGGGTTGGACCAGAAGGCCCAGGAGGTCCCTTCCAACTCTACCATTCTATGATTCTATGATTCTATGATCACTGTATTGACATTGGTTCTACTGATGTTTTATTGTACTGACGGTGGTTCTGGTGATTTATTACTGTACTGATGGTGGTTCTGGTGATGTATTAATGTACTGATGATGGTTCTGGTGATGTTGTCATGTAGATGTTGTATTGTTTAATTTAGCAGACTTGATACTAAAACATTATAAGGTGAGTGTGCTGTACTAAAAATACACCTGTCTGAATGTCTGTCAGCTGAACAAGAAATTGACTAAAGCCCCCATTCACTAAAGAAAGCTGACAGATTGTTTAGCTGGCAGCTATCTCGCCTGGCTCTCCCATATGCAGAATTGCTCACTCTATATCTTGAAAAACATTCTCCAAATCAGTGGGATACGTTGAAGCATTCCAGAGCTATACCCTCATAAAGTGACAGTGTTCAGAATTGTAAAAATTGGCTTGTTCATTAAGTACTAAATTGGCTCTGTCACTAAGTGGTTAAAAGATGTCGGAAAAGAAGCAAAAAAAGCTCCTTCAGGACAAAATGACGACTTTGTGTCTTGAAGCTTCTTCTGTCTGAAAAACTCCACGGATTCACAGAACTCAAAAAGAATAAGTGTGCACAAACCCTGACAGTCCCCATACACTTAAGATAGTTTAAGATCCACCCTGACAGTCCCCATACCCTAAATTTGGCAAAACCCTCTGATATGAACAGGTTTTGCTGATAGTTCAATGTGTATGGGGACTAGCGTTGAGAAAATTTGTTTGGGTTCCCTCTTATTCGGCAAGCTATATTGCTTACTGAATAAGCTGCAGTTGGAACCTGGCTTTCTGGATCGCGCCGGCCGATCATGGGTTGGGGCTGTGTCACAGTCACAGCACATGTATGCTCAACTCTAATGGGGACCTCTGGATGATGATTGTCAGGGGAGATAAGAATCCAGTATGTCCAATTTCGGACTGTAGATCCTTTTGTTCTCTAAGTTATAAGCTGCTGCAAAAGATGTCTAACAGCGGCTCTCATAGAGAACACAGGAACTCTCAGCAGAGTGAGCAATCCTGTATATGGGAGAGCCAGGTGAGATAGCTGCCAGACATTCAGACAGGTGTATTTTTAGTATAGCACAGAGTAAGATTTAAAAATATATATATATTTATATATATACACACACCACCACTCATGTCTCTGGCCACTCCCAGAGGTCACTAAACATGTGCAGAAATCTCAGTGGCCTATTCACTCCAGGCTGTAGATGAGACATGGGGCAGATGGAAAAATTAGCCTCTGTCCATGCCTCCATCACCTTACATCTCTCGTCTGATGTTCACTGAGGGCTGCGATATCCAGCCATGAGCAGGCGCTGAAATTCACTATGCATGCTCTGGGGACTACTCATAGCAGGAATTTCCAAACTAGAGTCAATGCCAGACTGTGACTTCTGACTGCAGGCCTGGAGGTCACTGAGCTTACGTAGTTAACTCTGGGGCCTGCTCATGGCCAGAAGCCTAGGCATAGAGTGGACAATGATTCGGAGATGCAATATGGTGGAAGTGGGTAGGATAGGACAGTGGGCAAGGAGCAACAGAAGTGGCTGAAGAGGTGAGTCACCAGATAGGTATAAATATATATATATTTTTTTTACATTTTACAAGCTTTGGGGTTGGGGAACAAAAAAAGATAAAGGACATCAAATTCTAATTTCTCGAGAAAATCTGCACAGTCAATTTTAAATATTGCATGATCCACTCTTCTAAACTTTTAGCAGAACTTTTTAAAATTAATATTTAATTAGTTTCCTTTTCATTTCTTCCCTTAAACTTCTCATGTAATATTTCACTTTGAAATATCAATCAATTTAAACATTTCCTACCTTTATTAAAGGACTCACTGATCGATCACTTGGCTTCATCCTATATTGATTCTTCTATCTAGTTCACTTTATACAGTGTATTTTGCTTTCTGAGTTTCAATTTCTTACTTAAGGTCAATACCACATGATGTTATGCTCCTTCACTCCTAGCCTTGTTTTGTCATATGGATGTAATGAGCACAGCTGCTTAACACTAGGGACCTCAAGCCCTGTAATTCAAGAGCTAAAAAAATAATACACAATATTTACTGTGTGCAAAAAACTGTACACAAACAAAACAAAAGCGCAATAATGCTTTGAACTTTTGACTTTCAGGCTCCATATCTCAACATCCACTACAGCTTTGAACATGAGATTGCCATCATTTTATAAACAATCATCTTGGATATCTCATACTTAAATTTGACTTACAACTATATAGCAAATGTTTAGTTATGTAGATTCTTGTCATGTCACTGCATTGTTACTGTTTTGCTCCTAATAATCTAAATTTTAATCTTTATTATTTTGTTGGTATTTTGTAAATCCATCTTTGGCTTTTAACACTGCCTGAATCCTTCTGTGCATGCTCTCGATTAGATTCAAGCATATATCAACTGAAATATGATCCCAGGTCTCTTGTACACATTCCCAAAGTTGCTGCATACTGGTCAACTCACTTGAGTATAATGTATATACAGCATTTTGTTTAACTCTACCAATAAATGTTCAATTGTGTTAAGGTCTGGGGACTGTGGGGGCCAATCGAGCACCTGTACTTCATTGTCATTGAACCATTTATTCGGCAATCTCAACGTATGCTTCTGATCATTGTCCTGCTGTAACATTATGTCCACCTTTCCATACCCATAGTAATTGAGTGTAAGAAGTAACTCGTCTTGAAGGATACTCACATATAGCTCATCATTGAGACCACCATCGATCCTGGTAAAGTATCCAACGCCTTTGGTTTTCTTCCAGACGCATTTGCACCTATCAGAGCCTAGTCTATTGATTTTTGTCTCATTGCTACAAATCACCAGTTTCCAATCTTCTGTCCACTTTTTGAACTTTTCTGCAGACTCGAGCCAACGCGTCTTATGACAATATTGTAATCGAGGCTTTTTCAACTTTTTTCAGGCTACCATTCCAGACTTGTGTAATGTGTGTGGGCACGGTGCTTGCATCAATGCCTGTGATCTCACTATTACGAAGCATACTAGTCACCTCCACTGCTGTATTGTCGCAAAAGAACTGATAGACCTTGTTATGAACTGACTTGTTGACTCCGATATTTGGCCTGGACGTCCATCTCTTGGCTTTTGAATGGATGGACATGCTTCATTTCGTATTCTTCCGACTTTCATGCCACTCACATGATGCAGTTTGGGAATTTATTTGGTCGAAAAACTGCTGGATAGTGTTGAGCGATACGATACCGCAAGTATCGGGTATCGGCCGATATTAGCTCTATCGGCCTTTCGATAATTAGTTCCGATATTTTCGTCTTATCGGATACCGGAATCGGATTTGTCACTGTCACTGTCAGTGTCCGTCGGTCGGGTCTGTCAGGAGTCAGCAGCACTTACCTGGCAGAAGATCTCCGGCGGTCACGGGCTGGACTGCTTCATGGCCGCCATCATCTTTCCCCGGCGGTCACATGCAGTTTTCTCGCGATAACTGCAGTGACTGCTGGGTAATCCCGGCCGTAAAGCAGTCAGTCCGATGACGTCACCGCCGGGGAAGCAGGTAATCAGCTGTGCTGCGCCGGGATGTCAGGCTCTGCCTGTCATTGCGATGTAACAGAGCTGGATCGCCGTGGGACAGTCGTTACTATGGACTGCGTCGGACAGGTGGTATACTGTTGTTTTTTTTTTTTTCTTTTTTTACAGGAGATCGATGGCGTCGCAGGAATGAGAGTATAATAAAAGAAATGAAAACTGTGTTGTCTCTTTTATTTCATTAAAATACATTTTTCTTGCTGTGTCTTTTTTTTTATACATTTAAAAACTTTGGGATTAATAATGGATCGGTGTCTTATTGACACCTCTCCATTATTAACGGGCTTATTGTCACCGTGCAATCAACGGTGACATTAACCCCTTATTACCCCACTTGCCACCGCTACAGGGCAAGTGGGAAGAGCCGGGTAAAGTGCCACAATTGGCACATCTTTTGATGCGCCAAATGTGGGGCTGCTGTAGCCTGGTATTATCAGGCTGTTGAGGGCCAAAATCCATGGGCCTTGACAGTCTTTTAATACCAGGCCGCAGCAGTCTGCATTTTACTTGGCTGGTTAACACAAATAGGGGGACCCCTACGCCTTTTTTTTTCGAGGGGATCCCCTATTTTTGTTAACCAACCAAGCTAAGCAAACTGCTGTGGCCTGGTATTATCAGGCTGGCAAGGTCCATGTATGTTGGCTCCTTAACAGCCTTAAATACCATTCCTCAGCAGTAGGGGCGTACATATAAATCATGGGGCCCCATAGCAAAAGTCTGAATGTTCCCCACCCGCCCAAAAAAAAAACCCAGAGGCATTGTAAATGTAAAGTGCCAGCACAGTGAGGGAAGTTGAGTCGCACAGAGACAGGGGTTTTGGGGGTACTCGGCACCGATCACGTCGACTTCTATGGGGGATGTCACGAGTAGCACAGCTCGGTCCGTGACCTGGGCGATCACTGGAATGTGGGATATTTCCAGGGGATGATAGAATGTTCGTGTAGTTTGTCGTGACGCCACCTGTAGTACCTGGTCAGGGTGTCCAGCGCTGCTGTGCAGGTCCTCTGGAAGGGATGGTGTAGTGCAGGTAGGTGAAAAGTCTTCTACAGGTAACACGCTATCCTTCCAGGGCAGATAGATGTGAGATAGAGCAATGGTGCAAAGTGATGTAGCAGAGTGGACTATGCGACGTAGTAAGAAAGCAGGAAACACTTCAAGTTAAACGTTGCATAATAAAATTTTTAATAATAACATTACAAAAGTGCAAATGGCTTATATTATGTGACATGTTTTGTTACTGTTGATACCCTTGATATGTGTTCTACATGTGTGTTAATAAATACATATTCAACAAAAGTGCAAATAGCATTAGTGACGAAGTTCGTGGAGACTTCTTAGGACTACAACCCCACCGGGGTAACTTCACAGTGTCCTTTACTTGTGCTTGTGGAGGACCCGCTCCAAACCTCCAACTGTGGTCTTGGGTGGGCTGCAAGACTTTCCTTGAGCAGACCTCACTTTCGGCCACACCAAACGGGTTTTTAGTTTCTGAGGTAGTTGAAAATAGTGCACAGTAAAGTTTTTTGTAAAACCAAAATGGAGCACCGAAGTGCCAACTATTTACAGAAAAATTTGTGAGCCACTACAGTTCATGGCTTCAAAGTTGAACTGTAGTGAAACACAGTGAAACACCATTACCCAACCTGGGTATATTAAGGCAACAATAAACTTCTTTTTATGAACATTCACCCGTCCGGGTACATCAATAATTTAACTATTTACATACAGAGACCCTGTCCGGGTTATTTAGACTTCTTTGGCTGGCCTCTTCCAGGTACCACCTGGTACTGTTGTGGAGCTTGCCAAACATCCGTGACAGGAGGGTCCACCCAGACCTGATGACGTCGTGTGGCGTGTACAGTGACGTCGTGACCCGCTATCTGGGTCTGTGTGGCCACCTCTTTCGTCTCCCTCCGGGTCTGGAATCCTATGTCCCGGACTGTACGAACCCCAGGGGGCCTAACAGGCGCCGGGTACGGGCCAGCTATCATTATCATGTCCATAGCTGGGGCTGCTGAGGAGACCACTGAGGGAGGCTGGGGAGATTTACGGCGTGGGGTGGGCACTTGTGCAGAGGCCTGGTTGGGGGAGGCTGAAGGCTCGTAGGGTCTGTCAGTTTCCTGACACTCTGGGGAGTAGGGGTCGCACCTGGTAACATTTAGGGCGTACCATCCATTGTAACCCCAGTGTCGGGTGTAAGTCACCAAGTCTCCTGGCAACAGGTCCCTCCCCGGATGTCCTTCTGGGAGGTGAGCCTCCACGTCCCGCCGGGTTAAAAAGACTTCTAAATAAAGTCCAGGCTCCTGGATGAAGCCCCAACCACCTTTTAACTTAAAGTTCCGTACTGCACCCTTACGCCGCGGCTCCCTCACCGTACTTTTATCTTTTCTCATACGTGCCTTCTCTGCCAGGTCCTTCTCCAGGTGACGTTGCCGAAGCTTTTGGGATTCTCGCTGCTCCCTTTGTCGCTCTGCTTCCCGCTCCCGACGTCTCCACTCTTCCTCCTGACGCCGGTTGTAATTCTCCTCCACCAGCTGCTCCATGTCTCCACCATCAAATGCCAGCTTACGATGTCCGGTTTGCGGCAGCTCTCCTGGCGCCCCCCAGTCCTGGCGGCGCTCACCTGTGGCGGAAGCAGCCGGCTCTGGAACAGATGACGGTCGGGGCTCCGGTACAGGCAGGTAGAGCTCTGGTGCCTGCGCGGCCTCCTCCATGAGGACGGGTGTCGCTTCTTCTGCCTCAGCGACGGGGGCAGACAGCGGGATCTGGGGTGCTGGTGCGGCGTTTTCTGCAGGAACGGGTGCCTCCACTGTGATACTGGCAACCGGTTCAGATTGCAAGGGCTGGGATGCCCGCACAGCCTCCTGTACTGGAACGGGTGTCTCCACTGAGATACTGGCAACCGGTTCAGATTGCAAGGGCTGGGATGCCCGCACGGCCTCCTGTACTGGAACGGGTGCCTCCACTGAGATACTGGCAACCGGTTCAGATTGCAAGGGCTGGGATGCCCGCACGGCCTCCTCTACTGGAACGGGTGCCTCACCTTCCGGTACAGACACTTCAGGGGGTAAGAGGGATTGGCGCCGCTCCAATTGTAGTTTTAGGGCCCGCCAGCTCGCTTCCATCCTGGCGACCTCCTCCCGGTGCCGGGCCAGGTCTCTCAGGGTATCCTCCGCTTCTTCCAGCGTAGGAGGGTTTCCAGGCCGGGTGCCAAACGGTGGCTCCGTGGCGATCGGGTCGCTTCCGTGGGGGGAGAGCTGTGACTCCTCCATCCCTTCCCACTTCTGCTCACGTCCATTCGCCATCTCAGCAAAGTCACATGTGTCATTAGCATCAGGAGAGGCGACATCTTTTGTAGGGAGGCGGGACCTTCGCGTTCGTTTACGCCCACTGAGGAGGATGAGGAGGCGGAACTCCAGAGCTGTGGGGCACGATCTTACATTGCAGTAACATTTATAGTGTGCGGACATCGTTTTCGCGCCACGGAGTGAGTGTACGCCCACGAGAGCACCCCCTTATTCTTCACCTGTGCCTCGTGGCGCAGATATGACGGAAAAATGGCAAATACAGTCTATGATGATTTTTGCAATTCTCAAGCAAAAAAACAGTTCAATTAAGGCACACAGGACACATATATATGTCACAATGACATGTATATAGATATATGTATTCTAAGTGTGTATATTTTGTGTTTACAAGGAAAGAAAGTGTTTTTTTAGTTGCGATATTTTGTTCCCATAGACTTACATGGGACTTCCGGTATCGGAATCGGATATCGACGAAATTTAGTGATATCGGCGATACCATTCCGATCCGATATTTTTAGATATCGAGCAGTATCGCTCAACACTACTGCTGGATGATGCTATTTCTCTTTTCTTAGGAAATCTTCCTCATTTCTGCTCCTCTATTCAAACCAGTGACCTTTCACTTGGGAATCAACCAAATAACACACTGAGCTTTTAGGGAATGTGAGAACAGGTTTTTATTTGTAGTATATAGGAAGAAAAAGATTTTTCCACCACCAGGAGCAAAACAGTAACACTGCAGTGACATGACAAGAATCTGCATAACTAATCATATGCTAAATATGCAAATCAACTTTATGTATAAGATAGTCAAGATGAGTTTCTATAAAATGATGGCAGTCTCACATTTGAAGCAGTAGTGGATGGTGAGATATGAAGCCTGAAAGTCAAAAGTTCAAAACATTGTTAGCCTTACTCATCAGTAGTGTTGAGCGATACTGCTCGATATCTAAAAATATCGTATCGGAATGGTATCGCCGATATCACTAAATATCGTCGATATCCGATTCCGATACCGGAAGTCCCATGTAAGTCTATGGGAACAAAATATCGCAACAAAAAAAACCCTTTCTTTCGTTGTAAACACAAAATATACACACATAGAATACATATATATATATATATATATATATATATATGTCATTGTGACATATATATATACATATATTTATAGTTTATACACTTCAACATAGTAAAATAGACTCTGATTCAATTGCCGGGTAAAGCCGTGACATAACCCATAGAAGTCGACGGGCTCGGTGCAGAGTACCCCCAAAACCTCTGGCTCTGTGCGACTCAACTTGGGCGTCACGAACAGGATTCTGTAGCTCGCTATAAGCGAGTCCTGTGTGCCTGAATTGAACTGGTTTTGTGCTTGAGAATTGCTAAAATCATCAGAGAATGTATTTGCCATTTTTCCGCCATATCTGCGTCACGACGAGGCACTGGTGAAGAAGAAGGGCGTGCTCTTCGTGGGTGTACACTCACTCAGTGGCGCGAAAACGATGGCCGACCACTCTAAATGGTACTGCAATGTAAGATCGTGCCCCACAGCTCTTCAGTTCCGCCTCCTCATCCTCCTCAGTGTGCGGAAACTAACACGAAGGTCCCGCCTCACTACAAAAGAGGGGCCCTCTCCAGATGCTAATGACACATGTGACTTGGCAGAGATGGCTAATGGACACGAGCAGAGGTGTGAAGGGATGGAGCAGTCAGAGCTCTCCCCCCACGGAAGCGACCCGATCACCACGGAACCACCGTTGGGCACCCGGCCTGGAAACCCTCCTACGCTGCAAGAAGCGGAGGATACCCTAAGAGGCCTGGCCCGGCACCGGGAGGAGGTCGCCAGGATGGAAGCCAGCTGGCGTGCCCTAAAACTAAACTTGGAGCGGCGCCAATCCCTCTTACCTGAAGTGTCTGTACCGGAAGGTGAGGCACCCGTTCTAGTAGAGGAGTCCGTGCGGGTATCCCAGCCCTTGCAATGTGATCCGGTTGACGTTGTCGCAGTGGAGGCACCCGTTCCTGCAAAAAAATCTGCACCGGCAGCACCCCAGATCCCGCTGTCTGCCCCCGTCGCTGAGACAGAAGAAGCGACACCCGTCCTCATGGAGGAGGCCGCGCAGGCACCAGAGGTCTACCTGTCTGTACCGGAGCCCCGACTGTCATCTGTTCCAGAGCCGGCTGCTTCCTCCGCAGGTGAGCGCCGCCAGGACTGTCGGGCGCCAGGAGAGCTGCCGCAAACCGGACATCGTAAGCTGCAGTTTGATGGTGGAGACATGGAGATGCTGGTGGAGGAGAATTACAACCGGCGTCAGGAGGAAGAGTGTAGACGTCGGGAGAGAGAAGCCGAGCGACAAAGGGAGCAGCGCGAATCCCAGAAGCTTCGCCAACGTCACATCGAGAAGGACCGGGCAGATAAGGACCGGATGAGAAAAGATAAAGAATCCCTGTGGGAGCCGCGGCGTAAGGGTGCAGTACGGAGCTTTAAATTGAAAGCTGGTTGGGGCTTCATCCAGGAGCCTGGACTTTATTTAGAAGTGTTTGTGACCCGGCGGGACGTGGAGACTCACCTCCCAGAAGGACACCCGGGGAGGGACCTGTTGCCAGGAGACTTGGTGACTTACACCCGACACTGGGGTTACAATGGATGGTACGCCCTAAATGTTACCAGGTGCGACCCCTACTCCCCAGAGTGTCAGGAACCTGTGAGACCCTCGGAGCCTTCAGCCTCCCACATCCAGGCCTCTGCACAAGTGCCCACCCCACGCCGTAAATCTCCCCAGCCTCCCTCAGTGGTCTCCTCAGCAGCCCCAGCTATGGACATGATAATGATAGCTGGCCCGTACCCGGCGCCTGTTAGGCCCCCTGGGGTTCGTTCAGTCCGGGACATAGGGCTCCAGACCCAGAGGGAGATGAAAGAGGTGGCCGCACAGACACAGATAGCGGGTCACGACTTGACTGTACAGGCCACACGACGTCATCAGGTCCTGGTGGTCCTTGGTGTCTCGGATGTTTGGCAAGCATCAGAAGAGTACCAGGTGGTACCTGGAACACCCCTGCCAAAGAATTATAAATAACCCGGACAGGGTCCCTGTATGTAAATAGTTAAATTGTTGATGTACCCGGACGGGTGAATGTTCATAAAAAAGTTTTTTAATTTAATAAAAAACACAACACAGTTTTCATTACTTTTATTACAGTCTCATCCTGTGACGCCATCGATCTCCTGTAAAAAAATGAAAAAAAAAACCAGCAGTATACCACCTGTCCGACGCAGTCCATAGTAACGAGTGTCCCACGACGATCCAGCTCTGCTACATCAGAATGACAGGCAGAGCCTGTCATCCCGGTGCAGCACAGCTGATTACCTGCTTCCCCGGCGGTGACGTCATCGGACTGGTTTACGGCCGGGATTACCCTGCAGTCACTGCAGTTATCGCGAAAAACTGCATGTGACCGCCAGGGAGAAGATAATGGCGGCCATCAAGCAGTCCAGGACGTGACCGCCGGAGATCTTCTGCCAGGTAAGTGCCGCTGACTCCTGACAGACCCGACCGACGGACACTCACAGTGACAGTGACAAATCCGATTCCGGTATCCGATATGACGAAAATATCGGTACTCGGAATCGAAAGCCCGATACAGCTAATATCGGCCGATACCCGATATTTGCAGTATCGTATCGCTCAACACTACTCGTCAGTGTACAATACCATCAAACATTGAAATGCAGATCTGCAACCTAGAATTTCATACAGTAGTGTTCAAAATAATAGCAGTCCAATATGACAAACCAGATTAATCATTGTTTTAGGTATAAGCTGTATTACCACATGTGAAACAGTTTACCAGTTGGTGCATTAGATTCTAAGAAAACCAACAGACTCGGCATTCATGATCTGTATGTTTTTGAGTCTGTATATTAGAATAATTAATTGAAAGGGAGGGTGTTTAAAATAATAGCAGTGTGGCGTTCAATTAGCGAGGTCAATCATCCTATGAAGAAACAGGTGTGAATCAGGTGGCCCTTATTTAACGGTAAAGCCAGGATATGTTGTACATGCATTTCTCCTTGATAACCTAAGAAATATGGGTCATTTGAGACATTGTTCAAAAGAACAGTGTGTAGCCCTTGTGTGAAGGCACAAGCAGTACCCTGGAGGATGTGCGGAGAGGTAACAGTTTAATGCTTGATATCCATTCACTCCATCACACACTTGGACACACCCATAGGGTATATAAGGTAGTGACAGGCAGCAGAGTCAGTCAGTTTCCTGTCGTCGGACAAGTCAGTCTAGTCTGGACTTGGAGGGAGGAAGGAGCTGAGTCTAGCTCGGGTGGCTCAGGAGTGAGTCATCCCACCAGTGTGCAGTCTGTGCAGGAGGAGAGGAGATCAGATTGCATTTTCCTGTCAGAGCTCTGTGTGAGCTAAAGTCAGACAGACGGAGACAGCTTTGGAGAAAGGGAAGTTTGCAGCAGAAACTTCAGTCGCCTGTCCCAAGGACAGTGAAGTTCAGTTGATGTGTTCCTGAACTAGGAGAATACTGAGATTCTGTCAGCAAGCTCCAAGAAAGAAGTAAGAAAGGATTGACCTATATGACCTTAGGAAGTGTGGAGTGCTTATGCTAAAAGCGTGGACAAGGCGAAGGGCACAGTGGAAGGATTCTTAAAAGTGCTTTAAGGATTGAACTATCCAGCACTGATCACCGGTCACTGGGGACCGAAGTGTCACTATTGCTCCAGGCACAGTGATAGAAAAACCAGAGGCTTACTGGACCTTAGGTCGCGGCAAGCAGCCTTGGAGTGTCAGTACGTAACAGGGGTCAGGTGGAATAGGAACTTTGAGCCTGATCAGCAAAAGTAAGAACCTAGTTCCATCACTGGAAGGCTCCGACCACAAAACTGACCGGGCAGTACAGCTATGGAGTTAGCTGGAGTATTTGGAGTTAACTTAGCTCTATGCTAGTTGGACTCATCATATTGAAAGTAAAGGAGGCCTCTAACCTGTTCAGCTGTTATCTCGAAGCACATTCTCCACCCTGACCAGCTCCCCGGGACCTGCCTAAACATCTGACAAGTAAAAGGTATGGAAAGACGCTGAAGAGTGTGAGACTGTGTTATTTATCTGCACCCGACTTCATTAACTTCATAGACTTTGAGGGACCAGTCCCACCTGTAGGGGACCCGTCATCTAGCTGCATAACATCCCCTCAGAGATCTACAGCAGCGCTGGTCTCAGTGATCAGAGAACTACAGGTGGCGTCACGAACTGTATATATATAACTATCCCCTGTAAATATATCCCCCTCAAGATACGCCTGACCGCCAGGGCCACAGACCGAGCCACCGCTACCTGTGACAACCCCATAGATTTCCATGGGCTCGGCTCTGAGTACCCCATTGCTCTGGTAAACCACAATTGTGGTGCGGGTAGAGACAAACTTGGCGTCACGAACAGGATACGAAACTCGCAAAATTGCGAGCCCTGTGTGCCTGTGGAGTTGTTTTTGTGAAAAAGGACTGTTTGCACTTTTGGCGCCAAAAATCGCCATCTTTGTCGCCATATTCGCGCCCTCAGGCGCTGGAGAAGAAGGTGGGCGTACCTTCGTGGGCGTGTACCCCCCTGTGGCGCGAAGAAAATGCCTGCCCTCTCAAAGTGCTATTACAATATGCGATCCTGCCCTACAGCAAAGGAGGTCCGCCTCCTCTTCACCTTCCCTGCGAAGAGGAGGAGACGCAAACCCCGCCTCCACGGAAGAGACCGGACTGTTCTGGTAGAAGAGGAGAGAGAGTTCTGGAACATCATGGAAGCAGGACGTGTGCAGCCGAGCAGGGAAGCGGAGGAAGGCAGGCCCCGTTCCCCAGCCAAGCTGCCACTAGAACCGGAGCCATCAGTGGTCCGGCACCTGCAGCAAACCATGCTGGAGCTGCAGAGGGAGAATGCAGTGCTCAGAAGATTAATCCAGCATCATGCAGACTTGCAGGAGACAGAGAGACGCTGGCGTGCCCAGATACAGCGGCTGCTGTGGGACGCAGTGTTCTCTCCTACAAGCATAATGCCGTCACCTGCTTTTCCAAGATCCCTGCTGAAGACAGCTGAAGGAAAACTGGAGGCCGCCCCCAAAAGTGCTGTACCTGATCCCACCGATGGAGAGGTGGAAGCGAAGGAGGCTGAGGAGGTCCTGCCTGTTCCGGAGTACCAGCTAGGCCAGGAGGCCGCAGCAGATTACAGATCCCCGGTAGGGACACCGGAGGAAACCCAGCCGTCTGTGATGGAGCAGCGACAGCAGCAGGTTAGTGCGTCCCCAACTGAGCCATTGTGCACACCTGCTTCCTGCTCTGCATCACACCAGCATTGTGCATCGGCATCGCCCCCTGAAGGCCCATCGCAATCTACGACGCGATCGGCATCGCTACCTGCTCGCCCCTCTGCACCCAAGTCTCCCTTTGTATCGCAAACTGCGGTTAAATTTGAATCGCTACCTGCAACGCAAATTGAGACGCAATCGGCGTCTCACAAGGAGAAAGCACCCGGCGTGCCCCAAGCGGTTCGCACAAGAACTGTAGCGACCCAAACCCTGATAGCAGGTCAGACCTGTTTGTCATGTGCTCTAAGGAGCATCACATTGTTCCAGCCCCCGGGGTGGAAAATGTAATTGAAGTCAGCAAGAAAATGTGAAGACGGTAGGACCCAGACAAGGGTTTACCACATTCAATATGTATATAAGTTCATAAAAGTGAAAATAATTTGCACCTTTGATATAAGTATGTAATGTTTGCATATTTTGCAATAAGTAGAATACCCTGGTTGGGTAAAGTGAAATTAAAGTTAAAACAAGTATATATATAGATATATAATGTAAATATTGAAGTGAAATGTACGTATGTGTTTTTAACCATGTCATGGACTGAGAGGCTGAGGACTGTTCCAGCCCAGAACTTATCTTTTTACATAGTTGCACTTTGTGCCTTGTCTTGGTTTCACACGAAGCCTTGACTTACCTCTGAACATAAAACCCGTGTGGTGTGGCACTGAGCGAGGTCTGCAGTCAGATGTCCTGCAGCCCACCCAGGACCCACGTGGAAGGTTTGGTGCGGGTCCTTCACAAGAATACTATGTGTATTTATTGAGTGTCTTGATGATTTAATACTTTTGTATTTTCCTACTGTACATATTGCAACGTTCAAGAAATCCTTACCTCCCGGATGGGAAGAGTTGTAATGTTTATTGTTAATGCAAAACAAAAATGTCTTTCTTTTTGTATTTTACAGCCCGGGAGTGCTGTATTTTACCATGGGGGAATGTGTAGCCCTTGTGTGAAGGCACACGCAGTACCCTGGAGGATGTGCGGAGAGGTAACAGTTTAATGCTTGATATCCATTCACTCCATCACACACTTGGACACACCCATAGGGTATATAAGGTAGTGACAGGCAGCAGAGTCAGTCAGTTTCCTGTCGTCGGACAAGTCAGTCTAGTCTGGACTTGGAGGGAGGAAGGAGCTGAGTCTAGCTCGGGTGGCTCAGGAGTGAGTCATCCCACCAGTGTGCAGTCTGTGCAGGAGGAGAGGAGATCAGATTGCATTTTCCTGTCAGAGCTCTGTGTGAGCTAAAGTCAGACAGACGGAGACAGCTTTGGAGAAAGGGAAGTTTGCAGCAGAAACTTCAGTCGCCTGTCCCAAGGACAGTGAAGTTCAGTTGATGTGTTCCTGAACTAGGAGAATACTGAGATTCTGTCAGCAAGCTCCAAGAAAGAAGTAAGAAAGGATTGACCTATATGACCTTAGGAAGTGTGGAGTGCTTATGCTAAAAGCGTGGACAAGGCGAAGGGCACAGTGGAAGGATTCTTAAAAGTGCTTTAAGGATTGAACTATCCAGCATTGATCACCGGTCACTGGGGACCGAAGTGTCACTATTGCTCCAGGCACAGTGATAGAAAAACCAGAGGCTTACTGGACCTTAGGTCGCGGCAAGCAGCCTTGGAGTGTCAGTACGTAACAGGGGTCAGGTGGAATAGGAACTTTGAGCCTGATCAGCAAAAGTAAGAACCTAGTTCCATCACTGGAAGGCTCCGACCACAAAACTGACCGGGCAGTACAGCTATGGAGTTAGCTGGAGTATTTGGAGTTAACTTAGCTCTATGCTAGTTGGACTCATCATATTGAAAGTAAAGGAGGCCTCTAACCTGTTCAGCTGTTATCTCGAAGCACATTCTCCACCCTGACCAGCTCCCCGGGACCTGCCTAAACATCTGACAAGTAAAAGGTATGGAAAGACGCTGAAGAGTGTGAGACTGTGTTATTTATCTGCACCCGACTTCATTAACTTCATAGACTTTGAGGGACCAGTCCCACCTGTAGGGGACCCGTCATCTAGCTGCATAACATCCCCTCAGAGATCTACAGCAGCGCTGGTCTCAGTGATCAGAGAACTACAGGTGGCGTCACGAACTGTATATATATAACTATCCCCTGTAAATATATCCCCTCAAGATACGCCTGACCGCCAGGGCCACAGACCGAGCCACCGCTACCTGTGACAACCCCATAGATTTCCATGGGCTCGGCTCTGAGTACCCCATTGCTCTGGTAAACCACAATTGTGGTGCGGGTCGAGACAACAGCGTACTTTGATTAAAAAGTTGATTGGAGAGTGTAAAACTTATAAAGAAGTGCAGACAATGAAAATAGGCTTTTCAGCTAAAATGATCTCCAAAGCTTCAAAATAGAAAGCCAAACCAAAGAGACGTGGAAGAAAATGGAAGACTACTTTTCAAATGGATGGAAGAATAGCCAGAATGGCAAAGGTTCAGCCAATGATTAAAAAAAAAGACATGTACTGAAGAGGATACAACTTGCCAAAAAACATACCACCTGGTCTAAAGAGTGATGGAGAAACAGTTTGTGGGTTGATGAAAGTAAACTTGTTCTTTTTGGGTCCAAGGGCCGCAGACAGTTCATCAGTAGGGTTGAGCATTCCGATACTGCAAATATCGGGTATCGGCCGATATTGGCTGTATCGGAATTCCGATTCCGAGTTCCGATATTTTCGTCTTATCGGATACCGGAATCGGGATTGTCACTGTCACTGTCAGTGTCCGTCGGTCGGGTCTGTCAGGAGTCAGCGGCACTTACCTGCCAGAAGATCTCCGGCGGTCACGTCCTGGACTGCTTCGATGGCCGCAATCTTCTTTCCCCGCGGTCACATGCAGTATCTCGCGATAACTGCAGTGACTGCTGGGTAATCCCGGCCGTAAAGCAGTCAGTCCGATGACGTCACCGCCGGGGAAGCAGGTAATCAGCTGTGCTGCGTCGCGATGACAGGCTCTGCCTGTCATTGCGATGTAGCAGAGTTGGATCGTCGTGGGACTGTCGTTATGGACTGCGTCGGACAGGTGGTATACTGTTGGTTTGTTTTTTTTCTTTTTTTACAGGAGATCGATGGCGTCGCAGGAATGAGAGTACAATAAAATTAATGAAAACTGTGTTGTCTCTTTTATTTCATTAAAATACTTTTTTCTTGCTTTGTCTTTTTTTTATGCATTTAATAACTTTGGGATTAATAATGGATCGGTGTCTTATTGACACCTCTCCATTATTAACGGGCTTATTGTCACCGTGCAATCAACGGTGACATTAACCCCTTATTACCCCGCTTGCCACCGCTACAGGGCAAGTGGGAAGAGCCGGGTAAAGTGCCACAATTGGCACATCTTTTGATGCGCCAAATGTGGGGCTGCTGTAGCCTGGTATTATCAGGCTGTTGAGGGCCAAAATCCATGGGCCTTGACAGTCTTTTAATACCAGGCCGCAGCAGTCTGCATTTTACTTGGCTGGTTAACAAAAATAGGGGGGATCCCCACGCCGTTTTTTTTTTGAGGGGATCCCCTATTTTTGTTAACCAGCCAAGCTAAGCAGACTGCTGTGGCCTGGTATTATCAGGCTTGCAAGGTCCATGGATATTGGATCCTTACCAGCCTGAAAAACCAGGCCTCAGCGGTCTGCTTCATCTGGCTGGTTAACAAAAATAGGGGGGACCCCATGCCAATTTTTTTCGAGGGGATCCCCTATTTTTGTTAATCAGCCAAGATATGCAGACTGCTGTGGCCTGGTATTATCAGGCTGGCAAGGTCCATGGATCTTGGCTCCTTAACAGCCTGAAAATCCAGGCCTCAGCGGTCTGCTTCATCTGGCTAGTTAACAAAAATAGGGGGGTCCCCACGCCAATTTTTTTCGAGGGGATCCCTATTTTTGTTAATCAGCCAAGATATGCAGACTGCTGTGGCCTAGTATTATCAGGCTGGCAAGGTCCATGGATCTTGGCTCCTTAACAGCCTGAAAATCCAGGCCTCAGCGGTCTGCTTCATCTGGCTGGTTAACAAAAATAGGGGGGACCCCACGCCATTTTTTTTTCGAAGGGAACCCCTATTTTTGTTAATCAGTTCCCTCTGACGTCACTGATTGTGTCCCTGGCTGACCTGAAGTGAAAGTGGAAAGCAATCAATTAAGCTTTCCACTTAAGGGCCCGTCTCACATAGCGATATCGCTACCGAGATCGCTGCTGAGTCACTAGTTTTGTGACGCAGCAGCGAGCTCACCAGCGATATCGCTGTGTGTGACATTCAGCGACGATCAGCCCCCCTGCCGGGTATCGCTGATCGTCGCTGAAATGTCAGGACCTTTTTTTGATCGCTGGTTTCCCGCTGACAGGCACGCATCGCTGCGTGTGACAGGCGGGAGACCAGCGATCCGCTGGTAACCAAGGTACACAGCGGGTTTCCAGGCGCGGGGCTGTGCCTAGAAACCCGCTGTGTACCTTGGATACCAGCGCCCTGATGCAGGGAGCTGGTATCCAAGGTACACAGCGGGTTTACAAGCGCTGCGCGGTGCCTGGAAACCCGCTGTGTACCTTGGTTACCAGCGGATCGCTGGTCTCCCGCCTGTCACACGCAGCGATGCGTGCCTGTCAGAGGGAAACCAGCGATCAAAAAAAGGTCCTGACATTTCTGCGACGATCAGCGATACCCGGCAGGGGGGCTGATCGTCGCTGAATGTCACACACAGCGATATCGCTGGTGAGCTCGCTGCTGCGTCACAAAACTTGTGACTCAGCAGCGATCTCGGTAGCGATATCGCTATGTGAGACGGGCCCTTAAGCGATGTTACCCGCAGTGTCGCTGTCCCAGATCGCTGCCTGAGCTGCCTGTTTGGCAGCTCAGCAGCGATCATGTAGCGATACACCAGCGATCCTGACAAGTGCATATCGTTGTCGGGATCGCTGGTGTATCGTTATGTGACACCCAGCCTTTACTCTCCTGTCAGGCAGGAGAGGAACTCATTCATTTGGGGTTTACTGTGAGGCTGCAGCATTAGCTGCAGTCCCTGCAGTAAACATTAACCCTTTCTGAAGGATTACACCGTGGGACCTGACTGTGCATGGGATAGGTAAGAATAATTTTGCTTTTTTATTTTATTTTATTACAGGAAATGGTTTTTGCAGTAAAATAAAATATGGTCAAAAACATGTGTCTTTATTTCATTAAAATGATTTTTAATTAAAGTGTGTGTGTTTTATTTTTATTTCATGCAATAGGATTAATAATTGATAGTTGTCTAATTGACAGCTCTCAATTATTAACCTGGCTTAAGGTCACCTTTCAATAGCAAGGTGGCTTTAACCCCATATTAACCCATTCGCCACCGCTACAGGGCAAAGGGAATAGACGGGCAAAGTGCCAGAAAGGGCGAATCTAATTATAGATTTGTCTTTCCTGGGGTGTCTGGGGGCAGATGTTAGTAGCCGGGGGGGGGGGCAAAAATAATGGTCCCTCTCTGGGCTATTATTATCTGCCCCCACTCACTGGCTTTGTCTGTCTGGTTGCGAAAATAGGGCGGGAGCCCACGCATTTTTTTTCAGCAATTTTACACCTCATATATATATATACATGTCATTGAATTTGTGACACATATATATATATATTTATATTTGTAGTTCATACACTTCTACATAGTATAATAGCCGCTAATTCAATTGCCGGCTTTTGTGAAAATGCAGAACCCGACATGAAATGACACTTGGTGTACATAGGGTTAACCATGTCTTTTCATGTCCTTTGCTATCTAATTTGCACAAACAATTAAATCAGTCTATGTGTGCAAAATTTCACACCTGTAGGGGTTAATTAAAGGTGTAAATTCGTAGCAAAAAAGTCCGTTTTTTTTACAACGAATTTACACCTTTAATTAACCCCTACAGGTGTGAAATTTTGCACACATAGACTGATTTAATTGTTTGTGCAAATTAGATAGCAAAGGACATGAAAAGACATGGTTAACCCTATGTACACCAAGTGTCATTTCATGTCGGGTGACGAAAAGGGGGCAACTTGGGAATCCCAGAACTCGGGGCTACGGCAGGAGCCTGGACTCGCTCTTCTAGAACCTCAATCCTGGCTCGCAAATCAAGAACAATGAAATAGAGACATCCCTGTATCAGAAGCCAATCGACCGTCCAACATACCTTAAATGGGACAGTTTCCATCCAAACACATAAAAAACTCTATAGTCTACAGCCAAGCCATCAGATACAACCGTATATGTTCCAACCCCATGGATAGAGATGAACACCTTGGTCGCCTCAGAAAGACTTTTTGAACCAGGGCTACCATCCAAGAACAATTGAAAACCAAATTACAAGAGCCACCAGAATATCAAGGAATCACCTGCTACATTACAAAACTAAAGAAGAAAATAACCGGGTGCCTCTAGTGGTCACCTACAATCCAAATCTGGAGATGCTAAGGGGAGCTGCACGGAAACTACAACCTTTACTACAAAAAGATGCCCGGTTACAATCCATATTTCCAGACCCCCCACTACTATGTTTTAGGCAGCCCCCAAATCTAAGAAGCATCATTGTCAGAAGCTCCCTGTCCTCCCCAACAGCTGCAGGAACCTTTCCTTGCAAACAGAAGAAGTGTAAAACATGTGCATCTATAATGACCACGGACAAAATAAAGATACCCAACTCCCATCAGGACTACAAGATCCCAGGTACTTTCAGCTGCATCACATCTAATGTGGTGTACCTAATTATATGTACTAAATGTCCAACTGGGGGTCTGTATGTGGGGGAGACCGGGCAAAAACTGAGAACAAGGATGAATTCTCATCGCCACACGATAAGAGAAAAAAGAATGGATTTACCTGTGGCAAAACACTTTTGTATGCCCGGTCATAGCATAATGGATATGGAATTACTGGTATTAAAATCTAACTTCAAATCTGAGAAAGATAGAAAGGTTTGGGAATACAAACTTATGATGACCTTTGACACTCTTAGTGCTGGAATGAACGTGTCACATGGATTCATGTCATTCTATATCAATTAAGGAATCTGCGTCTCTGACCTTCTAGGGGTATCAAAACACAACACCAGACCCAATCAGAGGGTAATAAAACTCTCTCCTTATCTATGATCTGTTCCAATATTTATGTTCATTCCTCTGCCATAATGACAGTTCTGCTTCACGTCACTTGTCTTACCTATTGCACTATTCCTGTGTCCTCTTGTGTATATATATATATGTGATTCTTCAGTTTTTGTTTTAGTCTTTGCCTGATGAAGAGACCGGAGTAGTCTCGAAAGCTTGCAATTTGTTACCATCTTTTCAGTTAGCCATTAAAAGGTATCAACCACTGAGGACTCTCAAGTCTAAATATTTTTCTATCTACTGGCTAACACGGTACGAAGATACACATCTTTCCTATATATACAATGGTGCATTTACAATGATGGTCCAGCCATCTTGAGGGAGAGAGGGATGGATGGAGATAGTGAATGGGCTACACATACACACTTACACATAGAATGACTTTGATTAGTGAACGTGATAGGCCGCTCTGAACAAATGTGTTTTGAGGGAGCGCCTGAAACCATGCAAATTGTGGATAGTCCTAATTTCTTGGGGTAGAGCATTCCAGAGGATTGGCGCAGCGCGGGAGAAGTCTTGGAGTCGGGAGCGGGAGGTACGGATTAGTGCAGAGGTTAGTCGAAAGTCGTTTGCAGAGCGCAGCAGTCGGTTAGGCCGATAGTGTAAGGTTCTGTGTACATGTTCCTGAAACTCAGTTTGTTCTCAGCTATTTTACTTTCTGTCTTGCTGCAGCTATCTTGCCCTCAGTCAAAATGGAGTTTCCAGCTTGCATGTTCCCGCCCTGATTCTCTCCTTTTGCTTCTTAAGCAGCCACAGCTGAGCAATCAGTGCTTCAGAATCTAGCCTGCAGTGAACCTGTGACCTGACTCCTAAAGCCTTGGACCTTGTACTCCAGCTATTCCTACTGAGGAACTCTGAAGCACTTGTGGACTCTGAACCCTGCTCTTTGAAAGACCCACGTTTGCATGGACTTACGGTAACAGAGAAGAAGATCCTAAACCTGTTGTGGAGAGTGATTGCTGAGCTTAGATTACTCTGGCCTGCTGTGTCTCCTGCTTCTGTGTCTGCAAACTGTGTGACTATTTTTGCCAACTTGTATGAAGTTCTATATCAAACCTGTGTCTCATGTATTTTCATCGCACCCAAGCACAAGACGCTATATGAACTGTACCACATACATTACAAGATTCTGAAGCCAAAACGTTAGTGTCTGCTGGGTCTGGAAAGGCTGTGTCTGCTGTAACTGTGGATATCGGATGTCCGGTTGTACTTTCTGTGATGACAGTGGTTGTGACTTCTCACAACCATTCCAGGTGAGCAATTCCCTTAAGTGTTTTTTTTTCTGCAGTGTTACCACAGGTAAACACTATTGTTTTTTTTTTTTTCTTTTCTCTTTTTTGTCTGCTGTAACTGTGGATATCAGATGTCCGGGTGAACTTTCTGTGATGATAGTGGTTGTGACTTCTCACAACCATTCCAGGTGAGCAGTTCCCTTAATTTTTTTTTTCTCTCTGCAGTGTTACCACAGGTAAACACTATTGTTTTTTTTTTTCTCCTCTCCTCTTCTTCCAGTACTCCTGTCTTAAAAGATCTGGAAAATGGAGGCCCGCATAAAGGAACTTTGCGGAGTGACTGATAATATCCTTGCAGATTTGCAGAATATAAAGACCCGTTTTTCAAGCCTACAGGACCTCACTAATCACAATTTGCAAGTGTTTGGACAGACTGCCCAGGATTTGCGAGCCAGGATTGAGGTTCTAGAAGAGCGAGTCCAGGCTCCTGCCGTAGCCCCGAGTTCTGGGATTCCCAAGTTGCCCCCTTTTCGTTTTGGCGGTGAACGTGAGAAATTCAGGGGATTTATTAATCAATGCAATCTTTTTTTTTCTGCACATGCTTCACAATTTCCCACTGAACGATCTAAGGTGCTTACTATAATTATGTTGCTTACCAACAAGGCTTTGATGTGGGCAAACCCTCTGATTGAGACTGAAGATGATTGTTTGAATCACCTTGATGCTTTTATTTCAGCCATGGGGCAGGTGTTTGATGACCCCAATCGAGGTGCAACAGCTGAAGCAGCCATGTTAGCTTTGCGCCAAGGTAAGCACTCGGTAGCTGAATATGCCTTGGAGTTCAGGAGATGGGCCCTTGATACCACCTGGGACAGTTCCGCCAAAAAATCTATTTTTCGAAAGGGGTTATCTCCACTGATTAAGGATGAACTTGCTCGTGCCGACCCTCCCACTGCGTTAGGTGACTTTATTAACTACTGCATCCGTATTGATACTCGTCTGACTGAACGCAGGCAAGAGAGATGGTTCGAAAGCAATCGCACTAACCTTTTCCTACCTTCCTCTCCAGCTAAGGAACCTTTGAGTAGGATTACACGGGAACCTGAACCTGAACCCATGCAGGTAGACTCTTTACAACGACGGGTTAGTGATGCACGCAAGGAACATCGTTTTAAGGTGAATCTATGTTTCTATTGTGGTAAGTCAGGGCACTTCATTATAAACTGCCCCAGCTGTTCTCGTAAGACTACTGCAGCACTCATTCATGTGAGTGTTGCGAGAGGGGATCTGTCAGGTCCGAGCCTCAGGCTCTAGAGAGATCTGCAGCAACAGATCTTGATTTCTCGGACTTAAACTCCGTTACCTCTGAGGACGTTGACTGTGTAAACGCTGCCATTTTTCAAGTTTCCTCAGCGGTGTCCCAGCTGAGTTGTAAGAAAAACAATTCTCATTGCTTTCTTTCCATCAAACTCTGGGTTGACTCAGCTTGGGTGTCTAGCTCTGCTATGATCGACTCAGGGGCAAGTGGAAATTTTATGGATGTCTCCTTTGCTCTGAAACAGGGGATACGTTCAGTGAAGAAGGCTACTCCAGTACAGATGGAAACTGTGGATGGCTCCCTGCTGACCTCTGGACCAGTGGATCAGGAAACAGAGCCTTTGAGGGTTCTTATGGGTAAAGATCATCAAGAGAAACTGTCCTTTATGCTTATCTCTTCTCCCCACTTTCCCATTATTCTAGGGCTACCATGGCTGCAGGCTCAGAATCCTACCATTAACTGGGAGACCAAGGAATTACACTTTCCAGAGAAACAGATGAGTCCAAAAGTTTCAGCTTGCTCTGTTCCTAAAGGAACCATGTCATTCCCTGAACTACCAGCTGTATACCAGGACTATGTGGATTTATGTGACAAGAAGAACGCTGACCAGCTTCCTCCTCACCGTCCATATGGTTGTCCAATTGAATTATTGCCTGGAGCGGAGATACCTTTTGGTAAGATCTACCCCCTGGCGGGGCCCGAGCTGGAGGCTTTGAAGGATTACATAGACGAAAATCTAGCCAAGGGCTTCATACGCCCCTCTTCATCTCCTGCAGGTGCACCCATCTTCTTTGTAAAGAAGAAAGATGGATCTCTGAGACCATGCGTAGACTATAGGGAACTCAATAAGGTTACTATTAGAAACCGTTATCCATTGCCTTTAATCCCTGAGTTATTGGAGAGAGTGCGACATGCCAAAATTTTCTCTAAACTAGATCTTCGTGGGGCCTATAACTTAGTCCGTATTAGACCTGGGGATGAATGGAAGACTGCATTCAGGTCACGCTATGGACACTTTGAATATCTAGTTATGCCTTTTGGTCTGAGTACCGCCCCAGCCACTTTCCAACACTTGGTGAATGACATCTTCAGGGATCTCCTAGATACATTCGTGGTAATTTATTTGGATGATATTCTAATTTTTTCTAACTCCACAGAGGAACATCATGGACATGTGAGAATGGTCTTGGAACGTCTAAGACAAAATCATCTTTACATCAAACTTGAAAAGTGTGAATTCCATAGGACCGAAATTAATTTCTGGGGTATGTACTGTCTACACAAGGAATTAGTATGGATGGAAGCAAAACCCAAGCCATCAAGGATTGGCCAAGTCCTAGAAATGTGAAGGAGGTACAGCGCTTCATCGGGTTTGCCAACTTCTATAGACGTTTCATTAGAAATTTCTCTGAGGTAGTGTCACCTATCACCCAACTTACCCGGAAAGAGTCTAGGTTCTCCTGGACTCCCCAAGCCCAGGAAGCATTTTCCCGTCTAAAGATACATTTACCACTGCACCTATCCTAGTACATCCCAACCCCGAGCTTGCCTTCATAATAGAGGTGGATGCTTCAGACTGTGCCGTTGGAGCTATACTCTCTCAGAGAACAGGTGAGAAGAATGTCTTGCATCCCTGTGCCTTCTTTTCCCAGCAGTTGTCTTCGGCTGAGAGGAACTACGATGTGGGCAATAGAGAGTTGTTGGCCATTATTGCCGCCTTCAAAGAATGGAGACACCTTCTTCAGGGAGCTGCACAGCAAATAGTCGTCCTGACAGACCATCGTAACCTTGAGTTTATCAGGTCGGCTAAGTGCCTGACTCCTCGCCAGGCTCGCTGGAATCTTTTCTTAAACCAATTTAATTTTATCATTTCTTATAGACCAGGATAGCGCAATGGAAAGGCTGATGCACTCTCTAGGATTTACTCAGCAGAGACACGTCCAATTACTCCTCCTAAGACTATTCTTCCTGACTCTAGATTCCTAGGAGTAATTCATAATCAAGACCTACTTAAGGACATCAAGGAAGCATACCATGCGGATTCCTTTTTGGCACAACCCCCAAGGGACGTAAGTCTTGTCTTTAAGAATGGTGTGTGGATTCAGGGACAACGCCTGTATATTCCTGAAACAGTCAGATTGAGAGTATTGCAACTCATTCACGATTCCAAGATAGCTGGGCATAGAGGAATTCTAAAGACACAGGAATTTCTCTCTCGTTTCTTTTGGTGGCCCACTTGCAGGAAGGATGTTTTTAAACTATGTCACTTCATGTGAAGTCTGTGCAAGATGCAAAACACCTCGCTCCTCACCAACTGGTCTGTTACAGCCTCTTCCCACCCCGTCCCGCCCGTGGGGATCCATTTCTATGGACTTCATTGTGGAGTTACCAACCTCTCAAGGGAAGAACACCATTCTAGTGGTGGTTGACCGTCTAACAAAGGCAGCTCATTTTATCCCTTGTGTCGGCTTACCCACTGCAAAACAGACATCAGATTTGATGATTAAAGATGTGTTTCGCTTACATGGAGTACCGGATGAGGTTATTTCGGATCGAGGGTGCAATTCACTTCTAGGTTTTGGCAAAATTTCTGTGCAGCATTGGACATTAAAGTAAACCTTTCTTCTGCTTTTCATCCTCAGACTAATGGACAGACCGAACGAACCAATCAAACCCTGGAGCAGTATCTCCGCTGCTTTATCTGCCACCTACAGGATGATTGGGTGGATCTACTTCCATTAGCTGAGTTCTCGTATAACAACTCTCAGAGTGCCTCCACTAAGCAGTCTCCTTTTTACTCTAATCTAGGTTATCATCCTAACATTCTACCACGATTTCCCATAGAAACGCCTTTACCAGCAGTGGCTGAAAGAATCACGTCTTTACAGAAGAATATGGATCTTCTAAAGGAGAATCTGGAATCGGCTCAGGAAAGGTACAAGAAAGCAGCAGATAAATTTCGTAAACCTGCACCAGCTTTCAAGGTAAAAACAAAAAAGATGCAATTTAATATGGTGTGCAAAAAAATAAGATAATTTTTTTATATAAATAATCTAAGATCAATTAATATGTTCACAACACCAATAAAAATCACACCTCAAAGTGCGGATGGATGACCATCCAATAAATTATACTGAACACCCAAGTGCAAAAGAAACAGGGGAAAAAACACCACCAAGGCAGGATGAGACATAATATGCATTTTTTATTGAAAATTTATCATTGAAAATTGCACATACATAATGTACCATATAATAAAAAAATTGATGTTAAAAAGGAAAGCAAAAAACACCACCCTCCAGTATCCAATAACCGGGATTTATATTCACATAACCAGGTAAATAAAACCGAGAATGAAGTGTATTATTAAAATAAAACACAAAAAAATACGTGCTAAATGTATTGCAAATTGTAAACACACGAAGTGCTCAAAATGATATGCTTACACACAAACTCGGGATACAACTAATAAATATGTGTGCGCAGTAATATAGTGGATCAAATAATCAGGCCAAAATAAACAAAATGTGTAATAAGTAACCTGAGTGTGACACACCAATAATAAATAAACTACTAAGGGCCAAATAAGTGCTGCAACTAAATAAAGACAACATGTGCTGCCATAAAAGATGATATATAGTGAGGCAAAAAATCACCACAAAATCACTATACCTGGAAAATCCCGGAGGGGAAAGAAAGAGGGTGAATGAAGTGCTTCCTAGAACGCGCCCCGACGCGCGTTTCGGAAAATATCCTTCGTCGTCATATTTATTAGTTGTATCCCGAGTTTGTGTGTAAGCATATCATTTTGAGCACTTCGTGTGTTTACAATTTGCAATACATTTAGCACGTATTTTTTTGTGTTTTATTTTAATAATACACTTCATTCTCGGTTTTATTTACCTGGTTATGTGAATATAAATCCCGGTTATTGGATACTGGAGGGTGGTGTTTTTTGCTTTCCTTTTTAACATCAATTTTTTTATTATATGGTACATTATGTATGTGCAATTTTCAATGTTAAATTTTCAATAAAAAATGCATATTATGTCTCATCCTGCCTTGGTGGTGTTTTTTCCCCCTGTTTCTTTTGCACTTGGGTGTTCAGTACAGCTTTCAAGGTAGGAGACTTGGTCTGGCTGTCAACCAGAAATCTTAAGTTAAGGATTCCATCGTCTAAGTTGGGACATAAGTACATTGGACCCTATAAAATCAGTAAAATTATAAGTGCCGTTGCTTGTCGTCTTCAACTGCCCAGAACTATGAGAATTCACCCTGTCTTTCATGTATCCCTACTAAAGGCTGCAACACCCAATACGTTTCCTGGACGTTCTTCTCCTTGCCCTGACCCAGTGCTAGTCGATGGTCAGGAAGAATTTGTGGTGGAAAGGATTTTAGATTCCAGGTTGTATAGAAATCAGTTACAATATCTGATTAAATGGCAGGGCTACCCAGTGGAGGACAACTCATGGGAACCAGTCAATAACGTTAATGCTCCTCGCTTGCTCCGTCAGTTTCATCAGAGGTACCCACACAAGCCTGGTCTGAGGTCATCCGGAGGTTGTCCCTAAGGGGGGAGTAATGTAAGGTTCTGTGTACATGTTCCTGAAACTCAGTTTGTTCTCAGCCATTTTACTTTCTGTCTTGCTGCAGCTATCTTGCCCTCAGTCAAAATGGAGTTTCCAGCTTGCATGTTCCCGCCCTGATTCTCTCCTTTTGCTTCTTAAGCAGCCACAGCTGAGCAATCAGTGCTTCAGAATCTAGCCTGCAGTGAACCTGTGACCTGACTCCTAAAGCCTTGGACCTTGTACTCCAGCTATTCCTACTGAGGAACTCTGAAGCACTTGTGGACTTTGAACCCTGCTCTTTGAAAGACCCACGTTTGCATGGACTTACGGTAACAGAGAAGAAGATCCTAAACCTGTTGTGGAGAGTGATTGCTGAGCTTAGATTACTCTGGCCTGCTGTGTCTCCTGCTTCTGTGTCTGCAAACTGTGTGACTATTTTTGCCAACTTGTATGAAGTAATACAAGACTTTCTATATCAAACCTGTGTCTCATGTATTTTCATCGCACCCAAGCACAAGACGCTATATGAACTGTACCACATACATTACAGATAGATAGAAATAAGGGAGGAGATGTAGGGGGTGCTGCACTGTGGAGAGCTTTGTGGGTGAGAACAAGTACTTTGAATTGGATCCTATAATGAATGGGCAGCCAGTGTAAGGACTGGCGAAGAGCGGACGCATCCGAGTACCGATTAGCCAGATGGATTACCCTGGCTGCTGCATTAAGGATGGACTGGAGAGGGGATAGTCGAGTAATGGGGAGGCCAAGAAATAGAGTGTTGCAGTAGTCCAGGCGGGAGTGGATCAATGCTACAGTGAGGGTTTTTGTTGTTTCCATGGTGAGAAAAGGGCGGATTCTAGAGATGTTCTTTAGGTGTAGGCGGCAAGAGCGGGCAAGAGATTGTATATGGGAGGTGAAGGAGAGATTGGTGTCAAACATAACACCCAGACAGCGAGCCTGCTGCCGGGGTGTTATTATGGTGCTGCCCACGGAGAGGGATATGTCAAATTTAGGGAGGTTAGTAGACGGCGGGAGCAGAAGAAGTTCAGTTTTGGAGAGGTTGAGTTTCAGATAGAGAGCGGACATGATGTTGGAGACTGCGGACAGACAGTCGGTGGCGTTCTGTAGTACAGCGGGGGTAAGGTCGGGGGATGACGTGTATAGTTGTGTGTCATCAGCATAAAGATGGTACTGAAAGCCAAATCTGCTGATGGTCTGTCCAATTGGGGCTGTGTAGAGAGAGAAGAGAAGGGGGCCAAGGACTGAGCCCTGGGGTACACGACAGTGAGAGGAAGAGAAGATGACGTGGAGCCAGAGAACGAAACACTGAAGGAGCGGTCAGAAAGATAGGAGAACCAGGAGAGAACAGTGTCCTTAATACCTAGTGAGTGGAGCCTAGACAGTAGGAGACGGTGGTCAACCGTGTCGAAAGCTGCAGAAAGGTCGAGAAGAATGAGCAAAGAGTGGTCACCGTTACGTTTTGCTGTAAGAAGGTCATTGGTCACTTTGATGAGTGCAGTTTCGGTCGCATGTAGGGGGCGGAAGCCGGACTGTGAAGGGTCTAGGAGGGAGTGATTGGAGAGGAAACGGGTAAGGCGGGAGTAGACTAGGCGCTCCAAAAGTTTAGAGATGAAGGGGAGATTGGAGACTGGTCTGTAGTTGTTTGTGCAGGAAGGGTCGAGAGCAGGTTTCTTTAGTAGTGGAGTAATGATGGAGTGTTTGAAGGCGGATGGGAAAATGCCAGAGGAGAGTGAGAGATTAAAGATTTTAGTTAGGTGGGTTGTGACAACTGGAGAGAGAGACTGGAGGAGATGTGAGGGAATGGGGTTGGTAGTGCATGAAGTCGGACGAGAGGAAGAGAGGAGTCTGGAGACTTCTTCTTCTTTGATGGGATCAAATGTGGAAAGTGAGCCAGGGAACAGCAGGGTGCGATGGGAGTCACAGCCCTTGGTGGTTGAGAGCAGATTTCCTGACGGATAGTATCTATTTTTTCTATAAAATGGGAGGCCAGGTCGTCAGCACAAATGTCTGTGATAGGGGCTTGTGCTTTTGGCCTGAGGAGGGAGTGAAAAGTGTCAAAAAGTTTCTTGGGGTTGTTGGCTAGTGAGGAGATCAGGTGGTGAAGAGTCTGTTTGGCGAGGTGAAGGGCAGCATTATAAGTTCTTAACATAGAATTTAAAGTGGATGAAGTCTTCTGGTGTGCGGGTTTTTCTCCAAAGGCGTTCAGCACTCCTAGAGCATCGCTGAAGAAGTGAGTTTGCAATGTGAGCCAGGGCTGTTTTACTGTGTGTTTGGAAGTTCTGAGGTGAGCGGCGCTACTTGGTCAAGGGTGCTTAAGAGTGTCAATTGTAGGATGAACAGCCAGATCAGGACAGGAAAAAGAGGAGATTGGGGACAGCGATGAGTGTAGGGAATCTGAAAGTGTCTGAGGGTTAATGGCTTGTAGATTTCTGAATGTGTGGTAGGTAGGAGTGCGCTGGGTGGGAGGATTTATGAGCGTGAAGGAGAGAATGTTGTGGTCAGAGAGTGAAGCGGTGAGTTATTTAGGTGGGAGATTTTCATGTTTTGAATTAGAGAATAGTGTGCAATGTTCCCAATGTATGGAAATAAAAATAGTATAAAGATTTTGTGCTTCATTCATGTTTTGTACACACTGCTATTATTTAAATACTACTGTAAAGACCAGCAAACACCTAGTCACTAAAAACAATAGAGATGAATGGATTGGGAACCAGCTCCAATTAGAAATAGGTAACTGGCCAATCTTCTCTTTCTATAACCGCTACCAATAATTGTCGGCTGCATTTTTTACTGGTCCTGTGAAACCCAAATTCTCATTTATCTCTCTTACCATTTCTGCGTCTGCAGGCCGCATGGTCCTGCAACATTGGCGTACTCCTAAAGGATCATTCAGACAGCACACTGACCAATGTAATGCAGTATGGTGTTTAGATTAACGTTTTTTTCACAGAGGCCACTTTTACACGTTCTATTTGTTCAGTATTTTATATCAGTATTTGCAAACCAAAATCGGGAGTGGGCGAAAAGTACAGAAGTGGTCTTGTGTTTCTATTATACTTTTCCTCTGACTGTTCCAGTCCTGGTTTTGGCTTATAAATATTGAGGTAAAATACTGAACAAATACTGAACATGTGGATGTGGCTGCGTGAAAAATTGCAGTATGCACTATTCTCTTCTGAGTATCGGATGATACTCGTCTATTTAAGTCCATAGGTGTATAAAAAAAGATCCCATATGATTCCCCTCTGTAGCATTCAATTGTTAAGAATATATCCACGTGGATGTCACACGGATATAACAAATGGGCAAACACATGGCACACGTATGAGATTATGACTACCTTCAAACATTCAGTATTTGGTCAGTAATTAACATCAGCATTTGTAAGCCAAAATCAGGAGTGGAACAATCAAAAAAGTATAATAGAAACATGTGCAGTGCCCTTCTGTATTTTTTAACCACTCCTATGATTGTGGCCTTAGAATGATAATCATCAGAGTTTTCAGGATGAATCTCGGATGATTTTTCTTGCACTTGTCTGATCTTACCCCAGCCAAAATCCCATGTGTTGGGGACTTTACTGAATTGTAGCCTTTTCCTTTGTCGACAATTTTTGTTATTCCTTAAGAAGAACAATTTCTAGTTAGAATCAAGTAACAAGATTTAGGACGTCTGCCTAATGTGCTCAGTGTAGGTGAAAAAAGCGAGAATAACTCCACCATCGGCGAACAAGAAGATCCTTTGTGACCACTAGCATTGGGCATATTAGTTGGATCTACAAAAGAATCAAATCACAAGAAGTGCCATAACTAGTAAATAACAGCAATTTCTACATAAAGGCCGGAGTCACACTGGCGACAGAATCGGACGACTGCAATACGATGAAATATTGCATTGCAGTCTGCCCTATGTTAATCTATGGAGCAGCTCCCAGTATCAGATTTTTTGTGGTCCGTTTTAAACTTCCGAGTGCAATCGCAGCATGCTGCGATTGTCACCGATTGTGGGTCGAATATCGCCAATGCAAGTCTATGGGAGCGATGAAAAATCGGATTACAAACGGACCGCACGTGTGACTTGCGATGAAATCGCACCACTATCCCAGGTGCCAGGAAATTGCATCAGGATAATTGCCAGGAAGGGCTGACATGCTAATTAGGCTACGAAAATTCAAACCCAAACAGGAAACCGCCTCCACGGAGTCCAGAACCATGGCCAGTCACATCAATGTGGAGATATTGATCGTTCTGGTCCAGGAGAGACCAGAACTTTGGGACCAGCGGGATCCCAATTATTCCAACCGGTCGCGGAAGGACGCGGCTTGGCGGAGAATATGTGGACAGATGTTTCCTGATTTTGGCGACAGGTCTAGGGAGGACCAAGAACGCATCAGTAAGTAACGTCTTGAAAACGCTTACAATACTGTATGATTACTCAGTATCCACCACCAACAATGTGTTATAATGTGCCTCTACACTTATATGTGAAACAGAAATGTGGCCAAAAATACAGTTATGACTGTTGAACCCCCAGTGCTATGTCAGTACTCCAAGCACATTAGAATATTTATCTCCAACTGCAATGGTCGCCAACTGACCCTTAAAAATGTTTGCCTACGCAAAAAATGCGTAGGTGAAGTACTTAATATGTGTCCCTTTTGTTAATCCCATCGCTGTGTCCCAAATAAATGGTCATTATTGTGACACATATGTCATCGAGCTTTGTCTGAACCCCTGTAATATGAACTTCTTAGATTACCTACATACAATTTGTAGTGTTGTTCTGTACCCCTAAAAGGCAAATAAATGATAACATTGTTGTTATACGTTACTTATGTTTTTAGTACATTACAAGGCCAGATAAGTTACATTTTTCCTTGTATCCGTTACTTTTTCAGTGTCAGATGTTACAAGGCGTTGGCGCAGCTGTAGAGACTGCTACAGGCGAGAGAGACAGCTGAGGGGGCGCAGTGGGGCAGCAGCAAGCAGCAAAAGAAAATATGTATATTATGATAGACTCAATTTTCTGGCTCCAGCTATGGATTTGCGACCGTAAGTTCATGTCTGTACAAAGTGTATTGCTATATTTTTAATGAAATTTTAATAAAAATATTTTCTTCTCTAGCACCGAGTCAAACCTTACAGAGAGAGAGGCAGCTTCTGACTCAGAAGCAGTGATCGACCCCGTGGGGGATGTTGAGGAGTCTGGCCAGTCATCAGCAGCATGTGCAGCAGCAGCATCACCACCACCACCACCAGCAGTGGAGCTTGCCTCTAGAGTCCCAAGACCCTCCCCTCAGCAGCAGCCCTGGTAGGCCCCAGGATGTGGCTTCGCCTCCTGCTGTAGTGTCACGGCGACCCAGGCGTAGAAGAGAAGGAGTTGGTTCTGGCACAAGGAGGCAGGTGGACAGAGGAGTTCTTGACTACTTGTCCAGTGTTGCCCATGATGATGGGGAGGAGGCATTTGGGCACAGTCTGGCTCGGTACCTCAGGGCCATTCCCCGACAGCACAGACTGCGGATCAGAGCTGGGCTCCAAATTGTGCTGGATGCAGGAACCCCACCAAATGATCCAAACAACTTTCTAGATTTACTGGAATGGTGGCAACGTTCCAGTGAAAATCGCCTTCGATTGATGGGAACCCAGGAAGGGGAGTCTGCATCAGCCTCTGATCAGCCTCCTCCTCATCATCATGCTCCTCCTCCACCTCCTCCTTGTGTACCACAGAGACCAACTCCTCCTCCTCTAAGTGAGTCCTACCAAAGTGTCACACAACATGTACCACACATGGGACACAGTGGCCATTCATAATATGCCCACTCGACCATACCCAATGTTCAATGCTGGCCACAACATGGGTATGGTCGACATGGGCATTTTGGGGGCTACAGTGTAAGTGGGCAGTCATATCATGACTACCCACAACAGTTCCCAACCTTCCCTTACCCAAACCCCCATACAGAGCAAGCACCAAGCAGCCAGCAAAGTGCACACTCAGCAACCACCACTCATGGTGACACAGTGGCTGGAGAGCAGTCTAGGCAGCCCTCACAATCTGGCCCTCCACCTTCACCACCCCACACCTACCACCAGTTATAGGTGTAATGTATTTTTTTGTTATTTGTTGGAAGTTCTGAACATTATAAATTATTTTATTGCTGCAAGTTTCTCAGGAAATATGTTGAATACAGTTTATGACACATGAGTCTTTTGTGAATATGTTTACAGCGACAAAACATGACCTAATACATAAAAAAATGTTTTGACTCGCATTGATTGTATGTGATTATTTCTATATGTAGGTGTTTATGTTAAAATGTTATGGTCTGCCTATAACTTACACACAATATGACACCAAAACAAACACAACATATACAATTAATTGAGCAGAAAGATCTTTATCACAGAGCAACATAGGCACACTACATGTGTAATAATGCCTCCTCTTGCCAGGCAGTAGCACCCTCAGGGGACACAAAATATTGAGTCAACACATCACGTACTTTTAGGCCTGATGGTGGACAACGGGGATGGATGGGTGGTGACATAGGCAAAGTGACATTCACAGAGGCTAACTCATCCACATGTTGTGAGGAGCATTCATGGATTCTACCAAAATTATGTAGGACCACACATGCTATCAGGACCACATTAACATTGTCTTCACTGAGTTGAATTGCAGATTGAAGTACCCGCCATTTAGCACTAAGAATTCCAAATGTGCACTCCACCAGCCGCCGAGCACGTGACAGGCGACAATTAAAAATTCTACGCCGATGGGTGATATAGCGACGGGGATATGGCCTCATTACATTACGGGTTAATTGAAATGCCTCATCTGCAACTATAACTTAAGACACATGCTCTGGAATAGAGTCTGTAAGTTGACTTGCTGGTGGTAGGTCCAGTTGGTTATTGCGGATCCGCCTACCCATTATGGAAGTATTGAAGACTCTGGAGTCTCCAGTCCTTCCATAGGCCCCAATGTCTACAATTATAAACCTGTAGTTTGTGTCGACCAAGGCCAACAAAACTATTGAAAAATATTGTTTGTAATTGAAGAATTGGGAGCCTGAGTTAGGAGGTTTACGAACACGTATGTGCTTGCCGTCCAGGGCTCCTATACAGTGTGGAAACTGGCAATTTTCGGCAAAACCCTGTGCTATCCTAAACCAGTCACTCATTTTTGGCTCAGGCATGACGTCTTCATGTAGTCTGTCCCAAATTTCCACACAAGTTGACCGCACAATGCCTGAAATTGTTGATCGCCCTATTAAGAACTCTAAGTGCAGAGCAGCGTAGGACATGCCAGTAGAAAGGAACCTGTAACACACATAGAACATAGAACATGGAGAAATCAGAAACCAAAACAACAATCACACCATGCACAACACTTACAATGCTTGAGTTTGTTAGAGCACACATGCTGGAAATTAGATTACAAGACATGCCTTCTGTGGAATACACCAAACGCAATAATTTAGATAGGTAAGCTTCAGAAATACATTAGTCACATGATAATTTTCCAAGAAGTGTGCTCCAACACTTGCAAAGTGACTATGTCGAGGCAAACATCATCAACATATCGTTGACACACATACCTTATTGTTAGGAGAAGGCGTTCCTCAGCAGAAATTGCTTTTCTCATCCTGGTGTCCTGAAATGTGATCCCAGGGCGCACAATGTCAAGCAACCTATCAAAGGTAGCTATGCTCATTCGACAATATTGGAAAAACTTATCTCCATGGCTACGCAGTGACAAATATAGGCGTTGAAAATGGCCTTTTGTTAATCTTCTTGTCAAAAGTGGATGTACCCACATTCTTGTGTGTCTTCTGGGATCTGGTATTACACGATATGGCTCCCCAAAACGTCTGGATAGAACCCAATGGAACAGCACACGCTCAGTGTGAGAAAATCTGAGTGTGTCGCTCATGTTTGGATAAAGCAGCTAGCAAGCACTAAGCAGAAGGAACAAAATGACACCAGTGCAAAGGTGGGAGGGTCAGACCTGTAGCAGAGCACTTAAATATAGCTCTGCCTGATGATTTAAATGAGTATCAGGCCTCAAAACCGTTATTGGTCCTTTTTGGTAAGCTGCAACAAAAAAACGGTGGTCGGATGAAAATCGGATGTTTCAAGGTACACACACATGCGACTAAATCGCATCTTTGAAGGAAAATCGGATGCCAGGCGGATGTGTGATGTCTACATTTTGGTCCGATAATCGACCGACTAAAACAGTCCGATTTTTTGTAGTTGTGTCTGACTCCGGCCATAGGAGCACTTTTGTTAATGAATGTTATGTGTGATCTAACATAGCACAATAACCTCTTTCTCACATTTGCAGTAATAATATGTCCATGCACTCTGTGCCTTATTGACATGGGATGTGTTAAAACTGCATCACGATCATGTGCGCACACATGCTGTGAGCGCGTGCTCGCCCCCTGGTGCCAGCTGATTCTGACAGATGACACCCGGCACTCAGCACCAATTCAGCAAATTTTATTATTATAAAATAATAATAAAAAAGTCAAAAGATATTGTACCCATAAATAAATATTTGTATTAAAAAACACAAAAGACAATGCTTTATCATCATACCGCCGAACAAAAAGTGGAATAAAACGCGATCAAGTAGACAAAAATAAATAAACATAGTACCGCTTAAAACGTCATCTTGTCCCGCAAAAAACAAGCTGCAATACAGCTCCATCAGTGGAAAAATAAAAAAGTTATAGGTCTCAGAATAAAGCAATGCAAAAATAATTAATTTTTCTCTAAAAAAAAAGTTTTTATTGTTTAAATGTGCCAAAACATTAAAAAGATGTAAATGTGGTATCGCTGTAATGACCCAAAAAATAAAACTGCCTTATCAATTTTACCACACGCGGAATGACATGAACCTACCCCCTAAAAAAATTCCTGAACTGTTGGTTTTTGTTCATTCTGTCTTCCAAAAATCAGAACAGAAAGCAATCAAAAAATATCACATGTCTAAAAATGACACCAATAAAAGAATCAACTCGTTCTGCAAAAAACAAACCATTACATGACTTGGTGGGCCAAAATATGGAAAAATTCTAGCTCTCAAAATATGCATAGACATACATGCAGCCCCACTCTCCGGTCCGAGTGCCAGGTATTGATGCAAGTTTCTCGCATCACACTCGCAAGTGTGACACCGGCCTTAGCTGGAAACTTCAAAGTAAGTACTCGGCGTACAGCACCGGATAAATGTGATCCCAAACGTTATGTGAAATGTTCCCAATAAAAGCTTCAACTCAATCCACAAAAAATGCAAGTCCCCATTCAGTTTCATTATCTGTTAACGGAAATATAAGGGGCTTCCACAATACTGGTAGTACAAAGCTAAATGGATCCTAACGTGCCAAAAAAATTCAGCAAATTCTCCGCTCCCAAATCCAAATGCCCCTCCCTTCTGAGCCCCACAGTGTACCTAAACCACATATAGCATGCACATGTTTGTCATTTCCAAAATTAGGTCACTTGAGGGCGATTTTGCTCTTCTAGTATTTAGTGGCTCTGTATATGGAGTTTGCAAACTGTTCTAGGAAAATCTGCATTTCAGGAGGCAAACAGTGCTCCTTTCCTCCTCCTCCCGAGTCTCTCCATATATCCATTACTAAGCCATAGGCATGATGTCACCAGACAATTCAAAGGTGACATCAACCCCACAAATATTACCCCATTTGCTACCGCTATAGGACAAGTGAGAAAAGCTGGGCAAAGCGCCAGCATTGGCGCATCTAATAGATGTGCCTTTTCTGGGCAGCTGAAGGCTGCTGTTTTTAGGCTGGGGCCTGTATAAATGGCTCCTTATCAGCCTGAGAATAACAGCCCCACAGCTGTAAGCTTTAGCAAGGCTGGTTGTCAAAAATGGGGGGACCCCACACCATTTTTTTTAAATTATTTACTTAAATAAATAAAAAAACAGCATGGGGACCCCTCTATTCTTGGTAACCAACCTTGCTGAAGCTGACAGCTGAGGGTTGCAGCCCCCAGCTGTGAGTTTTGCATGGTTGGTTAACCCCTTAGTGACAGAGCCTATTTGCAGCTTAATGACCAGGCCAATTTTTACAATTTTGACCACTGTCACTTTATGAGGTTATAACTCTGAAAATGCTTTAACGGATCCCGCTGATTCTGAGAATGTTTTTTCGTGACATATTGTACTTCATGTCAGTGGTAAAATTTCTTCGATATGACTTGCGTTTAATTATGAAAAAATGGAAATATGGCAAAAATTTTGCAATTTTCAAAATGTAATTTTTACGCCTTTAAATCAGAGAGATATGTTACACAAAATAATAAATAACATTTCCCCCATGTCTACTTTATATTAGCACAATTTTGGAAACAATTTTTTTTTAGGAAGTTATAAGGCTTAAAAGTTGACCAGCGATTTCTCACTTTTCCAACAAAATTTACAAAACCATTTTTTTTAATGACCACATCACATTTTAAGTCACTTTGAGGGGTGTAAATGACAGAAAATACCCAAAAGTGACACCATTCTAAAAAATGCTCCACTCAAGGTGCTCAAAATCACATTCAAAAAGTTTATTAACCCTGTATGTGCTTCACAGGAACTGAAGCAATGTGGAAGGAAAAAATTAACATTTAACTTTTTTTACAAACATTTTAATTCAGAACCATTTTTTTTTATTTTCACAAGTGTAAAAAGAGAAAATGAATCACAAAATTTGTTGAGAAATTTCTCCTGAATGCCCCGATACCTCATATGTGGGGGTAAATTGCTGTTTGGGCGCACGGCAGAGCTTGGAAGGGAAGGATTGCCGTTTGACTTTTTCAATTGGCTGGAATTGAGATCGGACGCCATGTCGCGGTTGGAGAGCCCCTGATGTGCCTAAACAGTGGAAACCCCCACAAGTGACATCATTTTTGAAACTAGACTCCTTAAGAAACTTATCTAGATGTGTGATGAACACTTTGAACTCCCAAGTGCTTCACAGAAGTTTATAACTTAGAGATGTGAAAATGAAAAAATCATATTTTTTCCACAAAAATGATCTTTTTGCCTCCAAATTTTTATTTTCGCAAGGGCAACAGATCATAACCTTAACCACAACCCTAATCCCAACAGACCCATAACACTAATCAAAACCATAAACCTAATCCCAACCCTAACCCTAATCCCAATCATAATCCCAACCCTAACCCAAACCCTAACCCTAAAACTTTAGCCCAACTCACTTTAGTCTAACCCTAACCCTAAACCTCTAGCCTAATTCACTTTAGCCTAACCCTAACCCTAAAACTTTAGCCCAATTCACTTTAGCCTAACTCTAACCCTAACCCTAACCCTAAAACTTTAGCCCAACTCACTTTAGCCTAATTCTAATCCTAACCCTAAAACTTTAGCCCAACTAACTTTAGCCTAACCCTAATGGGAAAATGGAAATAAATATATTTTCTTTATTTTATTACTTTTCCCTAAATAAGGGGGTGATAAATGGGGAGTTTATTTACTATTTTTTTTATTTTGATCACTGTGATAGCGTCTACCACAGGGACCAAAATGAACCAATAGGAAAAATCTTCCTATTGTTGCCAGGTGCCGGCAGGCAGATCTCAGTGGGTGCACTGCTCATTCGTCCACCATTTTCTGACCGGAAGAAGATGGCGGCGCCCACCAGAGGATGCAGGAGGGCCCGTGTACCATCGGCAGGTTTGGGGGGGATCGGGGACCCAATTTCTCTCTCCTCTGATGAGCGATCACATTAGAGGAGAGAAAAATTAAATGGCATATCGCCGTTATATGGTTAATAAAGGCGATCACAACCCCGGGGTCAGTTCAAACCGACCCGAATCATGTTCTCTTGGTCTCAGCTACCCCCGGCAGCCAAGACCCTGGAGAAAATCTGACTCTGGGGGGCGCTATAGGCGCTTAACTACCGCTGTTAAAAGGCATATCGGCGGTCTTTAAGGGGTTAAAGAAAATAGGGGGAACCCACGTCGGTTTTTCATTAATTTATTTAGTTATAGCGCAGGCGGTGGGTGAGGAATACCCAAATCATCCGCTCATGCTGTCCCTATTATTAGTGGCAGGAGGTGTTGGATGATTGGAGTAGTAATCCCCAAAGCCCCCACCTGCTGTCATCGTTCTGACTTTAATATAACTCTTATCACTCTACCCTGCTCGCCAGTGGCGTAGCGTGGGGGGGCGGGGGGGGCGGTCCGCCCCAGGCGGCACGTGTGTGGGGGCGGCGCAGCAGCAATTCCATATGCACCCCTTCATTGCCCTCCCAACTTCGCACAGCCAGCATTTACCATTGCTGTGCTGTGCTTTGTAAAGGTGGTAGCAGGACCTGTGATGAGGTCACAGGAGGGGAGGAGTTAGGTGTCACATGATCTTCAGGCCCCTGTGTGCAGGAAACTGCTGTTTTGGTCGTCATGGTGCTGGATGATGGTAAGTTTATATGTGGGATCATAAGGGGTTTACAGTGTGGATGTAGCTTAGCTGTGTGTGTACGAGGTGTACGGAGCGGAGCCGTGTGTGTGTATGAGGTGTACGGAGCGGAGCCGTGTGTGTGTACGAGGTGTACGGAGCGGAGGTGTACGGAGCGGAGGTGTACGGAGCGGAGGTGTATGGAGCGGAGCCGTGTGTGTACGAGGTGTATGGAGCGGAGCCATGTGTGTACGAGGTGTACGGAGCGGAGCCGTGTGTGTACGAGGTGTACGGAGCGGAGGTGTACGTACGAGGTGTACAGAGCAAAGCAGTGTGTGTACGAGGTGTACGGAGCGAAACGTGTGTGTACGAGGTGTACGGAGCAAAGCCGTGTGTGTACGAGGTGTACGGAGCGAAGCGTGTGTGTACGAGGTGTACGGAGCGAAGCCGTGTGTGTACGAGGTGTACGGAGCGAAGCCGTGTGTGTACGAGGTGTACGGAGCGGAGCCGTGTGTGTACGAGGTGTACGGAGCGGAGCCTTGTGCGTGTGAGGTGTGTGGAGCGGACCCGTGTGTGTACAGAGCCACAAAGAGCGGAGCCGGGCATGTACAAGGGTCCTGTTACTTGCGGGATCTGTGTGCTTGGGGGCTGCAGGGGGGAAGGAGGGGTGCCATTATGTGCATGGGTCTGCGTGGGGACGGAGCGAATGCTGTTATCTGTGTAGGGCTGGGTCCCTGTCCCGCTGTCCTGGCCGGGAGGTTTACTTTCCCGCATTAGAATCGTACATGCGGAAACCCGGGGACCTCCCACACGTTCTGGCAGCCACATGTCACGTTCCACCGGAGGTGACGTGCTGTAAGTCAGCTGAACGCTGGAAATGACCGTTGACCTCATTTCCGGCGGTCAGCTTACAGCAGCAGGTACTGTAACTCGTTCTCGGGAGAGTCTTCAGAACGGCGACGCATCAAGCCGCTGGATCTGTTGGAGTGAGAGCCGGGTATTGTACGGACCGCTGCATACAATACCCGACTCTCACTGAGCGAGACAAGCAGCATGTGGGGATCTCAACATGGGATCTGTTCAACAGATGAAGAGATCACCAGATCCTGCCTGTCTCGCTCAGTGAGAGCCGGGTATTGAATGGAGCGCCTCATAGCTGGTGAGATCCCCACATCCTGGGGAAATGAGGTCAGCGATGGAACGTGACTTGTGGCTGCCAGAATGTGTGGGAGGTCCCCGGGACGATTCTAATCCGGAAAGTAAACCGCCTGGCCGGGACAGCGGACAGGGTCCCGAAATCGGGACTGTCCGCTGAAACGGGACGGTTGAGAGGTATGTGTTTATAATTATTGTTTATGAAAAGTGTGATCAGCAGTGCTAAGTGGGTTGTTCAGGGCGTGGATATGGGTGTGACCAGTGAAATGGGTGTGGCTAGGGGTGTGGTCTAAAATTTGCCGCCCCGGGCGCCAAAACAGTTGCTACGCCACTGCTGCTCGCGCTGATCATCGTCAGAGCAGGGTAGAATGACGAGCACCTTCTTCAGCTCCCCCTCCGCCGGGAAACAGTGCTTACTGTAGCGCTTCTTCCCCGATGCTAATGCCGATGCATGTCGCACGTATTACATCAATGTGTGTTCTCCATGTGCATGTGTGTGGTCCCAGAAATAATGGGGTGGCCCCGGGGGTTCAAAGGATTTTTATGGTCTTTAGGAAGAAAGTAAAGAAAAGGATTTCTAAAACAAGAGATATTAAGGAATTTAAACTCCTTCTTATTTAAAATAGCAAAAACCCCAAAAAATCATGGACTAAGAGTCATAATAAAAAAGTAAATTTTTATTTATACACATATCAATTGATAAAACCAATAAAGTCAAGTAAAAATCGTAGTAAACAAAACAAGGGAAAAAGCAGCATCTAAATCTTAATCAAGTAAGTCATGTGTTATAATAATTAAATGATTTTATACAACAATACAGACAATACATACAGTCCAAGTTGATCACAGATTCTTATATATATATGCGTACACCACTAAAGTTTATTCAGGATAATAGGTATTTTTCGTATGTTTGTACATATATATATTTGGTCAGTATAAAGATATTCGTGCTAAAGTGCCTAGTGCATAATGCATCCGACCCGTCTCATTTAGGGAGACTGGATATATCTAGATATTAATAACCACAAGAGTCAGTGGTCACATTAAATCTCATAATACCTAAATTTAACCAAAATTAAGGGTATATAGCCATACATAATGTAATGATAATAAATCCAAATTAACATGTGCGTACTTAGTATAGATAATAATTACAAATCTAGCACATGAGTAAGTGAAATCCTTATTAAAGGTATTTCGGATTGTATATATATCCTAATGATTAAAGAATGTGATATACAAAATCATCAATAATTAGAATATATAGCTATATATAATGCACACATCACATATGGAAAGGACAGCAGACTGTCATCATAATCAGTTTGGAGGTAAAAAAACAACTACTCTCCTGCTATATTGGATACAGGTGCAATCATCAATAATTAGAATGTATAGCTATATATAATGCACACATCACATATGGAAAGGACAGCAGACTGTCATCATAATCAGTTTGGAGGTAAAAAAAAAACAAAACACTACTCTCCTGCTATATTGGATACAGGTGCAATCATCAATAATTAGAATGTATAGCTATATATAAAAACACATATAGGCTTTTTTTTAAACGATTCTTTTCCCCTTGCCTCCCAGATTTTGATGTGGTATCGATACATCGATGATGTATTTGCTATCTGGCAGGGCACTGAGAGTGATCTCCTCATGTTTGTCCAGTCACTTAACTGTAATGACAATAACATCAAACTCACCTGTCATTATAGTCAGGTGAGTGCTGAATTTTTGGATATTAACATCTACAAAGGAGAGGATGGATTTTTGCAGACTGATCTATACAGGAAAGAGACATCCGTTAAGTAAGTCTATATGTGTTTTTCTCTGTCCTTTTGATCCCTGCCTATGCACCATCAGTGATGGCACCTGTATCCAAAATAGCAGGAGAGTAGTTGTTTTTTTAACTCCAAACTGATTATGATGACAGTCTGCTGTCCTTTCCATATGTGATGTGTGCATTATATATAGCTATACATTCTAATTATTGATGATTGCACCTGTATCCAATATAGCAGGAGAGTAGTTGTTTTTTTACCTCCAAACTGATTATGATGACAGTCTGCTGTCCTTTCCATATGTGATGTGTGCATTATATATAGCTATACATTCTAATTATTGATGATTGCACCTGTATCCAATATAGCAGGAGGGTAGGTGTTTTTTTTTACCTCCAAACTGAATATGATGACAGTCTGCTGTCCTTTCCATATGTGATGTGTGCATTATATATAGCTATACATTCTAATTATTGATGATTGCACCTGTATCCAATATAGCAGGAGAGTAGTTGTTTTTTTACCTCCAAACTGATTATGATGACAGTCTGCTGTCCTTTCCATATGTGATGTGTGCATTATATATAGCTATACATTCTAATTATTGATGATTGCACCTGTATCCAGTATAGCAGGAGAGTAGTGGTTTTTTTTTACCTCCAAACTGATTATGATGACAGTCTGCTGTCCTTTCCATATGTGATGTGTGCATTATATATAGCTATACGTTCTAATTATTGATGATTGCACCTGTATCCAGTATAGCAGGAGAGTAGTGGTTTTTTTTTACCTCCAAATTGATTATGATGACAGTCTGCTGTCCTTTCCATATGTGATGTGTGCATTATATATAGCTATATATTCTAATTATTGATGATTTTGTATATCACATTCTTTAATCATTAGGATATATATACAATCCGAAATACCTTTAATAAGGATTTCACTTACTCATGTGCTAGATTTGTAATTATTATCTATACTAAGTACGCACATGTTAATTTGGATTTATTATCATTACATTATGTATGGCTATATACCCTTAATTTTGGTTAAATTTAGGTATTATGAGATTTAATGTGACCACTGACTCTTGTGGTTATTAATATCTAGATATATCCGGTCTCCCTAAATGAGACGGGTCGGATGCATTATGCACTTTAGCACGAATATCTTTATACTGACCAAATATATATATGTACAAACATACGAAAAATACCTATTATCCTGAATAAACTTTAGTGGTGTGCGCTATATATATATAAGAATCTGTGATCAACTTGGACTGTATGTATTGTCTGTATTGTTGTATAAAATCATTTAATTATTATAACACATGACTTACTTGATTAAGATTTAGATGCTGCTTTTTCCCTTGTTTTGTTTACTACGATTTTTACTTGACTTTATTGGTTTTATCAATTGATATGTGTATAAATAAAAATTTACTTTTTTATTATGACTCTTAGTCCATGATTTTTTTGGGTTTTTGTTCATTATATGGATGAGGATATTTATATTTGGCCTTCTCTTTGGGTTATTAATTATTTAAAATAGCTAAGGAATGGGCTCCCTTAATGAACAAAGTGTATTCCAAAAAAAAATCAGCGGAGGTGTCATAATCCAGCTTATGATAATAATTACCATCCCTTAATATTCTAAATCCCTCTTGAATGTACCAACTCCTGTCCATCACAAACACCCCGCCCCCCTTGTCCTCATTTTTAATAAAAATGTCACTGTTCTTCCTCAGAGACCTAATAGCTGCTATCTCGCCAACACTTAAGTTGTTCACCCTCTTACAAACATTAGATAATGAACGGACGTCCTTAAAGACCAACTGTTGAAATGGCTCAATATGGGAATCCTTATGATGAAGGGGATAAAAGCTGCTCGGGAAAATCTTCGGATCAACATGTACAAAGGGACCTATTGCATTATCAGACATTTACCCATAAAGTTTGCAGGCAGTGACTGAGGCAGGACCAGGAAGGGTCCATTTTAATGCACAGAGCGCATTAGGACCCAGCGTGCCTAAGACAATCAGAGTCTGCATGGCAGAAACTATAGCTACTGCCGGCCAGGAAGCAGCTCCTCTGGTGAGACAGCAGCACCATCAGACAGGAGAGCTGGCATTGTCCTGCTCCCTCCCTGACACTTCAGATATGGCCAAATGAGAAAAGTGACCATGTCTCTCAGTGGGCCCCTGCATGTGATGGGGCCTGGGGCAATGGCCCCTCTGCCCCCCCCCAGTAGCTAGGTTACTTTGTCTAGTTTACAAAATGGTGTCACTTGTGGAAGATTTTCACTGTTTAGGCACATCAGAAGCTTTCCAAATGCGAAATGGCATCCGCCAATTGGTCCATCAAATTTTGCATTCACAAAGTCAAATGGTGCTCCTTTCCTTCTGAGCTCTGCTGTGCACACAAACAGTGGTTTTCTCACTCATATAGGGTATCGGCATGCTCAGAAGAAATTATGCAACAAATTTTGGGGTCCATTTTTTCCGGTTACCCTTGTCAAATAAAAAAAATGCGGATATGAAGTAATTTTTTTGGGAAAAAAAAAAAAATGTTTATTTCTTTTAACTTCCAAAAATTCCTGTGAAGCATCTGAAGGGTTAATAAACTTTTTGAATGTGGTTGTGAGCACCTTGAGGGTGCAGTTTTTAGAATGGTGTCAGTTTTGAGCATTTTCCCTTCAAAGTGATTTCAAATGTGAGGTGGTCCCTAAAAAAATGGTTTTATAAATTTTGGTGGAAAAATGAAAAATCGCTGCTAAACTTTTAACCCGTAACACTTCCTAACAAAAAAATTTGGTTCCAAAATTGTGCTGATCTAAAGTAGACATATGGAAAATGTTACTTATTAGGCCTCGTTTACACATCCGTTTTTTACAATCAGTCACAATCCGTCAAAGTTGAAAAAAACCGGATCCAGTGCAGATTGTTAAAGACTGATGCGACGGATCAGTTATTTTGACGGATCCGTCATGAGAGAGAGAGATTTTATGTGCCAGAATGGCTGTAGGGGTTAAAATAAAGCAATAGGAATTGTTCCGGGCATGCTCAGTGTGAAAAAACTGAATCCGTCGCTACAATCCGTCTTAGCCTACGATGGATGGCGCTGGATCCGTCGTTGTACGTCTTTTCAATGTACACAAGAAACGTTCCAAGGTCCGTTGTATCCAGCCGACGGACAAAGATTTTTTGATGGATCCGTCAAAAGACGGATGAATTTATGGCCATCCGTCACAATCCGTCTCTAATACAAGTCTATGAGAAAAAAAGTATCCTGCAACAACAATTGCAGGATCCGTTTATTTCACAAAACAACGGATTGTGACTGAAGGGAAAAAACGGATGTGTGGAAGAGGCCTTAAGTATTTAGTGTGACATATCTCTGTGATTCATGTGCACTTCTATGCCCAATCCCATCAGACTCCGGTGGTTTTAACTAGCTGGTTCCTTCCTGACCGATATATTGTAGGTTTTTTAGTCCAAGAGAGGTCTTATCAGGACAGGGACCCAACTATAAGGTACGCATTGACGTTGCAGTTGGGCTCATATGTATTGGCCAATTTATGTGATAAGTACCTTCTGTTTACCATAGATTTTCCTATAGCACTATTGCATTTCCAATTTTCCAAAATTCCATATGTATATAATATAGCACTTAATCAATTTTCTATGGCAGTAATGCAGTTCCAATTTTTTTAAATTTACAATTCTAAACAATCCAGAGTGCAGCTTTGTATTTTCTTAGAACTGTTATGTTAGCTGGCACCCGTTCACACTAGTTGGGATATGCTGGTCAATTTTTCAGCATGAAGTACAATATGTCATGAAAAAACAATCTCAGAATCAGCGGGATCTGTTGAAGTGTTCCAGAGCTATAACCTCATAAAGGGACATTGGTCAGAATTATAAAAATTGGCCTAGTCATTAACGTGCAAACCACATTTGGGGGTAAAGGGGTTAATGTTAGTTTGTGTAGAAACATTTATTATGCCAACATAACTAATCATGTGCCAAAACTTAGCATGAAATGTATTTAAAAAAGTGTTTTTGTATAATACTAATATAATTAATAATAACTATTAGAGTTGAGCAAAACAGGTCAGTCAGATTCAAAAGTCGCCGACTTTTGCCAAAGTCGAGTTTCGTCAACCGAACCTTGACCATAGCGTGAGGTCGGCCATGCGGTCGTCGAAACGAGCGCCAAAGTCGTATTTCCCAGAATGCTTGCTGGTGCATTTTTTCAGCCAATGAACAAGGACGTAAACTATGGGCAACGAGATGACATGTGCAGCGTCCACCACTATCGTAGAGAAGGGCATTGCAGTGATTTGGCTTGCTTTGGGGTGCGTCATAGTGTCTATAAAAGCTCTCACCGCCGACCTCCATTTTACTTCTGGCGATCTTCACAGTAGCGAGAGGTTGCTGTTTATCAATAGGGAGAGAGTTAGTGCTGTAAAGATAGAAGTTCTTCTGCACTTGTGCTGATAGCAATTGTACTGTACAGTTAGTGTGCAGTGACAGGGGAGGATTCTCTTGTGTGCAGCAGCGCTGGTTATAGGCTGCCTGATAGCTGTATTGCTGTGTGTACACTGCTGTGCAGACTGCTTTTTACACAGCACTAATACTTATATTCTTTTTTCTGCACAGCATCTGTGTGTGACTCCGGAAATAAATACAGAGATTTAAATTTCCCCTACACCGTATACAGCTGTACGCTCATCATACAGTACCGTATATCTGCTGGTATTACGGTCAAATCCATACTGAGTGAGCGTCTGTGTCTGACTCTGGAGATATATACGGAGATTGAAAATTTCCCCTACACCGTATACAGCTGCCCGCTTCTGATACAGTACGGTATATCTGCTGTTTGTATTACGGTGAAATCCATACTGAGAGAGCGTCTGTGTGTGAATCTGGCAATATATAGGGAGATTTAAATTTTTCCCTACACCATATACAGCTGTACGCTCCTCATACAGTACCATATATCTGCTGGTATTTTTGATACATTTTCCCAAAAATGAGGAAGTATGGTGGAAGAGACCACGGACATGGGTGGGGGGGCCAGCTGGTACTGATGGTGGTGGTGGTGCATCTGCTGGTAGTGCCAAAAGCACAATAGCACCTGAGGCAGGAGGTGTTGAGCCTGCATCATCGTCTGGCTCCAGAAGGTCTGGAAGGCTCCCTTTTCTGGGAGTAGGTAAACCGATTTTAAAGTCAGAGCATCAGGAACAGGTTTTGGCCTACATTGCCGAAACAGCCTCCAGCTCTATCGCCTCCTCTTCTGAAAACTGCAGGCACTGAGTCGTCAGTGCAGGCTCCTGGTCAGGAACAACACCTTTCCTTGTGTGCTTCACCCCCACCAAAAGTGAATGATGCGGCAGGCCACACTTCAGATTACTCATTGGAGCTCTTTTCACATACCATGCCTAATTTATCAAGTGAAATCCTGAGTTCCCTAGTCCAAGATGAATATGACATGGAGTGCACTGATGCACAGCCACTGCTATATGATTCTCATGGTACATTCACCCAGAGCACTGCATTGCCCTCGCAGTCTACTGAGCCAGATTCTGACCCTGATGAAACTCAGGTGCCCCTTCCCGCATACTATACCACCTTACACGGTGACACAGAGGAAGGTGCAGATGAAATTGAAGAGGAGGTGATGGATGACCCAGTTGTTGACCCGGATTGGCATCCATTGGGGGAAGAGTGTGCAGCTGGCAATATCTCAGAAGAGGAGGAGGATCCGCAGCAGGTATCGACATTGCAGCTGCGGTTATCTGGCAGGCCCATAGCAGTCCAAAGACGTATTAAAAAACAAAAAGAGTTGCAGGACAGCTTAGCCAGACGGTGAAATTAGCACAGCGTGCAAGCCCTGAAAAGTTTCCCCATAGTAGGAAGAGTGCAGTGTGGCACTTTTTTGACCAAAATCCTATTGATGAGGCAAAGGTTATCTGTAAGAAGGGGGAAGGGCGGAAGGACCTTTAGCCGATGGAAAAATCTCGGACATTTGAATACCAGTTGCATGCTTAGACATGTAAACACCATGCACTTGCAAGCGTGGACGGACTACAAAACCTCACTGGCTTTGAACGCCTACATTGCCAAACTGATCTCATTAGAGATTATGCCCTTCCGTTTGGTTGAAAGCGCAGCGTTGCGAGAGCTCATGGCCTACGCTGTCCCATGCTATGACCTACCCAGTCGGCACATCTTTTCTAGAAAAGACATCCCTGCCCTCCATCTGCATGTGAAAGACCGCATTGTCCCTGCACTCAAACAATCAGTGAGTGGAAAGGTGCACCTCACAACAGATGCATGGGCCAGTAGGCATGGCCAGGGTCGTTACATGTCCATCACTGCGCACTGGGTGAATGTGGTGGATGCAGTGTCCACAGGGGACAGCGGCGGTGGGACAGTGCTGCCTAGCCCACGGTATAGGCAACAGTTGGCTGTAGGCGTTCGACCCTCCTCCTCCTCCAGAAGCGAAAGCTCGTCGACAGTGCGCAGTCGCACTCCATCCGCAGCTACCAGTGTTCCACTATCGAACAGCTAGTGGTAAGCATCAGCATGCTGTTTTAAAGACGATGTCTTTGGGCGACAACAGACACACCGCGGAGGTACTGGCCGTCTACTTGCAGCAAGTAACTGAGTCATGGCTGGGCAGTCTACATCTTGAGCCAGGCAAGGTAGTCAGTGATAACGGCCGTAATTTTGAGGCGGCCATAGCCCTGGCAAAACTCAGACACATACCTTGCCTGGCTCACACCTTGAACCTGGTCGTGCAGTGCTTCATAAATAATTATCCGGAGTTACCAGCCCTGCTCCATAAGGTGTGAAGACTGTGCTCGCACATCCGTCGCTCGCCCGTAGACTGCAGTCGTATGCAGAGGCTGCAGCGATTGCTCCACTTCCCCAAGCATCGTCTAATCAGACGTTGCAATAAGGTGGAACACCACCATGCACATGGCTTAGAGGCTGTGCGAACAGAGGCAGGCTGTAATGCATTTGTGGGAGGATACACTGGCAGGCAGTTTGAGGGCAGACATGGAGTTGTCGGGTGTGCAGTGGTCAAAGTTGAAAGACCTCTGTAAAGTCCTTCAGTGTTTTGAGGAATGCATACGGCTGGTCAGCGCAGACGACGCCATCATAAGCATGAGCATCCCGCTTATGCGTCTGCTCATGCAAACTTTGACACACATTAAGGATCAGGCGTCTGCAGCAGTAGAGGAGGAGGGAAGCCTTGATGACAGTCAGGCATTGTCTGCTCAGAGAACTGTCCTGTACGAGGTTGTGGAAAAAAAGGAAGAGGAAGAGGATGAGGTGTATGATTATATTGGGGAGGAGGATGCTTCTCAGGGGGCAAGAGAAAATGTTGGCTTGCCAAGGTCAGGTGCAGGGTTTGTGCATGACTGGAGGGATGTGGATTTGGCAGAAAGTGCTCCTCCATGGAGCACATTTCGTGGAGCCAAAGGTACGTTTGCCTAATTTATTTTTTGGTGAACAAGATTTTTTTTCTTTTAAAAATGCTTGCTTGTTGTATTTTCGTTTGAGACCCAGATCCTCTGCTGATGAATCGCAGCGCATAGGGTTTATAATGTCACTTTTGCGCAAAGAACCTCAGGAATGGGCTTTTTCTCTGCAACCTACTGATCCATGCTTTAGATCAGTGGATAGATTTTTTTCTGCTTTGGGGTTGCTGTATGATGATCCTGATCGTGTCTCATCAGCTGAGACAGAATTGAGACTTTTGAGGAAGGGATCTGGTAATGTGGAAAAATATTGTATCACTTCCGACGGTGGTCTACTCAGGTGGAGTGGAACGATTCAACTTTGAAAAGTTTGTTTCTTGCAGGGCTAGGTGAAAGGGTTAAAGATTTGCTGATTGCTTATCCCATACCTGGTAACTTGCAGGAGGCTATGCAATTAGCAATACGGGTGGATAGGAGACTGCGTGCAAGGGTTAATGAGAGTAAATCTGCCATGTCAGCTCCTAGTCTTGAGAGGGTTTGTACTGACATTGGAGAGCCGATGGAGATTGGAGCGATGGCACTCCGCTCTCAGGAAAAAGACCGCAGGTTTTCGGAGGGTTTGTGCTTTTATTGCGGCAAATCTGACCATTTCATTAAGAACTGTGTGCTGCGTATGAATAAAGAAAAAAAAAGGAGGTCAGTGTCGCCCATATAGCCTGTTTAAACACTAAGGGTGTATTTCTTTCTGCTACTACTGCTGCTCAGGAAGAATTAATGGAATTTCGGGTATTTGTCGATTGTGGTTCTACTTTGAATGTGATTGATGGGGAATTCTTGGAAAAACTTAAATTAAAACCCAAACCTTTGTCTTCCCCTATTGCCGTGGTTTCTGTTGATGGCTCTCCCTTGATGAATGTTACTCACAAGGTCTGTGAATTTCCCCTCACTATTAATGGTGATCACCAAGAAAATTTGGATTTGGTAGTATTGAATAATTTGCCTTCTCCGGTGATATTGGGGTTACCCTGGTTAAAATTGCACAATCCTGTTCTGGATTGGTCTACCAATGAAATTAAGTCCTGGAGCCCTCAGTGTTGTGACAAGTGTTGTAACGGGCGTATTGCTGCTGTGGATAAAGGGGAATTACCTGTACCTATTCAGGATTTTTGGAAAGTTTTTTCTGAGAAGGAATCGCAGATGTTACCTCCCCATAGAGACTATGATTGTACTATTGAATTTGTCCCTGGAGCGACTCTTCCTAAAAGTCGGTTATTTAATCTTACTATACCTGAGAGAAAGGCTTTGGAGGAATACATACAGACAAGCTTGGCCGCTGGTCACATTAGGCCTTCCAAGTCTCCTGTGGCTGTTGGATTTTTTTTTGTTAAAAAAAAGGACAGCGGTTTACGTCCTTGTCTGGACTTTCGTGAGATTAATAAAATTACGGTACGCAATCCTTACCGACTGCCATTGATTCCTGATTTATTTAACCAGTTAGCGGGGGCCAAGTGGTTCTCTAAAATTGATCTTCGGGGGGCATACAATTTGTTGCGCATGAAGGAGGGTAACGAATGGAAGACTGCTTTTAACACTCCTGTGGGTCATTTTGAGAATCTGGTTATGCCCTTTGGCCTTACCAATGCTCCTGCATTTTTTCAGAATCTTATTAATGACATTCTTAGACCTTTGATCGGCAAAAATGTGGTTGTGTATTTGGATGACATTTTGATTTATTCGCCAGATCTGGAATTTCATTGGCGGAGCATTCGTGAGGTATTACAGTTATTGAGTGACAATTCGCTTTTTGCTAAGCTGGAGAAATGTGAGTTCGCTGTACAGAGAATTAGTTTTTTGGGCTACATTATCTCCAGCGAAGGTTTTGAGATGGATCCGGTGAAAGTTCAAGCTGTGCAGGAATGGCCTAGGCCTATTGGTTTGAAATCGTTACAGAGGTTTTTGGGTTTCGCCAATTATTATAGAAAATTCATTAAAAATTTTTCTATTATTGTCAAACCGCTGACCGATCTCACCAGGAAAGGTGCTAATGCGGTTCAGTGGACTACTGAGGCCATTGAGGCTTTTGTGTTTTTAAAGGAAAGGTTCAGCTCTGCTCCCATCCTTATGCAGCCTGATGTGACTAAACCGTTTTTTGGTTGAGGTTGATGCTTCTTCTGTGGGGGTCGGCGCGGTATTGTCTCAGGAAAACACGGATGGAATACATCCCTGTGCCTTTTTTTCAAAAAAAATTTCTGAGACTGAACTGAATTATGATATTGGTAATCGGGAATTGTTGGCCATTAAACTCGCATTGGAACACTGGCGGCATCTCTTGGAAGGTGCTGAATTTCCCGTTCAGGTTTTCACTGATCATAAAAATCTGATCTATCTGGATGCTGCCAAACGCTTGAATGCCGGTCAGGCTAGGTGGGCACTGTTTTTCTCGCGGTTTAATTTTTCCGTTACTTACATCCCAGGTACTAAGAATGTTAAAGTCGATGCTTTGTCTCGCAGCTTTTCTCCCATGGTTGGTGCTGAGGAGGAGGAGAACATTTTATAAGAAGGGTTGTGATTGCTGCTTTGGACTCTGTGTTGGAAGATGAGATTCTTAAAGCACAAGAGAATGCCCCATCTAACACTCCCCATGGGAGGTTGTTTGTGCCTGGGACCTTTAGGAGAGATTTGTTTGTTGAGTGTCATGAGTCTCGGTTGGCAGGTCATCCTGGAATCTCTGAGACCAAGAGTCTTGTGGGTCGCAGTTTTTGGTGGCCTGGATGGCAGAAGGAAGTCATTAAGTGGGTGCGTCAATGCATTGTGTGTGCTAGATCTAAGTCTTCACATACTCCTGCTGCGGGGTTGCTTTGCCCTCTGGAGATCCCTAGTGCACCCTGGACACATTTGGCTATGGACTTTATTACTGACCTTCCCCCCTCTGAGGGTTTCACTGTCATCTGGGTGGTCGTGGACCGTTTTAGCAAGATGTGTCACTTGGTTCCTTTCATCAAATTGCCCTGCGCTAAGACTCTCGCTAAGGCCTTTGTCAAAGAAATTGTCAGACTACATGGCGTTCCTACTGACATTGTTTCTGATAGGGGACCTCAGTTCGTGGCTCGTTTTTTGCGTGCATTTTGTGACAGGTTGGGAGTCCATTTTTCGTTTTCATCCGGATATCATCCTGAGTCTAATGGCCAGATAGAAAGGAAAAACCAGGATGTTGAGCAGTTCTTATGTTGTTTTGAGGCAGACAATCAAGAGGGGTGGTCTGAGTTTCTGCCACTTGCTGAATTTGCTCTTAACAACCATACATCCTCTTCTGCTGGTTGCTCGCCTTTTTTTTGTTGTACTGGGAGACATCCGTCGTTTGGGTCATTCTCCAAATTGGTATCAGCCGTGCCTGAAGAGGAGAATTTTTCCGGTGATTTGGAGAAAGTTTGGACGGATGTACGTGGTAATCTTCAGGAGGCTAACAGAAGATCTAAAAGGTACTTTGATAGGAAACGGCAAGAGGTTTTGTTTGCTATTGGTGACATGGTTTGGTTGTCCTCTAAGAATCTGCGGTTGAGGATTCCTACTAAAAAATTGGGTCCCAAGTTTGTAGGGCCCTTCAAGGTGCTTCAGGTTGTTAACCAATCTGCTGTTAGGTTGGCCCTTCTGGCTTTGCTGGACTTCATTGTAACTTCTACTCTTAAGCTAGCCAGGTGCTTTGTTACCTTACTCAAATAGTTTTGCTTGGTCTTCAGACCTCTGTGTTCTATGTTGTTTTGTTTTTTTTTTACTGCTACAACTTCTGTTAGGAGGTGTCCATCTTTTCTCCCAGTCCCTAGTGCTTGTAGGGATCCCTTCCTCGCATCTATAGGTCTTCGTTCAGACTAGCTGAGGACTTTAGCGGGTCTGATCGCAGGATCAGGTTCCCCGTTACATCGTAGGGATTGAGCTTAGTTCTATTGTAGGGACAGATATCCCTTTCTTTCCTTAGTGCTTTTAGCAGAACATAACACCCTGCTGGTAGTGTGCTATCAGAAAGAGTCTTCAGTGCTGCTGGATCAATCCTGATAGAAAGAAGGACCCGGCTGTCGACCCAAAATGTTGGTGATCTCACCTTCATTAAAATGAACCATGCCTGGGTTTCAAAGGATTTTGTACCACCTTCCCCTGATGACACATAGGTTGCCAGCAAAATGGCTCGCTTTGTCCTCCTCTTCTCCGACTTCTCCAATTCCTCCATTTGCAGCTGCTGAACATCCAGCCTACACTTCAACATATGACAGCTTTTCCACCTCCCTAACTGGGCTGTACCCCCCCAGGGCCATCGTCAGCACCTGGCGCACCCGGGCAAGTGCCGGGGCCCTGAGCAGGTGGGGGGCCCACTCTCCATCAGAGACACAGGTGTACTATGAGGGGCCCTGTGCCAGTGTCGGCGCCCCCAACTGGGCCCCCCCTGCTTGCTCAGGGCCCCAGCACTTGCAATACTTACTTCTCCCTGCTCCACCTCTGTTACGTCTTCCGCGTTTCCTGACAGTGACATTCAGTTCAGAGAGTGCGATTATGTCACGTCTGTGTTCCCTCTGCCTGAACAGTCACAGTGCATTGAGCTGGAAGACGGCGACGCTGAGGAGTCCCGAGTAGAGGAGTGCCCAGCAAGGAGAGGTATTTCATTATTTTTAATGTTTGGAGCAATATATGGGGAGCATTATACACTGGAGAATTTATATGGGGCCCATAATACACTTGAGCCTCATAGATAGAGCCCATTATACACTGGAGCATTATATATGGGGCACATCATACACTGGAGCATTATATACGTGGCCCATTATACACTGGAGCATCATATGGGGCCCATTATATATGGAGAATTTACAATAGATATTACTCATGTAATGTAAGAAGTGAAGTATTTGGTATTGTACTATACCTATATTTCTCTGCCGTATCGGAGCATCATGAATTGTGGTATGTGTTAAAGGGGCCCACTGAGACTCTTTTGCCCGGGGACCACGAAAACCTGGAGCCAGCCCTGCGTTCCCCCCCACAACTTTAGCCAAATAACCCACAGTTTTCAATGCGTTACTATTAGAGTTGAGCGAAACAGGTCGTTCATTTTCAAAAGTCGCCGATTTTCGCCAAAGTAGGGTTTTATGAAACAAAACCCGACCGTGGAGTAAGTTCGGTCACGTGTTCGGCGACCATTTTGCTGGAGTCGGTTTTCCCCTACACTTTAAGGGCCTTTTCTCGACCAATGAGCAAGGACGCAGGCTGTGGGCAACGGGATGACATAGCCAGCGGCCAGCACCATCTTAGAGAAGGGCATTGCAGCGATTGGCTGGCTTTCAGTGGCGTCACAGTGCATATAAAATCCCTCAGCGCCCACCGCCATTTTACATCTGCCAAACTCAGTGTAGGGGAAGGTTGCTGGCGGTGCATCTGAGCAGGGAAAGCGTTAGGCAGGGCCTAAAAAAATTACTTTCTGCTGATAGCGATTAGCTATACAGTGACTGTGCAGTGAGAGGGGAGGATTTTGCTGTGTGCAGCAACACTGGTTCTTACGCTGCCTGCCTGCCAGTGACGCTGTAGAAATTGCTTGTGTGGAGCATCACATCTGATTAGTAAGCTGCCTGACTGTGATAAGGGGGCAATTAATTTGGTGGAGCAGCAGAGCTGCCTGCCAGTGACAGTGTACAAATTGCTTGTGTGGAGCATCATATCTGATTAGTAGGCTGCCTGACTGTGATATGGGGGCAATTTATTCCCCATTGACTTGCATTGGGGTCAGATTTTCGACTCCGACCCGACCATTTCCATTAGTCGGTCGACTTCATTCGACTCCACTTTTGAGAAAGTCGGGTTTCACGAAACCCAACTCGACCCGAAAAAAGGAAAAGTCACTCATCTCTAGTTACTATTATTATAAAGTAAATTAAGGTTGACAAGCTTAAGTAATAAGAATTGATGTCATTGGCATTGAAATGGGCACTGTAGGTGTGTTTACTGTCCTCCACTCACTGCCGACTTTTATTCCCCATTGACTTGCATTGGGGTCGAGTCTCCGACTGTTGACGAAACCCGGCCGAAAGTCGGCCGACTTCGTTCGACTCAACTTTTGGAAAAGTCAAGTCAACCGAAACCCGACTCGACCCTCCCAGAGGCAAAGTCGCTCATCTCTAATAACTATTATTAGTAGTATTGCTGTTGTTGCTTATCATTACATTATTATGTGGTTGTGCAACTTCCATTCACTCAAAAAAGTTCCCATCAGAGTTGTTGTTGTTGGTGTGCTTTTTTTTCTTGTTTTTTTTTACTTAACCATTCCCTTTCCCAATATATAACTAGCAAAATTCTAAAATGTCTAGAAATTTCTGTTACATATTTCTTTGGCACCCCTGTTCTACTGATTTACTTTTATGGCCTCTATCTGTTAAAGTCAATGTAGAGCAGGAAATGTTTCATTTTATATTTTTGTGTTTTGTCTCAGTTGCATGCATACAATACATGATTTGGGCAAAAGTAGAAATCTTTGATTCCCATATTGAAGGTAGGACACAGGGAGACTATTAATGAGAATTTTAGTATTAATGGAATTAAATAGTTCAAACTGCTGAAATAATCTTGTTGCTCAAATGGAGTTGCCATGCTGCATGCACAAGCTCATCTACATATTCTTGTCGTGTATGTGGTTTTATACTGCGAAGATGTGTCTTGTGGAAGAATTAAATTCACATAATGCCTTGCTGTCTAGGCTGACTTGTGGTGCCCTGTTGTGCCTCCATATGTTCCCGTCTCAAGTCTTATGCCATGTTATACTACTTTGATACTGTGTGCTGCCCTATGCTGTCAAAATATGACTTTAGAGCAGCGCTGTTTTGTACTTGTTTTGTCTGTTATTCCGTTGGCACTTCAGGAAAGATCTGAAACATTTTTTTTATTTCCTTAACCCCCGGAGCTTTTTTCTGTTTTGCGTTTTCGGTTTTCACTCCCCGTCCTCCCAGAACCATAACTTCTTTATTTTTCCGTCAATATGGCCGTGCAAGGGCTTGTGTTTTGTGGGACAAGTTGTACTTTTGAATGACACCATTTGTTTTACCATGAAATGTATCAGAAAACAGGAAAAAAATTCTAAGTGCTGTGAAATTGCAAAAAAATGCAATCTCACATTTTTGTTTGGCTTTTTTGTTAGGTTCACTAAATGCTAAAACGAGCCTGTCTAGGTTCTCTTTTATCTAAGTGGTGAAAAAAATTCCAAACTTTGTTTAAAAAAAAAATAAAAATTGTGCCATTTTCCGATACCTGGAGCATCTCTATTTGTTGTGATCTCGGGTTGGGTGAGGGATTATTTTTTGCATGCCAAGCTGACGTTTTTAATTATACCATTTTGGTGCAGATGCGATTTTTTGATCGCCCTTTATTGAATTTTAATTCAATATCGCGGCAACAAAAAAAACGTAATTCTGTCAATTTGATTTTTTTTCTCGCTACGCCGTTTAGTGATCAGGTTAATTCTTTTTTTTATTGATTGGGCGATTCTGAACACGGTGATACCAAATATGTGTATGTTTTTTTTTTTTATTTTGAATGGGGCGAAAGGAGGATGATTTGAACTTTTTATATTTTTTGTATTTTGTATTTTTTTATATTTTTAAAAACATTTTCTTTTTACTTTTGGAATGCTTCAATAGTCTCCATGGGAGACTAGAAGCTGTCACAACCAGATCGACTCTGCTACATAGAAGCAATGATCAGTTTGCCTCTATTTAGCTGAATTACTGACTTTCTATGAGTGCTGACCACAGGGTGGCGCTCACAGAAAGCCGGCACTGACAACCATAGAGGTCTCCAGGAGACCTCAGGTTGTCATGCCGACACACTGGTGACCCGCGATCACGTGACGCAGGTCAACAGTGTGCGTATTTCCAGGGCGATCACCAGAAGCGCCATTTAAAAGCCGCTGTCAGCGTTTGACAGCGGCATTTAACTAGTTAAACACGATTTCACTCGCGTCTATTGCAGGCACTTGTCAGCTGTTCGAAACACCTGACATGTCACGGGAAAGATGTGGGCTCACCGCCGGAGCCCACATCAAAGGGAGGGAGTCCGACATCAGCGTAAATGTACTCCTGATGTCGGTAAGGGGTTAAAGAAACTTGTTTTCTGCTTTAGTGTCCTTAGATCTTTTAGTCAGATATTACTATGGTTACTGAAGTATAATTACAAAAAGAGGGCATGCAATCAAAACTCTGAAATTGTGATAAACTCCAAGCACTGATTAGGTAAGAATGGGTTGTCATCAGTCAAGATTTCACCCAGGTGCCCAGTGAATTGTAGAAGTCTTGAAAAATACTGGTAAATAATGTAAATATTGAGTCTTTACATGAACTTGATTTATTTGCCAATAAGAGTATAAAAACTTATGAAATGCTGATCATTGTACTTTAGTAACCTTAGAAACATCGGACTCAAAGAACAAAAAACACTGAAGCAGTGAAAAGCAAAATTTGTGTCAGACTCAAAACATTTGGCCACAACTACATGCAATCGATAAATTGATGATGCAATCACAACGTAAGATACATCGAGGATGTTCTCAGCTTTCAGTTGTTCCAATTTAGTTGCTAAAGTAATTTAAAAGAAACCTGACAGCATGTTGTAACACATAGAAATAAAATCAAAGAAATGAGCCAGAGCATAAGCAGGTATACATGCAAAATGTAAAACTTTGTTCACACTGGGACCATTTCACAGACAAAACCCAAGAAGAAAACAAAATGAGCATATACTTTGTAGTAAATAAATAAGTAGTACATGTAAATACCATAGGGTACCTATTAAGGATGAGCGAATAGCTTTGGATAAGTCCTTATCTGAATAGCTACATGTATAGCGCTTACCAAATAGCTGCATCAGGATCCCGGATATCTGGAGCGCTCCCGATAATCAGCTGTTCAACGCAGCAGCTGCATGTGTCACAGGTGTGTGACAGTCACAACACATGCATGGTGAAAACATAACAAGGACTAAAGAATTGCTTATAAGACATAATAATAATATGAGACGCTCTCCAAATAAGATAGAAACCATGAGAACAAAAAAGGGAGCTCAAGTCGCCAGTGTATAACTAAATAATGAGAACCAAATGCAGGAAGTAGCAAAAAGATATAATAAATTTTATTAAACAATCAAATGACTATGCTACAAAATCACATATAATAACAATGTTAAAAAACCAGTGAAGAAGATGATTAGACCATGATGCGATAACAGCAGCAAACATTAGTACATAATAGTACCCCTATTGGGTGAGAAAAGAGCATGTGTGAGGGGAATCAGTAGTTGTAATGATGCCCAATTGTAAGGTGGTAAGCGGGTTAGGTATCCCAGTAAAATAAATGCAAATGCCTAGTGTATTGACCCATAATGGGTCCCACTGAGAACCAAACACAGTCACTTTATACCACGGACTACCAATACCCCAGCTAAAAATGAAAGGGAGCCAAACTCTGTAACCACATGCTAAATCCTATGGTCCCACTCACCCATAATGGATAGCTGCTGGTCGCACCGAGGCCCGACGCCGTTTCGCGTTTCCGCTTCCTCGGGGGGCAGTGTGTAAATGTGCCAGAGGGTGGGTTTAAATAATCCCGGACATAGCGCAATCGCCAATCGCGCCACGCTATAAGGTGGGTACGGGCTCCATAATAGTGCTCGTCGCCTAGAGGCGGGACATCCGGTGCTGGTACCGTCACTTCCGGCATCACGGGAACGATGTGCAGGAACAAGTGTTCCTAGGACGTCATCAGCGCACAACGTTCCCTCTAGATGCCATAGGTGACGGGGGCACACAGGAAGGACCGACGGAAGGCGACGGTAATGGAGCCCCATCCGCCCATGAAATATCACTGTAAAAGAATAAGTGTGGCAAACCCCATATGTATATATGTACATGCGCAATCATATCACATTCAAATTATAAGTATAAATAGCAATACGCATGCAGTCTAACCAATCAATAACAGTTAATGCAGATTAAATGGTACAATAATGAAGTAAATACAAAGATGTACAAAAATAAAAAAGAAAAAAGACACAATAATATTGAAGACTGAGGGGCAGAGAGAATGGACGATAAGTTGAGGTAGTTCTTCATCCGCTATGAGCCAGAAGGAACGCACAGGATAAGTATAAACCCACAAGAAATCCAAAGCGAAGATGGAGGGAGAAAAGAATCATCCACTAAAATGAAAAACTGCACAAAACACAAAATTAAAATCACATAAAAATTCTGAGACTAAAAAATGGATAAATAAACAATATAGGTAAGAAAACCAAAAAAGACCAGCAAATAATGGTGAGTGGAGAGAATTACAAAAATGATGAAAAGCTCAGTTGCTCATTGAGCCCATGAGGAAACATGGTGCCCAATCTAACTATCCACCTACATTCTAGGAGAGCCTGTTTGTTGGGCTCTCCATACATGTGTTGTGACTGTCACACCGCCACGACACGTGCATCTGCAGCTCCGAACCACTGTTTATCTATAAAAGAAATCTGAGGGCACCACAAAATAATAATAGGGATCACTAGACCCACACTTAAAACATTACTATGTTAATGCTCAAGAAAAAAGTGTGTACAAAAAATTGCCAGGATCACCATGAATAAATTTCAAATATTAGAAACAATACATTTTACTAATGCATGATTACGCAGGATCACACAAACAAGGTACAAACCACATGTTAAAAAAAATTAAAAAACCATTGAAGGTATAAACCATAACACCTGAAGGACCGGTTAGGTGCCTTGCAGCTATCTCCACTGTGTGCACCAGACGTATCAAAAAAAAACACAACTTTGAACAAATGACAATCAGCCAATAGTCTAAATGAAGTAAATTACCCCAAAAACATACAAAATATTCAAGTCCAGTGGCTGAAGCTGCACTGAGAGAACTCCAATAGAGCAAATGCAAAAGACCCTGAACAATGGGGTCAGTTGAGCTATAGGTTTAAATATAAGGAATATAGCATATGGTAAAAGCCATTTAGGGGTAAAAGAAGAAGGCAGCAAAAAAGCCTGTAGGTGGATGTTCTTTATGAATAACCTAGATAAATAGGATACCTTCATTATGTGCCTTATACTTTGTTTGGTTTGATACACAATCAGATGAATACATGTGTTGTAATCAAAATAAAACACCTTGGATAAGCATTCATATGTGTTGTTTATTGGAAAATGTCAATGTTATTGTCTAAATATGTCCTATATATGTCCGAAAGAACAAACAAAAAAATAATCATCAATATACCATACCTGTCCAACGTTTTGTCCCACGCAGTAATCCATATCTGGGCCATAGACACTTTACAACCAGGATGGTGCTAATATTCATCCGTTCTGGCTGCAAGCTAATGGGAAATGATGAGATGGTTGTGGCGCACGCAGCTTCATTGACTAACACTAAGGTCACTGAAGCTGCTCCCCCTCACAGCCTCAACTGTGTTTAAATTGGACACTTCAAGGTCAGTATGTCTGAACAAGATGATCGCCAGGTGACCCACTCTCCTTCAAGATCACAGACAATGAATCAGGATCTTAGCTATTTGGTGATAGGCCACAATTATCATTCCAAATACAAACTTGAATACATGTAATATTTAGCATACCCAAAGTAATCACATTATAATGAGGTATTAGTTGGTTGGTATGGGGAACAAAAAGCCTTTGAGATGGCCAGGTATCAGTTACCGATATCAAATGTAAGCTCGCAACCCACGTCAAGGGTCCTCATTGCCTTGCGAGTTCCTAACCAAATTGTTATGAAAGCCAAAAAAAAGGATTAACCCCTTAATGTCCACTGACGTGCAGAGTCCGTCATGGCAAGGTGCCAGTTCCGGCACCAGGACGGACTCTGCACGTCATGCCTTTGATCTACCACTGTGTTGTGAATGGGTTTGAGATGAGTTCTGAGCAGAGGCTCCCTCTGGTGGTTACAAGCGGTACTAGTGAGGATTGGGAATCAGGTGTTACTGATTGGTCTTATTTAAGGGAATCATTTTCCCATCAGGGTTGCCGGTGATCAATTGTTCTGGTCTGAATCCTTCTTTCCAGTTTCCCTTGTAGCCTGCTGTGTCGTGTCTGCATCTCCTGCTATCAGATAAGACAATTTCTTATTTTGTGTTTTTGCTATATTTTTGCATTTTGTCCTGCACTTCTGTGGGGGCCTTCTGGGTCCCCTCCGGGGGCTTTTGCCCTCTCAGTTTAGTCCAGCCACTGTGTTTTGTACTTTTGCTTTTTGCAGTTTTTTCAGTGGCTGCTGTTTTTGTTACACCAGAGAACTAATTTAGGTGGTAGAGGTCGTGTGATCTCAGTTGATTTTGAAATTAGTAGAGTTGGTGTTTTTCAGGGTTTTCTGGGATTGCAGTAAGTACCCTTCCTGTCCTTTTCTATTTAGATAGTTTGGGCCCCAGCGTTTGCTCATACTATTTTCTTTCTGTGTCAGTATTTCCTCTTGTCTAACCGCCATTACATGTTTGGGGGCTTTCTATTATCTTTGGGGTTCTGCTCCGGGGCAGATAGCTTTCCTATTTCTATCTTTAGGTGTAGTTAGTTTCTCAGGCTGTGACGAGGCGTCTAGGACCATCGTAGGAACGCTCCATGGCTGCCTCTAGTTGCGGTGGTTAGTCAGGGTACTGCAATCTCATAGATTCCAACTGCTCTGGTGTATTTCCTTTTTTACCTGCACTCCTCAGCTACCGTAACATAACAGTATCACCGGCCATAAAAATTGTATGGTACTCACAGAGGGGAAAAAATATTTTGAAGGAAGAAAAGTTGTCAGAGATATTTTTCTGTTTGTTGCATTTTTTTTTTTTTTTTTTTTTTTTTTTCCCTCTGTATCTCTGGGTGCTGGGGAGGATCTTTTCTCCCAATGGAGTTTGCACAGTTGTCTGACCGTGTGGATCAGCTTGCCACTGAGGTTCGGAGTATTGCTGCATATCTTGCTAGGTTGCCTGTTGTGGAGCCTAGGATCCCCATGCCAGATTTGTTTTCGGGGGATCGAGCTAAGTTTCAGAATTTCAAAAATAATTGTAAATTGTTTCTTGCCTTAAAATCTAAGTCCTCAGGAAACGCAGCGCAGCAGGTTCAAATTATCATCTCTCTCCTGCGCGGCGATCCTCAGGATTGGGCTTTTTCCCTCACACCTGGGGATCCTGTTTTGAGTGATGTTGATGCATTTTTTCAGGCTTTGGGGTTATTGTACGATGAGCCTAATGTCACTGATCAAGCTGAAAGGGCCTTGTTGGCATTGAATCAGGGGCTTGATGACGCTGAGTTATACTGTCAGAGATTCCGTAGGTGGGCAGTCCTGACCAAATGGAATGACGACGCTTTGGCGGCCCTTTTCCGGAAGGGTCTGTCGGATAATGTAAAGGATGTTATGGTGGGATTCCTGTCCCCTCTGGTCTCAATGATTCTATGTCATTAGCGATTCAAATTGACAGACGTTTGCGTGAGCGGAGAAGTATGCGTGGAGTGGTGTTGCCTTGTGAGCCAGCTGCTGAGCCCATGCAGTGTGATGGAGTGGTGTCTGGGGCACAGCGTCATGAGTTTCGAAAGCGCAATGGGTTATGTTTCTACTGTGGTGATGCCTCTCATGCTATTTCAGTCTGCCCTAAGCGGGGAAGACGTTTTGCACGCTCAGTTGTCTTGGGTAGTGTTCAGACTAAGTTTTTATTAACTGTCACTCTGATATGCTCTCTGTCCTCATTTTCTGCTCAGGCTTTCGTTGATTCTGGAGCAGCTATTAACCTGATGGATTATGATTTTGCTAAACGTTGTGGATTTCCCTTGATACCCCTACAGAAGTCTATTCCCCTACTGGGGATCGATTCTACCCCTTTGGCTGAGAATAAACCCCAGTTTTCTACTCAGGTGATAATGAGGGTTGAACCTGATCACCAGGAGTGCTGCAAATTTTTGGTTCTATATAATCTGCATGACATTATCGTGCTGGGTTTCCCTTGGTTACAGTCTCATAATCCTGTTTTGGATTGGAAATCTGTGTCTGTAACCAGTTGGGGCTGCCAATGTGTTAATACCAACACTCCTGTTTTTTCTGCCTCCCCCCAGGCTGAGGATGTTCCTGACTTTTTGTTTGATTTTTCTGATGTGTTTAGCGAAAGTAAATCTGCATCCTTACCTCCCCATAGGAGCTATGACTGCGCTATTGAATTAGTGCCAGGTAGTAAATTCCCTAAGGGTCGCCTTTTTAACTTGTCTGTACCTGAACATGACGCTATGCGGTCTTATATCAAGGAATCATTGGAGAAGGGTCATATCAGACCATCCTCTTCACCCTTAGGTGCCGGTTTTTTCTTTGTGGCCAAAAAGATGGTTCATTAAGGCCGTGTATTGATTATCGTCTCTTGAACAATATTACTGTGAAATATCAATACCCGTTACCCTTGATTTCTGACCTGTTTTCCAGGGTGAAAAATGCTACTTGGTTTACCAAGCTTGACCTCAGGGGGGCGTATAACCTTATTCGCATTAAGCACGGGGATGAATGGAAGACGGCATTTAACACCCCTGAAGGGCATTTTGAGTACCTTGTGATGCCCTTTGGGCTCACTAATGCTCCTTCCGTCTTCCAGTCCTTCATGAATGACATTTTCAGGGATTTTGTGGACAAGTTTCTGATTGTTTATTTGGATGATATCTTGATTTTTTCTAATGACTGGGACTCTCATGTGAAACATGTTCGAACTGTATTCCAGATTTTGAGAGAGAATGCTCTGTATGTGAAGGGATCAAAGTGTCTTTTTGGCGTACAGAAGATCTCATTTCTGGGATTCATTTTGTCCCCATCTGTTATTGAAATGGACCCGGTCAAGGTTTAGGCCATCTGTGATTGGGTCCAACCTACTTCATTAAAGGCTCTTCAGAGATTTTTGGGTTTTGCCAATTTTTATCGTAAATTTATTGGTAATTTCTCTGTTATTGTTAAACCATTAACTGATTTGACCAGAAAGGGTTCTGATGTGGTGAATTGGCCTCCTGAGGCAGTCTCTGCGTTTCAGGAACTTAAGCAGAGATTCACTTCTGCTCCTGTTCTACGGCAGCCTGATGTTTCTCTGCCATTTCAGGTGGAGGTTGATGCCTCTGAAATTGGGGCAGGTGCCGTTTTGTCCCAAAAAGATCCAGAGACCTCTAAAAGTAACCCTTGTGCCTTTTTCTCTCGAAAATTTTCCCCTACTGAACGTAATTATGACGTGGGTAATCGGGAGTTATTGGCCATGAAGTGGGCTTTTGAAGAGTGGAGACATTGGCTGGAGGGAGCCAAACATCAGGTGGTGGTCCTTACGGACCATAAGAATCTGGTCTATCTGGAATCTGCCAAGCGACTCAATCCTAGACAGGCCAGGTGGGCCTTGTTTTTCACACGTTTTAATTTTGTGGTTTCCTTTCTTCCTGGCACTAAGAATGTTAAGGCGGATGCCCTCTCGAGGAGTTTCCTTGCGGACTCTCCTGAGCTATCTGATCCCTCTGTTATTTTGAAGGAGGGTGTAGTTCTTTCCGCCATCTCGCCTAATTTGAGACTTGCTCTGGAGGGGTGTCAGGAGGATAGGCCCGAGCGCTGCCCTGTTGGAAAATTGTTTGTCCCGGACCAATGGAAAAAGAGTGTGATGTCTGAGATTCATTGTTCCGCATTGGCTGGGCATCCCGGAATTTTTGGTACCAGAGACTTGGTTAGTCGGTCCTTTTGGTGGCCTACCTTGTCTCGCGATGTCAGGGAATTTGTGCAGTCCTGCGGGACTTGCTCTCGCTCCAAGCCTTGCTCTCGCTCTAGTGGTTTGTTGATGCCATTGCCTGTGCCCAAGAGACCATGGACCCATATCTCTATGGATTTCATTTCCGATCTTCCTGTTTCTCAGAGAATGACCACCATCTGGGTAATTTGTGATAGGTTTTCCAAAATGATACATCTTGTGCCATTACCTAAGTTGCCTTCCTCCTCTGAATTGGTGCCGTTGTTCCTTCAGCACGTGGTTCGTTTACACGGCATTCCTGAGAACATTGTGTCTGACAGAGGAGTCCAGTTTGTTTCCAGATTTTGGAGGACTTTTTGTTCTAAACTGGGTGTTCAATTGTCTTTCTCCTCGGCATTTCATCCTCAGACCAATGGTCAAACTGAGAGAACAAACCAGACATTGGAGACTTATCTAAGATGCTTTGTGTCTGCTGATCAGGATGACTGGGTCTCTTTTTTGCCTTTGGCTGAGTTTGCTCTTAATAATAGGGCTAGCTCTGCCACTTTGATGTCTCCGTTTTTCTGTAATTCTGGGTTTCACCCTCGATTTTCTTCAGGACAGACGGAGGCTTCTGTCTGTCCAGGTGTTGACTCTGTTGTTGAGCGTATGCAGCAGATTTGGGACCAGGTAGTGGAGAGGTTGTCCCTCTCTCAGGAGAAGGCCCAGCGGTTTGCTAACCGGCATAGGACTGATGGTCCTCGGTTTAAAGTGGGGGACTTGGTCTGGTTGTCCTCAAAGAATATTCCTATGAGAGTAGCATCTCCTAAATTTAAGCCTAGGTTCATTGGACCTTATAAGATCATGGAGATTATTAATCCTGTTTCTTTTCGTTTGCTTCTTCCAGGGACATTTAAGATCCATAACGTGTTCCACAAGTCCTTGTTGAAGAGGTTTGTTGAGCCAGTGGTTCCTGCTGCTGTGCCTCCTGACCCTGTTTTGGTTGAGGGCAATCTGGAGTATGTGGTTGAGAAGATATTGGATTCTCGTTTTTCTAGACGAAGACTCCAGTATTTGGTTAAATGGAGAGGTTATGGTCAGGAAGATAATTCTTGGGTGTTTGCTTCGGACATCCATGCTAGGAGACTTATCCGTGCGTATCATAGAACTCATCCTGACCGACCTGGTTGCTCAAATGAGGGTTCGGTGACCCCTCCTCAAGGGGGGGTACTGTTGTGAATGGGTTTGAGATGAGTTCTGAGCAGAGGCTCCCTCTGGTGGTTACAAGCGGTACTAGTGAGGATTGGGAATCAGGTGTTACTGATTGGTCTTATTTAAGGGAATCATTTTCCCATCAGGGTTGCCGGTGATCAATTGTTCTGGTCTGAATCCTTCTTTCCAGTTTCCCTTGTAGCCTGCTGTGTCGTGTCTGCATCTCCTGCTATCAGATAAGACAATTTCTTATTTTGTGTTTTTGCTATATTTTTGCATTTTGTCCTGCACTTCTGTGGGGGCCTTCTGGGTCCCCTCCGGGGGCTTTTGCCCTCTCAGTTTAGTCCAGCCACTGTGTTTTGTACTTTTGCTTTTTGCAGTTTTTTCAGTGGCTGCTGTTTTTGTTACACCAGAGAACTAATTTAGGTGGTAGAGGTCGTGTGATCTCAGTTGATTTTGAAATTAGTAGAGTTGGTGTTTTTCAGGGTTTTCTGGGATTGCAGTAAGTACCCTTCCTGTCCTTTTCTATTTAGATAGTTTGGGCCCCAGCGTTTGCTCATACTATTTTCTTTCTGTGTCAGTATTTCCTCTTGTCTAACCGCCATTACATGTTTGGGGGCTTTCTATTATCTTTGGGGTTCTGCTCCAGGGCAGATAGCTTTCCTATTTCTATCTTTAGGTGTAGTTAGTTTCTCAGGCTGTGACGAGGCGTCTAGGACCATCGTAGGAACGCTCCACGGCTGCCTCTAGTTGCGGTGGTTAGTCAGGGTACTGCAATCTCATAGATTCCAACTGCTCTGGTGTATTTCCTTTTTTACCTGCACTCCTCAGCTACCGTAACATAACACCACTGCGTGTAAACACGCAGTGGTAGATCAGTGCCGACAGCTGTCATAGACAGCTGACAGGCACGGCAAGCGGTGCGGGGACCTTTGCCGTCGGTCCCCGCACCCACAGCGCTGTGATTGGTCAGTCAATCTGACTGACCAAACACAGCAGAGATCGCACAGGAGAAGCTGAAATTTCAGCTTCCCCAGCGCGATCAGTGCAGGAGCCGGCGCTGCAGTGGCCAGGCTTCCTGCACTGACAGCCAGGAGCGGAGCCCCCACCGCCCCTGGCTGTTAACCCCCTGACTGCTGCGATCGAGCGCGATCGCAGAGCTCAGGGGGGAGGCAGAGGGTCGGGAGCTCCCTCTGCCTCAGATCAGCGCCACCGCAATGTATTTGCAGGGCCTGATCTCTGCCTTGATGACCCGGGGTTGTCATGACAACCTCCGGGTCATCTAGCTACGGGAAGCTGCTGTGATCATGTCACAGCAGCTTTCCCCATAGGTACAATGCATTGCAATGCCAGAGCATTGCAATGCATTGTAACTGCAATAAAAAGTAAAAAAAGTGAAAGTCCCATAAAGGGACAAGTTAAAAAAAATCATTTTTTTAAAAAAATTGTAAAAAAAATATTAAAAAATAATTTAAAAAAAAATCCCCTAAAAAATACACATTTTTATGTAATAAAAAAATAAAAAACAAAAAACATACACATGTTAGGTATCACCACGTCCGTAAAAATCCCATCTATAAAAGCGTAACCCTAGTTAACCCCTTCAGTGAAAGCCGTAAAAAAAAAACACAAAAAAGTAGTAAATTATACTTTTTCCAAGCGGTATCATTATACCGCTTGGAAAAAGTGCAATAACACGCGATCAAAAAGTCAGATATAAATAATCATGGTACCGCTGAAAACGTCATCTTGTCCCGCAAAAAACAAGCCGCTATACAGCATTATCAGCGAAAAAATAAAAAAGTTATAGCTCGCGGAATAAACTGATGCAAAAATAATTATTTTTTCTATAAAATTTTTTATTACGTAAAAAACGCCAAAACATAAAAAAAATATATAAATGAGGAATCGCCGTAACCGTAGTGACCCGAAGAATAAAGCTGCTTTATCAATTTTACCACACACGGAACGGAGGAAAAAAAAAAAAAAAAAAACAATTCCTGAATTGCTGGTTTTTGTTCATTCTGATTCCACAAAAATCGGAATAGGAAACGATCAAAAAACGTTATGTGCCTGAATATGGTACCAATAAAAACGTCAGCTCGTCCCGCAAAAAATAAGCCCATAGATAACTCTGTCGGCCGAAATATGGAAAAATTATAGCTCTTAAAATACGGCGATGCAAAAATTTCTTACAAAAAATTATTCAAAAAAAAAGCATCTTTTAGTGTGTGACAGAAGCTAAACATGAAAAAAGAGTACAAATCTGGTATCGCCGTAATCGCACCGATCCGAGGAATAAAGTCACCTAATCACTAATACCGCACGAGGAACGGCGTAAAAAAGAAAACCAATTCTTCACCTTTTGTGGATTTGTTCATTGTGCCTCCCAAAGATCGCAGTAAGGCGATCACAGTGGTTCTCCCCCACATATGGGGTATCAGCGTACTCAGGACAAAATGCACAATAGCTTTTGGGGTCCTATTTCTCCTGTTACCCTTAGAAAAATAAAAATTTGGTGCAAAAAGATTATTTTTGTGGAAAAAAATATGATATTTTTATTTTCACGGCTCTACGTTATAAACTTCTGTGAAGCCCTTGGGGGTTCAAAGTGCTCACCACACATCTAGATAAGTTCCTTGGGGGGGTCTAGTTTCCAAAATGGAGTCACTTGTGGGGGGTTTCTACTGTTTAGGCACATCAGGGGCTTTCCAAACGTGACATGACACCCGCAGACCATTCCATCAAAATCTGCATTTAAAAACGGTGCTCCTTCCCTTCCGAGCTCTGCCATGCGTCAAAATAGTGGTTCCCCCCACATATGGGATATCAGCGTACTCAGGACAAATTGCACAATAGCTTTTGGGGACCTATTTCTCCTGTTACCCTTATAAAAATAAAAATTTGGGGGCAAAAAGATTATTTTTGTGGAAAAAAATATGATATTTTTATTTTCACGGCTCTACGTTATAAACTTCTGTAAAGCACTTGGGGTTCAAAGTGCTCACCACACATCTAGATAAGTTCCTTGGGGGGTCTAGTTTCCAAAATGGAGTCACTTGTGGGGGGTTTCTACTGTTTAGGCACATCAGGGGCTTTCCAAACGTGACATGACACCCGCAGACCATTCCATCAAAATCTGCATTTAAAAACGGTGCTCCTTCCCTTCCGAGCTCTGCCATGCGTCAAAATAGTGGTTCCCCCCCACATATGGGATATCAGCGTACTCAGGACAAATTGCACAATAGCTTTTGGGGTCCTATTTCTCCTGTTACCCTTATAAAAATAAAAATTTTGGGGCAAAAAGATTATTTTTGTGGAAAAAAATATGATATTTTTATTTTCACGGCTCTGCCATGCGTCAAAATAGTGGTTTACCCCCACATATGGGGTATCAGCGTACTCAGGACAAATTGCACAATAACTTTTGGGGTCCTGTTACCCTTTGGAAAATAACAATTGGGGGTGGAAAGATCATTTTTGTGGAAAAGATATGATTTTTTAATTTTACTGCTCTACGTTATAACCTTCTGTGAAGCCCTTGGGGGTTCAAAGCTTTCACCACACATCTAGATAAGTTCCTTGGGGGGTCTAGTATCCAAAATGGGGTCACTTGTGGGGGGTTTCCGCTGTTTAGGCACACAGGGACTCTCCAAATGCGACATGGCGTCCAATCTCAATTCCAGCCAAAAAAGTCAAATGGCGCTGCTTCCCTTCCGAGCTCTGCCATGCATCCAAATAGTGGTTTATCCCCACATATGCGGTATAAGCGTACTCAGGACAAATTGCACAATAACTTTTGGGGTCCTTTTACCCTTTGGAAAATAAAAATTGGGGGTGGAAAGATCATTTTAGTGGAAAAGATATGATTTTTTAATTTTACAGCTCTACGTTATAACCTTCTGTGAAGCCCTTGGGGGTTCAAAGCTCTCACCACACATCTAGATAAGTTCCTTGGGGGGTCTAGTTTCCAAAATGGGGTTACTTGTGGGGGGTTTCCACTGTTTAGGCACACAGGGGCTCTCCAAATACGACATGGCGTCCAATCTCAATTCCAGCCAAAAAAGTCAAATGGCGCTGCTTCCCTTCCGAGCTCTGCCATGCACCCAAATAGTGGTTTACCCCACATATGCGGTATCAGCGTACTCAGGACTAATTGCACAATAACTTTTGGGGTCCTTTTATCCTTTGGAAAATAAAAATTGGGATGAAAAGATCATTTTTATGGAAAAAATATGATTTTTTAATTTTACGGCTCTATGTTATAACCTTCTGTGAAGCCCTTGGGGGTTCAAAGCTCTCACTACACATTTAGATAAGTTACTTGGGGGGTCTAGTTTCCAAAATGGGGTCACTTGTGGGGGGTTTCCACTGTTTAGGCACACAGGGACTCTCCAAATGCGACATGGCGTCCAATCTCAATTCCAGCCAAAAAAGTCAAATGGCGCTGCTTCCCTTCCGAGCTCTGCCATGCGCCCAAATAGTGGTTTACCCCCACACATGGGGTATCGCTGTACTCAGGAGAAATTGTACAACAAATATTGTGGTTCATTTTCTACTGATACCCTTGACAAAATTTTAAAAAATTGTGTCGAAAGAAAAATTTTGGGAAAAAAAGTTAAATGTTAATTTTTTCCTTCCACATTGCTTCAATTCTTGTGAAGTACCTAAAGGGTTAATAAACTTCTTGAATGTGGCTTTGAACACGTTGAGGGGTGCAGTTTTTAGAATGGTGTCACTTTTGGGTATTTTCTGTCATATTGACCCCTCAAATTCACTTCAAATGTGAGGTGGCCCCTAAAAAAAAATGATTTTGTAAATTTTGTTGGAAAAATGAGAAATTGCTGGTCAACTTTTAACACTTATAACTTCCTAACAAAAAAAAATTTTGGTTCCAAAATTGTGCTGATGTAAAGTAGACATGTGGGAAATGTTATTTATTAACTAATTTTTGTGACATATCTCTCTGATTTAATGGCATAAAAATTAAATTTTGAAAATTGCAAAATTTTCAAAATTTTTGCCATATTTCCATTTTTTTCATAAATAAACGCAAGTTATATTGAAGATATTTTACCACTATCATGAAGTACAATATGTCTCGAGAAAACAATCTCAGAATCGCCAAGATCCGTTGAAGCGTTCCAGAGTTAAACCTCATAAAGAGACAGTGGTCAGAATTGTAAAAATTGGCCTGGTTTTTAACCTACAAAATGGCTTGGTCGTTAAGGGGTTAAACAAAAACAATATCACTTTGTTATAGAATACATATTTAATTTTAACATTAGTTGGCTTCCATGAACCCCTGGCCAATCCTAAACCAGTCTTGTGTGGTTGGCTGAGGCATGAAGCGGCTCTTCAGTTTGTCCCAAATCAGATCACAGGTTGAGTGCACAATCCCGGAGATGGTTGACGTGCCAAGGAGGAACTCAAAATGAAGTGAAGAATATGAGGTGCCAGAAGCCAGGAATCTGTTAACAAAACCATAGTTTGGTTGTATAAACATCACCACCAATTGGCGAACATAATGATAATTTGAACAATAATTACATAGTGAAGGTCATACAGCACATATCAACATAATATATATGTTTTTGCCAATATGAACTACACCCATGAAGGAAGCACACAGGTGTCACTTATAATGTCCAGCTCACAAAGTGAGCATGTTACGAGTTTGTTTGTGGGGCCTACTATTTGATTGTTTTAATAATACATATCCAAAGTGTATGGTGGCCTTTAGTTCTAGGCCAATGGTAACCAAAGACATGTATGGCAGTTACAATTATGGTCATTGCCTAAGCTAGTGAACTTTAACATTACACAATAGAATATGAAATAATGAAAATAATGTGTTGGACAAAGAAAATTGCCTCAAGGTTACTAGAAAATGCTCCTCAGTAGAAATGCTTAGTCTTGTCTGAGAAGATAAGGGAGCAAAAACTGAAGTATGGTATCAAATCCGCTAATGAAGAGATGACAAAAAGCAACAAACTTCAACGGGTATTTGCGAAGTTCCTGATACAATTTTTGGAAATGACTATATGCCCCACGTAGCAAGAGTAGAGGGTGAACCTATAGCCTCTTTTGCAGCCATGGTACCTCAACAAGCATATGTTGGCGAACCCCAAAGTGATGTGACACAAGCCATGCCAACCACAACAACGCCTCATTGGCAATAGACATATTTGTGACGCCAAAAGAGTCCTAACACACACCCCTAAGATGATATGTCATTGTTCGAAACATTTTAGGCACTGTTTTAAGCCCTAATCATTAATGGATCACACCTTTGCCATTTCAAAGCCTTTAATTAATCCCTTGACCCCTCATCTGGACATAAAAACCTTTGGATGTGATACGTATTCACATGGACGTGACAAACGGATAGCACATGGATGACACACGGATGTGCCACATGCACACATGGACACACGGACACGAATATCTCCGGGACCGTTTCTGCCCGTACCGGAAATTTCTGGACATGTGAGACTGGCCTAAGGCTTACATCTTGTATAACAGCCAAATATGCCGCAGAATAAACAACATAAGCTCTTTCCGTATAATCCACTTTATTGCATTTGTACAGGCTCTGTACAAATACATATTTTGCATAAATGCAAGCATTTCTGCTTCTCACAAGAAATATAATGTCACAATGAATGCACAAAGAATGTTTCCTCTTGTTCTGATACATTACTTTATGTGATTCACGCTGTAATTTCCCAGTACATAGCAAATCTTATGACCGTTCATAGACAGATTTCATAGACCAGATGGAAAGACATTTATATTTATAATTGTATTCTCTTCCTCCACACGTTACAGTGATGGATGGGTTACATTCCTCTGTTTTGTATAGCATTTATAGGTTGGATCTGTTACCTTGGAAACAAGGAACACTGCAGATTTCGTCGCATCGCAAATTCTCACATGGGACACGATGCTGCCTTTTAGAGTCTCACACATCACCATTGCCTTAAGTGTGATTTTCATTTAGGTACAAATATCACAGGTGCTTGATAATACAGGACCTTACACAATGAGTGTTCTGGAGAATGAATTATCACTTGCAAGACCCGATGATCCTGGATTCTACTTAATGACATATGAATGTCGAGGAATCGTTAATCATCAATCCGCTGGCTGCCATTGAATATTTATTGTTATGTTACGACTGGTAGTCATTAGTATAAAACAGCAATTGTAATCTATCGGGTTGTTGAGGGTTTAAAGGTTTTTATTCATTTTATTAAATGGTAAAAAAAATTGCAATGTTTTTGTAATGACAAGCAACTTGAACACTGGGTGTTTTGGAGCAGATGCTCCTGATTCTTTAACGGGGTTGTTATTCCATGAACAAAGTTAACTTTAATCAACAGATCTTGGAATAATAATAAGTAGTGTTGAGCGATACTGCTCGATATCTAAAAATATCGGATCGGAATGGTATCGCCGATATCACTATCGGCGATATCCGATTCCGATACCGGAAGTCCCATGTAAGTCTATGGGAACAAAATATCGCAACTAAAAAAACACTTTCTTTCCTTGTAAACACAAAATATACACACTTAGAATACATATATATATATATATATATATATATATATATACATGTCATTGTGACATATATATATATACATATATTTATAGTTTATTCACTTCTACATAGTAAAATAGCCTCTGATTCAATTGCCGGGTAAAGCCGGCATTTGTGAAAAGACAGAAGCACCCGAGGGTCCAGTCGCCACAGAGATGTTGCATCGCACCCAGCGAACAGGATTCAGAAGCTCGCTATAAGCGAGTCCTGTGTGCCTTAATTGAACTGTTTTTTTGCTTGAGAATTGCAAAAATCATCATAGACTGTATTTGCCATTTTTCCGTCATATCTGCGCCACGAGGCACAGGTGAAGAATAAGGGGGTGCTCTCGTGGGCGTACACTCACTCCGTGGCGCGAAAACGATGTCCGCCCACTCTAAATGTTACTGCAATGTAAGATCGTGCCCCACAGCTCTGGAGTTCCGCCTCCTCATCCTCCTCAGTGGGCGTAAACGAATGCGAAGGTCCCGCCTCCCTACAAAAGATGTCGCCTCTCCTGATGCTAATGACATATGTGACTTTGCTGAGATGGTGAATGGACGTGAGCAGAAGTGGGAAGGGATGGAGGAATCAGAGCTCTCCCCCCACGGAAGCGACCCGATCGCCACGGAGCCACCGTTTGGCACCCGGCCTGGAAACCCTCCTACGCTGGAAGAAGCGGAGGATACCCTGAGAGACCTGGCCCGGCACCGGGAGGAGGTCGCCAGGATGGAAGCGAGCTGGCGGGCCCTAAAACTACAATTGGAGCGGCGCCAATCCCTCTTACCCCCTGAAGTGTCTGTACCGGAAGGTGAGGCACCCGTTCCAGTAGAGGAGGCCGTGCGGGCATCCCAGCCCTTGCAATCTGAACCGGTTGCCAGTATCTCAGTGGAGGCACCCGTTCCAGTACAGGAGGCCGTGCGGGCATCCCAGCCCTTGCAATCTGAACCAGTTGCTAGTATCTCAGTGGAGGCACCCGTTCCAGTACAGGAGGCCGTGCGGGCATCCCAGTCCTTGCAATCTGAACCGGTTGCCAGTATCACAGTGGAGGCACCCGTTCCTGCAGAAAACGCCGCACCAGCACCCCAGATCCCGCTGTCTGCCCCCGTCGCTGAGGCAGAAGAAGCGACACCCGTCCTCATGGAGGAGGCCGCGCAGGCACCAGAGCTCTACCTGCCTGTACCGGAGCCCCGACCGTCATCTGTTCCAGAGCCGGCTGCTTCCGCCGCAGGTGAGCGCCGCCAGGACTGCCGCAAACCGTACATCATATGCTGGCGTTTGATGGTGGAGACATGGAGATGCTGGTGGAGGAGAATTACAACCGGCGTCAGGAGGAAGAGTGGAGACGTCGGGAGCGGGAAGCAGAGCGACAAAGGGAGCAGCGAGAATCCCAAAAGCTTCGGCAACGTCACCTGGAGAAGGACCTGGCAGAGAAGGCACGTATGAGAAAGGATAAAAGTACGGTGAGGGAGCCGCGGCGTAAGGGTGCAGTACGGAACTTTAAGTTAAAAGGTGGTTGGGGCTTCATCCAGGAGCCTGGACTTTATTTAGAAGTTTTTGTAACCCGGCGGGACGTGGAGGCTCACCTCCCAGAAGGACACCCGGGGAGGGACCTGTTGCCAGGAGACTTGGTGACTTACACCCGACACTGGGGTTACAATGGATGGTACGCCCTAAATGTTACCAGGTGCGACCCCTACTCCCCAGAGTGTCAGGAAACTGACAGACCCTACGAGCCTTCAGCCTCCCCCAACCAGGCCTCTGCACAAGTGCCCACCCTACGCCGTAAATCTCCCCAGCCTCCCTCAGTGGTCTCCTCAGCAGCCCCAGCTATGGACATGATAATGATAGCTGGCCCGTACCCGGCGCCTGTTAGGCCCCCTGGGGTTCGTTCAGTCCGGGACATAGGGGTCCAGACCCGGAGGGAGATGAAAGAGGTGGCTACACAGACCCATATAGCGGGTCACGACGTCACTGTACTGGCCACACGACGTCATCAGGTCTGGGTGGACCCTCCTGTCACGGATGTTTGGCAAGCTCCAGAAGAGTACCAGGTGGTACCTGGAAGAGGCCAGCCAAAGAAGTCTAAATAACCCGGACAGGGTCTCTGTATGTAAATAGTTAAATTATTGATGTACCCGGACGGGTGAATGTTCATAAAAAGAAGTTTATTGCCTTAATATACCCAGGTTGGGTAATGGTTTGATGTACCCGGACGGGTGAATGTTCAGAGGAACAAGTTTATTGTTGCCTTAATATACCCAGGTTGGGTAATGGTGTTTCACTGTAATGAAAATGTTGAACTTTGAAGCCATGAACTGTACTGGCTCACAAACTTTTCTGTAAATAGTTGGCACTTCGGTGCTCCATCTTGGTTTTACAAAAAACTTTACTGTGCACTATTTTCAACTACCTCAGAAACTAAAAACCCGTTTGGTGTGGCCGAAAGTGAGGTCTGCTCAAGGAAAGTCTTGCAGCCCACCCAAGACCACAGTTGGAGGTTTGGAGCGGGTCCTCCACAAGCAAAGTAAAGGACACTGTGAAGTTACCCCGGTGGGGTTGTAGTCCTAAGAAGTCTCCACGAACTTCGGCACTAATGCTATTTGCACTTTTGTTGAATATGTATTTATTAACACACATGTATAACACATATCAAGGGTATGAACAGTAACAAAACATGTCACATAATATAAGCCATTTGCACTTTTGTAATGTTATTATTAAAAATTTTATTATGCAACGTTTAACTTGAAGTGTTTCCTGCTTTCTTACTACGTCGCATAGTCCACTCTGCTACATCACTTTGCACCATTGCTCTATCTCACATCTATCTGCCCTGGAAGGATAGCGTGTTACCTGTAGAAGACTTTTCACCTACCTGCACTACACCATCCCTTCCAGAGGACCTGCACAGCAGCGCTGGACACCCTGACCAGGTACTACAGGTGGCGTCACGACAAACTACACGAACATTCTATCATCCCCTGGAAATATCCCACATTCCAGTGATCGCCCAGGTCACGGACCGAGCTGTGCTACTCGTGACATCCCCCATAGAAGTCGACGTGATCGATGCCGAGTACCCCCAAAACCCCTGTCTCTGTGCGACTCAACTTCCCTCACTGTGCTGGCACTTTACATTTACAATGCCTCTGGGGTTTTTTTTTGGGGGGTGGGGAACATTCAGACTTTTGCTATGGGGCCCCATGATTTATATGTACGCCCCTGCTGCTGAGGCATGGTATTTAAGGCTGTTAAGGAGCCAACATACATGGACCTTGCCAGCAGCGTCGGACTGGAGTACCTTGGGCCCACCAGAGAAAATATATTCTTGCGGCCCAACATCATACTTCCCAACCTTTGAATAAGGGAAAGAGGGACAAAGGCTGTGGCACGCTGTGCATGCTGCAGAAAATTTTAGGCCATGCCACGTTGCACCACAGACTGTCCAGGAGTTGGTGGATGCTTTAGTCCAGGTGTGGGAGGAGATCCCTCACGAGACCATCCGTCGCGCTCATCAGGAGCATGGCCAGAAGTTGTAGGGAGGTCATACAGCATACCTCCCAAATTTGGAAGACAGGAAAGAGGATTAAAGGCTGCGGTGCGTGTTGCGCGCCGCTGAAAATTTTAGGCCACGCCCCGACAACACCCATTTCACAGCTAATCACACCCATATCCTCGCCCCAAGCGTAACCATTTAGCACTGCTGATCACACTGACTGGTAATGAGGGCACAGTGGCTGGTACTGAGGAAAAGAAAGAAAGAGCAGCGAGAGAGAAAGAACAAACAGAGAAAGAAAGAGAGGAAAGAAAGAAAAGAGAGAAAGAAAGAACAGAGAGAAAAAAGAACAGAGAGCGAGAAGGAAAGAACAGAGAGCGAGAAAGAAAGACTAGAGAGAGAGCCATAGGCGTAGCTAGGGTTTTGGTTTAGTGGGGGCAAAACTTCTGAGTGGGCCCATCATCAGAGAACCTCAGCAAATGACCGCGCTGTTGGCCAAAATAATCTATATATAAAAAGACCAATATTGATATTACCGCCATATGGTCTGTGTTAAATAATACCAGTCCTACAGAACATATAATAGATTACAGCACAGGTACAGATAATGACTTACCGCTGATGTTCTTTCTAATGGAATTGTTCACTTTTCATGTCTTTTCCATCTGGCCCACACCGACATGACGACTTCTCCAGCCAGGACTCGACTGCACCCCCATTAAAAAAAAAATCAAAAAAAACCTCACCTCCCGGCTCCTGTGCTGCTCACTGTTCTCCCTCTCAGCGTCTGACAGCGGGGCCGGCAGGTGATGTTATTGCGCCCGCTGTCATACGCTGAGAGGGGGATTATGGGAGAGTAGGAGCGCTCGCTCCTTCTCTCTCCATGCGGTCAGCTTTATCGGCTGGATGCCGATACAGCTGACCCTCCGATGATGGGTGGGGGGCCCACTGCTGGCACCGGGCCCCCCCAACGCCTGTTCAGGCCCCATAGCTTCCGGGCGGCAGAGCAGGGAGAGCGATTCTCCCTGCTCTGCCGCAGAATGTAACTGTATCGTAGCTCCGGGTGGGCCCCCTCAGAGCGCGGGCCCCGGGGCCACCACCCCCTCTGCCCCGCGACCTATTCTTTCAAATCAGGGCCCACCATGCAGGAGCTGGGGCCCACCGTAGGTTTCTCCGGTGTCCCGGTGCCTCAGTCCGACCCTGCTTGCCAGCTTGATAATACCAGGCCACAGCAGTCTGCATATCTTGGCTGGTTAACAAAAATAAGGGATCCCCTCGAAAAAAATTTGGCGTGGGGTCCCCCCTATTTTTGTTAACCAGCCAGATGAAGCAGACTGCTGAGGCCTGGTTTTTCAGGCTGGTAAGGATCCAATATCCATGGACCTTGCCAGCCTGATAATACCAGGCCACAGCAGTCTGCTTAGCTTGGCTGGTTAACAAAAATAGGGGATCCCCTCGAAAAAAAAACGGCGTAGGGGTCCCCCTATTTTTGTTAACCAGCCAAGTAAAATGCAGACTGCTGCGGCCTGGTATTAAAAGACTGTCAAGGCCCATGGATTTTGGCCCTCAACAGCCTGATAATACCAGGCTACAGCAGCCCCACATTTGGCGCATCAAAAGATGTGCCAATTGTGGCACTTTACCCGGCTCTTCCCACTGCCCTGTAGCGGTGGCAAGCGGGGTAATAAGGGGTTAATGTCACCGTTGATTGCACGGTGAGAATAAGCCCGGTTAGTAATGGAGAGGTGTCAATAAGACACCGATCCATTATTAATCCCAAAGTTTTTAAATGTATAAAAAAAAGACACAGCAAGAAAAAAGTATTTTAATGAAATAAAAGAGACAACACAGTTTTCATTTCTTTTATTATACTCTCATTCCTGCGACGCCATCGATCTCCTGTAAAAAAAGAAAAAAAAAAAAACAACAGTATACCACCTGTCCGACGCAGTCCATAGTAACGACTGTCCCACGGCGATCCAGCTCTGCTACATCGCAATGACAGGCAGAGCCTGTCATCTCGACGCAGCACAGCTGATTACCTGCTTCCCCGGCGGTGACGTCATCGGACTGACTGCTTTACGGCCGGGATTACCCAGCAGTCACTGCAGTTATCGCGAGAAACTGCATGTGACCGCCGGGGAAAGATGATGGCGGCCATCAAGCAGTCCAGCCCGTGACCGCCGGAGATCTTCTGCCAGGTAAGTGCCGCTGACTCCTGACAGACCCGACCGACGGACACTGACAGTGACAGTGACAAATCCGATTCCGGTATCCGATAAGACGAAAATATCGGAACTAAGTATCGAAAGTCCGATAGAGCTAATATCGGCCGATACCCGATACTTGCGGTATCGTATCGCTCAACACTAATAATAAGTTCCAGGATTGGATGTTTAAATAAAATGTTCCTGTGCTGAGATAATCTCTGAGATAAATGTGCCCCTGCTGTGTACTGTGTAATGGCTGTGTCTGACCATACAGGAACATTGTCTGGCCATACCACATCTCCTGGGCAGGGAGGAAGCAAAAGAGTATATAGACGGGTCAGCCAGGGATCGTAGCTGATTCATTCTTCAAAGCAAAACATTGTTTAAATACAAGCAATGAAATGTTTTATCTCACAAAAAAAATCATTTGCGATCCAATGCTGTAATGTCTGTATACACTTTTGCTTCTTCCCATGCCCAGGAGCTGTGTTATTAACAGACCATGTCCCTGCCTGTACAGTCAGACACAGCCATTTTATAGTACACAACAGGGACACATTTATAAGATTATCTCAGCACAGGGACATTTTTTTTATCACATCCAATTGTGGAGCTTGTTTTTGCTCCTAAATTTATTGACTAAATTGTACATTATTCATGGAACAATCCTTTTAAGAGGCACAAGCAACTTTTCTTGTCTTGGTCACTTTTGTATTATGTCATTGCTCTCACCCCTAGAGGTACTGTACAGTAGCATGAGGCGGTGTCTACAACCCACAGACATTTCTCAGGTAGTGCAGCTTATCCAGGATTGCACATCAATGCGCGCTGTGGCAAGAAGGGTAGCTTTCTCTGTCAGCACAGTTTCTAGAGCATGGAGCAGATACCAGGAGACAAGCCAGTACACCTGCAGACATGGAAGGAACTGTAGGAGGGCAACTACCCAGCAGCAGGACTGCTACCTCCTCCTTTGTGCAAGGAGAAGCATTGCCAGAGCTCTGCAAAATGACCTCTAGCACGCCACTAACATCCATGTGTCTGCTCAAACTGTTAGAAACAGACTCGTGAGGGTGATATCAGGGCCCAACATCCACAAGTGGGTGTTGTGCTTACAGCCCACACCATGCAGGGTGATTAGCATTTGACAGAGAACGCCAAGATTGGCAGATTCGACATTGGCGCTCTGTGTTCCTGACAGAAGAGAGCAGGTTCAGACTGAGCACATGTGACAGATGTGACAGTCTGGAGAGGCCGTAGAGAACCTTCTGCTGCCTTCAATATCCTCCAGTATGACCGATTTGGCAGTGGATCAGTAATGGTGTTTGGAGGCATTTCTTTGGAGGGCCGCACAGCCCTCCATGTGCTAGCAATAGGTACCCTTACTTCCATTAGGTGCGGGGCTGAGATCCTCAGACCCATTGTGAGACCATATGCAGGTGCAGTGGGCCATAGTTTCCTTCTGCTGAATGACAATGCTAGGCATCATGTGGTTGAAGTGTGTCAGCAGTTCCAACATGATGAAGGCATTGATGCTACGGACTGGCCTGCTCATTCCCAAGACTAGATTACAATAGAGCAGATCTGGGACATTGCGTCTCATTCCATCCACCAATGCCAAGTTGCACCACAGACTGTCAAGGAATTGACTGATGCTTTAATCCAGGTCTGGAAGGAGATTCCTCAGGAGGACATCTGCCACCTCTTCAGGAGCAGGCACTAGTGTTGCAGGGAGGTCATACAGGCACGTGGAGGCCACACACACTATTGAGCACCATTTCCTTGTCTTGAGGCATTTCAACTGAAGTTGGATTAGCCTTTAATTTAATTTTCCACTTTGATCTTGAGTAGAATTAAAATTCCAGGCCTCCATGGGATATTAATTTTGATTTACACTGATTATTTTTATGTTTTATTGTATTTCACTATGTAATGAATAAAGACATGCAACTGGAATATTTCATTCAGTGATATATAGGATGTAGTATTTTAGTGTTCCTTTTATTTTTTTTGAGCAGTATATATGTAGGCACACATTGATGGGTAAAAAAATGGATGACAGTAATGCATGCTGTAATTTTTGAACACATGGACCATTAGTTTGTCATATCCAAAAATTATCATCTGAGCAACCCCATTGACTTGCATTGGTCCATGTGCTTTCATTGTGCAGTCTGTTTGGCACATTGAAAGCACATGGAATGAAAAGTCGCTTGTTAAAACAAACCTTTAACTCTGCATAATAGTCAGGAAAAATTGGTATGTCTGGGGCACTGACTTTTACTGTGACATCCCTCTATCGCTTGACATTGAAAGAAACAACTTTTATGATTTATGAAAGATGTCAGAGTTTCATGAAATGAGTTATGAAGCTCCTTGTGAATGATATTATTTTCTGACTTCATGCAACTTGTTATTAAGTCATCTAAATAGTGCTTGAAGAGTTCATCTAGAGACCCTCTTATGTTTTTCTGGCCAACAGATAGACGCATTCTTCATTGGGGATGGTAAATTGACAGAAACAGTTTCTATCTTTGCAAACACCTGCTAGTCTGAAATGATCCTGCCAGGTGTGATAGCAGTGCTACGGTACGGGCAACACACTATGTGAAGAAGAAATTTGATGTGCTGCTCAGAGAGAACTAAAGTTGTGGTGTTGTTGTTATGTTCAGTAATGTGCTACTTGTCTCAAACAGTTTTTTGATATATTATTCCATAATATACATTGTATTTCAGCATTTTCAAAAGAAGGAAAAAAGTGTATTTGCTTGGGACAAGCAATGCCTAGCACAGCTGCTATTAAAAGTGTTTTGTTTGCTGTTTGAACCAGTATAAAACCCTATATAAACAATGAAGAGGCTACAGGTGATTATTGGGGTGCCAATAGTCAGACCTATACTGACCTAGTAACTCAGCAGATGGCCATGCTGTTACTGGAAAAAAATCTCTTCAAAGACCAAGATCTATATTATCACCATAACGTGACCATACAGTGTTAGATCCAACTACTGCAGAACATATAAGAGATTACAGTACAGTTATAGATAGTGTCTTAGAGCTGATGTTATTTCCTATGGACCAGTTCATTTTTCCCATCTCTTCCATCTGGCCTAGACTGATATGACGGTCACCCATATAATAATGCCTACCACTGTGCCCCTTACATAGTAATAATGCCTATTTTGTGCCCTCTAGATGGTAAAATTGCCCCCTTGTATTAATACCCTATGCAAGTGCCCTAAAAACAGTGTCCATATTTTGCCCCTAGAAAGTAATAATGCCTCTGTTCACATTTGACAGTCACAGTACTCTAAGTGTCCCTATAATAATGCTTGTTAAGTGCCCACTTAACATCTAATAATGTCCCCTGAATCCCTCGATTGTACAGCTCGTCTATACGCAATATGATGTTCCCACAACTGCCCACTACACAGTGTAATGGGCCCCCAGCTCCCCCAATACATAGTATGGTGGGCCCGCTCTCCGCTGTACACAGTATAATGGGCCCACAGCTCTGCTGTACACAGTATGATGGGCCTTCAGCTCATGTACACATAGTACTATGGCGCCACTGCCCCCCAATACTGTATAATGACCTCCCCACAGTAGCTCTCAAGCTGTATAATGGCCCCTGCATTAGCCCAAAACTGTACAGCATAATGCCCCACATATTAACTCCCAAACTTTATAATGGTCTCTGCATTAGCCCCCAAACTGTGTAATGGCCCCACACATTAGTTCCCAAACAGCATAATGACGCCACATTATCCCCAAGCTGTTTAATGGCCCCTACGTTGTATAATGGCCCATGCATTAGTCCCCAAGCTGTATAATATCCCCACATTAGCTCCCACACTGTATGATGGTCTCTACATTAGTCCCTAAGCTGTATAATGGCCCTCATATCCGCTCCCACACTGTATGATGGTCTCTACATTAGTCCCTAAGCTGTATAATGGCCCTCATATCCGCTCCCAAACTGTACAATGACCCCTGAATTAGCCCCTAAGCTGTATAACGGTTATCATTAGTGATGGGTGAGCACTAAAATGCTCGGGTGCTCGTTTTTCGGGTCGAGCAGATTGAAATACTCGGATACTCGGACGGAACAACGATCCCAATGTAAGTCTATTGGAGAGCCGAGCATTTTTACAGCGATCCCCCGGGGGTACTTTTAAGGTAAAAAAACATCTGAAAATGATGGAAACACTGCTCAAATGACACGGGGACATCATGGGGATTACCCCAGGAAGCATTCCTGACTCCTAGTTCTCAGCTTTAAACAATATTGTCAGAGTTTCATATCATTTTTACCGATGCACCAAGAAACATACCAAAACGATACCAAAACGGATTTTGCTGGGAAATATGTAAAGGTACATCATTTCCAGGTTAATGACTTGTATATAAGGCAAAATAAATAACCCCAGATCACAATGCTCCTCCACCACTTGGGCTATGTTCAGATGCAGCGTTTTTGAAGCGTTTTTCAAATTTAACATTGCTTTCAACCAAAACAAATGCATTCATTGGGAAATGTCATTGTAACATTTACCAACCCTAGCTGGCCATGTGGTGTATGACACATAAGCAGACATATCTTGTTTCATTTATGAAGGAGGGACTCTTAAAGTCACAGAGCCTATTTTTACAGGGGCATCAGGCAGCATTAATCTACTTAAAGGGCCATTATTAAACAGTGGGTCTCCAAAACTGTTATAGCCTATGCAGTGGATGGATGGGCTGCCAGAATTACGACGCACCCCAATAGCCCTTTCACAAGATGTACAGGATGGCTTCCATAAAAAATGTTGCGATGAATGCAAGGTCTGCCCTGCTACCAAGTCATATGCACCCCAATAAGCCTTTGAACACAGGTACTTGATTGGCCCAGGAAAATCCACTTCACATTATTGATTTTGTCCTTCCATTCTATTTTCTTATGCATTGACTGCAAGACCTGCCCTGCTACCAAGTCATATGCACCCCAATTAACCTTTGAACCCAGGTACTGGATGGGCACAGGAAAATCCACTTCAAATTATTCATTTTGTACTCTCATTCTGTTTTCTTATGCATTGACTGCAAGGCCTGCCCTGCTACCAGGTCATATGCACCCCAATAACTCCAATTACCCCATGGAAGAAACAGGGAGGAGGGCCCCTTACCAAAAAATGTCCCATTAAAAAGGAGCGGGTCTCCTAGACTTGGAATGCCCATAAACATTTCCCTGTGGGATACACCTCAACCGTTTTCAGAACAAGTATTTTACGCACAGCATAACCACCCACACTTGTTAATAATTCGACACTGGCTGTAGCTGCACAGAACACGTAAACCCTTTTGATCTTGTGGCGGTGGATGATCAGACGTGGAGGAAGGCCTGATTAAAAAATAGGCCCAATTTCTAGGAGCGTGTCTCCAAGACTTGGAATGCCCATACACTTAGTGTATGGGCTGTGTGGTACACCAAAGGGGATCTCGCTGGATGGGAGATATATTTCTTCTAGCAGACTGAAGTTTGCTCAGGATTTTCCATGATCACAAGGACCTGTGATGAGGTCATAGTCACGTGAGCAGGTCAGCTGATGTGTACCTCACCTGAGGGTGTGGACTAGGCCTATAAAACAAGGAGCTGTTGTAGTTGGTGGGTGTGGAATGAAGGAGTTTGGCTGGAGTCAGCCTGGAAGCTTGTTTTTGTTACAGTGTGTCAGTGTGCACCAGGAAGCGAGTACCAGACCACCCGGAATGGCACCTGGCGGTCTCTGCTGTCCTGCAGCCGCTTAGTTAAGCCCGTCCCAAGCAAGGGTGAGTCTGGGACCAGTGGTTCTCCAAACTGGAGTGATTTATGTTCTGCTTTGATTTTGTTATCTGGACTTTTTGTTGAACCCATTATTAAAACCACTGAACTTTGAACTAAAAGCCTGTGTGTATGCCTCATTACTGCGGCCCGGCCCTGCCTACCAGAGCGGATCCCTACAATTGGTGGCTTGAATGCGGGCATACGCAGTGAGGTCAGGCTGTTTTTTTTTGTGGATTTTTTTTTTTTATTTTCTCTGCATGACAGTAAATGTCCTGGGTGAAGAAAGTGACGCAAAACCCGGTGGATAGCTGTCCGGAGATGGAGAGCACAGTAAAAATGCTTGTGGAGGCCATGCGACAGCAGCAGCAGGCTATGCAGCAGCAACAGGAAACCAATAGTCTTCTGATGCAGCACATCGCAGCGCCGCAGACAGCAGGAGCTGCCCGGGGATGCCAGGATGTCCGGAAAGCGGTGCGTACAGCGATCCCAAAGATGGAGCAATCAGATGACGTCGAGGTATACCTGGAGATATTTGAAGGCGTGGCTAAGAGGGAGAGACTGCCCTGGACCAGTGGGCCGAGATCGTGGCTCCGTTTTTGGCTCCAGGACCCGCGAAAGCCTATAGGGACCTACCCCCCGAGCATCAGACGGACTACGAGATCATCAAGGGTGAGATACTCGCACGTCTTGGGGTAAATGTGTTAGTCCGGGCCCAGGGGGTATACCAGTGGAAGTTTTCCCCTTCCGAGCCAGCTCGGTCCCAGTATTATGACTTGATACACCTGATGGAAAAGTGGTTGCAGCCGGAGGTGTTGTCACCCGTGCTATGCTGGATCGTATAGTGACTGATAAATTCTGGAGGACTTTGCGCCACACCTCTGCCAAACTTATTGCAAAAGAACTCATGGGTATGTTCTCTCGGGTGGGAATCCCTCAAGAAATCTTAACAGACCAGGGGACCCCCTTTATGTCAAAAATCATGAAGGAACTCTGCCACTTGTTGAGTGTTAAACAGTTGCGCACATCGGTCTATCATCCTCAAACAGATGGTTTAGTAGAAAGGTTCAATAAAACCCTGAAGAATATGTTGAAAAAAGCAGTCTCTAAAGATGGTAAGGACTGGGATCTCTTGTTGCCATACCTGATGTTTGCAGTGCGAGAGGTGCCCAGGCGTCTACGGGGTTCTCGCCCTTTGAACTATTATATGGCAGACATCCCTGTGGCTTACTCGATATAGCTAAAGAGGCCTGGGAAAACCAACCAATCCCCACAAAAGTGTGATAGAACATGTGGCCAAAATGCAAGAGAGAATGGAGACAGTCCTACCATTAGTCCGAGAACATATGGAAGCAGCACAAAGGTCACAGAGGCAGGTCTATAACCGGGAGGCACGGGTAAGGTCCTTTAACCCTGGGGATCGGGTGTTGGTACTTGTGCCTACAGTGGATAGTAAGTTCCTTGCAAGGTGGCAGGGACCCTACGAGATTATAGAGAAGGTGGGACCAGTAAACTATAAAGTACACCAACCAGGGCGGAGAAAGCCAGAACAGGTATACCATGTGAATCTGCTCAAACCATGGAAAGACAGAGACCCGCTTGGTGAGGATTGTCCACGGCCTGCATTTCCAGTAGAGATGGCTTCCTTGCCTCAGGAGAAGGCAAGAAAAGTCCTCTCCGCCGTCAAAATAGCAGACACTTTGTCGCCCAGACAAGTTCAGGAAGTCCGAGAGTTTGTTAGCCGAAATACCGATGTTTTTTCGGAACTTCCTGGTCATACCTCCCTAATCCAACATGACATTGTCACGGAGCCGCAGGCCAAAGTCCGATTAAAGCCATATCGGGTGCCTGAGGCCCGGCGACAAGCCATCTTGGAAGAGGTCAAGAAGATGCTGCAGTTAGGGGTCATTGAAGAGTCCCAGAGTGAGTGGGCCAGCCCAATAGTCCTAATACCAAAGCCAGATGGGACACTAAGGTTCTGTAATGACTTCAGAAAACTGAATGAAATTTCTAAGTTTGACGCCTACCCCATGCCCCGGGTCGATGAGTAAATAGAGCGGTTTGGGCAGGCCCGGTATTTTTCAGTCATTGACCTCACAAAAGGGTATTGGCAGGTGCCCCTAACAAAAGCAGCGAGAGAGAAAACGGCTTTTGTAACACCCGAGGGACTGTTCCAGTATATAGTCCTACCCTTCGGATTGCATGGCGCTCCAGCGACATTCCAGAGGTTAATGGACGTTGTTCTTCGTCCTCATCGCCGATATGCCGCGGCCTATCTGGACGATATTGTGGTGTACAGTGCAGACTGGGAAGGTAGAGGCGGTGATAGATTCTCTGAGACAAGCAGGGCTAACTGTCAACCCAAAGAAGTGTTCCATAGGGTTGGAGGAAACTCGGTACCTGGGGTATGTGATTGGGAGAGGAGTTATCAAACCCCAAATAAACAAAGTGGAGGCAATCCAAAACTGGCCCCGTCCCCTCACCACAAAACAAGTGAAAGGGTTTTTGGGGTTAGTGGGATACTACCGGAGGTTTATTCCCAATTTTGCAACCCTGTCGGCGCCGTTAACTGACTGCCTAAAAGGGAGGAAGTCAGTAATGGTGAGATGGAATGATCAGCTTGAAGAAGCGTTTGTAAAACTAAAAGGGGCACTGTGTGGTCACCAGTTTTGATCACACCCAACTTCAAAGGAGAATTCATTGTCCAGACTGATGCGTCAGAGGTAGGTCTGGGTGCCGTGTTGTCTCAGGAGGTTAATGGGGAGGAGCATCCCATTAGTTTCCTGAGTCGAAAGCTTACTCCAGCTGAAACCAGATACAGCATTGTAGAGAGAGAGTGCCTGGCGATCAAGTGGGCACTGGAGTCATTGCGCTACTATCTGTTGGGGAACATTTCGGTTGGTAACTGATCATTCCCCTCTGATTTGGATGAGTCAAGCCAAAGAGAGAAATGCACGAGTCACCAGGTGGTTTCTGTCTCTACAAATTTCAAATTTTCAGTAGAACATCGGGCAGGCAAATTACAGGGGAACGCAGATGCACTGTCCAGAGTTCTCTGTATGTCATGTGTCCACCCTCCTAAGGTTGAACAAAGGGGGGAGGTATGTGGTACACCAAAGGGGATCTTGCTGGATGGGAGATATATTTCTTCTAGCAGACTGAAGTTTGCTCAGGATTTTCCATGATCACAAGGACCTGTGATGAGGTCATAGTCACGTGAGCAGGTCAGCTGATGTGTACCTCACCTGAGGGTGTGGACTAGGCCTATAAAACAAGGAGCTGTTGTAGTTGGTGGGTGTGGAAGGAAGGAGTTTGGCTGGAGTCAGCCTGGAAGCTTGTTTTTGTTACAGTGTGTCAGTGTGCACCAGGAAGCGAGTACCAGACCACCCGGAATGGCACCTGGCGGTCTCTGCTGTCCTGCAGCCGCTTAGTTAAGCCAGTCCCAAGCAAGGGTGAGTCTGGGACCAGTGGTTCTCCAAACTGGAGTGATTTATGTTCTGCTTTGATTTTGTTATCTGGACTTTTTGTTGAACCCGTTATTAAAACCACTGAACTTTGAACTAAAAGCCTGTGTGCATGCCTCATTACTGCGGCCCGGCCCCTGCCTACCAGAGCGGATCCCTACAGGGCTGGCAAACATTTCTTACATATTTTTTGTTTTTTGGTGACGGGCATCATAACGCCCTTGCCAAAACATAGTGGCCGGAGCATGACTGAATAAGTTCACCCTGGTGTTGAAGTGGAGGTGGGCGGTGAGGATGAGGAGAAGGAGGAGGAGGACACCAAATAGCCAAAATCACGAAGCGTATATCCATGTTTGGTTGGGAAGAGGCACATGGGAATACACCTCCCAAAAAAACACTACATTGGAGTTTAGTCTTTGCTGTCATCATTTGGTGGTGTCGAGAAGTCAGGCCCAAACCATCCCTTGTTCATTTTTATAAGAGTCAGCCTGTCTGCATTTTCCGTAGAAAGGCGAATGCGTTTATCTGTGATAACGCCACAAGCAGCACTAAAAACCCCGCTAGGACAAAACGCTAGTGGCAGGGCAGGCAAGGAACTCCAAGGCGTAGAGAGCCAGCTCATGCCACGTGTCCAGCTTGGATACTCAATAATTAAAAGGCACAGAGGAATCACGGAGGACGTTGGTATGGTCAGCAAGGTACTCCCTCAGCATCTTAGAGAACATTGCATTCCTTGTGAGATTACCCACGCCTCAGTGCATGGGCGATGGGAGGGTCTTAGAAAACTATCCCAGAACTGTGCCAGTGTTCCCCAGCCTCTGCTGGAGTGGACTTGTGTCTGTCTGGCCTGTACTGCTTGTTTGGCCAATGAACTGTTATCTCTGCCGCCAGCGTTTTGAAATGGGAATTTTTTTAATAATTCTGCAACAATGGCCCTATGGTACTGCACCATTTTGGTACACCTGTCTGCCTATGGAACAAGAGATTGAAAGTTATTCTTGTACCGTGGGTCTAAAAGTGTCACTAGTCAGTAATGACTGGTACCCAATATTTTGACATACGAGGTACAAGGGTCACGAGAAAGGCAGCGCAACATAAAGTCAACCTTGCATGCCAGACTGGTAACAGGCAAGACTTATGTGTCCTCACTAATAGGACAACTGACCAAGGTTTCCTCCTCCTCCTCTTCCTCTTCTTCCCTGTCCTCAGGCCATCCACTCTGAACAGGAAAAGAAGACTTGGCACTCAACTTAATGATGGATGAAGAATTTTCAATTTTATTGCAGTCAAAACAAGAGTAGACGTTTCGGTCCAACATGGACCTTCATCAATCTGACGGCAATAACAGGTAAAAGACAAAATAAAAATAAAATATATACTAAAACAATATCTATATACAAGAAAATGTACATACTTGATAGAGACCCCATGAACATAGTGGTCAGTATAAGTCAAGTAAAGTATAAATCAAATAATAGTTTGAAGATAATAATTTGAAAATTTGAAAATAATAGTTCCAGAAAACCTACCCGACTGCTTATAAGAAAGTATTCTGTAGGCACTCAGGCTTATTGGCCTAAAGTAAAGATATTAGGATCATAAACACCTAGGTTTCATAGATAGATAAAGTTGCTATAGGTAAAGGGCCAGTGAAAGATTACCTTAAGAAGAAGACATGTAGTTGTTCCTTTTTTCTTATGTATACGGTAGTGGTATATCTATGGTAAGGGATATCACAATGAAAGACCATGGATATGTGAGTAGAAGGGGCATATAGAATGAATAGGTAGATTACCTTAGGAAGGAAAGGGCATGTAGTGGTGCCTTTTCTTATGTGCACGGCGGAGAGAATCTATGGTGAAAATGCCTCATTAAAAATCCATGGATATATGAGTAAAAAGTGCATATAGAAATGGATTGAAAATATACCTGTGTATACTCTGTATGAAGGTCAGATCCAGTGGAGTTCCTAATTGTATACATACAATTGTTCTGTAGAGCACAAAGGTATACTTAAGTAGTGGGAGGCATAAAGTTTCCCCATGCTGTGAAAATGTCCGCTTCCATTATGGGGTAGTAAATCAAAGGTGATTCCACAAAGGGTTAAAGTAAACGGACCACCAGTTAGAGGTGTAGTGACAAAGTAATCATGCCTCCTATGGAGTTTAGAGTGTGACCATAAAAGAGATTTAACTTACATTTGGACAGCGTTGTTCTCTCCCACGCTGATGCAGTATCCACCGCTTGTCAGCTGGGTACAGAGACACGCTTCCGGGTTTAAGAAGGAGATGGGTGGGACTATGTGACACGTCATCAGGAAATGATGTATGCGGTTTATTCCTGTTTCTGTTTGCGTTCCACTTACTATACAGCGTGTTTCTGAGCTTAGGCAGGAAAGGGGGAAGGCTTAGGACAAGCGACACATCATATTGAAGTGATGTGTGCATTTTAGTCTTATATTATTGCGTGCCTCAAGCTGCGCTGATGAAGTCACTATGGATAGTAGTAAATTATATCTATTATCATGAATCCGATGAATTAAGGATATTGACGCTGTAGATGTCAATCAATATTTCTGAATGGTAAATATTATACAATAGTAAATATTAGTTGTGATTTGGAGAGGCAAGATTATATGAAAAGGGAAAAATAATATAAGTGAAGGGGAATATATAGAAAATATATAGAAAATATATAAATAATATATATAAATAAAGAGGGGGAAGATGTAAAAGTGAAACATAGGGTAGGAAACCAAAGGATACTATGACACAAAAATTGCAATCCATATTTTTATTTTGTATCAATCAAAAGGAGCAATCCATGCAAATAGATAAATTTAGTAAATTTGATAAATTTGATCAATTTGACCTAGGTAGAATGCAGTCGGGTAGGGGGATCCAAGGTAGGGACCCATTTAATTCAATAGAGTCGACTCTGAAATATAGAGAGAGGGATAAATTACGATACATCCTTCAGACATATATATACATACGTAAAAAATAGGATTCAGGATCTGGATTTTCTCATTGAGCATATCAAAATCAGACATTTTTACAGACAATTTGATGATTTACGACAGTATATGCAGTAGGAGAAACCAGAAGACTGAGAGGAGACTTAATAGCTGTCTACAAATATCTCAAGGGCTGTCACATTGTAGAAGGATCATCTTTATTCTCATTTGCACAAGGAAAGACTAGAAGCAATGGGATAAAACTGAATGGGAGGAGACACAGATTAGATATTAGAAAAAACTTTTTGACAGTTAGGGTGATCAATGAGTGGAACAGGCTGCCACAAGAGGTGGTGAGTTCTCCTTCAATGGAAGTCTTCAAACAGAGGCTGGATAGACATCTGTCTGGGATGATTTAGAGAATCCTGCTTTGAGCAGGGGGTTGGACCAGAAGGCCCAGGAGGTCCCTTCCAACTCTACCATTCTATGATTCTATGATAATATCCAGAGTAAATGTTAAATACATTGGATGGGTTATGAAGAAGATATTCATGGTGACCATGAATTATGGTCAGGTTCAGTCTAAGTTGATCAAAGTGAATGATGTCTAAGACACTAGTGTAATCTCATTAGATAAAGGACAGAAGGTCATAATCACTATTTAAACCCCTGGGTGATAAAGTTTGAAGTTCATGTATCCAGTACGCCTCCTGTTTTTTTAGGAGGCGTATCCTGTCCCCACCCCGTCTCAGTACGGGCACATGTTCGATAACTTGGAATCTCAACTGTGAAATCTGATGGCCCATTGTGATAAAGTGATGTGGTATTGGGAGTAGCAAGTTTTTGCATCTGATCGTAGATTTGTGCTTCGAGATTCTGTCTTTTATAGCTTGTGTTGTTTCCCCAATGTAGAGGAGGCCACATGGGCACTTGATCAGGTATACTACGTATGAAGAGTTGCAGGTAGAGTAGCATTTGATGTTATATTTTTTTCCGGAATGGGGATGATGTATAATATTCCCCTTTAATACATTATGACATTGGGTACATTGCAAACATGGGAAGGTACCCATTTTAGGTTTTGACAAGAATCTTTGAGTGTGTAACTGAGTGCTACCACCAATATCTGCCCTAATTAAATCGTCACGAAGGTTAGGGGCTCTCTTGTAACAGGGTAAAAATGGATTTTTAAATTCAGGCACCTCTGGATGTGCTCTGCTGAGTGAACCCCAATGGCGTCTAATAGTATTATGTAGAATATATGCAAAAGGATGGTAGGTGTGAATAAAGGGAATTCTTTCCCTAATCGGAGACCTTGGGTATGGAATTGGTTGTGCTGCATCCGTAAGGAGTTCAGGGGGGTATCCTCGTTCAATGAATTTGTTATGCATTTCATTTAGACGATGTATACAATTATCTTGATCAGATACAATCCTTTGAACCCGTTTAAATTGAGATCGAGGTATCGATTTTTTTACTGCTGGTGGGTGTAGACTGCTATAATGCAATAAACTATTGCGATCTGTCGGTTTCGTAAAGAGGTCTGTATGTAGGTTACCGTGGTGGTCCTTAAAATTGTAGTGTCAAGAAAATGAACCTTTTCTTGACTTTCTGTCATGGTAAATGTTAGACCTGGCCATGCCATATTCAAGTTTTCAAAAAATTGCTGTAAGGAAGATTTTGGTCCCTCCCAGATGCAAAAAATATCATCTATGAATCTTTTCCATAGGCGACCATGTGTAGAGAAGAGGGGATTTGTGTAGACAACCTCTTCCTCGAATTTCGCCATATAGCAGATCGCATAAGGTGGGGCCACATTGGACTCCATGGCTGTTCCTTTAATCTGCATATAGAAAGTTTCTTTGAATAAGAAGAAATTCTTCGTGAGTACTATTGTTAAGAGCTCTAGGCAGAATTGTATGGAATCGCTATGCATCTGGGATGAATCAAGTAATTGTCTGATACAGGAAATACCCTGTATGTGTGGAATTGACGTATATACACTACCGGTCAAAAGTTTAGGGTCACTTAGAAATTTCCTTATTTTTGAAAGAAAAGCATTTTTTTTTCCAATGAAGCTAACATTAAATGATTCAGAAATACACTCTATACAGTGTTAATGTGGTAAATGACTATTCTAGCGGCAAACGTCTAGTTTGTAATGCAATATCTTCATAGGTGTATAGAGGCCCATTTCCAACAACCATCACTCCAGTGTACTTATGGTATTTTGTGTTCGCTAACTGTGTAAGAAGGCTAATAGATGGTTAAAATACCCTTTAAAACCCTTGTGCAAGTATGTTAACACAGCTGAAAACCGTTTGGTTGATTAGAGAAGCTATAAACCTGACCTTCCTTTGAGCTTGTTGAGAATCTGGAGCATTACATTTGTTGGTTCCATTAAACTCTCAAAATGGCCAAAAAAAAGAACTTTCTTGTGAAACTCGACAGTCTATTCTTGTTCTTAGAAATGAAGGCTATTCCATGCGAAAAATTACCAAGAAACTGAAGAATTCATACAATGGTGTGTAGTACTCCCTTTAGAGGAGTGCACAAACAAGCTCTAACCAGAGAAGAAAGACAAGTGGGAGGCCCCGCTGCACAACTGAGCAACAAGACAAGTACATTAGAGTCTTTAGTTTGAAAAATTGACGCCTCACAGGTCCTCAACTGGCAGCTTCATTAAACAGTACACATTAAACGCCAGTGTCAACATCTACAGTGAAGAGGCGATTTGGGGATGCTGGCCTTCAGGGCAGATTGGCAAAACAAAAGCCATATTTAAGACTGGCTTAATATTAATATGGGCAAAAGAACACAGACATTGGACAGAGGAATATTGGCTTTTGTTTTGCCAATCTGCCCTGAAGGCCAGCATCCCCAAATCGCCTCTTCACTGTAGATGTTGACACTGGCGTTTAATGTGTACTGTTTAATGAAGCTGCCAGTTGAGGACCTGTGAGGCGTCAATTTTTCAAACTAAAGACTCTAATGTACTTGTCTTGTTGCTCAGTTGTGCAGCGGGGCCTCCCACTTGTCTTTCTTCTCTGGTTAGAGCTTGTTTGTGCACTCCTCTAAAGGGAGTACTACACACCATTGTATGAATTCTTCAGTTTCTTGGTAATTTTTCGCATGGAATAGCCTTCATTTCTAAGAACAAGAATAGACTGTCGAGTTTCACAAGAAAGTTCTTTTTTTTTGGCCATTTTGAGAGTTTAATGGAACCAACAAATGTAATGCTCCAGATTCTCAACAAGCTCAAAGGAAGGTCAGGTTTATAGCTTCTCTAATCAACCAAACGGTTTTCAGCTGTGTTAACATACTTGCACAAGGGTTTTAAAGGGTATTTTAACCATCTATTAGCCTTCTTACACAGTTAGCGAACACAAAATACCATAAGTACACTGGAGTGATGGTTGTTGGAAATGGGCCTCTATACACCTATGAAGATATTGCATTACAAACTAGACGTTTGCCGCTAGAATAGTCATTTACCACATTAACACTGTATAGAGTGTATTTCTGAATCATTTAATGTTAGCTTCATTGGAAAAAAAATGCTTTTCTTTCAAAAATAAGGAAATTTCTAAGTGACCCTAAACTTTTGACCAGTAGTGTAAGTCTTTTACATCTAGAGTAACAAGAAAAACAGATTCCGATAATGGACCCACAGTGTTGATTTGTCTCAAAAAATCACTGGTATCAAGAATGAAGGACGGTACCTCCCAAATCAATGGAGTAAGAATTTTTTCCAGAAATATTGACAAGGAGGAGAGGATGGATTCAGTTGAGGCAACTATGGGTCTGCCCGGGGGATTGTCAAGGTTTTTATGTATCTTGGGTAGTGTATAAAATACGGGTATAATAGGATCCTTTTTGGTAAGATATTCCTTGGTTTTGGAGTCTATTACACCCGAATCTGAATAAGTGGTTAGAATGACCTCTATTTGATTTCTGATATCCCGGGTGGGATCACTGGTCAACTTAGTGTATACCAAGTGGTCATTCAATTGGCGGTAAATTTCTTGTTGGTAGTCCGACTTATTCATAACTACTATAGATCCCCCCTTGTCGGCAGGTTTCAGAATAATGGTTTTATCCTCCAGAAGGGACCGTAAGGCCTGTTGGTCTATAGGACTAAGGTTGGGGTTGTAGTGTAACATCCCATTTTCCATGTCATATCTAAGTTTTTTGGACGCTGTGTCCACGAATTCAATAAAGGCCTCTAGAGCATGTGATCCTCGTGGAGGGACATAGGTACTTTTATTACGGAGACCTGATTTAGTAATTGAAAGGGATCGCAGATCACCTGGTGGATCTGGTATATCATATGGATGATTAGCAAAATGGACTTTTAGTCGTAAGCTATGAAAAAATCTTTGTAATTCCATATCTAGGTTGAATGTATTCAACCGATATGCTGGACAAAATGATAAGCCCCTCTGGAGTAGGTGGTATTCTGCTGTACTTAGAGTCCGTGATGAAATATTTACGACCAATGGGCAGATACCTGTGAACGGGTGACCCTCTGGTCTATATCTCTTCTTCCGTTGTCCTCTCCGTATCCTCTTCCTCGTTTGCGTCTGGTTCGTTGGCCTAAAAAATGACTTGGTCCTGGGCGGTTGTCCCTCCGTTCTTATTCAGATCCAGATGTGGATAAGTCCGTGGATGATCTATAATTAGACCTGATGAAGGGTGGACGAAAGTTATTAGTATACTGCCAGCGATAGACACGACCTTGTTCGTAATCGTCCGCGTCCCGTTGGAACTTAATACGTTTCCTGTGTTCAGTGTCCTTTCTATGCTGATCAGTTACTGTTTTAATTTTTGCCTTTAAGGTGGCTAATTCCTCAGGGGTCCCCACTGAGGTGAGTTGAGACTCAATGTTCGTGATCTCCTCTTTTGTTTTTGTGATGGCTAATTGTAAGTGTTCAATAGTCAAAGTCATTAGATCAAACGAGCATTTATTTAGTATCTGCTCAAATTTGAGGCAGAAGTCAGTGGAGTCCCGGAATAAAGTGGGTTGCAATGGTACCCTCAGGCCTCTTGGAATCCTCTTCAACCGTAGGTATTCAGATAGTGTAGCATAGTGTAGCTCATAATTAATCTGATGTCGGAGTTCTTTCTCCAAATCCCTTCCCTGGTTTCCCTAGGAGGAACTTTCAAAAAGTCACTAGACAAATTCAATTTGGATAATATATTAGTGGTCTCTTCAGTGTTGTAGGAAAAGGTGCCGGTTGACATTGTTTACAGTGTGCATACAGAGGAATAAGTGCAGAGAAAATATATCGTAGCACTACTGTGAAGGTGCACAAGTAGGGGTCCAACCCAAATACTATAGGAAAAGAAGACTTGGCACTAGAGTTGAGCGATACTTTCCGATATCCAAAAGTATCGGAATCGGAATGGTATCGCCGATACCCCAAAAATATCGGCGATACCCGATACCGATACCAGAAATCCAATGTAAGTCTATGGGAGCAAAATATCGGAATTAAAAAAAACCATTCTTGCCTTGTTGGTTAATTGTACATGAAGGAAAACAACAAAGAGTAATGTAGAATGTATTGGGGAAGGTTGAGGAGACATTAAAGGCATAGATGTTTAACCCAATCAAATGGAATAGCATAAATATTTTTTTTTTAAAGATGTTCGGATTGACGAAGAAATTGACAATGTTTACGTTTTTTCTATTTTGGCAAATATGTATATTTCACAACTTCCATGCTCTTCACCTTTTTAACTTTAGACACACTTTCTCCTTCATAATCTTCAGCAGCAGCATCTTTTTCATCAAATTATTCTTCATCTTCACCTTCTTTATCTTATTCTTAAACTTCTTGCTATTCATCTTTTTGTTAACATTACTCATATTCTTCTTATTCAACTATTATTCTTCATATTGTACTTCATCTTCTTCATCATATTCTTATTTGTGACAGAGATTCCTGTACTTGTAATCTGTCAAAGTATGAATTTTTCATCCTTCCGTTCTTGCTGTCACAAAAGATTTAAATTACAACAGTATTTGTCCGTGTTCAGTTTAGCCTGCAGCAGCAGGCATTTTCCAGGGGCACCACGAGGAGGAAAGGACTCACCCCCATACACTGCTTAGTCTTCTTCTGCTTATAATTTAGAGCATATATTTTGCTCTTCATTTTGGTCTTATACTTCATGTTCTTCTGCTTATTGTTCTTAAGTCTCTTGTTCTGTATCTTGTAGTTTGTCTTAACCTTCTTAGTCCTGTTGGGTAATCTTTTATTTCTTCTTTGTGATGGTGTTTAGGCTGGTTGGCTTGATGCTCGTCGTCCTTGTGGTCGTCATCTTCTTCGGGGTGGTCATCAGGGTCGTCGTCTTCATTGTTGGAGATCCAGAGTGATTACCCAAAAAAACATTTAAAAAATCTTCAATTTGTAAATGTAGCAGAAGGTACAAGAGCCAATGCAAGTAACGAGGACCAGCTGACTGTGCTGGAACCCGGAGGGGCAGCAGAAGGAAAAGAGCCAATGGCACAACCGAGGACCAGCTGACGTTACTGGGACACGGTTACTAAGCAGGAGGTACCTGTGCTCCAAAGCACTACCAAGGACCAGCAGACGTTGCTGGAACTCGGATACCGAGATGGAGGCACCTAGGCCAAAGGCACTGCGGAGAACCAGCTGACGGTACTGGAACCCGGAGGGGCAGCAGAAGGAAAAGAGCCAATGGCACAACCGAGGACCAGCTGACGTTACAGGGACACGGTTACTAAGCAGGAGGTACCTGTGCTCCAAAGCACTACCAAGGACCAGCAGACGTTGCTGGAACTCGGATACCGAGATGGAGGCACCTAGGCCAAAGGCACTGCGGAGAACCAGCTGACGGTACTGGAACCCGGAGGGGCAGCAGAAGGAAAAGAGCCAATGGCACAACCGAGGACCAGCTGACGTTACAGGGACACGGTTACTAAGCAGGAGGTACCTGTGCTCCAAAGCACTACCAAGGACCAGCAGACGTTGCTGGAACTCGGATACCGAGATGGAGGCACCTAGGTCAAAGGCACTGCGGAGAACCAGCTGATGGTACTGGAACCCGGAGGGGCAGCAGAAGGAAAAGAGCCAATGGCACAACCGAGGACCAGCTGACGTTACAGGGACACGGTTACTATGCAGGAGGTACCTGTGCTCCAAAGCACTACCAAGGACCAGCAGACGTTGCTGGAACTCGGATACCGAGATGGAGGCACCTAGGCCAAAGGCACTGCGGAGAAACCAGCTGACGGTACTGGAACTCGGAGGGGCAGCAGAAGGAAAAGAGCCAATGGCACAACCGAGGACCAGCTGACGTTACAGGGACACGGTTACTAAGCAGGAGGTACCTGTGCTCCAAAGCACTACCAAGGACCAGCAGACGTTGCTGGAACTCGGATACCGAGATGGAGGCACCTAGGCCAAAGGCACTGCGGAGAACCAGCTGACGGTACTGGAACCCGGAGGGGCAGCAGAAGGAAAAGAGCCAATGGCACAACCGAGGACCAGCTGACATTACTGAACCCCAGTAACACAGGAGCAAGTGTTGACTGTGCTAACAGCACTTCCGAGCAACAACTGGCGGTGTTGGAGCCCAGGGATGAGAAGACAACAGGGTGGAGGCAGCAGGACTTTTTGACGTACACACAGCAGGGGAACAGCTGACATTACTGAACCCCAGTAACACAGGAGCAAGTGTTGACTGTGCTAACAGCACTTCCGAGCAACAACTGGCGGTGTTGGAGCCCAGGTTCAAGGAGGATGTTTAAATACTAGATCAAGTAATTTCCTTGTTACCTGTCAATTTTAAATGTCTATACTTCAAACAAGAGAAAGATAACCTTTACTACCATAAGATGATGATTTCATTTAAACTAATATCTAGATAAATAAAGAATTGACAAACATAAACACATACATTAACATGTTGAACAGCAATGCAAACCACAAAATAAATTAGTTAAGGAATCTGCTATACGGTTGTACATAAAAGCATACAAGTACATATCTGAATCCATTAATGATGGATAAGTAACAGTATGTACACCATTTTTATTGTATAGACAATGAATGTCTGACTTCAAAACATCATCAGCATTACAAGTTATCTGTGATATTACTAAAATGTTCCATTTGCTGAATAATGTCACTAAACAGTTTATACAAAATTATACAATTTCCATCATGTAATACTCATAATATGTGGCAATAATCATTTTTATTAACAAACATAACCTTTAAAAAGTGCATAGTGCTGAGACGCGTTGGGTAGTGAACAGTTGTGTGCAGTGTTCACTGCAGTCTCTGCGGAATAACCACACTTAGACCTTATAACTTTTCAGACTTTCTTTATCAATCTACCAAGATGAAGAAGGCAGGGAGTAAGGCACGTGGTCGTGGCCGTGGAGTTTCTTCAGGGAGAGGACGTGGGGATTCTGTGGCTGCTGCGGCCCCCAGTGACACAGCATCCACCAGTTTTCCCCGTGAGCGTTCCTTTATGCGCACTTTTGTAGGAGCTCGGAGTACCCCCCTGCTGCGGGAAGAACAAATTGAAGCCATTGTTGTTTGGATGTCAGCCAATGCATCGACTTCAATTGCTTCCACCTCCTCTCAGGACCACAGCACTGTTGAGCAACCATCTGTCTCTTCACCGCCTGGCAAATTGCCCAGGCAGTCATAGAGTTCTGTACAGGAGCCAGCTGAGTGTCTGCTTCTGTTCTCAGAATCTATTGGCTTGCAAACAGGGGCCCAGCCAAGCAGCATTCTGTAATGTGAAGAGGGAGTATGCAGTGATGCGCAACAGCTGTGTCTCTCTGAATCTGAAGAGGCGGGTGAGACAGTGCCGATGGTCAGCACACCGCAGAACGCATCTGATGATGATGAGACTCAGGTGCCGGTTTCTGTTGAGCATGGTGCTGGCCAGACCACCCAACAGCAGGTGTTGGAAGAGGGTAGTGGAGATGATGAGGTCCAAGACCCAACATGGCGTGAGGAACAGGAAGGTGGTGGGAGCAGCTCAGAGGAATCCTAATAATAATAATATTAATTTATATAGCGCCATCATATTACGCATTGCTTTACAGTTTTGCAGTTTAAGAACACAAGTCATAAGTAACAACGTTAACAATACAATAATTTAAGCTAAATAAGTCGCCCCTGCTCGTGACAGCTTACAATGTACAATGAGGTGGGGGAGATACAAAGTATAGGTGTTTATATACAATGGTGCATTTACAATGATGGTCCAGCCATCTTAAGGGACTGAGGGATGGAGATAGTGAATGGGCTAGAGACACACACACACATACAGACTTACACAGAATACATAGAATGACTTTGATTAGTGAATGTGATAGGCCGCTCTGAACAAATGTGTTTTGAGGGAGCGCCTGAAACCATGCAAATTGTGGATAGTCCTAATTTCTTGGGGTACAGCATTCTAGAGGATTGGCGTAGCGCGGGAGAAGTCTTGGAGTCGGGAGTGGGAGGTACGTATTAGTGCAGAGGTTAGTCGAAAGTCGTTTGCAGAGCGCAGCAGTCGGTTAGGCCGATAGATAGAAATGAGGGAGGAGATGTAGGAGGGGTGCTGCACTGTGGATAGCTTTGTGGCTGAGAACCAGTACTTTGGTTGAAAGCTGGGAGAGGCCTAGAGAAGTGGTTAGTGATAGAAGGAAGATAGAGGAAGACATTGCCCCAACGGTACAAACAGGAGGGAGAGTTAGGCTGCAGACTCGGTTGCCTGTAGCCTCCAGTTTGGCACCTGTTCGGAGCAGTTGTCTTCCAAAAGTCAAAACGTGCGCTCCCAGGACTTGCACTGCGTGGTCCTTTTTTCACACACTTGCACATGATATTTGCTATGTCAAATGCAAGCTGTGTAATCAAAAATTAAAAATAGCTAAAAGTGTCAGTCACCTCAATACCACAAATATGTGGAAACATGTGCGGACAAAGCACGTAGTTGAGTTACAAAGACACACTGGAGATGTAGGCCAACCTACAGCAGCACCTACATCTTCAGGTTGTGTTGAAGCCTCTTCATCGAGCTCACACACAGCTGGTTCTGCTTCCTCACAGGATCGCCATGGAAGAACCTCGGCCACTGTTGTCCAGAGACAAACTGTTATTCCACACACAGCAGCAAGTTCCCTGTCATCCTCACACTCCCAGGCCACAAAACAGCCATCGGTAGCACAGGCATGGGATAAATGACGGCCATACTCCGCAAACCATGCACGAGCACAGGCTCTGAATGCTGGCATTGCAAAACTCCTGTCCCTTGAAATGCTGTCATTCAGGCTGGTGGAGACAGACAGTTTCCGTAACTGAATATCATTGTCAGTCCCACAATACAATGTGCCAAGCCGATTTCATTTCAGCAGGCAAGCCGTCCCTGGTCTGCAAAAGCATGTTGAGGGAAAAATTAAACATGCTGTAAGGTTCTATGTATATATTCCTGAAACTCAGTTTGTTCGTCAGCCATTTTACTTTCTGTCTTGCTGCAGCTATCTTGCCCTCAGTCAAAATGGAGTTTCCAGCTTGCATGTTCCCGCCCTGATTCTCTCCTTTGCTTCTTAAGCAGCCACAGCTGAGCAATCAGTGCTTCAGAATCTAGCCTGCAGTGAACCTGTGACTTGACTCCTGTAAGCCTTGGACCTTGTACTCCAGCTATTCCTACTGAGGAACTCTGAAGCACTTGTGGACTCTGAACCCTGCTCTTTGAAAGACCCACGTTTGCATGGACTTACGGTAACAGAGAAGAAGATCCTGAATCTGTATTGGAGAGTGATTGCTGAGCTTGGATTACTCTGGCCTGCTGTGTCTCCTGTTTCTGTGTCTGCAAACTGTGTGACTATTTCTGCCAACTTGTATGAAGTAATACAGGACTTTTCTATATCAAACCTGTGACTCCTGTGTTTTCATCGCACCCAAGCACAAGACGCTATATGAACTGTACTACATACATTACAAGATTCTGAAGCCAAAACGTTAGTGTCTGCTGGGTCTGGAAGGCTGTGTCTGCTGTACTGTGGATATCAGACGTCCGGTTGTACTTTCTGTGATGACAGTGGTTGTGACTTCTCACAACCATTCCAGGTGAGCAATTCCCTTAAGTTTTTTCTTTTTGCAGTGTTACCACAGGTAAACACTATTGTTTTTTTTTTTTTCCTTTCTTTTCTCTTTTTTGTCTGCTGTAACTCTGGATATCAGATGTCTGGTTGAAACTTTCTGTCATGATAGTGGTTGTGACTTCTCACAACCATTCCAGGTGAGCAGTTCCCTTAATTTTTTTTTCTCTCTGCAGTGTTGCCACAGGTGAACACTATTGTTTTTTTTCTCTCCTCTTCTTCCAGTAATCCTGTCTTAAAAGATCTGGAAAATGGAGGCCCGCATAAAGGAACTTTGCGGAGTGACTGATAATATCCTTGCAGATTTGCAGAATATAAAGACCCGTTTTACAAATCTACAGGACCTCAATAATCACAATTTGCAAGTGGTTGGACAGACTACCCAGGATTTGCGAGCCAGGATTGAGGTTCTAGAGGGGCGAGTCCAGGCTCCTGCCGTAGCCCCGAGTGCTGGGATTCCCAAGTTGCCCCCTTTTCGTTTTGGCGGTGAACGTGAGAAATTCAGGGGATTTATTAATCAATGCAATCTTTTTTTTTCTGCACATGCTTCACAATTTCCCACTGAACGATCTAAGGTGCTTACTATAATTATGTTGCTTACCAACAAGGCTTTAATGTGGGCAAACCCTCTGATTGAGACTGAGGATGATTGTTTGAATCACCTTGATGATTTTATTTCAGCCATGGGGCAGGTGTTTGATGACCCCAATCGAGGTGCAACAGCTGAAGCAGCCATGTTAGCTTTGCGCCAAGGTAAGCACTCGGTAGCTGAATATGCCTTGGATTTCAGGAGATGGGCCCTTGATACCACCTGGGACAGTTCCGCCAAAAAATCTATTTTTCGAAAGGGGTTATCTCCACTGATTAAGGATGAACTTGCTCGTGCCGACCCTCCCACTGCGTTAGGTGACTTTATTAACTACTGCATCCGTATTGATACTCGTCTGACTGAACGCAGGCAAGAGAGATGGTTCGAAAGCAATCGTACTAACCTTTTCCTACCTTCCTCTCCAGCTAAGGAACCTTTGAGTAGGATTACACGGGAACCTGAACCTGAACCCATGCAGGTAGACTCTTTACAACGACGGGTTAGTGATGCACGCAAGGAACATCGTTTTAAGGAGAATCTATGTTTCTATTGTGGTAAGTCAGGGCACTTCATTATAAACTGCCCCAGCCGTTCTCGTAAGACTACTGCAGCACTCATTCATTGTGAGTGTTGCGAGAGGGGATCTGTCAGGTCCGAGCCTCAGGCTCCAGAGAGATCTGCAGCAACAGATCTTGATTTCTCGGACTTAAACTACGTTACCTCTGAGGACGTTGACTGTGTAAACGCTGCCATTTTTCAAGTTTCCTCAGCGGTGTCCCAGCTGAGTTGTAAGAAAAACAATTCTCATTGCTTTCTTTCCATCAAACTCTGGGTTGACTCAGCTTGGGTGTCTAGCTCTGCTATGATCGACTCAGGGGCAAGTGGAAATTTTATGGATGTCTCCTTTGCTCTGAAACAGGGAATACGTTCAGTGAAGAAGGCTACTCCAGTACAGATGGAAACTGTGGATGGCTCCCTGCTGACCTCTGGACCAGTGGATCAGGAAACAGAGCCTTTGAGGGTTCTTATGGGTAAAGATCATCAAGAGAAACTGTCCTTTATGTTTATCTCTTCTCCCCACTTTCCCATTATTCTAGGGCTACCATGGCTGCAGGCTCAGAATCCTACCATTAACTGGGAGACCAAGGAATTACAATTTCCAGAGAAACAGATGAGTCCAAAAGTTTCAGCTTGCTCTGTTCCTAAAGGAATCATGTCAGTCCCTGAACTACCAGCTGTATACCAGGACTATGTGGATTTATGTGACAAGAAGAACGCTGACCAGCTTCCTCCTCACCGTCCATATGATTGTCCAATTGAATTATTGCCTGGAGCAGAGATACCTTTTGGTAAGATCTACCCCCTGGCGGGGCCCGAGCTAAAGGCTTTAAAGGATTACATAGATGAAAATCTAGCCAAGGGCTTCATACGCCCCTCTTCATCTCCTGCAGGTGCACCCATCTTCTTTGTAAAGAAGAAAGATGGATCTCTGAGACCATGCGTAGACTATAGGGAACTCAATAAGGTTACTATTAGAAACCGTTATCCATTGCCTTTAATCCCTGAGTTATTGGAGAGAGTGCGACATGCCAAAATTTTTTCTAAACTAGATCTTCGTGGGGCCTATAACTTAGTCCGTATTAGACCTGGGGATGAATGGAAGACTGCATTCAGGTCACGCTATGGACACTTTGAATATCTAGTTATGCCTTTTGGTCTGAGTACCGCCCCAGCCACTTTCCAACACTTGGTGAATGACATCTTCAGGGATCTCCTAGATACATTCGTGGTAATTTATTTGGATGATATTCTAATTTTTTCTAACTCCACAGAGGAACATCATGTACATGTGAGAATGGTCTTGGAACGTCTAAGACAAAATCATCTTTACATCAAACTTGAAAAGTGTGAATTCCATAGGACCGAAATTCAATTTCTGGGGTATGTACTGTCTACACAAGGAATTAGTATGGATGGAAGCAAAACCCAAGCCATCAAGGATTGGCCAAGTCCTAGAAATGTGAAGGAGGTACAGCGCTTCATCGGGTTTGCCAACTTCTATAGACGTTTCATTAGAAATTTCTCTGAGGTAGTGTCACCTATCACTCAACTTACTCGGAAAGAGTCTAGGTTTTCCTGGACTCCCCAAGCCCAGGAAGCATTTTCCCGTCTAAAAGATAAATTTACCACTGCACCTATCCTAGTACATCCCAACCCCGAGCTTGCCTTCATAATAGAGGTGGATGCTTCAGACTGTGCCGTTGGAGCTATACTCTCTCAGAGAACAGGTGAGAAGAATGTCTTGCATCCCTGTGCCTTCTTTTCCCAGCAGTTGTCTTCGGCTGAGAGGAACTACGATGTGGGCAATAGAGAGTTGTTGGCCATTATTGCCGCCTTCAAAGAATGGAGACACCTTCTTCAGGGAGCTGCACAGCAAATAGTCGTCCTGACAGACCATCGTAACCTTGAGTTTATCAGGTCGGCTAAGTGCCTGACTCCTCGCCAGGCTCGCTGGAATCTTTTCTTAAACCAATTTAATTTTATCATCTCTTATAGACCAGGATCGCGCAATGGAAAGGCTGATGCACTCTCTAGGATTTACTCAGCAGAGACACGTCCAATTACTCCTCCTAAGACTATTCTTCCTGACTCTAGATTCCTAGGAGTAATTCATAATCAAGACCTACTTAAGGACATCAAGGAAGCATACCATGCGGATTCCTTTTTGGCACAACCCCCAAGGGACGTAAGTCTTGTCTTTAAGAATGGTGTGTGGATTCAGGGACAACGTCTGTATATTCCTGAAACAGTCAGATTAAGAGTATTGCAACTCATTCACGATTCCAAGATAGCTGGGCATAGAGGAATTCTAAAGACACAGGAATTTCTTTCTCGTTTCTTTTGGTGGCCCACTTGCAGGAAGGATGTTTTGAATTATGTCACTTCATGTGAGGTCTGTGCAAGATGCAAAACACCTCGCTCCTCACCAACTGGTCTGTTACAGCCTCTTCCCACCCCGTCCCGCCCGTGGGGATCCATTTCTATGGACTTCATTGTGGAGTTACCAACCTCTCAGGGGAAGAACACCATTCTAGTGGTGGTTGACCGTCTAACAAAGGCAGCTCATTTTATCCCTTGTGTCGGCTTACCCACTGCAAAACAGACATCAGATTTGATGATTAAAGATGTGTTTCGCTTACATGGAGTACCGGATGAGGTTATTTCGGATCGAGGGGTGCAATTCACTTCTAGGTTTTGGCAAAATTTCTGTGCAGCATTGGACATTAAAGTAAACCTTTCTTCTGCTTTTCATCCCCAGACTAATGGACAGACCGAACGAACCAATCAAACCCTGGAGCAGTATCTCCGCTGCATTATCTGCCACCTACAGGATGATTGGGTGGATCTACTTCCATTAGCTGAGTTCTCGTATAACAACTCTCAGAGTGCCTCCACTAAACAGTCTCCTTTTTACTCTAATCTAGGTTATCATCCTAACATTCTACCACGATTTCCCATAGAAACGCCTTTACCAGCAGTGGCTGAAAGAATCACGTCTTTACAGAAGAATATGGATCTTCTAAAGGAAAATCTGGAATCGGCTCAAGAAAGGTACAAGAAAGCAGCAGATAAATTTCGTAAACCTGCACCAGCTTTCAAGGTAGGAGACTTGGTCTGGCTGTCAACCAGAAATCTTAAGTTAAGGATTCCATCGTCTAAGTTGGGACATAAGTACATTGGACCCTATAAAATCAGTAAAATTATAAGTGCCGTTGCTTGTCGTCTTCAACTGCCCAGAACTATGAGAATCCACCCTGTCTTTCATGTATCCCTACTAAAGGCTGCGACACCCAATACGTTTCCTGGACGTTCCTCTCCTTGCCCTGACCCAGTGCTAGTCGATGGTCAGGAAGAATTTGTGGTGGAAAGGATTTTAGATTCCAGGTTGTATAGAAATCAGTTACAATATCTGATTAAATGGCAGGGCTACCCAGTGGAGGACAACTCATGGGAACCGGTCAATAACGTTAATGCTCCTCGCTTGCTCCGTCAGTTTCATCAGAGGTACCCACACAGCCTGGTCTGAGGTCATCCGGAGGTTGTCCTTAAGGGGGGAGTAATGTAAGGTTCTATGTATATATTCCTGAAACTCAGTTTGTTCGTCAGCCATTTTACTTTCTGTCTTGCTGCAGCTATCTTGCCCTCAGTCAAAATGGAGTTTCCAGCTTGCATGTTCCCGCCCTGATTCTCTCCTTTGCTTCTTAAGCAGCCACAGCTGAGCAATCAGTGCTTCAGAATCTAGCCTGCAGTGAACCTGTGACTTGACTCCTGTAAGCCTTGGACCTTGTACTCCAGCTATTCCTACTGAGGAACTCTGAAGCACTTGTGGACTCTGAACCCTGCTCTTTGAAAGACCCACGTTTGCATGGACTTACGGTAACAGAGAAGAAGATCCTGAATCTGTATTGGAGAGTGATTGCTGAGCTTGGATTACTCTGGCCTGCTGTGTCTCCTGTTTCTGTGTCTGCAAACTGTGTGACTATTTCTGCCAACTTGTATGAAGTAATACAGGACTTTTCTATATCAAACCTGTGACTCCTGTGTTTTCATCCGCACCCAAGCACAAGACGCTATATGAACTGTACTACATACATTACACATGCGCTACTAAACGCCCTCAGTAGCAAGGTCCCCTGAGGACCACCGATGCGTGACCAGTGACCCATTGTTATGATCTGCTACAACTAGTAAGGAAAGAAGGGAATTCTGTCCCTACAATACAACTAAGCTGAATCCCTACGATGTAACGGGGAACCTGATCCTGCGACCAGACCCGCTAAAGTCCTCATCTAGTGTGAACGAAGACCTATAGTTGCGAGGGAGTAATCCCTACAAGATCTAGGGACTGGGAGAAAAGGTGGACACCTCCTAACATAAATTGTAGCATGGATAATTAAACAGAAAAATAAATACTTTGCTATCCTAACATCAAGCAAAACTGACAGATTAAGGCACCTAAGCACCCGGCTAGCTTAACAGTAGATAATACAATGAAGTCAAGCAAAGCCAGAAGGGCGGAGCCAGACTAAATAGGGAAAAAAGGTCATGTGACCAGCAAACTGAAACAAAACCTAACAAGAGGGTTCTAACACCCATGGCCAGGGACAATACCTTTCCCTCACTGCCCATTGCGTCAATGTTGTGTAGCCGGGTACTGATCTTGCGAGTGGCGCTGTACGTGTTCTGCCAACTCCAAGGATTGCAGGAATCAAGTCTGTACACATTGATTCCTCCTCCTACTCCAGTTCCTCAGAATCATCGCTGCAGGAGCCGTCACGGTCTACCTCCACATGGACCCGTGAACGTTTACCTGTTGCGACCGATATGAGCACAGCCGTGTCCAAATGTCAACAGGCCGTCCTGAAATTAATTTCCATGGGGAATCTTAGCCACACAGCGCAGGAGCTCTGTAATGCCATAAAGCAGGAGAGCGACGTGTGGTTTTTGGAAGCGAATCTACAGGCAGGCTTGGTAGTGTGTGACAATGGCCGAAATCTGGTGGCAGCTCTGGGCCTTGGCAACCTCACTCACATACCATGTCTGTCATATGTGCTCAACTTGGTCGTGCAGAGTTTTTTGAGGGACTATCCGGATCTTGATGCACTGCTGCACAAGGTCCGCCTAGAGTGCGCTCACTTGCGACGTTCCAGCATGGCCAGATCGCTGATTGCAGCTCTGCAACGCAGATTTCGCCTTCATGAACATCGCATCATATGTGACGTACCCACCAGGTGGAATACCTCGTTACATATGTTGGAGCGGTTGTGTGAGCAGCAGCCAACAGTAATGGAGTATCAGCTGCATCAGGCGCAATCAACTCGCAATTTGCGCCGTTCACACTTCACCACTACTGAGTAGGCCTCTATAATAAGAATAATAATAATATTCTTTATTTATATAGCTCCATAATATTCCGCAGTGCTTTACAGTTTAACAGTTTCAAAACACAAGTCATAAGTAACAACGTTAACAATACAATAATTAAAGCAAAATCAGCCGCCCCTGCTGGTGAAAGCTTACAATCTACAATGAGGTGGGGGAGATACAAAGTACAGGTGTTTATATACAATGGTGTTTTTACAATGATGGTCCAGCCATTTTAAGGGAGTGAGGGATGCATGGAGATAGTGAATGGGCTATACACACAGACTTACACATAGAATGACTTTGATTAGTGAATGTGATAGGCCACTGTGAACAAATATGTTTTGAGGGAGCGCCTGAAACCATCCAAATTGCGGATAGTCCTAATTTCTTGGGGTAGAGCATTCCAGAGGATTGGCGCAGCGCTGGAGAAGTCTTGGAGTTGGGAGTGGGAGGTACGGATTAGTGCAGAGGTTAGTCGAAGGTCGTTTGCAGAGTGCAGCAGTCGGTTAGGCCGATAAATATAAATGAGGGAGGAGATGTAGGGGGGTGCTGCGCTGTGGAGAGCTTTGTTGGTGAGAACCAGTAATTAGAATTGGATCCTATAATGAATGGGCAGCCAGTGTAATGAGTGGCGAAGGACTCTATGAAGGACATCTGCCACGTTTTGCGTGCGTTTGATGAGTCAACGCGGATGGCGAGTGCAGATGATGCACTAGTCAGCCTGACTGTCCCCCTTATCTGCCTGCTTCAAAAAACACTGCAAGCACTAAGGCATGAGGTTTTGGAAGAGGTGGAGGATGAGGAGTCACAAATTCCATCACCTTCTGGACAGTCAGCGCAACGTGGTTCCTCACAAAGGGCTGGAGGACTTTCAAAGTACCATGCTGTATCAACAATTGAACCTCCAGAGTCGCTGTCTATATTTTCATAACCATTCCAAACTTTTAATGTATTTACAAAGCACATAATGTACAGTTTTTGTCTATCCTTTTGTAATGCTATTGTGTTTCCATAAACTGATGTTACAGAATTATGATACAATGTTTTTAAATTTTGAGTTTTAAATTTTGTAAATTTTTATGTATTTGAAGGACTTTGTGAGGAGGATGAGGAGGAGTCAATGGAGGAGGAAGACATCGCTCCAGAGGGAGGTAGACAATGCTCTAGTCAGTATGTAGACCAAGGGTGGGGTGATGCACAGCAGGCAGAGATGACGCCTCTTGCAGGGGACAACGTTTCTTGGCCAGTTGGGAGTCTGCAGCACATGGTTGATTTCATGCTGCAGTGCCTGAGAAACGACCGCCGCATCGAACACATTCACACCACGTCTGATTATTGGGTGTACACCCTCCTAGACCCTCGCTACCGGGACAACTTACAAAGCCTCATCACACCGTTGAACCGGGAGCGTAAAATGCGGAAGTACCAAGACACACTGGTGCAATCCATAATGTTCTCCATTCCAGCCGAGAGCGCTGCTGCTACTGCTTTACAAAGCAGCTCTGTGCGTCGAGGCAGTGGAGACAGCTCTGCAACAAGAGGGAGCACAAGCAGCGCCTCTGCACAGGGCAAGAACAGTATGTTCCAAATGTGGCGAAGTTTTGTGGCAGCGCCACCAATGTCTACACCATCCGAGACGGCTCCAGTCAGCAGGAGGCAACATTTCCGTAAGATGGTGACAGACTACATGTCTTGCCCTCTCAGTGTACTCCCAGATGGCTCTTCCCCATTCAAGTTTTGTGTCTCTAAGCTGGATACATGGCCAGAGCTTAGCCAGTATGCATTGGAGGTGCTGGCTTGCCCTGCTGCCAGTGTATTATCGGAGCGCGTCTTTACTGCTGCAGGTGGTGTACTAACAGACCGTTGCATGCGACTATCCTCCGATAATGTAGAACGGCTTACTTTTCTGAAAATGAACTAGGCATGGATCTCGCCTGAATTTGCCTGTCCGGTTTCAGATTAACTAACTGGTTGGCAACGTTTTTCATGTCTCCTGTTATGTTCATCTTTCTACCATCTGAGCTATACTCCCTGGGCTACAACACTGCCAGTTGCTGCTCAGAAGTGTCGTGTCCACAGACCAATACACAAGCTATAGTGATAGTGGGGTTCAGTAACGCCTGCTGTTCCCCTGCTGTGTGTCTGACAAAAATTAATGCTGCTAACTCCAAATTAAAGTTCAAATTAAAGTTCAAACATCTCATACTAGGCCTCAGGCTACACCCTCCTTGACCCTGGGCTCAGAAGTGTTGGATGCACAGATGAAAACAATCGATGATATGTTTGTGGGGTTCAGTAACGCCTGCTGTTCCCCTGCTGTGTGTCCGGCAAAAATTACTGCTACCTAGCTACACATGTTGAAAAAAACATGACATGTTAAAGTGGCTAGTGCTACACATAGATATCAGGCTACACCCTTATTTCTAAGCTGTAAACAAGTGAAACGTCACATTTAAAACCATTCAATGATTAGTGTTGGTAACAAATCTGTAACTAAATAATTGTGACATATTATGGCAGATATCCACATGTCTAACACAAATGCTAACACAAAAGCATACTTATGCTATAGGGTACTGATGGTGAACCTTCTCACTCCATAACTTTGACAAATCCAACTCACATCATGCCTCAAATGCTGCAATGTTGGAAGTGCATAATGTGGGTTGAACTTTGACAACAGCTGCAGTGCGAAGGTTATCCTTCTGTGTTCTTGGCTTTTAAATAAAAGCATACAAGTAAATATAATAATACATTGTTGATTAAGGGACATGATGTACACCTGTAATATTGTGCAAACAATGGATGTAGGACTATTCCTCTTCAACATTACTTATATTTGTGTCATTTGAAAAAATACATATTTTAGTTAAAAATTAAAAACCCATGTTCACTAGCTGTGAAAGGCCCCTTTGTGTACTTCTATAGTGTTTGAAACCAATGTATTGTATACGGATGGAAGCACGTCACAGTAATAGATTTTAATTATTTTAAATAGAATGTAGCAGCACCAATTCGAGAAAAATGTGAAGGATGAGGCAGTGAGACACGCTCAGCAGAGTACAAGCAACAGTGGTTGAAGAACTAACTGGAGCGGGATCTGCACTACAAAAATGAAAACCTCTGACTACAGTAAACAGTGCACACAACTGTTCAGTAGCTGTGAAAGGCCCGTTTGTGTACTTCTATATTGTTTGCAACCAATGTATTGTATACGGATGGAAGCACGTCACTGTAATAGATTTGAATTATTTGAAATAGAATGTAGCAGCACCAATTCGAGAAAAATGTGAAGGATGAGGCAGTGAGACACGCTCAGCAGAGTACACGCAGCGGTGGTTGAAGTAAGTGGAGCGGGATCTACACTCCTACCAAAAATTTAAACCTCAGACTAGAGTGAACAGTGAACACAACTGTTCACTTGCTGTGAAAGGCCTTTTTGTGGACTTCTATTATGTTTGCAAGCAATGTATTGTATTTTGATGGAAGAGCGTCACACTAATAGATTTTAGTAAATTGAAAATAGAATAAAGCAGCACCAATTTTAGAAAAATGACAAGGATGAGCCAGTGACAGACACTCAGCAGAGTACACGCAGCGGTGGTTGAAGTAAGTGGAGCGGGATCTACACTACTACCAAAAATTTAAACCTCAGACTAGAGTGAACAGTGAACACAACTGTTCACTTGCTGTGAAAGGCCTTTTTGTGGACTTCTATTATGTTTGCAAGCAATGTATTGTATTTTGATGGAAGAGCGTCACACTAATAGATTTTAGTAAATTGAAAATAGAATAAAGCAGCACCAATTTTAGAAAAATGACAAGGATGAGCCAGTGACAGACACTCAGCAGAGTACACGCAGCGGTGGTTGAAGTAAGTGGAGCGGGATCTACACTCCTACCAAAAATTTAAACCTCAGACTAGAGTGAACAGTGAACACAACTGTTCACTTGCTGTGAAAGGCCTTTTTTGTGGACTTCTATTATGTTTGCAAGCAATGTATTGTATTTTGATGGAAGAGCGTCACACTAATAGATTTTAGTAAATTGAAAATAGAATAAAGCAGCACCAATTTTAGAAAAATGACAAGGATGAGCCAGTGACAGACACTCAGCAGAGTACACGCAGCGGTGGTTGAAGTAAGTGGAGCGGGATCTACACTCCTACCAAAAATTTAAACCTCAGACTAGAGTGAACAGTGAACACAACTGTTCACTTGCTGTGAAAGGCCTTTTTGTGGACTTCTATTATGTTTGCAAGCAATGTATTGTATTTTGATGGAAGAGCGTCACACTAATAGATTTTAGTAAATTGAAAATAGAATAAAGCAGCACCAATTTTAGAAAAATGACAAGGATGAGCCAGTGACAGACACTCAGCAGAGTACACGCAGCGGTGGTTGAAGAAGTAACTGGAGCGTGATCTGCATTTAAAAAAAAAAAAATACCTCACAGACTGCAGTGAACACTGAAACACAACTATTCACTATCTGTGAAAGGCTCCTTTCTGTACTTCTATAGTGTTTGCAACCAATGTATTGTATACGGATGGAAGC
>JARQOD010000005.1:171036695-171199568 GCA_033576555.1 Oophaga sylvatica
TTGGAAATGCACCATTATATATACACACCTGTACTTTGTATCTCCCCCACCTCATTGTAGATTGTAAGCTCTCACGAGCAGGGTCGGCTTATTTTGCTTTAATTATTGTATTGTTAACGTTGTTACCTATGACTTGTGTTTTGAAACTGTTAAAGTGTAAAGCGCTGCGGAATATGTTGGCGCTATATAAATAAAGATTATTATTATTATTATATCAGAGGGAGAAGAGGATTGGGCCTTGACAAGGTGCCCGATTGCATCTTAAGTCTTATTGAATGTTGGAGCCAGTCCACCGTACAAAAGCAGCCATAGAGTGTCCGGGTACCTGCTTGGATTTCGATCAAAATGAAGACTACTTTGATGTACATGTACACCAATTCGAGAAAAATGACAAGGATGAGGCAGTAAGACACGCTCAGCAGAGTACAAGCAGCATTGCTTGAAGAAGTAACTTGAGCGTGATCAAAATTGAATAAATTAAAATCTCAGACTACAGTGAACACAACTCTTAGCTGTGAAAGGGCTTTTTGTGTCCTTCTACAGTGTTTTCAACCAATGTATTGGATACGGATGGAAGCACGTCACACTATAATTTCAATTGAATGGAGCAGCAAGAATTACACTAAAGAAAAAAAAAAAAAAAGAGTGTGAGAGTGACATGTGCAGATGCCTACATACAGCGTTGTATGCCGAGCAAACTGCAGCGCGTCACCTGCACTCACACACACACCTTGCAGAGCTGTGAAAAAAACACTGCAAGGCAAAAGGAAGATGTACACAGCGGTTGGTAAAGTAGCCTGCCTAAAGCACAGTACACAAAATCGCAATCTCTAACTGTCCCTCAGAGTCAGCAGAGCAGCGTTCTGTCCCAAACTGAATTAACAGCACAGTGACGCTAAAATGGCGGCTTTATCCCACAACAATACCTTCCTTGTGTCACGGTTAGGGTAGCGTGTGTCTATTATATGAGTGTCTGTAAAATGTAACGTTACGCAGACTATTCTGCCCTTGGGACGCAAAAATAAGACAGCAGTAATCATTTACTGTATAAAACTCCACCTATGCGCAACAAAACAAGCACGTTCCCTCTTACGGTTCCTGCGCTGACATGTGAGTAGGGAGTTTGGAGACGTTCCTGAATTTATCCCAGGTATCCAAGCATATCAGGCCGATAGGAGAGCATTAAAACCACCCACGGTGGTGACTTAAATATGGTGAATCGAACCAGTGAAGAACTGTAGGTCGATGCGAATGAATGTGCGATCACATGACACACGTTTATAATAACCCTTGCTAGACACGAGTAACTTTGTAGACATTTGGACACACCTGAACCCAGATGGCAGTGAATATTCATTCTATTCGGCGCCACATGACTCTTGGTCCAGAATAGATTATATATTGCTAGCACAGGAGCTATTAAGGGGAGTGGAAGAGGCAGATGTGCACAGCGTAGCTATATATGACCACGCGCCCGTATCAGTGACCCTGCCAGATATGGTGCAGATGGGGCCAAACCAAACTTGGCGCTTCCCGACCTATTTGTTAATGGATGAGAAGTTTCGACATCATGTGAAGCAATGGTGTTTTTAATATGTAAGGGATAATGGAGATACTAGGGATAGGCCGGAACTTTTATGGGCAGCAGGGAAGGGAGTAATGCGCGGGAAACTAATAGGTTATCAGACAACGCTAAAAAAGAAGATGGCGACAAACTACTCGCAGGCTAGCAGGATATTACGCGATAGGTACACGGCAAACAAGACAAGTTCATCAACACAGGTTAAAAATAGATGTAAGCAGGCTAAGGTTGACTTACACGTATGGGTATATCGACGAGAGAGAAGCAGTAATAACAATTATAGAGCCGATGTATATCGTTATGGTAGCAAATGAGGGAGACTATTAGCACGACTAGCGAAAGGAAATCACATTCGTCATCAACATATTACAGCGTTAACGAATAAACATGGGATCATGAACACAGACCCTCGAACCATAAACACCATTCTACAAGAATACTACTCAGACTTATATAAGGTGGAACATACGGATAGTGAGGAGGGTAACACCTTTGTAGATGGAATACGGTTACCATCCATCACAAACTATCAGCTTCTCCTTTTAAAAAAACAAATTGAGGTGACGGAAGTGACAGCGGCGATAAGTTACTTTAAATACGGGAAAGCTCCAGGATCTGACGGGTTTACAGCCAAATTATTAAAATTATTGAGTGAGGATATCCCGTCCACATTGGTACGCACCTTCAATCATATATTGGAGACAGGAGGGTTGCCCAGCCATTCAAACATGTCACACATGAAGTTGCTACTAAAACCAAACAAACCTTCACATCTGCCTGGATCCTATCGTACATTCTCACTCATTGACCATTATATCAAGATTTTGTCCAGGATCATGGAAGATCTTTTGAGTAGCATTGTTCCTACGCTGATAGGGCGATCACAAGTGGCCTTTGTTAGCTACTTTGTTGGCTACTATCAGTCTCACTATGCATAACACATGTGTGCAGTGGGCAGTATTACCTTTGCCTTCAGTGGAGTAGGAAAACCCCTCTCCTATCGAAGTGTTAGTTGGGGAGATGGAAGATTTGACACCGGGACCTGAATTGTAATACTTAAATGTGACAGGTGACAAATTTGTTAAGGCGCAACTACGCGGCCCCTACGTTGAGTCTAGCCCGTGAAAATTTACTGGTTGTCAATGGGGAACCCCAACACCCCGGGGCAGCTACAGTATTTAAACAATTAGAGCTGAACCAAGATTTGCTGTATCAGGTTTATAAAATACATGTTGAAATTTTTTAGCAATTGCTGCTACCGCAGTCATATCGAGGTTGGTAATGGACTTAGCGCATGCGCATGTACTAGGGTGACATTTGTGCCAAAAGAAACCCTACACAGAATTATACAACGGTTTTACTGGCTGGGGGTCTATCAAGAAGTTAAACGGTATTGTAACTCTTGTCGCATGCGCCAGATACACAGTCCTCAGCCTCATTTAGTAAGTCCCTTGGTGCCATTAAAAATTTTAGAGGTCCAGTTTGAGAGAATACCCATGGATCTGGTGGAGCCGGTTAATAAATCAGCAAGGGGTCATCAACAGGGGCAATAAAAGGGGCACTGTGTGGGTCACCAGTTTTGAGCACACCCGAGTTCAAAAGAGAATTCATTGTCCAGACTGATGCGTTAGAGGTAGGTCTGGGTGCCGTGTTGTCTCAGGACTGGAGCTTAACGGGGAGGAGCATCCCATTAGTTTCCTGAGTCGAAAACTTACTCCATCAAAAAACAGAGACAGCATTGTAGAGAGAGAGTGCCTGGCGATAAAGTGGGCACTGGAGTCGTTGCGCTACTATTTGTTGGGGATAACATTTTGTTTTGTAAATGATCATTCCCCTGTGACTGGCAGTGTTGTAGCCCAGGGAGTAGAGTTCAGGTGGTAGAAAGATGAACATAACAGGAGACTTGGAAAACGTTGGCAAACAGTTATTTAATCTGAAAACGGACAGGCAAATTCAGGTGAGATCCATGCCTTGTTCATTTTCAGAAAAATAAGCCGGTCTACATTGTCTGAGGATAGTCGCATGCGACGATCTGTTAGTACACCACCTGCAGCAGTAAAGACGCGCTCAGATAATACACTGGCAGCAGGGCAAGCCAGCACCTCCAAAGCATACCACACATCAAATACAAATATAACAGTAATAATAATATTATCAATAAAAAATGAAATTGCACACACAGTACACAGACACAGCTCATATGTGTGTATGAGAGAGTGTTTCTGTGTGTAGTTCATGCCTCTAGCCTAGAAGATCAGTCTTGCTAAAATCTTTAACACTGACCCCTGTTCTGTTCTTAAAATGGTGGATGCTGAACTGCTTCTCAGCCCCCTCATACACAATCATTATGTGGCACTGCTGGGCTCAGTCAGAGGCATCAGATTGAACTAGGCTGTCCTGAGTCATTCTCAATAGAACATTTTGTTCAGCAGTTCATCTAGTTCATTTAGTTCAGAGGTCACATGATGCATTTCCTATCAGCTCCTCACAGGATAGGGTGGAGAAAAACTGAACTAAATGAACTAATCTTTTGAACTAATCTTTTCAGTGAACTAGTTCATGGTGAACTAATCACCAAAATTAACTAGATTTCCCATCACTATGGTGTACACCTTGGTGGCGCTGTCACAAAACTTCGCCACATTTGTAACATACAGCTCTTGCCCTGTGCAGAGGCGCTGCTTGTGCTCTCTCTTGTTGCAGAGGTGTCTACAATGCCTCGACGCACAGAGCTGCTTTGTAAAGCAGTAGCAGCAGCAGCGCTCTCGGCTGGAATGGAGAACATTATGGATTTCAACAGTGTGTCTTGGTCCTCCAACATTTTACGGTCCCGGTTCAACGGTGTGATGAGGCTTTGTAAGTTGTCCCAGTAGCGAGGGTCTAGGAGGGTGTACACCCAATAATCTGACGTGGTGAGAATGTGGCCGATGCAGCGGTCGTTTCTCAGGCAGTGCAGCATGAAATCAACCATGTGCTGCAGACTCACAAATGGCCAACAAACGCTGTCCTCTGGAAGAGCGTCACACTAATATATTTTTGTAAATTTAAAATAGAATAAAGCAGCAGCAATTTTTGAAAAATTACAAGGATGAGCCAGTGACAGACACTCAGCAGAGTACACGCTGCGGTGGTTGAAGTGGAGCGGGATCTACACTCCTACAAAAAAATGAAACCTCAGACTACAGTGAACACTGAAACACAACTGTTCACTTGCTGTGAAAGGCCTTTTTGTGGACTTCTATTAAGTTTGCAAGCAATGTATTGTATTTTGATGGAAGAGCGTCACACTAATATATTTTTGTAAATTTAAAATAGAATAAAGCAGCAGCAATTTTTGAAAAATTACAAGGATGAGCCAGTGACAGACACTCAGCAGAGTACACGCTGCGGTGGTTGAAGTGGAGCGGGATCTACACTCCTACAAAAAAATGAAACCTCAGACTACAGTGAACACTGAAACACAACTGTTCACTTGCTGTGAAAGGCCTTTTTGTGGACTTCTATTAAGTTTGCAAGCAATGTATTGTATTTTGATGGAAGAGCGTCACACTAATATATTTTTGTAAATTTAAAATAGAATAAAGCAGCAGCAATTTTTGAAAAATTACAAGGATGAGCCAGTGACAGACACTCAGCAGAGTACACGCTGCGGTGGTTGAAGTGGAGCGGGATCTACACTCCTACAAAAAAATGAAACCTCAGACTACAGTGAACACTGAAACACAACTGTTCACTTGCTGGAAAGGCCTTTTTGTGGACTTCTATTAAGTTTGCAAGCAATGTATTGTATTTTGATGGAAGAGCGTCACACTAATATATTTTTGTAAATTAAAATAGAATAAAGCAGCAGCAATTTTTGAAAAATTACAAGGATGAGCCAGTGACAGACACTCAGCAGAGTACACGCTGCGGTGGTTGAAGTGGAGCGGGATCTACACTCCTACAAAAAAATGAAACCTCAGACTACAGTGAACACTGAAACACAACTGTTCACTTGCTGTGAAAGGCCTTTTTGTGGACTTCTATTAAGTTTGCAAGCAATGTATTGTATTTTGATGGAAGAGCGTCACACTAATATATTTTTGTAAATTTAAAATAGAATAAAGCAGCAGCAATTTTTGAAAAATTACAAGGATGAGCCAGTGACAGACACTCAGCAGAGTACACGCTGCGGTGGTTGAAGTGGAGCGGGATCTACACTCCTACAAAAAAATGAAACCTCAGACTACAGTGAACACTGAAACACAACTGTTCACTTGCTGTGAAAGGCCTTTTTGTGGACTTCTATTAAGTTTGCAAGCAATGTATTGTATTTTGATGGAAGAGCGTCACACTAATATATTTTTGTAAATTTAAAATAGAATAAAGCAGCAGCAATTTTTGAAAAATTACAAGGATGAGCCAGTGACAGACACTCAGCAGAGTACACGCTGCGGTGGTTGAAGTGGAGCGGGATCTACACTCCTACAAAAAAATGAAACCTCAGACTACAGTGAACACTGAAACACAACTGTTCACTTGCTGTGAAAGGCCTTTTTGTGGACTTCTATTAAGTTTGCAAGCAATGTATTGTATTTTGATGGAAGAGCGTCACACTAATATATTTTTGTAAATTTAAAATAGAATAAAGCAGCAGCAATTTTTGAAAAATTACAAGGATGAGCCAGTGACAGACACTCAGCAGAGTACACGCTGCGGTGGTTGAAGTGGAGCGGGATCTACACTCCTACAAAAAAATGAAACCTCAGACTACAGTGAACACTGAAACACAACTGTTCACTTGCTGTGAAAGGCCTTTTTGTGGACTTCTATTAAGTTTGCAAGCAATGTATTGTATTTTGATGGAAGAGCGTCACACTAATATATTTTTGTAAATTTAAAATAGAATAAAGCAGCAGCAATTTTTGAAAAATTACAAGGATGAGCCAGTGACAGACACTCAGCAGAGTACACGCAGCATTAGTTGAAGTAACTGGAGCGTGATCTGCACTCAAAAAAAAAAAAATTACAGACTGCAGTGAACACTGAAACACAACTGTTCACTTGCTGTGAAAGGCTCCATTGTGGACTTCTATAGTGTTTGCAACCAAGGTATTGTATACGGATGGAAGCGCGTCACACTATTATTTCAATTACATGGAGCAGCAAGAATTACACTGAAGAAAAAAAAAAGAGTCTGTGAGTGACACGTGCAGATGCCTACAGACAGCGTTGCATACAGAGCAAACTGCAGCGTCACCTGCACTCACACACACCTTGCTGAGCTGTTAAAACAACACTGCAGGCAAAAGGAAGCTTTACACAGCGGTTGGTGCTAGCCTGCCTACAGCACAGTACACTAAATCGCAATCTCTAACTGTCCCTCAGAGTCAGCACAGCAGCGTTCTGTCCCTTACTGAATTCACAGCACAGTGACGCTAAAATGGCGGCGGCGCCTTTTATACACTGAAGAAAAAAAAAAAAGAGTCTGTGAGTGACACGTGCAGATGCCTACAGACAGCGTTGCATGCAGAGCAAACTGCAGCGTCACCTGCACTCACACACACCTTGCAGAGCTGTTAAAACAACACTGCAGGCAAAAGGAAGCTTTACACAGCCGGTGGTAAACTAGCCTGCCTAAAGCACAGTACACTAAATCGCAATCTCTAACTGTCCCTCAGAGTCAGCAGAGCAGCGTTCTTTCCCTAACTGAGTTCACAGCACAGTGACGCTAAAATGGCGGCGGCGCCTTTTATAGTGCATTCTGACATCATTTCAGCATCCAATCACAGCCATGCCATTAGTTAACATGACCGCAGCAGTACAGGATGTGCCCACACTTCTTAGGATTCCTCATTGGCTGACTAAAATCACATTGTCTCTCAAAGAATTATGGGAACTTCCGATTCCGGTATACGATATATGGAAAATATCGGAACTAAGTATCGGAATTCCGATTCAGCGAATATCGGCCGATACCCGATACTTGCGGTATCGGAATGCTCAACACTAGTTGGCACTTCGGTGCTCCATTTTGGTTTTACAAAAAACTTTACTGTGCACTATTTTCAACTACCTCAGAAACTAAAAACCCGTTTGGTGTGGCCTGCTCAAGTGAGGTCTGCTCAAGGAAAGTCTTGCAGCCCACCCAAGACCACAGTTGAAGGTTTGGAGCGGGTCCTCCACAAGCACAAGTAAAGGACACTGTGAAGTTACCCCGGTGGGGTTGTAGTCCTAAGAAGTCTCCACGAACTTCGGCACTAATGCTATTTGCACTTTTGTTGAATATGTATTTATTAACACACATGTATAACACATATCAAGGGTATGAACAGTAACAAAACATGTCACATAATATAAGCCATTTGCACTTTTGTAATGTTATTATTAAAAATGTTATTATGCAACGTTTAACTTGAAGTGTTTCCTGCTTTCTTACTACGTTGCATAGTCCACTCTGCTACATCACTTTGCACCATTGCTCTATCTCACATCTATCTGCCCTGGAAGGATAGCGTGTTACCTGTAGAAGACTTTTCACCTACCTGCACTACACCATCCCTTCCAGAGGACCAGCACAGCAGCGCTGGACACCCTGACCAGGTACTACAGGTGGCGTCACGACAAACTACACAAACATTCTATCATCCTCTGGAAATATCCCACATTCCAGTGATCGCCCAGGTCACGGACCGAGCTGTGCTACTCGTGACATCCCCCATAGAAGTCGACGTGATCGGTGCCGAGTACCCCCAAAACCCCTGTCTCTGTGCGACTCAACTTCCCTCACTGTGCTGGCACTTTACATTTACAATGCCTCTGGGTTTTTTTTTTTGGGGGGGTGGGGAACATTCAGACTTTTGCTATGGGGCCCCATGATTTATATGTACGCCCCTGCTGCTGAGGAATGGTATTTAAGGCTGTTAAGGAGCCAACATACATGGACCTTGCCAGCCTGATAATACCAGGCCACAGCAGTTTGCTTAGCTTGGTTGGTTAACAAAAATAGGGGATCCCCTCGAAAAAAAAGGCGTAGGGGTCCCCCTATTTGTGTTAACCAGCCAAGTAAAATGCAGACTGCTGCGACCTGGTATTAAAAGACTGTCAAGGCCCATGGATTTTGGCCCTCAACAGCCTGATAATACCAGGCTACAGCAGCCCCACATTTGGCGCATCAAAAGATGTGCCAATTGTGGCACTTTACCCGGCTCTTCCCACTGCCCTGTAGCGGTGGCAAGTGGGGTAATAAGGGGTTAATGTCACCGTTGATTGCACGGTGACAATAAGCCCGGTTAATAATGGAGAGGTGTCAATAAGACACCGATCCATTATTAATCCCAAAGTTTTTAAATGTATAAAAAAAAGACACAGCAAGAAAAAAGTCTTTTAATGAAATAAAAGAGACAACACAGTTTTCATTTCTTTTATTATACTCTCATTCCTGCGACGCCATCGATCTCCTGTAAAAAAAGAAAAAAAAAAACAACAGTATACCACCTGTCCGATGCAGTCCATAGTAACGACTGTCCCACGGCGATCAAGCTCTGCTACATCGCAATGACAGGCAGAGCCTGTCATCTCGACGCAGCACAGCTGATTACCTGCTTCCCCGGCGGTGACGTCATCGGACTGACTGCTTTACGGCCGGGATTACCCAGCAGTCACTGCAGTTATCGCAAGAAACTGCATGTGACCGCCGGGGAAAGATGATGGCGGCCATGAAGCAGTCCAGCCCGTGACCGCCGGAGATCTTCTTCCAGGTAAGTGCCGTTGACTCCTGACAGACCCGACCGACGGACACTGACAGTGACAGTGACAATCCCGATTCCGGTATCCGATAAGACGAAAATATCGGAACTAAGTATCGAAAGGCCGATAGAGCTAATATCGGCCGATACCCGATACTTGCGGTATCGTATCGCTCAACACTACTCACGGGGAAAACTGGTGGATGCTGTGTCACGGGGGGCGGCAGCAGCCACAGAATCCCCACGTCCTCTCCCTGCTGAAACTCCACGGCCACGACCACGTGCCTTACTCCCTGCCTTCTTCATCTTGGTAGATTGATAAAGAAAGTCAGAAAAGTTAAAAGGCCTAAGTGTTGTTATTCCGCAGAGACTGCAGTGAACACTGCAGACAACTGTTCACTAGCTGTGAAAGGCCCCTTTGTGTACTTCTATAGTGTTTGCAACCAATGTATTGTATACGGATGGAAGCGCGTCACACTAATAGATTTGAGTTATTTGAAATAGAATGGAGCAGCAACAATTATAGAAAAATGACAAGGATGAGGCAGTGACACACGTTCAGCAGACTATAACCAGCAGTGGTTTAAGAACTAACTGGAGCGTGATCTGCACTCAGCAAAAAAAAATATATATCACAGACTAGAGTGAACACTGCAGTGCACACAACTGGTCACTATCTGTCAAAGGCTCCTTTGTGGACTTCTATAGTGTTTGCAACCAATGTATTGGATACTGATGGAAGCGCGTCACACTAATAGATTTGAGTTATTTGAAATAGAATGGAGCAGCAACAATTATAGAAAAATGACAAGGATGAGGCAGTGACACACGTTCAGCAGACTATAACCAGCAGTAGTTTAAGAACTAACTGGAGCGTGATCTGCACTCAGCAAAAAAAAAAAATATCACAGACTAGAGTGAACACTGCAGTGCACACAACTGGTCACTATCTGTGAAAGGCTCCTTTGTGGACTTCTATAGTGTTTGCAACCAATGTATTGGATACGGATGGAAGCGCGTCACACTAATAGATTGGAGTTATTTTAAATAGAATGGAGCAGCAACAATTATAGAAAAATGACAAGGATGAGGCAGTGACACACGTTCAGCAGACTATAAACAGCAGTGGTTTAAGAACTAACTGGAGCGTGATCTGCACTCAGCAAAAAAAAAATATATCACAGACTAGAGTGAACACTGCAGTGCACACAACTGGTCACTATCTGTCAAAGGCTCCTTTGTGGACTTCTATAGTGTTTGCAACCAATGTATTGGATACTGATGGAAGCGCGTCACACTAATAGATTTGAGTTATTTGAAATAGAATGGAGCAGCAACAATTATAGAAAAATGACAAGGATGAGGCAGTGACACACGTTCAGCAGACTATAACCAGCAGTGGTTTAAGAACTAACTGGAGCGTGATCTGCACTCAGCAAAAAAAAAATATATCACAGACTAGAGTAAACACTGCAGTGCACACAACTGGTCACTATCTGTGAAAGGCTCCTTTGTGGACTTCTATAGTGTTTGCAACCAATGTATTGGATACGGATGGAAGCGCGTCACACTAATAGATTGGAGTTATTTTAAATAGAATGGAGCAGCAACAATTATAGAAAAATGACAAGGATGAGGCAGTGACACACGTTCAGCAGACTATAACCAGCAGTGGTTTAAGAACTAACTGGAGCGTGATCTGCACTCAGCAAAAAAAATATATATCACAGACTAGAGTGAACACTGCAGTGCACACAACTGGTCACTATCTGTGAAAGGCTCCTTTGTGGACTTCTATAGTGTTTGCAACCAATGTATTGGATATGGATGGAAGCGCGTTACACTAATAGATTTGAGTTATTTGAAATAGAATGGAGCAGCAACAATTATAGAAAAATGACAAGGATGAGGCAGTGACACACGTTCAGCAGACTATAACCAGCAGTGGTTTAAGAACTAACTGGAGCGTGATCTGCACTCAGCAAAAAAAAAAATATCACAGACTAGAGTGAACACTGCAGTGCACACAACTGGTCACTATCTTTGAAAGGCTCCTTTGTGGACTTCTATAGTGTTTGCAACCAATGTATTGGATACGGATGGAAGCACGTCACACTATAATTTCAATTGAATGGAGCTGCAAGAATTACACTAAAGAAAAAAAAAAAAGATCTGTGAGTGACACGTGCAGATGCCTACAAACAGCGTTAGATGCAGAGCAAACTGCAGCGCGTCACCTGCACTCACACACAGACCTTGCAGAGCTGTGAAAACAACACTGCAAGGCTAAAGGAAGCTTTACACAGCGGTTGTTAAACTAGCCTGCCTAAAGCACAGTACACAAAATCGCAATCTCTAACTGTCCCTCAGAGTCAGCAGAGCAGCGTTCTGTCCCTAACTGAATTCACAGCACAGTGACGCTAAAATGGCGGCGGCGCCTGTTATAGTGCATTCTGACATCATTTCAGCATCCAATCACAGCCATGCCATTAGTTAACATGACCGCAGCAGTACAGGATGTGCCCACACTTCTTAGGATTCCTCATTGGCTGACTAAAATCACATTGCCTCTCAAAGAATTATGGGAACTTCCGATTCCGGTATACGATATATGGAAAATATCGGAACTAAGTATCTAAAGTCCGATACAGCGAATATCGGCCGATACCCGATACTTGCGGTATCGGAATGCTCAACTCTACCCCTGACCTTTATCTGTGTTCTCGTGCTGATTGAACTCTATGTCCCCTGACCTTTATCTGTGTTCTCTTGCTGATTGAACTCTATGTCCCCTGACCTTTATCTGTGTGCTCATGCTGATTGAGCCCTGAACTTTATCTGTGTATAACCATGTTGATTAAACATTGCCTGAACTGACCTTTATCTGTGTGCTCGTGCTGATTGAACTCTACGCCCCTGACCTTTATCTGTCTTCTCCTGCTGATTGAACTCTACGTCCCCTGACCTTTATCTGTGTACTCATGCTAATTGAACTCTACGTCCCTGACCTTTATCTGTATACTCATGCTGATTGAACTCTATGTCCCTGACCTTTATCTGTCTGCTCCTGCTGATTGAACTCTACGTCCCCTGACCTTTATCTGTGTACTCGTGCTGAATGAACTCTATGTCCCCTGACTTTTATTTGTGTACTCGAGCTGATTGAACTCTATGTCCCCTGACCTTTATCTGTATACTCATGCTGATTGAACTCTACGCCCCCTGACCTTTATCTGTGTTCTCGTGCTGATTGAACTCTATGTCCCCTGACCTTTCTCTGTGTACTCGTGCTGATTGAACTCTACGCCCCCTGACCTTTATCTGTGTACTCGTGCTGAATGAACTCTACGTCCCCTGACTTTTATTTGTGTACTAGTGCTGACTGAACTCTATGTCCCCTGACCTTTATCTGTGTACTCGTGCTGATTGAACTCTGCGTGCCCTGACCTTTATCTGTGTACTCGTGCTGATTGAACTCTACGCCCCCTGACCTTTATCTGTGTACTCGTGCTGAATGAACTCTGCGTGCCCTGACCTTTATCTGTGTTCTCGTGCTGATTGAACTCTACGCCCCTGACCTTTTTCTGTGTACTCGTGCTGATTGAACTCTGCGTGCCCTGACCTTTATCTGTGTCCTCTGCTGACTGAACTCTACGCCCCCTGACCTTTATCTGTGTACTCGTGCTGATTGAACTCTGCGTGCCCTGACCTTTATCTGTGTTCTCGTGCTGATTGAACTCTAAAGGGTATGCCACACTAAACAATATCGCTAACGGGATCGCTAAAAAACGTCACTATTTAGCGATCCCGTTAGCGATATTGTTCAGTGCGGCAGCTTCCAGCGACGAGCTTCCTGCTGTGATCTCGCTCGTCGCTGGAATCGCTCCGGACCCTATTTTCTCGTCGGCGCTCCCGCTGGGTAAGTATTTAATCGCTGTGTGGCACCTTTTCTTAGCGATTTAGCGGTACTTTTGTACCGCTAAAGTCGTTAAGAAGATCGCTAACGGCGATAGCGTCGTTAACTATATCGCTAAATGTGGCAGCATTTAGCGATATAGAAACAATCCCGCTAGCGATCGCATTAGTATGCGTCGTTATCGTGATCGCTAGCGGGATTGTTTAGTGTGGCAGTACTGTCATGTGTGCATTGCCACGAAGATCGTCGCGGTTGCACATTCTGACTTCTCACAGCTGAGTTGCTGTTTCTTTGTGTTTGGCAGTTAGGGAGTTAATTCTGTCTGTGCTCAGTTCTGGGACTGGGTGCAGTTTCTCCCGGCTGCAATTAATTATTTGTTGATTGGTTTCCTTTAAATCTCTGGTTGTCTGTGTTGGGAGTTGCCAGTGAAATTCTTCATGCAGACCACAGATAGGATTGTATCTGTATAGACTTAAGTTAAAGAGCTCCTTAGTTGTTTTAAGCTCACCTTGCTTAGAGTTTAATATCCCAGATCATTTATGTTCCTTCTGTGTTTGAGTGTGTATGCAAGTCTGTGTTTTCTCCAGTCTGTCTAATATGTCTAATCTGTGTATTTAGCAGAGATCAGCCCATATTCCTTTGGTGGTAATCAGTATCCTTCTTAGGACTGATTACAGGGTTCAGGGACTGATAGGAGACAGGGTTAGGCTGGAGACTTGGACCTCTGAACCATTATCAGTACCTCCAAGGTGAGGGATTAGTTAGGACCCCAGTTTAGGGTCAGGTTAGACCCCCGGTCCTCCTCTTTCCTGTGACAGTGTATCAAGTCCTCAAGATTAACCCTGAGTTCAACGGATATCGTGTCAGGTAAATCTATTCTATATTTACATGCTGATGTTGCTAATCTATATGTTGTATAGAGTGTTGTTCTTTTAAGAATAGTTTACTGACATCGTACACATATCATAAGACCGCGTGACATTTTCACTGGCCCATAAAATTATTCCCAGTTGCCATGGATCCAGTAGCCCAGCTGGCTCTGCAGTTGCAGGGATTATCCATGGAGCTGACGGACTTTAAGTCCAAAGTTTTGTCTCCCTCGGAGCAAACCAGATTTGAACCTAAAGTAGCTCTCCCGGACAGGTTCACTGGTGGGCGAGACAAATTTTTTACCTTCAGGGAAGCATGTAAATTGTATTTTCGGCTTCGGCCTCGATCATCAGGGAGTGAAGAGCAGAGAGTGGGAATTGTTATCTCGCTCCTACAAGGGGACCCTCAATCCTGGGCCTTCTCCCTTCCTCCGGGATCCCCGGCTCTACAGTCAGTAGATCGATTTTTTACTGCCCTGGGTTTGGTATATGATGACCCAGATCGGGTCTCTCTTGCTGAGACAAAATTACGTAAGATACAGCAGGGAATCGTCCGGCGGAGGAATTTGCTTCTGAGTTCCGTAGATGGGCCACAGATACTCAGTGGAATGACCCAGCTCTTAGGAGCCAGTTTTGTCATGGGCTTTCTGACAAATTAAAGGACGTTTTGGCTCAGTATGATTCTCCTCCATCACTGGAGGCTGCTATGGCCCTAGCTATCCGTACTGATAGACGGCTCCGGGAGAGGTGCGAGGTAACTCCGCCCCCTGTTGTTACTCCACCTACTACTAAAGTCCCTTATGTTGAGGTTCCCCTTGTCTGTTCGGAGGAGCCTATGCAGTTGGGAGGGACATCATTTCGTAGGAGGGGATTGGCGGTACGCCGCAGGACTAGAAGGTGTTTCTTCTGCGGGAAAGAGGGACATTTTGTTGGAGAATGTCCATCCTGTGCCTTGTTGAGCAAAAAGTCGCCGGAAAACTGTTAATCCCAGGTTGTGTGGTGGACGACAACCTGGGAGTATGTATTTCGTCCGCTAGTTCTTCTCAGTTCCTTGTACCAGTGGAGGTGGTGGTTGGTACGAGAGTGGAGAGATTTTCTGTTCTTCTTGATAGTGGGTCCGGGGCTAATCTGGTTGACGCTCAGTTTGCTCAGGCTCAAGGTATGCATCTGAGTGTATTGGTCAAACCGATCCCTATATTCTCCATTGACGCCAGGCCTCTCGGCCAAGGTAGCTTTGTTCATGAGGTTCATAACATTGACCTTCGGGTAGGGGCAATACATAGGGAACTATTATCTTGTTATGTGTTGGAGGGTCTACCTACTCCTATTGTGTTGGGACTTCCTTGGTTGGTTAAACATAACCCTGTGATTAATTGGCAGTCCAGAGATATAAGCCAATGGGGGGAGTTTTGCAAAAGTAACTGCATGAACACAGTCATCAGTGCGGTCGTGCCTAGTACTTTGCCTCCTTTTTTGGAGGATTTTGGGGATGTGTTCTCTGAGGAGGGGTGTCAGGAGTTGCCTCCTCATCGCGTGTATGACTGCTCTATTAATCTCCTTCCTGATGCTAAGTTACCTAAAGCTAGGTTATATAACCTTTCTGGTCCTGAGAGGCAGGCTATGAAAGATTATATTTCGGAGAGTCTGGCCAAAGGGCATATTAGACCTTCATCTTCCCCAGTGGCCGCGGGGTTCTTCTTTGTGAAGAAAAAAGATGGAGGCCTACGCCCTTGCTTGGATTTCCGCGAACTTAATCGGATTACTGTTCGAGATCCGTATCCACTCCCTCTGATTCCTGATCTCTTCAATCAAATTGTTGGCGCCAAATGGTTCTCTAAATTGGATCTCAGGGGGGCGTATAATCTGATTAGGATAAAAGAGGGGGATGAGTGGAAAACGGCGTTTAACACGCCGGAGGGACATTATGAGAACCTTGTCATGCCTTTTGGTCTGACTACTGCACCAGCAGTGTTCCAACATTTTGTTAATGACATTTTTCGTCATCTGGTGGGGCTGTTTGTGGTCGTATATTTGGATGACATTTTAATTTACTCACCAGATCTTGTGTCTCACCAGGAGCATGTGAGACAGGTGTTGCAGATCTTGCGAGACAATAAACTATACGCCAAACTGGAAAAGTGTGTATTCGCCGTACAGGAACTTCAGTTTTTGGGTTTCTTGGTGTCAGCCTCCGGTTTCCGTATGGACCCTGAAAAGGTGAGAGCAGTGCTTGAATGGGATCAGCCAGAGGATCTTAAGGCTCTGCAGCGTTTTCTGGGGTTTGCTAACTACTACCGGAAATTTATTTGTAATTTCTCATCTGTTGTCAAACCTCTCACTGACATGACAAGAAAAGGGACGGATTTTTCTAAATGGTCGGACAAAGCTTGCCAAGCTTTTTCCTCTTTGAAAAAATGTTTTGCTTCGGCACCCGTTCTCATCCAACCAGATGCATCACAGCCGTTCGTTGTGGAGGTGGACGCGTCTGACGTAGGGGTGGGTGCAATATTGTCCCAGGGTCCGTCCCCTGGTAAATGGCATCCGTGCGCTTTCTTTTCTAAAAAATTGTCGTCCGCCGAAAGGAATTATGATATCGGCAATAGGGAACTTTTGGCCATTAAGTTGGCTTTTGAAGAATGGCGTCACTTTTTGGAGGGGGCAGTCCACCCGGTCACCGTCATTACTGATCACAAGAACCTGCTGTATTTGGAATCTGCTAAGCGTCTGAATTCCAGACAAGCTCGATGGTCGTTGTTTTTTACCAGGTTTAATTTTGTTGTCACTTATCGCCCTGGATCTAAGAATGTTAAGGCGGATGCCTTGTCTCGCAGTTTCCCAGGGGCCGGGAAAACGGATGACCCGATTCCCATCCTTCAGGAGGGGGTGGTAGTGTCGGCTGTATTTTCTGAGCTTGAGGAGGAGGTGTTAGAGGCTCAGGGGACGCCCCTGCAGGACCTTCAGGGAGACTGTTTGTCCCAAATCAGTTGAGACAAAAGGTTATTGAGGCACATCATAATTCTGCTTTAGCAGGACATCCAGGGAGTAAGGCTACTTTAGATCTCCTTTCTCGCCGGTTTTGGTGGCCTAACGTTAATAAAGATGTTTTAACTTTTGTCGCGTCCTGTGGGGTTTGTGCTCGCTCTAAGACCCCTCATACCCGTCCGTCTGGGACCCTTTTACCCTTGAAACTTCCGGAGCGTCCATGGACTCATTTGTCTATGGACTTCATCACGGACCTTCCTCAGTCGTCAGGGAAGACTGTCATACTGGTGGTTGTTGACAGGTTCAGTAAGATGGCACATTTCATTGCTCTTCCTGCCCTCCCTAATGCTAAAACTCTGGCGCAGGTGTTCATTGGGGAGATTGTGAGACTTCATGGGTTGCCTTCTGATGTGGTGTCAGATAGGGGGTCTCAGTTTGTGTCCAAGTTTTGGAGGGCATTTTGTTTACGTCGGGGGATGCAATTGTCATTTTCCTCGGCTTTTCATCCGCAGACCAATGGTCAGACAGAGCGTCTGAATCAAAGCCTAGAGACTTATCTTCGGTGTTTTGTCTCAGAGAACCAGGAGGACTGGTCTTCTTTCTTGCCTCTGGCAGAGTTCGCTCTTAACAACAGGCGGAGCGAGTCCACTGGTAAGTCCCCGTTTTTTGGGGCATATGGTTTTCATCCCCAGTTTTGTACTTTCAATGGGGGGGGGCCCTTCTGGGGTTCCTGAGGAGGAGCGTTTCTCGTCGTCACTTGCTTCAGTGTGGAGAGGTGTATTGAATAATCTGAGTGCTATGGGGAACCGTTATAAACGTATGGCTGATAGGAGGAGAGTTTCTGGTCCAGATCTTAATGTGAACGATCTGGTATGGTTGTCTACCAGGAATATAAAACTTAAAGTTCCCTCCTGGAAGCTGGGCCCCAGATTCATCGGGCCGTACAGGATCAGTTCCATAATTAATCCTGTGGCATTTCGTCTGGACCTCCCTCCTACGTTTAAAATCCACAATGTGTTCCACAAGTCATTACTTAAGAGGTACGTGGCACCAGTCATACCATCACCTCTACCTCCTCCTCCAGTGGTGGTCAATGGTAACTTGGAGTTTCAAGTGTCAAAGATCATTGACTCACGTCTGAATCGCCGGTCCCTTCAGTACTTGGTGCATTGGAAGGGGTATGGTCCAGAGGAGAGGACGTGGGTTCCTGCGTCTGACATTAACGCAGATCGTTTGGTGCGGACCTTCCACAGAACTCACCCGGGCAAACCTGGCCCTGAGGGTCCGGAGGCCCTCGTAGAAGGGGGGGTACTGTCATGTGTGCATTGCCACGAAGATCGTCGCGGTTGCACATTCTGACTTCTCACAGCTGAGTTGCTGTTTCTTTGTGTTTGGCAGTTAGGGAGTTAATTCTGTCTGTGCTCAGTTCTGGGACTGGGTGCAGTTTCTCCCGGCTGCAATTAATTATTTGTTGATTGGTTTCCTTTAAATCTCTGGTTGTCTGTGTTGGGAGTTGCCAGTGAAATTCTTCATGCAGACCACAGATAGGATTGTATCTGTATAGACTTAAGTTAAAGAGCTCCTTAGTTGTTTTAAGCTCACCTTGCTTAGAGTTTAATATCCCAGATCATTTATGTTCCTTCTGTGTTTGAGTGTGTATGCAAGTCTGTGTTTTCTCCAGTCTGTCTAATATGTCTAATCTGTGTATTTAGCAGAGATCAGCCCATATTCCTTTGGTGGTAATCAGTATCCTTCTTAGGACTGATTACAGGGTTCAGGGACTGATAGGAGACAGGGTTAGGCTGGAGACTTGGACCTCTGAACCATTATCAGTACCTCCAAGGTGAGGGATTAGTTAGGACCCCAGTTTAGGGTCAGGTTAGACCCCGGTCCTCCTCTTTCCTGTGACAGTGTATCAAGTCCTCAAGATTAACCCTGAGTTCAACGGATATCGTGTCAGGTAAATCTATTCTATATTTACATGCTGATGTTGCTAATCTATATGTTGTATAGAGTGTTGTTCTTTTAAGAATAGTTTACTGACATCGTACACATATCATAAGACCGCGTGACAAGTACCTTATAAGTCCCCTGACCTTTATCTGTGTACTCATGCTGATTGAACTCTACGCTCCCTGACCTTTATCTGTGTACTCGTGCTGAATGAACTCTTCGTCCCCTGACTTTTATTTGTGTACTAGTGCTGACTGAACTCTAAGTCCCCTGATCTTTATCTGTGTACTCGTGTTGATTGAACTCTATGTCCCCTGACCTTTATCTGTGTACTCGTGCTAATTGAACTCTACGCCCCCTGACCTTTATCTGTGTACTAGTGCTGACTGAACTCTATGTCCCCTGACCTTTATCTGTGTACTCGTGCTGATTGAACTCTGCGTGCCCTGACCTTTATCTGTGTTCTCGTGCTGATTGAACTCTAAAGGTACTGCCACACTAAACAATCCCGCTAGCGATCACGATAACGACGCATACTAATACGATCGCTAGCGGGATTGTTTCTATATCGCTAAGTGCGGCCACATTTAGCGATATAGTTAACGACGCTATCGCCGTTAGCGATCTTCTTAACGACTTTAGCGGTACAAAAGTACCGCTAAATCGCTAAGAAAAGGTGCCACACTAGCGATATATACTTACCCAGCGGGAGCGCCGATGAGAAAATAGGGTCCGGAACGATTCCAGCGACGAGCGAGATCACAGCAGGAAGCTCGTCACTGGAAGCTGCCGCACTGAACAACATCGCTAACGGGATCGCTAAATAGTGACGTTTTTTAGCGATCCCGTTAGCGATATTGTTCAGTGTGGCATACCCTCAAGTCCCCTGACCTTTATCTGTGTACTCATGCTGATTGAACTCTACGCCCCCTGACCTTTATCTGTGTACTCGTGCTGAATGAACTCTTCGTCCCCTGACTTTTATTTGTGTACTAGTGCTGACTGAACTCTAAAGGGTATGCCACACTAAACAATATCGCTAACGGGATCGCTAAAAAACGTCACTATTTAGCGATCCCGTTAGCGATATTGTTCAGTGCGGCAGCTTCCAGCGACGAGCTTCCTGCTGTGATCTCGCTCGTCGCTGGAATCGCTCCGGACCCTATTTCATCGCTGGCGCTCCCGCTGGGTAAGTATCTAATCGCTGTGTGGCACATTTTCTTAGCGATTTAGCGGTACTTTTGTACCGCTAAAGTCGTTAAGAAGATCGCTAACGGCGATAGCGTCGTTAACTATATCGCTAAATGTGGCCGCATTTAGCGATATAGAAACAATCCCGCTAGCGATCGCATTAGTATGCGTCGTTATTGTGATCGCTAGCGGGATTGTTTAGTGTGGCAGTACCTTTAGTCCCCTGATCTTTATCTGTGTACTTGTGTTGATTGAACTCTATGTCCCCTGACCTTTATCTGTGTACTCGTGCTAATTGAACTCTACGCCCCCTGACCTTTATCTGTGTACTAGTGCTGACTGAACTCTATGTCCCCTGACCTTTATCTGTGTACTCGTGCTGATTGAACTCTGCGTGCCCTGATCTTGGATTAAATGACTATGATTGTGGCATACTTCATACTTTTTATTTTTCTCATTTTGACACCATCTGCAAGTCACCAACAGTTTGTCTTTACAGGCAAAATCTCTAAGATTTCATCCTCTAGTTTAGCCCTCAGTTAAATCCAATAATCACACAATGGATTTTCTCTGTGACCTGAGGTTAGTTTACATATCAAAAAACTGACCGGCACATCCAAACTTAGATTCAGTGTGAACAGGTGCTAAACCTAGAGTCACCAACTCATATACATACAAGAAGAAAAGGTAGCACACTGTAGCGCTATAGCTTGCAAACACGAAATATGAAAAATATGAAAAATGAATTACATCATTACCTTAGAAATATGAAAAATTGAGAAGTCTTAGCGCATATTTCGTGTTTGCAAGCTATAGCGCTACAGTGTGCTACCTTTTCTTCTTGTCTGAGGTTAGTTTGTGACATTGCCTCTTTACATTTAGGCCGGCGTCACACTGGCGACAGAATCGGACGACTGCAATGCGATGAAAAATTAATAATTTTTTACAACGAATTTACACTTTTAATTAACCCCTACATGTCTGAAATTTTACACACATATACTTATGTAATTGTAACTTAATACCATATATCCAAATACATGAAATTATATGGTTAACTGTGTGGAAACAATGTATCATTTCATGTCGGCTTCTGTGATTTCACAGAAGCCGGCAATTGAATGAGCGGCTAATACAGTATGTAGAAGTGTAAGAACTATAAATATATATATATATATATACATGTCACAATGACATGTATATATATATATATGTGTTCTATGTGTATATATCTATTCTTTCTTTTGTGATTTTAATACTATTCTTTTGGATCCATTATATGTCAGTTTTGCAAGCCTGCGAGAAATTCTCGCAAGTGGGATGAAAATCAGATGTTACAAGGTACACACACATGCGACTTAATCGCATATTTGAAGGAAAATCGGATGACAGAAGCATGTGTGATGTTTGCATTTTGATCCGACAATCGACCGTCTAAAACGGACCGATTTTTTGTGGTTGTGTGTGACGCCGGCCTTAGGCGACTTGTAAACATTTTTCAAAGTTATGAAGACAGGAAGGATATATTCACAAGTTCCGGTAAATGTACAGAACAACTGTGTTAATACTGCGGCTGTTTTTCCCTACATCACATTAGTTTTTCATTTTCACATTTAACAGACCATGTAAAGAAGAACAAACACAAAGTGTGAAGATGTTTGAAGTTTACTGTTTCAGATGTTTTTCAGATAATTTTGCTTAAAAAATCCCACATGAAACAGATGAAAAGTTTGAATGTTCCCATATCACAGACATTTATTATAAAAAAAGGAAAGCATTTATTGGCTGGCAAGAGAACTTAAAGCAGAGGCACAGACAATGGCAGAACTGTGACAAACAGCCAGACAATGGTATTCTGGTCTTTTGTAGATGCGCTGAACTGACATTTTAGAATCGACGATTATAAATTCTCCATGCCAACAATGAAGTTTAATTACTCATTAAGTTAGAGAGCTGTAACAACAAAGAGATTCAAAGTAATTGCTCCGCTGACATTCATGCAGAAAATGTTTTCAAAACATAGATGATGTGGAAAATATTGCTCAAGGCCGGCATTATGGATGCCTTTTGGAAAACTAGACACAGAACCTTGATTGCAGCTGTTTCCACCATTTACTGCCATAACCACCACCAGCTTAATATGCTTCTAACTAGTGTTGAGCATTCCGATACCGCAAGTATCGGGTATCGGCCGATATTCGCGTTATCGGAATTCCGATACTTAATTCCGATACTTTTTCCATATCGTATACCGGAATCGGAAGTTCCCATAATTCTTTGAGAGGCAATGTGATTTTAGTCAGCCAATGAGGAATCCTACGAAGTGTGGGCACATCCTGTAATGCTGCGGTCATCTTAACTAATGGCATGGCTGTGATTGGCTGCTGAAATGATGTCAGAATGCACTATAAAAGGCGCCGCCGCCATTTTAGCGTCACTGTGCTGTGAACTCAGTAAGGGACAGAACGCTACTCTGCTCACTCTGAGGGACAGTTAGATATTGCGATTTTGTGTACTACTGTGCTTGAGGCAGGCTAGTTTACCAACCGCTGTGTAAAGCTTCATTTTGCCAGTGTTGTTTTAACAGCTCTGTGCAAGGTGTGTGTGTGACAGTGCAGGTGACGCTGCAGTTTGCTCTGCATCCACCGCTGTTTGTAGGCATCTGCACGTGTCACTGACTCTTTTTTTTTTTTTTTTTTTTTATTTTGTGGAATTGGTGCAGCTCCATTATATTAGAAAAAAAAATCAAATCTATTAGTGTGACGTGCTTCCATCCGTATACAATACATTGGTTGCAAACACTATAGAAGTACAGAAAGGAGCTTTTCACAGATTGTGGACAGTTGTGTTTCAGTGTTCACTTCAGTCTGTGTTTTTTACTTTTTTGAGTGCAGATCACGCTCCAGTTACATGTTCAAGCACTGCTGCTTGTACTCTGCTGAGCGTGTCTCAGTGGCTCATCCTTTTCATTTATCTCCAATTGGTTCTGCTACATTCCATTTAAAATAAATCTAATCTATTAGTGTGACGCGCTTCCATCCGTATACAATACATTGGTTGCAAACACTATAGAAGTACAGAAAGGAGCTTTTCACAGATTGTGGACAGTTGTGTTTCAGTGTTCACTTCAGTCTGTGTTTTTTTACTTTTTTGAGTGCAGATCACGCTCCAGTTACATGTTCAAGCACTGCTGCTTGTACTCTGCTGAGCGTGTCTCAGTGGCTCATCCTTTTCATTTATCTCCAATTGGTTCTGCTACATTCCATTTAAAATAAATCTAATCTATTAGTGTGACGCGCTTCCATCCGTATACAATACATTGGTTGCAAACACTATAGAAGTACAGAAAGGAGCTTTTCACAGATTGTGGACAGTTGTGTTTCAGTGTTCACTTCAGTCTGTGTTTTTTACTTTTTTGAGTGCAGATCACGCTCCAGTTACATGTTCAAGCACTGCTGCTTGTACTCTGCTGAGCGTGTCTCAGTGGCTCATCCTTTTCATTTATCTCCAATTGGTTCTGCTACATTCCATTTAAAATAAATCTAATCTATTAGTGTGACGCGCTTCCATCCGTATACAATACATTGGTTGCAAACACTATAGAAGTACAGAAAGGAGCTTTTCACAGATTGTGGACAGTTGTGTTTCAGTGTTCACTTCAGTCTGTGTTTTTTACTTTTTTGAGTGCAGATCACGCTCCAGTTACATGTTCAAGCACTGCTGCTTGTACTCTGCTGAGCGTGTCTCAGTGGCTCATCCTTTTCATTTATCTCCAATTGGTTCTGCTACATTCCATTTAAAATAAATCTAATCTATTAGTGTGACGCGCTTCCATCCGTATACAATACATTGGTTGCAAACACTATAGAAGTACAGAAAGGAGCTTTTCACAGATTGTGGACAGTTGTGTTTCAGTGTTCACTTCAGTCTGTGTTTTTTACTTTTTTGAGTGCAGATCACGCTCCAGTTACATGTTCAAGCACTGCTGCTTGTACTCTGCTGAGCGTGTCTCAGTGGCTCATCCTTTTCATTTATCTCCAATTGGTTCTGCTACATTCCATTTAAAATAAATCTAATCTATTAGTGTGACGCGCTTCCATCCGTATACAATACATTGGTTGCAAACACTATAGAAGTACAGAAAGGAGCTTTTCACAGATTGTGGACAGTTGTGTTTCAGTGTTCACTTCAGTCTGTGTTTTTTTACTTTTTTGAGTGCAGATCACGCTCCAGTTACATGTTCAAGCACTGCTGCTTGTACTCTGCTGAGCGTGTCTCAGTGGCTCATCCTTTTCATTTATCTCCAATTGGTTCTGCTACATTCCATTTAAAATAAATCTAATCTATTAGTGTGACGCGCTTCCATCCGTATACAATACATTGGTTGCAAACAATATAGAAGTACACAAACGGGCCTTTCACAGCTACTGAACATGGGTTTTTAATTTTTAACTAAAATATGTATTTTTTCAAATGACACAAATATAAGTAATGTTGAAGAGGAATAGTCCTACATCCATTGTTTGCACAATATTACAGGTGTACATCATGTCCCTTAATCAACAATGTATTATTATATTTACTTGTATGCTTTTATTTAAAAGCCAAGAACACAGAAGGATAACCTTCGCACTGCAGCTGTTGTCAAAGTTCAACCCACATTATGCACTTCCAACATTGCAGCATTTGAGGCATGATGTGAGTTGGATTGGTCAAAGTTATGGAGTGAGAAGGTTCACCATCAGTACCCTATAGCATAAGTATGCTTTTGTGTTAGCATTTGTGTTAGACATGTGGATATCTGCCATAATATGTCACAATTATTTAGTTACAGATTTGTTACCAACACTAATCATTGAATGGTTTTAAATTTGACGTTTCACTTGTTTACAGCTTAGAAATAAGGGTGTAGCCTTATATCTATGTGTAGCACTAGCCACTTTAACATGTCATGTTTTTTTAAACATGTGTAGGTAGGTAGCAGTAATTTTTGCCGGACACACAGCAGGGGAACAGCAGGCGTTACTGAACCCCACTATCACTATAGCTTGTGTATTGGTCTGTGGACACGACACTTCTGAGCAGCAACTGGCAGTGTTGTAGCCCAGGGAGTATAGCTCAGGTGGTAGAAAGATGAACATAACAGGAGACATGGAAAACGTTGTCAACCAGTTAGTTAATCTGAAACCGGACAGGCAAATTCAGGCGAGATCCATGCCTAGTTCATTTTCAGAAAAGTAAGCCGTTCTACATTATCGTAGGATAGTCGCATGCAACGGTCTGTTAGTACACCACCTGCAGCAGTAAAGACGCGCTCCGATAATACACTGCCAGCAGATCAAGCCAGCACCTCCAATGCATACTGGCTAAGCTCTGGCCATGTATCCAGCTTAGAGACACAAAACTTGAATGGGGAAGAGCCATCTGGGAGTACACTGAGAGGGCAAGACATGTAGTCTGTCACCATCTTACGGAAATGTTGCCTCCTGCTGACTGGAGCCGTCTCGGATGGTGTAGACATTGGTGGCGCTGCCACAAAACTTCGACACATTTGGAACATACTGTTCTTGCCCTGTGCAGAGGCGCTGCTTGTGCTCCCTCTTGTTGCAGAGCTGTCTCCACTGCCTCGACGCACAGAGCTGCTTTGTAAATCAGTAGCAGCAGCAGTGCTCTCGGCTGGAATGGAGAACATTATGGATTGCACCAGTGTGTCTTGGTACTTCCGCATTTTACGCTCCCGGTTCAACGGTGTGATGAGGCTTTGTAAGTTGTCCCGGTAGCGAGGGTCTAGGAGGGTGTACACCCAATAATCAGACGTGGTGTGAATGTGTTCGATGCGGCGGTCGTTTCTCAGCCACTGCAGCATGAAATCAACCATGTGCTGCAGACTCCCAACTGGCCAAGAAACGTTGTCCCCTGCAAGAGGCGTCATCTCCGCCTGCTGTGCATCACCCCACCCTTGGTCTACATACTGACTAGAGCATTGTCTACCTCCCTCTGGAGCGATGTCTTCCTCCTCCATTGACTCCTCCTCATCCTCCTCACAAAGTCCTTCAAATACATATAAATTTACAAAATTTAAAACTCAAAATTTAAAAACTTTGTATCATAATTCTGTAACATCAGTTTATGGAAACACAATAGCATTACAAAAGGATAGACAAAAAATGTACATTATGTGCTTTGTAAATACATTAAAAGTTTGTAATGGTTATGAAAATATAGACAGCGACTCTGGAGGTTCAATTGTTGATACAGCATGGTACTTTGAAAGTCCTCCAGCCCTTTGGGAGGAACCACGTTGCGCTGACTGTCCAGAAGGTGATGGAATTTGTGACTCCTCATCCTCCACCTCTTCCAAAACCTCATGCCTTAGTGCTTGCAGTGTTTTTTGAAGCAGGCAGATAAGGGGGACAGTCAGGCTGACTAGTGCATCATCTGCACTCGCCATCCGCGTTGACTCATCAAACGCACGCAAAACGTGGCAGATATCCTTCATAGAGTTATTCGCCACTCATTACACTGGCAGTGGCTGCCCATTCATTATAGGATCCAATTCTAATTACTGGTTCTCACCAACATAGCTCTCCACAGCGCAGCACCCCCCTACATCTCCTCCCTTATTTATATTTATCGGCCTAACCGACTGCTGCACTCTGCAAACGACCTTCGACTAACCTCTGCACTAATCCGTACCTCCCACTCCCAACTCCAAGACTTCACCCGCGCTGCGCCAATCCTCTGGAATGCTCTACCCCAAGAAATTAGGACTATCCGCAATTTGGATGGTTTCAGGCGCTCCCTCAAAACACATTTGTTCACAGTGGCCTATCACATTCACTAATCAAAGTCATTCTATGTGTAATTCTGTGTGTGTAGCCCATTCACTATCTCCATGCATCCCTCACTTCCTTAAAATGGCTGGACCATCATTGTAAAAACACCATTGTATATAAACACCTGTACTTTGTATCTCCCACACCTCATTGTAGATTGTAAGCTTTCACCAGCAGGGGCGGCTGATTTTGCTTTAATTATTGTATTGTTAACGTTGTTACTTATGACTCGTGTTTTGAAACTGTTAAACTGTAAAGCACTGCGGAATATTATGGCGCTATATAAATAAATAATATTATTATTCTTATTATAGAGGCCCACTCAGTAGTGGTGAAGTGTGAACGCCGCAAATTGCGAGTTGACTGCGCCTGATGCAGCTGATACTCCATTACTGTTGGCTGCTGCTCACACAACCGCTCCAACATATGTAACGAGGAATTCCACCTGGTGGGTACGTCACATATAATGCGATGTTCATGAAGGTGAAATCTGCGTTGCAGAGCTGCAATCAGCGATCTGGCCATGCTGGAACGTCGCAAGTGAGCGCACTCTAGGCGGACCTTGTGCAGCAGTGCATCAAGATCCGGATAGTCCCTCAAAAAACTCTGCACGACCAAGTTGAGCACATATGACAGACATGGTATGTGACTGAGGTTGCCAAGGCCCAGAGCTGACACCAGATTTCGGCCATTGTCACACACTACCAAGCCTGCCTGTAGATTCTCTTCCAAAAACCACACGTCGCTCTCCTGCTTTATGGCATTACAGAGCTCCTGCGCTGTGTGGCTAAGATTCCCCATGGAAATTAATTTCAGGATGGCCTGTTGACATTTGGACACGGCTGTGCTCATATCGGTCGCAACAGGTAAACGTTCACGGGTCCATGTGGAGGTAGACCGTGACGGCTCCTGCAGCGATGATTCTGAGGAACTGGAATAGGAGGAGGAATCAATGTGTACAGACTTGATTCCTGCAATCCTTGGAGTTGGCAGAACACGTACAGCGCCACTCGCAAGATCAGTACCCGGCTGCACAACATTGACCCAATGGCCAGTGAGGGAAAGGTATTGTCCCTGGCCATGGGTGTTAGAACCCTCTTGTTAGGTTTTGTTTCAGTTTGCTGGTCACATGACCTTTTTTCCCTATTTAGTCTGGCTCCGCCCTTCTGGCTTTGCTTGACTTCATTGTATTATCTACTGTTAAGCTAGCCAGGTGCTTAGGTGCCTTAATCTGTGAGTTTTGCTTGATGTTAGGATCACAAAGTATTTATTTTTCTGTTTAATTATCCATGCTACAATTTATGTTAGGAGGTGTCCACCTTTTCTCCCAGTCCCTAGATCTTGTAGGGATTACTCCCTCGCAACTATAGGTCTTCGTTCACACTAGATGAGGACTTTAGCGGGTCTGGTCGCAGGATCAGGTTCCCCGTTACATCGTAGGGATTCAGCTTAGTTGTATTGTAGGGACAGAATTCCCTTCTTTCCTTACTGGTTGTAGCAGATCATAACAATGGGTACTGGTCCACGCATCGGTGGTCAGGTGGACCTTGCTACTGAGGGCTTTTAGTAGCGCATGTTTAATTTTTCCCTCAACATGCTTTTGCAGACCAGGGACGGCTTGCCTGCTGAAATGAAATCGGCTTGGCACATTGTATTGTGGGATTGACAATGATATTCAGTTACGGAAACTGTCTGTCTCCACCAGCCTGAATCACAGCATTTCAAGGGACAGGAGTTTTGCAATGCCAGCATTCAGAGCCTGTGCTCGTGCATGGTTTGCGGAGTATGGCCGTGTTTTATCCCATGCCTGTGCTACCGCTGGCTGTTTTGTGGCCTGGGAGTGTGAGGATGACAGGGAACTTGCTGCTGTGTGTGGAATAACAGTTTGTCTCTGGACAACAGTGGCCGAGGTTCTTCCATGGCGATCCTGTGAGGAAGCATAACCAGCTGTGTGTGAGCTCGATGAAGAGGCTTCAACACAACCTGAAGATGTAGGTGCTGCTGTAGGTTGGCCTACATCTCCAGTGTGTCTTTGTAACTCAACTACGTGCTTTGTCCGCACATGTTTCCACATATTTGTGGTATTGAGGTGACTGACACTTTTAGCTATTTTTAATTTTTGATTACACAGCTTGCATTTCACATAGCAAATATCATGTGCAAGTGTGTGAAAAAAGGACCACGCAGTGCAAGTCCTGGGAGCGCACGTTTTGACTTTTGGAAGACAACTGCTCCGAACAGGTGCCAAACTGGAGGCTACAGGCAACCGAGTCTGCAGCCTAACTCTCCCTCCTGTTTGTACCGTTGGGGCAATGTCTTCCTCTATCTTCCTTCTATCACTAACCATTTCTCTAGGCCTCTCCCAGCTTTCAACCAAAGTACTGGTTCTCACCCACAAAGCTCTCCACAGTGCAGCACCCCTCCTACATCTCCTCCCTCATTTCTATCTATCGGCCTAACCGACTGCTGCGCTCTGCAAACGACTTTCGACTAACCTCTGCACTAATACGTACCTCCCACTCCCGACTCCAAGACTTCTCCTGCTCTACGCCAATCCTCTGGAATGCTGTACCCCAAGAAATTAGGACTATCCACAATTTGCATGGTTTCAGGCGCTCCCTCAAAACACATTTGTTCAGAGCGGCCTATCACATTCACTAATCAAAGTCATTCTATGTATTCTGTGTAAGTGTGTGTGTGTCTCTAGCCCATTCACTATCTCCATCCCTCAGTCCCTTAAGATGGCTGGAACATCATTGTAAATGCACCATTGTATATAAACACCTATACTTTGTATCTCCCCCATCTCATTGTACATTGTAAGCTGTCACGAGCAGGGGCGACTTATTTAGCTTAAATTATTGTATTGTTAACGTTGTTACTTATGACTTGTGTTCTGAAACTGCTAAACTGTAAAGCGCTGCGGATATGATGGCGCTATATAAATAAATATTATTATTATTCCTCTGAGCTGCTCCCACCACCTTCCTGTTCTTCATGCCATGTTGGGTATTGGACCTCATCATCTCCACTACCCTCTTCCAACACCTGCTGTTGGGTGGTCTGGCCAGCACCATGCTCAACAGAAACTGGCACCTGGGTCTCATCATCATCATCAGATGCGTTCTGCGGTGTGCTGACCATCGGCACTGTCTCACCCGCCTCTTCAGATTCAGAGAGACACAGCTGTTGCGCATCACTGCATACTCCCTCTTCTTCACATTACAGAATGCTGCTTGGCTGGGCCCCTGTTTGCAAGCCAATAGATTCTGAGAACAGAAGCAGACACTCAGCTGGCTCCTGTACAGAACTCTCTGACTGCCTGGGCAATTTGCCAGGCGGTGAAGAGACAGATGGTTGCCCAACAGTGCTGTGGTCCTGAGAGGAGGTGGAAGCAATTGAAGTCGATGCATTGGCTGAGATCCAAACAACAACGGCTTCAATTTGTTCTTCCCGCAGCAGGGGGGTACTCCGAGCTCCTACAAAAGTGCGCATAAAGGAACGCTCACGGCCCGGGGAAAACTGGTGGATGCTGTGTCACTGGGGGCCGCAGCAGCCACAGAATCCCCACGTCCTCTCCCTGAAGAAACTCCACGACCACGTGCCTTACTCCCTGCCTTCTTCATCTTGGTAGATTGATAAAGAAAGTCTGAAAAGTTATAAGGCCTAAGTGTGGTTATTCCGCAGAGACTGCAGTGAACACTGCACACAACTGTTCAGTAGGTGTGAAAGGCCCCTTTGTGTACTTCTATAGTGTTTGCAACCAATGTATTGTATACGGATGGAAGCGCGTCACACTAATAGATTTTATTTATTTGTAATAGAGTGGAGCAGCAACAATTAGAGAAAAATTTCAAGGATGTGCCAGTGACACACGCTCAGCAGACTACAACCAGCAGTGGTTGAAGAACTAACTGGAGCGTGATCTGCACTCCAAAAAGGAAAACCTCAGACTACAGTGAACACTGCACACAACTGTTCACTACCCAACGCGTCTCAGCAGGAAGGCAGTCTGTGCGTCAAAACAAAGGCGCAAGCATACATCCACGTACCCTGTTTATAAAGCTATATAAAAAAAATTATGTAGTAGTGACGCACACTTTATTGAGGTACAGTATTACATCGCCATTCACCATCTGTGGCTATGCAGTCTCATCTATATATACCTTATCTATCCGTTGTCATGCTTGCAAGTCGACAGTCAGGCATAAATAGCAATTTTCACTATGCACTATGCACTTTTTAAAGGTTATGTTTGTTAATAAACATGATTATTGCCACATATTATGAGTATTACATGATGGAAATTGTATAATTTTGTATAAACTGTTTAGTGACATTATTCAGCAAATGTAACATTTTAGTAATGTCACAGATAACTTGTAATGCTGATGATGTTTTGAAGTCAGACATTCATTGTCTATACAATAAAAATGGTGTACATACTGTTACTTATCCATCATTAATGGATTCAGATATGTACTTGTATGCTTTTATGTACAACCGTATAGCAGATTCCTTAACTAATTTATTTTGTGGTTTGCATTGCTGTTCAACATGTTAATGTATGTGTTTATGTTTGTCAATTCTTTATTTATCTAGATATTAGTTTAAATGAAATCATCATCTTATGGTAGTAAAGGTTATCTTTCTCTTGTTTGAAGTATAGACATTTAAAATTGACAGGTAACAAGGAAATTACTTGATCTAGTATTTAAACATCCTCCTTGACCCTGGGCTCCAACACCGCCAGTTGTTGCTCGGAAGTGCTGTTAGCACAGTCAACACTTGCTCCTGTGTTACTGGGGTTCAGTAACGTCAGCTGGTCCTCGGTTGTGCCATTGGCTCTTTTCCTTCTGCTGCCCCTCCGGGTTCCAGTACCGTCAGCTGGTTCTCCGCAGTGCCTTTGGCCTAGGTGCCTCCATCTTGGTATCCGAGTTCCAGCAACGTCTGCTGGTCCTTGGTAGTGCTTTGGAGCACAGGTACCTCCTGCTTAGTAACCGTGTCCCAGTAACGTCAGCTGGTCCTCGGTTGTGCCATTGGCTCTTTTCCTTCTGCTGCCCCTCCGGGTTCCAGCACAGTCAGCTGGTCCTCGTTACTTGCATTGGCTCTTGTACCTTCTGCTACCCGTCCGGGTTCCAGTACCGTCAACTGGTTCTCCGCAGTGCCTTTGGCCTAGGTGCCTCCATCTCGGTATCCGAGTTCCAGCAACGTCTGCTGGTCCTTGGTAGTGCTTTGGAGCACAGGTACCTCCTGCTTAGTAACCGTGTCCCAGTAACATCAGCTGGTACAAGATTGTGCTACAAATACAAGATACGGAACAAGAGACACAAGAACAATAAGCAGAAGATCTAAAAGCAGAAGAACATGAAGTATAAGACCAAAATGAAGAGCAAAATATATGCTCTAAATTCTAAGCAGAAGAAGACTAAGCAGTGTATGGGGGTGAGTCCGTTCCTCCTCGTGGTGCCCCTGGAAAATGCCTGCTGCTGCAGGCTAAACTGAACACGGACAAATACTGTTGTAATTTAAATCTTTTGTGACAGCAAGAACGGAAGGATGAAAAATTCATACTTTGACAGATTACAAGTACAGGATTCTCTGTCACAAATAAGAATATGATGAAGAAGATGAAGCAGAATATGAATAAGAATAATAGTTTAATAAGAAGAATATGAGTAATGTTAACAAAGATGAATAGCAAGAAGTTTAAGAAGAAGATAAAGAAGGTGAAGATGAAGAATAATTTGATGAAAAAGATGATGCTGCAGAAGATTATGAAGGAGAAAGTGTGTGAAAAGTTAAAAAGGTGAAGATGAAGAGCATGGAAGTTGTGTAATATACATATTTGCCAAAATATAAAAAACGTTAACATTGTCAATTTCTTCGTCAATCCGAACATCTTTAAAAAAAAAAATATTTATGCTATTCCATTTGATTGGGTTAAACATCTATGCCTTTAATGTCTCCTCAACCTTCCCCAATACATTCTACATTACTCTTTCTTGTTTTCCTTCATGTACAATTAACCAACAAGGCAAGAATGGGTTTTTTTTAATTTCGATATTTTGTTCCCATAGACTTACATGGGACTTCCGGTATCGATATCGGGTATCGCCGATATTTTAGTGATATCGGCGATACCATTCCGATTCCGATACTTTAGGATATCGGAAAGTATCGCTCAACTCTACTTCTAACATTTGTGGATGTTTCCTCTCTTGTGCTGTATTGTGATATTGATATAAATATTATACTACTGTATCTTTTATATCCAGGCTTTAGTTGCATGTTGCATTTTTGTCATTTCATTACCTATGAATGTATTATATATGGTGCTACAGCTTAGTACAGAACTGGTCGTGCAATTATCAGGGACACAGCTACTCACGCCTTCACAATTATACATTATTTATCAAGGTCATGTCATACCAGGGTAGGCGCTCGGCTCACTCAGGCCAAATATTCAGTTTGGCGTTCTACTTCCTTCCCAACTTGCAGCTTAAATTTACATAAAGTTTCCCTGACTATTAAAGATTCATGTAGAAAAAGCTTCAGAGTTCATCCATTGTATTATAATTGGTGAAATCTGAAGCAAAAATTAACACATTAGCCTCTATGCGCACAGGCATCATTGGTAGCTTTTTTATAAATAGATGTCACTCCCATTCCCCTTTCTTCCCTTTATGCCAATGTCTCATATTATCAGAATACTCAATAAACCACTTCAGTGTTTTTTTTTTAAATTACAACCCTGGAGTGGTGCTGCTAATCTAAGTTCCCTGCACCTAGTATTATACTCACCAGCCACTGTATTCAGCTCTTCCCAGCGCCACTCCGCTTCCACACTGCCATCTTGTGACCATTACTTCTGAATGACCGTAAGTCAGAGGTAATAGTCACAAGCTCTCAATTTTAGTCTATGAAAGCCTCATTTAGGCCTTGTTCAGACTCTCATAGACTTACATTGAGTTGTGACTTTTGACTCATCAAACAAACACTGGAACAATTCGGCACGTCACAACCTGGAGAAGATGGACTGGAGTGGTATAGATAACAGATAAAGATGGCAGCTGGTAAGTATAATATTAGATGTAGGGAACTTAGATTAGTGACTAGAGATGAGCGAACCTGAACTGTAAAGTTTGGGGTTAGTACGAGAGAGAGAGAGGTTCCAGAACCAGAACTTCCACAGGTCCTCTCATCCTTATTAGAGACACCACTCCAGTAATAACAATAAAAAAAAACCTCCTGGAGTGGTGCTTCAAGCACATACACAATGGAACATATTCATGTCTGCTAGGCTTGGGCAACTTTTAGAACTTTTTCTAATGACTTTCTTGGATGTTTGACAACACTTCCTAAAAGTATCTGAATCCCACACAACAACAAGAAGTAAGATTGAGCCTGCTGCATGTGCAGATGTTTATCATACATAAAATGTGGCATATACACATTTTTTGGATTGGCCGCAATAATTTAATTGACTAGGCATGCAGTGTGGAGTTCGCCTCTGTCTTAACATCTCTTTTTAACAATTTTTATATCATTTGTATCATATGTTGCTCAATAAAATCATATTTTTTAAATTAATTTCGGCAATCGTACTTTTTATTGTGTAGGATTTAGATTAATTTTGGAGGGCCTTCTAATGCATGGTCTTTTTATAGGTTTCTACTTCCTAAAAGTGGGCTACGGTATATTTAAAGAAAAATTCCCAAGTGCAGCACAGCAATATACAGACACTGTGCAATAGGCACATGCACTCTATACACTAACCATGCTGTCCTACATATATATGCAAAGGCGCATATGCCGTATACACATATACATACCAGAACTAGGTGGGTGTAATGCTGGAAGTAGGGTGGCTGGCTTTTCTCTTTGAAAAAACTGTATTTCCTCTTTAATACTTTAAAAGGGTGGTCCTCTTTCAAAAAATATTGGTTCCTGGCAGTTTGTTAAAAAAAATCAAAACATTATACCCAGGTCCACCACTAATTCTCCACCACTGTGTCCAGTATTGGCTGTGGCGCTGACATCACATTGAAAGCACTGCAGCCAATCAATGAGCTCAGCGACTCTGAGAGTCCGTCTACATTACCAGAACTACTGAGCTCACTAATTGGCTGCTATGCAGTGATGTCACCATTAAAGCCAATGATAGAAAATGGGAGCAGTTGCAGAGACAAGCGTTGGATACGGGGATGAAGAGTAAAGCACGGTTGGCTTTTTTTTATAGCAAACTTTGCCAAGGAACCAAGATTTTCTGAAAGAGAAAGAACTCTTTAATGTTGCTTGACTTTTTTCAAAATTAACAGCAGTTTTTGCATAGTATGCACAGACAGGTTTGCGCTATACTATATTATTGTCCTCAGCTTTGAGTGCTTTGTAATGACATTTTGTGACATAGATGACCTGAACAATCAGTTGTGGTTTCTGAAAAATGTGAATTACTTTTTTACTTTTTATAAAGGGCAAATGTATACAATTTATATACAATCAGCTCAGATTTCTCCTTCAAAGAAATGGGAAAAAAAAGCTTAGATTTTTTTTAACGATATCCATAAAACATATAACCAACAAAAAAAACCCTTGAAAACAGAAGTAAAGGGAAAATAAAGCTGAATAGCAGTCCCTTGAGTTGTAAATGGGAATACTGCTGCTCTTTGAGCTTAACTTACTCTTTCTTCAGAAGGATAAAGCAATTAAACAGTATAATCCTTTTACAGCAAGAATTAATGGGTTTAGGTACATTGATTAGACTTCATTTTTCACTTGAGACTCTTGACTATTTCCCTGATCAGCAGATCTTTTTTTTCTGACAAATATCACAAACCGCTTTGGTCTGAAGAAGATACTTGTAAAGTCTTAAAAGCTCCTTTATAAACTGGCAGATTAGTAATTCTCTGTAGAGTTCATTCAAAGGTATCATATATAAAAGATGTATTTCACGTCCTTATGCAACGTCTTTGTAGGTGTTCATTCGCGGACTGTGGAGTTAATACAAATGTGAATTTGGCATTGTGATGCATTTTGTGATGAATAATTCTGATGCTTTTTTAATTATGCAATATTTAGAACAATTTGTCATCATTTCCTATATCTCGCCAGTTAATTGTATGAATTTTTCTAATAAGCAGTATTGCAGATGGTAATAAGTTATGCTCAACACAGCTGTGACATGCTGAATGAAATTACCCGCAGTCTGTGCATGAGGCTAGGAACAATATATACAGGCAGTGGCGACTTCTCTTTCAGATGTTCCTCAATCATTGGATCTATATGTTTATATCGTGCTTGACATGCTGACATATTGCCCAAGGATACCTACAGTATTTTATCTCTCACTTATCTGTTGAAGGAGAATGGCAGTCAGTTTCCTCACATTCATTGATTTAGTGGCTCAACCACCTCCGTCCATTTACTGATTCAAGATCTTGAGCTCTTGTCGATATTTTTGTGTGTATCACTTCTAGATAGTAAGTTACCATTGAAAAAGTGGCTTGATGAGCATCAAAAACTGTGTTTTAATCATTGTTGAGTTTGTAGGGTTAACTGAGATCAAGCATATCATTTTATACACATGGTCCACATTAGAACTACAAAATATGTTTAACCCCTTACTGATATGGTAATTTTTCCTTTTTTGGGGGTCTTCTTAATTTTCTTCTCCTTCTTCCAAGTGCCATAACTTTTTTATTTTATTTTTCCATCGACATAGTCATATGAGGGATTGATTTTTTGCAGTAGTACTTTTGAGCGGCACCAATCATTTTATCATGTGATGTATTGGAAAGTGGGAAAAGCATAACAAGTGTGTTGAAATTGCCAAACAAGTGCAATTCCACAAATGTTTTTTTTTTACTTACAGTGTTTACTTACAGCGTTCATTACACTGTAAAAACTGCTTAGCAATATGATTCTCCATGTCAGTATGATACCAAACATGCATAGTTTTTTTAATTTTAGTATTGAAAAAAAATTCCGAAATTTGTAAAAAAAAAAGTGTTTATGTTGCCATTTTCAGATACTTATAACATTTTAAATTTTTAGTCAATAGAGCTGTGTGGGGTCTTGTTTATTGCGCCCTGGGCTGACATTTTTATTGATGCCATTTTGGGTTAGATGCGATGTTTTGGTTGCCTCTTATTCCATTTATTTGCAGTGTTGCGGCTGGGCAAGTCCTGGATAGAGTCTCGGTGATGTGAAACCCGGAGAGCAGTCTCCAACATGGATAGCACTGAGAGATTTTTTAATGGGCCTGGATTTTGGGTCCAGGTTTTAGAAACGGCCACTAGTGCTGAGTGGGACTGGCTGTACCCATACCTCCAGCTCCAGGCCTTAAATTGGCCTATTTAAGGCAGTCCAGCTGCCCCATTCAGGATCTGTATGTGGGAGGAGGGAAGGACTCTGATGGTGGTAAATCTCACCAATCTCGGTCACATGCAGTGGGAGCTCAAGCAGCTTTAAATGCTTTCACTAAAAAACACAATTTTTCACCTCCAGCACAGAAGACACTCTGAGCTGTCTTCTCAGCTGCCTTTTTTTTTCTAGGCATGTAAAGGGTATGCCACACTAAACAGCGTCGCTAACGACATCGCTAAAAAACGTCACTATTTAGCGATCTCGTTAGTGACGCTGTTGTGTGTGGCATGTAGCAACGACGTGGCCCCTGCTGTGATCTCGCTGATCGTTCACTAGAGTTCTGGACCGTATTTAGATCGTTGGCGTCCCGCTGGTGAGCCTATATCGCTGTGTCTGGCACGTTTTGTGAACGATTTGCGCTGTTTTTTACATCGCAAAGTCGTTAAGGAGATCGCTAACCGCTTATGCGTCGTTAACGAGATCGCTAAATGTGGCAGCTACTAGCGACATTAAAACGATCACAAAAACGATCGCATTATTATGCGTCGTTATTGTGATCGTTAGCGGGAGCGTTTAGTGTGGCAGTACCTTTAGGCCTTGGCTACGCTCTAATCACTCCTAAATCTGAGACCCAGATTCAACTAAAAACAATCTACTCAGTAAACTAGTGTTAATAGTACAAACTTCACGGGATTTACATCACCAAGACTAGCCACCTCAGTGATACATACTTGCTTTCAACCACTTTTTCTGTAGCCTTCTAACAAGATATATATAGAAAATAAAACAGCAGCTATTTTTTAAGATCTAGCACATGATTCCAACCATGAGTTTTGCAAATATGTGGTTCTTGTGTTTATAAATAATCCCCCATGAATAATAAAGATGTCTACATCAGGTGAAAAAACAAAGAACATTGTTTTGGGAAAGTGAATGGGAACATATTTTAAACATTCGCACTTGAAACTCTAACCAGGGACTGATTACAACTCCCTCATTGTGTAAAGAGTAGTGTTGAGCGATAATGCTCGATATCTAAAAATATCGTATCGAAATTGTATCGCCGATAGCACTAAATATCGTCGATATCCGATTCCGATTGCGGAAGTCCAATGTAAGTCTATGGGAACAAAATATCGACATTAAAAAAAACCATTCTTGCCTTGTTGGTTAATTGTACATGAAGGAAAACAACAAAGACTAATGTAGAATGTATTGGGGGAGGTTGAGGAGACAATAAAGGCATACATGTTTAACCCAATGCATTGGAATAGCATTAATATATATTTTTTTGGAAATACGTTTGGATTGACTAACAAATTGACAATGTTGTTAACCTTTTTTCTATTTTGGCAAATATGTATGTTTCACAACTTCCATGCTCTTCACCTTTTTAACTTTTGCCAGTGCCACACTTTCTCCTTCATAATCTTCAGCAGCAGCATCATCTTTCTCATCAAATTATTCTTCATCTTCACCTTCTTAATCTTCTTCTTAAACTTCTTGCTATTCATGTTTTTGTTTACATTACTCATATTGTTATTATTAAACTAATTAATCTTCTTCATATTCAAATTCTTCATCTTCTTCCTCTTCATCTTCTTCATCATATTCTTATTTGTGACAGAGATTCCTGTACTTGTAATCTGTAAAAGTATGAATTGTTCATCCTTCCGTTCTTGCTGTCACAAAAGATTTAAATTACAACAGTATTTGTCCGTGTTCAGTTTAGCCTGCAGCAGCAGCAGGCATTTTCCAGGGGCACCACGAGGAGGAACGGACTCACCCCCATACACTGCTTAGTCTTCTTCTGCTTAGAATTTAGAGCATATATTTTGCTCTTCATTTTGGTCTTATACTTCATGTTCTTCTGCTTTTTGATCTTTTGCTTATTGTTCTTCTGTCTCTTGTTCTGTATCTTGTAGTTTGTCTTAACCTTCTTTGTCCTGTTGGTGATCTTCTTCTGGGTAATCTTTTATTTTTTCTTTGTGATGGTGTTCAGGCTGGTTGTCTTCATGCTCGTCGTCCTTGTTGTCGTCATCATCTTCTTCTGGGTGGTCTTTAATGTCGTCTAATTTCCGAGAAACAGCTGACGTTACTGGAACCCTGACGGGTATCAGATGGAGCAAGAGACAATGGAAGTAACGAGGACCAGCTGACTGTGCTGGACCCCGGACGGGTAGCAGAAGGAAAAGAGGCAATGTCACAACCGAGTACCAGCTGACGTTACTGTGACACGGTTACTAAGCAGGAGGTACCTGTGCTCCAAAGCACTACCAAGGACCAGCAGACGTTGCTGGAACTCGGATACGGAGATGGAGGCACCTAGGCCAAAGGCACTGGGGAGAACCACTTGACGGTACTGGACCCCGGACGGGTAGAAGAACGCACCCATGAAAATGTAAGTTGACAGGACGCAAGCCGTCCGCAGTTACCGAATCACACAGTCCTACAGTGGGTGCTTATCCTATTGTCACAATGGAAACCGCCTTTATTTACATATCCCACAGCACACATAGGAATCACCTAAACTGCAGGCACCATAGAGTCGGCTAACCCGAATGCAACACGACAGCACAACTTATTGGAGGATAATTGACGTTCACACTGCCAGGAAACAGCTGTCGTGCTGTAACCAGGCTGGCCAGGAGTCAGTACCCCTGCCAATTACTTATGAGCAACAAATGGCAGTGTTGTAGCCCAGGGAGTAGAGTTCAGGTGGTAGAAAGATGAACATAACAGGAGACATGGAAAACGTTGCCAAACAGTTATTTAATCTGAAAACGGACAGGCAAATTCAGGTGAGATCCATGCCTTGTTCATTTTCAGAAAAGTAAGCCGGTCTACATTCTCTGAGGATAGTCGCATGCGACGGTCTGTTACTACACCACCTGCAGCACTAAAGACACGCTCAGATAATACACTGGCAGCAGGGCAAGCCAGCACCTCCAATGCATACTGGCTAAGCTCTGGCCATGTATCCAACTTAGAGACCCAAAATTTGAAAGGGGAAGAGGCATCTGGGAGTACACTTAGAGGGAAAGCCAAGTAGTCTGTCACCATCTTACGGAAACGTTTCTTCCTGGTGACTGGAGCCGTCTCGGATGGTGTAGACCTTGCTGGCGCTGTCACAAAACGTTGCCACATTTGTAACATACAGTTCTTGCCCTGTGCAGAGGCGCTGCTTCTGATCCCTCTTGTTGTAGAGGTGTCTACACTGCCTCGACGCACAGAGCTGCTTTGTAAAGCAGTAGCAGCAGCAGCAGCAGCTCTCTCGGCTGGAATGTACAACAGTATGGATTGCACCAGTGTGTCTTGGTACTCCTGCATTTTACGGTCCCGGTTCACCGGTGTGATGAGAGTTTGTAAGTTGTCCCGGTAGTGAGGGTCTAGGAGGGTGTACACCCAATAATCTGACGTGCTGAGAATGTGGGCGATGCGGCGGTCGTTTCTCAGGCACTGAAGCATGAAATCAACCATGTGCTGCAGACTCCCAACTGGCCAACAAAGGCTGTCCTCTGGAAGAGGCGTCATCTCTGTCTCCTCTGCATCACCCGACCCTCGCTCTACATACTGACTACAGCGTTGTGTACCTCCCTCTGTAGGGATTTCTTCCTCCTCCATTGACTCCTCCTCCTCCTCATCCTCCTCACAAAGTGAGCCCTGCCCAGCCCTTTGTGAGGAACCACGTTGCGCTGACTGTCCTGAAGGTAATTGAATTTGTGACTCCTCATCCTCCACCTCTTCCAAAACCTCTTCCTTTAGTGCTTTCAGTGATTTCTGAAGCAGGCAGATAAGGGGGACAGTCATGCTGACTAGTGCATCATCTGCACTCGCCATCCGCGTTGAGACATCAAACGCACGCAAAACGTCGCAGATGTCCTTCATAGAGGCCCACTCAGTAGTGGTGAAGTGTGAACGGCGCAAATTGCGAGTTGATTGCGCCTGTTGCAGCTGATACTCCATTACTGCTGGCTGCTGCTCACACAACCGCTCCAACATATGTAAGGTGGAATTCCATCTGGTGGGTACGTCACATATGATGCGATGTTCAGGAAGGCGAAATCTGACTTGCAGAGCTGCAATGCGCGATCTGGCCATGCTGGAACGTCGCAAGTGAGCGCACTCTAGGCGGACCTTGTGCAGCAGTGCATCAAGATCCGGATAGTCCCTCAAAAAACTCTGCATGACCAAGTTGAGCACATGTGCCAGACATGGTATGTGAGTGAGGTTGCCAAGGCCCAGAGCTGCCACCAGATTTCGGCCATTGTCACTCACTACCAAGCCTGGCTGGAGATTAGCTGACAAAAACCACACATCGCTCTCCTGCTTGATGGCATCCCAGAGCTCCTGCGCTGTGTGGCTTCGATTCCCCATGGGAATTAATTTCAGTACGGCCTGTTGACGTTTGGCCACGGCTGTGCTCATATCGGTCGCAACAGGTAAGCGTTCACGGGTCCATGTGGAGGTATACCGTGACGGCTCGTGCAGCGATGATTCTGAGGAACTGGAGTAGGAGGAGGAATCAATGTGCACAGACTGGATTCCTGCAATCCTTGGAGTTGGCAGAACACGTACAGCGCCACTGGCAAGATCTGTACCCGGCTCCACAACATTGACCCAATGGGCAGTGAGGGAAAGGTATCTTCCCTGGCCATGGGTACTGGTCCACGCATCGGTGGTCAGGTGGACCCTGCTACTGACGGCGTTTAGTAGCGCATGTTTAATGTTTCCCTCGACATGTTTTTGCAGAGCAGGGACAGCTTGCCTGCTGAAATAAAATCGTCTTGGCACATTATATTGTGGGACTGCCAATGCCATAAAGTTCCTGAAACTGTCAGTCTCCACCAGCCTGAATGACAGCATTTCAAGGGACAGGAGTTTTGCAAGGCCAGCATTCAGAGCCTGTGCTCGTGGATGGTTTGCCGAGTATGGCCGTCTTTTATCCCATGCCTGTGTTTCCGATGGCTGTTTTTTGTTCTGGGAGTGTGACGATGACTGTGAACTTGCTGCAGTGGGTGGAATAACAGTTTGTCTATGGACAACAGTGACCGAGGTTCTTCCATGGAGATCCTGTGAGGAAGCCGAAACAGGTGTGTGAGAGCTGGAGGTAGAGGCTCGAACATGACCTAAAGAGGTAGGTGCTGCTGTAGGTTGGCCTACATCTCCAGTGTGTCTTTGGAACTCAGCTACGTGCTTTGTCCGTACATGTGTCCACATATTTGTGGTATTCAGGTTCCTGATATTTTTACCTCTTTTAACTTTTTGCTTACACAGCTTGCATTGAACATAGCAAATATCATCTACAATCTCTAAACCTAAAACATTGTCACCGTGGCTACTTGGGACATACCTCTAGCCAAACCAGAAAGAAGTATGATAAATCTAATATCTGCCCTCATATAATTATTATCTATATTATATCATCTACAAGTCTGTCAAAAAAGGACCACGCAGTGCAAGTCATGGGAGCGCCAATTTTGACAGTTCTAAGAGAACTGCTCCCAACAGGTGCCAAACTGGAGGCTACAGGCAAGCGAGTCTGCAGCCTACCTCTCCCTCCTCTTTGTACCGTTGGGACAATCTCTTCCTCAGAGCTGCTCCCACCACCTTCCTGTTGCTCACGCCATGTTGGGTCTCGGACTTCATCATCTCCACTACCCTCTTCCAACACCTGCTGCTGTTGGATGGTTTGGGCAGCACCATGCTCCACAAAACCTGGCACCTGAGTCTCATCATCATCATAAGATGCGTTCTGCGGTGTGCTGTCCATCGGCACTGGCTCACCCGCCTCTTCAGATTGAGAGAGACACAGCTGTTGCGCATCACTGCATACTCCCTCTTCTTCAAATTGCAGAATGCTGCTTGGCTGGGCCCCTGTTTGCAAGCCAACAGATTCTGAGAACAGAAGCAGAGACTCAGCTGGCTCCTGTACAGAGCTCTCTGACTGCCTGGGCAATTTGGCAGGCGGTGAAGAGACTGATGGTTGTTCAACAGTGCTGTGGTCCTGAGAGGAGGTGGAAGCTATTGAAGTCGATGCATTGGCTGCCATCCAACCAACAACGGCTTCAATTTGTTCTTCACGCAGCAGGGGGGTACGCTGAGCTCCTACAAAAGTGCGCATAAAGGAACGCTCACGGGGAAAACTGGTGGATGCTGTGTCACTGGGTGCGGCAGCAGCCACAGAATCCCCACATCCTCTCCCTGCTGCAAATCCACGTCCACGACCACGACCACGTGCCTTACTCACTGACTTCTTCATCTTGGTAGATTGATAAAGAAAGTCAGAAAAGTTATAAGGCCTAAGTGTGGTTATTCCTCACAGACTACAGTGAACCCTGCAGACAACTGTTCAGTATCTGTGAAAGGCCCCTTTGTGTACTTCTATAGTGTTTGCAACCAATGTATTGTATACGGATGGAAGCGCGTCACACTAATAGATTAGATTTTTTTCCACTAAAATGGAGCAGCACCAATTAGAGAAAAATGTGAAGGATGAGGCAGTGACACACGCTCAGCAAACTACAACCGGCAGTGGTTGAAGAACAAACTGGAGCGTAATCTGCACTCACAAAATGAAAAGCTCACAGACTACAGTGAACACTGAAACACTCAGCTGGCTCCTGTACAGAACTCTCTGACTGCCTGGGCAATTTGACAGGCGGTGAACAGACCGATGGTTGCTCAACAGGTGTTGTGTTCCTGAGAGGAGGTGGAAGGAATTGAAGTCGATGCATTGGCTGCCATCCAACCAACAACGGCTTCAATTTGTTCTTCCAGCAGCAGGGGGGCACGCCGAGCTCCTACCAAAGTGCGCATAAAGGAACGCTCACGGGGAAAACTGGTGGATGCTGTGTCACTGAGGGCGGCAGCAGCCACAGAATCCCCACGTCCTCTCCCTGCTGAAACTCCACGGCCACGACCACGTGCCTTACTCACTGACTTCTTCATCTTGGTAGATTGATAAAGAAAGTCAGAAAAGTTATAAGGTCTAAGTGTGGTTATTACGCAGAGACTGAAGTGAACACTGAAACACAACTGTTCACAATCTGTGAAAGGCTACTCCTTTGTCTACTTCTATAGTGTTTGCAACCAATGTATTGTATACGGATGGAAGCGTGTCACACTAGTAGATTATATTTTAAATGGAATGGAGCAGAACCAATTGGAGATAAATGAAAAGGATGAGCCACTGAGACATGCTCAGCAGAGTACAAGCAGCAGTGCTTGAACAAGTAACTGGAGCGTGATGTGCACTCAAAAAATAAAAAACACAGACTGAAGTGAACACTGAAACACAACTGTCCACAATCTGGGAAAGGCTACTCCTTTGTCTACTTCTATAGTGTTTGCAACCAATGTATTGGATACGGATGGAAGCGCGTCACACTAATAGATTATATTTTAAATGGAATGGAGCAGAACCAATTGGAGATAAATGAAAAGGATGAGCCACTGAGACACGCTCAGCAGAGTACAAGCAGCAGTGCTTGAACAAGTAACTGGAGCGTGATGTGCACTCAAAAAATAAAAAACACAGACTGAAGTGAACACTGAAACACAACTGTCCACAATCTGGGAAAGGCTACTCCTTTGTCTACTTCTATAGTGTTTGCAACCAATGTATTGGATACGGATGGAAGCGCGTCACACTAATAGTTAAATTGCATGGAGCTGCAAGAATTACACTGAAGGAAAAAAAAAAGAGTCTGTGAGTGACATGTGCAGATGCCTACAGACAGCGTTGCATGCAGAGCAAACTGCAGCGTCACCTGCACTCACACACACCTTGCAGAGCTGTTAAAACAACACTGCAGGCAAAAGGAAGCTTTACACAGCGGTTGGTGCTAGCCTGCCTACAGCACAGTACACTAAATCGCAATCTCTAACTGTCCCTCAGAGTCAGCACAGCAGCGTTTTGTCCCTTACTGAATTCACAGCACAGTGACGCTAAAATGGCGGCGGCGCCTTTTATAGTGCATTCTGACATCATTTCAGCATCCAATCACAGCCATGCCATTAGTTAACATGACCGCAGCAGTACAGGATGTGCCCACACTTCTTAGGATTCCTCATTGGCTGACTAAAATCACATTGCCTCGCAAAGAATTATGGGAACTTCCGATTCCGGTATTCGATAAGACGAAAATATCGAAACGAATTATCGAAAGGCCGATAGAGCTAATATCGGCCGATAGCCGATATTTGCATTATCGCATCGCTCAACACTAGTAAAGAGTGGTGAATCCAAGAAAAGTATTTTCAAGCTCAATGAAGAAGTGAAAACGAATTCTTTATTCACTCAATCATATTCAAATAGAGGATAAAACATCAGCATAGGTAGTGTAAGGCATTGCGTTATCAACGCGTTTCTGGTGTCCAAGCACCCTTAGTCATGAGGTAATGTGTGGTGACCCTATCCTTTCATTGCTATTAGCAGTGATGGAGGAGAGAGCTTCATGTGATGCTCCTCCCATCACTCCCCCTCTGACTCAATGTGTGCCAGCAGTGGAGCTGATGAGACGCTCTGCAGAAGCCAGAGCAGTGGGGTAATGAGGAGGAGAGGTAAGTATTGTGTATGTGTGTTTGTAGGGGGGGCTGAATTATACAGTGTGTGGGGGGGGCTGCATTATACTGTGTGTGGGGTGTGCTGCACTATACTGTGTGTCATGGGCGTACCCACCGTGGGGCAAGGGGGGCAGCTGCCCCTCCCTAGAAGCAGGGCACACAATGAAAGAGAGTGGAGAGAGCAGCACAATGCCGGCTCCCTCTGCCACAGATTGCAGTGCCTGTCTGTGTGCGCAGTGCACGGAGCTGCTGTCTCACCAGAGGAGTTTCTTCCTGGCTGCAGCAGCTGTAGTTTCACCTTCTACCCTGCAGGCTCTGGTTGTCTCAGCCACACTGGGTCCTAGTGCCCTCTGGGTGCATACACTGGACACTTCCTGCTCCTGCCTCAGCCAATGCCTGCAAGCTTCATGGTAAGAGGGGATGGAATTTATTAAATTCATTCTGCTCAGGCATGTCATGGTCACTGTGGGGGAATGTGAGAGGATGGGGTACAGTGGGGGAGGGGTACAGGGCACTGGAGTGAATGTAAGAGGATGGGGGTATTGTGGGGGCTAGGGCACTGGGGGGGTTAATGTGAGAGGATGGGGTATTGTGGGGGAGGGGTACAGGGCACTGGGGTGAATGTAAGAGGATGGGGTATTGTGGGGGCTAGGGCACTGGGGGGGTTAATGTGAGAGGATGGGGTATTGTGGGAGCTAGGGCACGGGGGGGTTAATGTGAGAGGATGGGGGTATTGTGGGGCTGAAGTTGGGGAGGGGCAACAGGGCACAGAGAGTGAATATGAGAGGATGAGGTATTGTGGGGGAGGGGATACAGTGCACTGGTTGGTGAATGTGAGAGGATGGGGATATTGTGGGGGCTGGCGCACAGGGGTTGGTGTGAGAGGATGGGGTATTGTGAGGGAGGGTGGACAGGTCACTGGGTTTGAATGTAAGAGGATGGGGGTATTGTGGGGACTGAAGTGGGGAGGGGCAATAGAGCACTGAGGGGTGCATGTGAGAGGATGGGGATATTGTGGGGTCAGTGGGACAGAACACTAAGGGGTGCATGTGAGACGATGGGCTGTTGGGGTGTGGGTGGGGGACAGGGGAGGTAGGGGGCTTTTTTTTACTTGTGAGCTCCTTAATACTTTAATAATAGATTAATATTTCAGTATTATTATAACAAGGGCATAGACAGACGGCCGTATAACTCATGCGAGGATCGCACTGCAATCCTCGGACTTGCTGGTACCGCTCCTGACATGAGCGTGACTGCTATGTATAATATATGGTATATACAGCGTAGTGTCACATACACTGCTGTATTATACAAATTACAACAGTTCTAATGCTCCATACCTAATATGCAGGATAATGTACAGTGTATATGATGTAACCTGTTTAAGATGCGACATTGGCTTCCCCCCCCCTAGTTTTGATCCTGGGTACGCCCATGCTGTGTGTGTTTATGGGAAGGCTGAATTATACTGTGTTTGTGTGGAGGCTGCATTATACTGTGTGTGTGGGGCTGCACTATACTCTTAGGGGGCTGCATTTTACTGAGGGTGCTGCATTATACTCTAAAGGGGCTGCATTATACTGTGTGTGAAGGGGTTGCACTATACTGTGTGTGCAGGAGCTACATTGTACTGTGTGTGAGGCTGCATTTTATTCTGAGGGTGCTGCATTATACTTTATCAAGTACCCTAGGGAGTGCATTTTACTACACTGCTCAATAAAATAAAGGGAACACTTAAACAACAGAATATTGCTCCAAGTAAATCAAACTTCTGTGAAATCAAACTGTCCACTTAGGACACTGATTGACAATCAATTTCACATGCTGTTGTGCAAATGGAATAGACAACAGATGGAAATTATTGGCAATTATCAAGACACACTCAATAAAGGAGTGGTTCTGCAGGTGGGAACCACAGACCACATCTCAGTACCAATGCTTTTTGGTCACTTTTGAATGTTGGTTATGCTTTCACACTCGTGGTAGCATGAAACGGACTCTACAACCCACACAAGTGGCTTAGGTAGTGCAGTTAATCCAGGATGGCCCATCAATGCGAGCTGTGGCAAGAAGGTTTGCTGTGTCTGTCAGCGTAGTGTCCAGAGGCTGGATGCGCTACCAGAAGACAGGCCAGTACACCAGGAGATGTGGAGGGGGCTGTAGGAGGGCAACAACCCAGCAGCAGGACCGCTACCTCCGCCTTTGTGCAAGGAGGAACAGGAGGAGCACTGACAGAGGCCTGCAACATGACCTCCAGCAGGCCACAAATTTGCATGAGTCTGGACAAACGGTTAGAAACCGACTCCGTGAGGATGGTCTGAGTGCCCGACATCAACAGATGGGATTGTGCTCACAGCCCAACACCGTGCAGGATGCTTGGCATTTGCCACAGAACACCAGGATTGGCAAATTTGCCACTGGCTCCCTGTGCTCTTCACAGATGAAAGCAGATTCACACTGAGCACATGTGACAGATGTGACAGAGTCTGGAGACGCTGTGGAGAGCAATCTGCCTGCAACATCCTTCAGCATGACCGGTTTGGCAGTGGGTCAGTAATGGTGTGGGGTGGCATTTCTTTGGAGGGTTGTACAGCCCTCCATGTGCTCGTCAGAGGTAGCCTGACTGCCATTAGGTACAGAGATGAGATCCTCAGACCCCTTGTGAGACCATATGCTGGTGCAGTTAGCCCTGGGTTCCTTCTAATGCAGGACAATGCCAGACCTCATGTAGCTGGAGTGTGTCAGTAGTTCCTGCAAGATGAAGGTATTGAAGCTATGGACTGGTCTGCCCATTCCCCTGACCTGAATCCATTGAGCACATCTGGGACAGCATGTCTCGCTCCATCTACCAACGTCACGTTGCACCACAGATGTTCAGGAGTTGGTAGATACTTAGTCCAGGTCTGGGAGGAGATCCCTTAGGAGACCATCCGCCTCCTCATCAGGAGCATGCCCAGGTGTTGTAGGGAGGTCATACAGGCACAGGGATGTCATACAGGCACGTGGAGGCCACGCACACTACTGAGCATCATTTTGACATGTTTCAAGGACATTACATTCCACTTTAATTTTGTGGGTGACTCCAAATCCAGGCCTCCATTGGTTAATAAATTTGATTTCCATTGATGATTTTTGTGTGACTTTGTTGTCAGCACATTCAACTTTGTACAGAACAAAGTATTCAATGAGAATATTTCATTCATTAAGATCTAGGATGTGTTATTTGAGTGTTCCCTTTATTTTTTTGAGCAGTGTATATGTACTATATGGGACTTGCATTATACTATCTGGGACCATCTGTACCAATGATTCTTCCTCGAGTCTCCGCAAGATAAATTTCACCCATATAATGTAGTGGATGCAGTGAATCCGCACGGTTCAATGAACACATGCGGATTCACCTGCGTTCAATAGCCAGCAGTGCTTCGGATGCAGCGGATGTGTGCTGCGTCCAAAGCGCTGCCAATTACTGAATGTGTGCACCTACTCTAAGGAGGCCGGGAAACAAGTGTCGAAAGACTTCAATATTGTTAATCACGCTTGTTTACCAGCCTGAACTTAGCACTTGTAAATACAACAGAAATGTTTCTGTGTAATGGTGCAATACGTGAGCATTTGGGGCCCCACTTTAAACTTTTGCCCTGGGTTCCATTTTGTCTAAAACCGGCCCTGCCTGCAGGTTTACACTATATCTGCTTCTCTTTAAGATTCACATTTTCCAAACTGTGATTTTCTGTATCATGACAATAGTCTTCTATCCTGGGAGGATTTATTTAGGCACTAAATAAATTGCATGTGCATGGTACTTGTTCATAAACAAAACTATATAATGGCGATCCAACAAGATTGGCCAAATAACTTTCTCTTCCATTGAATCTAATATACTGATTACAGGTTGTTTTGCATGCATTGAAGTCTTAATTATGGTGACGGTATTAATATTAATATGTAAGATCATTGTATTAGTAAGTCGTATGTTTATTTATTTGCTCTATGTTTTGTTCACATAGTGCATATTTTAGTGTTGTAGTATTAAAATGGTTTGTGTTTGTTTATCTCCATCTAAGTGTTGTAGTATTAAATAGGTTTGTATTTGTTCATCTCCATTCTATAGCATCGTATTAATGTCAAATGTCACAGGTGAGGAAGGGTAGCGCATACTGTTGTTTATTGTGCATAGAGCCTTTGGGATGTTCAGATAAAGGGATTAGTTTGATGTTTAAATGCGATTCATCTGTCACTGATTGATTGCTGTGGCAGACATCCTCAAAAAGATGCTTGCCTTCAGGAATATAACCTGCACTACATTGTCTGTGCTGAAAGGTTTATGGTTCACATATTAACCCATTTGCTTCATATTGAGTTTCTCATGTCTGCACCTTCATGACAAAGGCACCTTCAAAGGATTTACAACAACATTAAACGGAACCTGTCACTGGATTCATGTTACGCAAACCATAGGCAGCTTATATCTGAGCCTGGTTCATGATTGCAGCCAGGTACAGTATATTTTTTTTCTCAAATTCTTTGATATTTCAGAGAAAATTTAGTTTAAAGATCTGAAAGATCTGGCCAGTCAGCATAGGAAAAGATGAGACTAGTCTATTGCCCACCCTATCCAACTTTACTCCACTCTGCTCCAGGTGATTGACAGTTCTCTCACTAGGTACACACCCCCCGGCCAGTTTACGTTTTTTGATCCCCTTCTTTCCAGAATCATACCTTTTTTATTTTTCCTTCAATATCGCCATGTGATGGCTTGTTTTTGCGGGAGGAATAGTACATTTGAACGACCCATTGATTGCAGTGAAATAGCAAAAAAGTGCAATTCCACAATTGTTTTTGGGTTGTTTTTTTACCATGTTCACTAAATGCTAAAACTAACCTGCCATTATGATTCTCCAGGTCATTATGAGTTTGGTATTTACAAACATGTGGTGAAAAAAATCAAAAATTTCTAAAAAAAAAGCAAAAAACTTTCCATTTCCTTAAACCCACAGCGTCTCCATTTTTCGTGATCTGGGGCAGGGTGAGGGCTTATTTTTTGCGTAATTCTGGCATTTTGATTTTTTTTCTCATGTCGTTTGCAGATTAAATTAATTATTTTTATAATTTGATAGATCTGGCGTTTCTGAATGCGGCGACACCAAATACGTGTATTTTTGATTTTTTTTATTGTTTTATTTTGAATGGGGCGAAAGGAGGGTGATTTGAACTATTGTATTATTTTTATATTCTTAAAAACATTTTTTTTTCTACTTTATACCTGCTTCAATAGTCCCTTTAGGAGACTTGAAGCTGCATTCTTCAATCCTGCAGCTTCAGCACTGCTATGTGTAGCAGAATTGATCATCTGCTATGAGCGCTAGTTACGGGGTGGCGCTCATACCAGATCAGCAATGACAACCACGGGGGTCTCCTGCAGACCTGGAGTTGTCATGTCAACCCATCATGCCAACCCATCGGTGCCCCGCTGTCATGTCACAGGGGTGCCGATAGGTGGAGCAAGTGCCACACGTCCGGCGTGATCATTTTAAATGCCACTGTCTGAAATTGACAGCGGCATTCAGCATATTAACAGCCACGGGTGGATCGCAATTCCACATGCGGCTGTTAGGGGCAAATTTTAGCTGAAGAAATCAGCTGACATGCGCCGGAGACCGCATTAAAGGGGAAGACACGACATATGAAGTCATATGTCATGAAAGGGTTAAATTTTATTCTTCTCTAAAGAAGTGGCTTCATCTGCTAATATAGTAGTAACATTTGTACAGAAATGTCCATAAATATCGGCTAAACTGCCTAACCAGTTATATGTAGCAAAAGGGTACAGTACAGCAATATTCACTTAATCTGGCTTCTGACAAACCAGAAATTCCAGTACTCCAGCACATCTTTTATTTCAGAAGATCGTAGGCAAATGAATGAGCAAATATAACCAATTATTGAGGCTTACTGTATTAATAGAAATGTTTTGGATTAGCTTTTTATTGGGTTATCTTCACTGAGGTTTTTGAATCTTTTCTATGAGTATATAAGAACATGTGATACATTAGCACCTATCACGACCCTTGAATAAAGACATATTTCTGCAGTGTTTTTGTTGCTTACTTATGATTGAGCAGCAGACTTTCCTAAGTGGCTTCCATCAGGCTTAACAAATGTCATATTTTGCCAATATAAAACCAGTACGATATTGCTTTTCATTTCTATTTCTGTGATCCCTATGACCAGGACTTTTATTGAGGGCAAATGGTGGTGTGGGGTAAACTGATGGTACACAAGCCCCCAGATATCAGCAGGACAGCTACCCCAAACATACAGTCAATGTCATTAATAACTATCTTCAGTATAAAGAAGAGCAAGGAGTCCTGAATGTGAGGGTATGGCCCCACAGAGCCCTGATCTCAACATCATCGAGCCTGTCTGGAATAACATGAAGAGACAGAAGGATTTGTGCAAGTCTACATCCACAGAAGATCTGCAGTCAGGTCTCCAAGATGTTTGGAACAGCCTTGTTGACATATACATATTAGTCCATCTGCCAAACCCATCGATATCGGTGGGTTCAACCAGCATTAATGTAATATGTATGGAGGCCTTAAGAATATGGCCAAAAATAGAAGTGTTAACAGTTTAATTTTATCAATTAACAATATATAAATCTAAAACAAATCTCTATTTGGTGTGACCGCTCTCGTCAAAACAGCATCAAAGCAACAATTTTTCCATGTAGACTTGCATACAGTTTTTGAAGGAACTACATGCAAGTTACATTGGTCATTGTGCGGTCTGATTTTTACTCATAAACTAGTCATATTATATAGCGCCTAAAGTTTATGAGACAGCTTCTAAACTATAATTACATCAGAAGAGACATCAGAAGGTATATGCCATAAAAAATTGAATTTTATTGTAACACATATGTAATAAAAATCTAAAAGGAGATGCATATCCAAAGACTGCCTACCAGGTCTATACACCAAAGTTAGCGCCTAATGTGCAATATTAATGAAACAATGATTGAAAAGAGCTATGGAGTGAGCTAAGATGCCTACTATTCTAGGAAGAGTAATATAGACAAAAACATGTCATATGGTGTGATTTAAATAGAGTCATAGATATAAGATGTGTGGCCTAAATCCACATATAACCATGGAACAATTGCTTGAGAATATATGCCCATGTGTAATTGGAGCGTAAATAGTAATACAGCAAAGTCCGAAAAGTGCATCAAAACATGCTAATAATCCAGAAATCTGAGATGCAGACAAGTAGATACCAGATTGACGCCTATGAGGTGCAATAGTGCTGGCTACAAGGAGACTGGGTGGATAAAGTGCAAAATGCATGTATCAATAATAATACCAATCTCCATAGAGTCACTGCTGGAGCACCAAAAACAGATAGCAAAAAGCAACCATAGCTCTACAATGACCAAAAACAAAAATAGAAGAAGGCATATGACCTGATAAGGGCAGCGAAGGACCCCGACACGCGTTTCGCGTGAGCTTCTTCCACCCCTCCTCACATGTGTATAACCTTACATTTAACATTGTTAGGCTAGTTTCACACTAGCGTTTGACCGACCTGCGTCGGTCTGCGCACGGCCGCCGCTAAGCTCCGCCCCTGGCCGCACCTCCTCCTGATTGCTCTGCCTATGTGCACATGACGCTGCATATGACCTGCGCACCCTATCTTTAGCATTGGGTTCGCAGGCCGTACGCAGGTCGTGCGCAGTTTGCATTTGCTGGCGCCTGCGTCCTTTTGACGGTGCGCCGACCTGCACCCAATGCACCGTGTTGCATTTCGGTGCACTCGGCACACCGTCAAAAGGACGCAGGCGCCGGCAAACGCATACTGCGCACGACCTGCGTACAGCCTGTGAACCCAATGCTAAAGATAGGATGCGCAGGTCGCATGCAGAGTCATGCGCCCATAGGCGGAGCAATCGGGAGGAGGCACGGACAGGGGCGGAGCTTAGTGGCGGCCGAGCGCAGATCGACGCGGGTCGGTCAAATGCTAGTGTGAAACTAGCCTTAAACCACATCTGCCACCTTTCGGCCCAAGTTTCCAGCTTATCCAGATCAATCTGTAGCAGAATATTATCTTCTCTTGTGTTGACTGCTTTACATAGTTTTGTATCAACTGCAAATATCGATATTTTACTGTGTAAAACTTCTACCAGATAGTTAATAAATATGTTTAATAGAATAGGTCCCAACATGATCCCTGCGTACCGCATCGTATCGCAGTGACCCAGTTAGAAAATATACCATTTATAACTACCCTCTGCTTTCTATCACAAAGCCAGTTACTTACCCATTTACACACATTTTCCCCCAGACCCGACATTCTCATTTTGTGTACCAACCTCTTGTGTGGCACAATATCAAACATTTTGGAAAAATCAAGATATACCACGTCCAATGATTCACATTGGTCCAGTCTATAGCTTACCTTTTCATAAAAACTGATTAGATTAGTTTGAGAGGAGCGATTCCTCATAAACCCATGCTGATATGGAGCTAAACAGTTTATCTCATTAAGATAATCCAGAATAACATCCCTCATAAACCCTTCAAGTATTTTACCAACAATCGAGGTTAGACTCAAGGGTATGCCACACTGAACAATATCGCTAACGGGATCGCTAAAAAACGTCACTATTTAGCGATCCCGTTAGCGATGTTGTTCAGTGCGGCAGCTGCCAGCGACGAGCTTCCTGCTGTGATCTCGCTCGTCGCTGGAATCGTTCCGGACCCTATTTTCTCGTCGGCGCTCCCGCTGGGTAAGTATATATCGCTAGTGTGGCACCTTTTCTTAGCGATTTAGCGGTACTTTTGTACCGCTAAAGTCGTTAAGAAGATCGCTAACGGCGATAGCGTCGTTAACTATATCGCTAAATGTGGCCGCACTTAGCGATATAGAAACAATCCCGCTAGCGATCGCATTAGTATGCGTCGTTATCGTGATCGCTAGCGGGATTGTTTAGTGTGGCAGTACCTTTACTGGCCTAAACATTTCCAGGTTCACTTTTAGAGCCCTTTTTGAATATTGGTACCACATTTGCTATGCACCAGTCCTGTGGAACAGACTCCATCACTATAGAGTCCTTAAATATAAGAAATAATGGTTTGTCTATTACATTACTTGTGGGTGTATGCCATCCGGACCCGGAGATTTATCTATTTTAATCTTATTTAGCCGGTTTTGCACCTCTTATTAGATTGGGTTTTCTTTTTCTCTCGGCATTTCACCTAGAATTTCATTTTCCACCGTGAATACCGTGGAGAAAAGGTGTTTAATATATTAGCTTTTTCCTCGTCATCTACAACTATTCTTTCTTCACAATTTTTTAAGGGGCCTACACATTCACTTATGATTCTTTTACTGTTGATATAGTTGAAGAACAGTTTAGCAATGTGCTTCTCTGTTTCCTCTTTGGCAGCTTTAATTAGTTTAAAGTTTAGTTTAATTTGTTTTTTAGATAATGTATTTTTCTCCCTATAGTTTTTTAGAGCTTCAACGGTGCTATTCTGCTTTAGTAGTTTAAATACTTTCTTTTTACTGTTAATTGCCCCTCTTACTTCTTTGTTTACCCACACTAGGTTTTTTCTATTTCTTATCCTTTTATTCCCACAAGGTATAAACCACTTACAGTGCCTATTTAGGATGTTCTTAAACATTTCCCACTTATAATGTGTATTCTTATTTCTGAGGATGTTGTACCAGTCAACCAGATTAAGGGCATCTCTAAGCTGGTCAAACTTTGCTTTCCTAAAGTTCAGTGTTTTTGTGACTCCCTAACAAGTCCCTCTAGCAAAAGACAAGTGAAACTGTACAATATTGTGGTCTCTATTTCCTAGATGTTCTAGATGAATTTGCTCTACAGAACGTAAATGTACATGAGCTTCATACTGTTGTGATGGTCTTGTAATTATTGGTCATACAGGTTGATGAGAATAGTTCCCCTTATTGTACGGTGCACTGTTTTCCACTTACTCTTCTTTATGTTATTTTGTGATTCAGTCTCACATTTATTTCTTTGGGTGGGACGTCATACATAATAATTCATACCAAGGGAATAGCATGTTTGATCTTGAAAGAAAAGAAACTAGAGACGAGAAATCATTTATTCCACAAGTCATCAGCTTGCACAATCAGGTAGAAGAATGACTAGATATTTCTGATTGATAGATATATTGTATAGGTTCCTTTGGGATTGGCGTTAAGAAAAACTGATAGATGGCATTTCTAGCTATCAGTTCAGAGATCATATGAGAAGGGAATAGGATAAGTCTGACATAAAGAAATATAAATCATCAAAGAATTCAATAATATATTCAACTCAATTGTTATTATGCTACCATTATATTTCTCATGGTCCTACCGTCTTTGCAAATCTTCACAATATGGTGGTTCTTCTTTCTCTGTTACCATATTCATTACTATGGATCCTTGTACTTAATACCTTGTACTAAATATGGATTCTGATGAAACCTGACAGACAATTTGTGAAGATTTGCATCTGATTTAAAGGAATCTACAGGTTCCTCCCTGATTGGGAGTCTGTGTGTTAGTAATTAGGATTTACGTCTTCTCATTAGTAGTTTAATTGTTGGAAGGTTCCAATCATTCTGTATCTTCCTTAATACCTCAGGACACCCTGGTATTTTTCTTGATTACTAGTTTATGCTGGACTTATAGTCCAGGATGTAATTTGGTTGGTTCCCCAAAACATTTTCAAACCCATCAACCTTAGGACACGGGAGAATCAGCTCCTCAACCAAATTTGTGTCCTGGCTAGAGGAGGCTTGGACAGTAAATAGTATAATTTCAGTGAGCACAGTGTATAGTATTAGTTATCCTGCGTAATGTATTACTTATATTGGGGAGTACCAGTGTGTATACAGAATGTATAGATTTATTTACTGGAGGAAATCAGGGAAGTTTATTACAGATATGGCTCCACCTGTGATCAGGAGCAACAGTAGAAAATCCCATTCCATATGGACAGCAAAGTTTTGAGATACACAGATCAGCCCGTAGGCCAGTTGTGCACAAACATATTTTACCTTCAAGTGGTCTGAGTGCTTTAAAAAATTTAGGACTAAATTTTCTTTCTTGTCCTGATTTTAACCATTAAGGTTGGTGCAATAATAGAACTGAAACTGTCAGTTTCCATATTGGCATGTAGCACATTATAATCCTGTTCTATACCCATATACATTTTTTTTCCATTAACCACATTTTTGTGCAAGTCTGAAAACAATGAATTCTGCCAGGATGGAGACCAGACAACATCCACTTTAACTCCATCAGCTTCACTGATGCAAATTTGAGATGAGTGGATCTGATGAATTCTCCAAAACCAACAGATTTTACCAGGAAATTCGATTCACAGTTAATTTATTCTCCACAAAATGAATGTCTCATATTATCCTCTCGAGTCTGGAGAGACCCTATGACATAATAAAGTTAAGATGTAGGAAAAAAAAATCAAAAACCGACGAATACTCAACTCCGCTGCTCACTGACCCCTGAAAGTCCTCAGCACCTTTTCTTACAGTCACTGTAGCCCAAAACTCTGGTCATCTTCACACTCAATCCAGGATGTCACTGCACAGGCACAGAGATGTCCTAGCCTGAAGTGCCCACTGTAAAGTCGCAACGAACATCCTGATCACACAATGTCACTGTGATGTTACAACGTGCATGCACAGAGACGTCCTAGGCCTGGATGTAGATGGAAGGCCCAGCCAAGTTGGAAAAGGTCCTGAGCTTCAGCATGTGGTGGCAGAAAGAAGAGTCATCAAGGACCGAATGGGGGACAGTGGGCAGCAAGGGTGCCCGGGAGGTTAGTGGTGAGAGGTATTCTCTTTTTTTTTAACCTTTTGCCAGCCCTCTGTGGTTCAGTAAAATAGTGTACATCTAGCCACCATCTTGCTAAATCAGTGAAGGGCAAATTACAAGGATATCAATATTCTGGAGAATAAGGTTTTTTGGCAAATTCGAGTAGGATTCAATTCCACTCAAATAAATTTGTCCAACTCTAATGTGAATGGCTCTGTCAGGTTTCTTGTATTTTGGAGATTCCAACAGTAACTCTGATATAGTGCTCCACGGAGAGCACTGTCTGAGTGGTGGACCTAGCCTTAGGATAATGTTTCAGTTTTATTGTATGATTTATCATTTGTTATGTGCCTACGAGAACAATATCATTTAAAGCTGCCATAGTAAATTACATCAAACACATGGGGCCAGATTCATCAAAGCTTTTACGTGAGTATTCTTAAGTAAAAAGCTTTAAAAAGTCACATAATTTTGGCGCCACTCAAGGCTGCACTAACATTTTGCTACTTTTTGAATTTCACACCATTTTCGTACAGGTCAAAGTGGGCAAAGCCGGGGCGTGACGGGAGTGTGATGACCACCACTTATCAAGTTCATGACGAACGGCGGCATTTACTACGCCACAAATCTATTCCAGCGGGGACTAGAATAGGAGTTGTGGCAAGGCGCACACAGAGGTGTACTGTACACCACTAGTCATGAATGAGGAGTGTCTGATTCCAGCACACCTCCTTGTCAAGACCAGTGTGAACACTGCCGGTCTTGATTAATCGGGCCCATGCTGTGCTGTTGATCTTTCCATTTTGGATTGTCTACACCAAGTAAAGTAGAAGGGAACAAACAATCCTTTACTGCTTTGCAGTTGGAGCATGTCAGTGCTGTCTTTTGATATAAGAGAAAATGAAAGATTGTAGTTTGGATCCAACATAGAACATAAGACTTGAATGGCTTCGCTGTATTTTGTACAGTCCAATTCCTTGAGAAAGTTACTTTATATTCCCGGCCCTGTCTACTGCATGCTTGTCTTTACATGTTGGTGCTCACCTCTCATTGATTTATGTGTTCATTGTTCTTAGTGTATCTCACCAGGCACACGCATCCATGTTACTCATCTCATCCGAATGCTAATGTTACCAGAACTTCTGCTTTTCTATCTCATTGCTTTCTTCTGTTGACAGCTCTAAGTGTAATTGGATTTTCAGTAACTTTCATTGATTTGATCCCTAGTTTTTTTGGCTCCACTTTTTGACAGTTAACAATAACCTAGAGGTAAGATAGCCAAGGGGCAAACCCTGGGCTTCGTGCAGGAAGAATAATTAATTCCTTATTTCACGGGGTCCATGGTACCAATCTAGGCTCTCATTAGGTTCTATGCCCCAGGTTAGCCCCTCTAAAGCTAATACAGGAAAGCTCACTATGGATATTACAGGATATGGCTGACCATGAGTGCAGGTACATAGTTTGTAATATCATATTACTGTTACTAAATTACAGCCTTTTTTTTAAGAATTGAACAACTGGTTAAAATATCAGCATTTTTTATGTAAGTAAACAAACTGACTTTTTTCATTGGGTAAACCAAGGCAATAAGATGTCCCATTACTGAAATCATGCTCATTTTTGATAATACATACCAAAATGCTCATCCGATGTAACGGATTCCTTCTGAATTTCTGCAGTATTCCTCTGTGACCAATAGATGGCGCTAAGGTTTTAGGTTTACAGTCAGAGGACATTGCAGACATTTTATTGATCGTAACTCAGAGCTTATAATGGTGCTTAGAAATGTGATTTTATAATAGCCGGGAATTTAAACATATCTAATTATCACTATCAAATGGGCTTGGTCCATTGAAAACTTAATCAGAACAATTCACAATACAGGTAATATGGATACAGAATGCCATAGAAGCATTGCTATCAACATTACAATTTAATGGAATATTGTGCTCTGTATTCTGCTTGTTAAATGGTATAACTTATATTTATACATTCACACCGTGGAATTGACTGTAACAGAAGAGTATGATTACAGATGCATTTTACAGCAATTATATGCAAAGAACAACAAAAAAGAAAGATAAGTGTGAATTTTGTTGACAAAAATGATAGGATATATATACCGTAAATATACAGTGACAAATAAGCTAGGAGAAAAGCGTCCAGAATTCTGCACTATAGCTACGAGAAATAATATAGAGCACAGCGAGTAACAAGCACATATGTTCCATAATTATCAGCTCTCAGCATCAGCTGCACCTTCAATTAATGTGACAAAGTATGAATAATTAGTTATTATACAATAAGTTTTCATGAAAGAAAATTAAGATCAAGTCGTCTAGAAATTCAGCTATTTTAGAGGAGCCACACTGTATATTTTCATGTTTTTGCCATTCTCTTCTGACTTCATAGATGTGTGCCGCAGGTTGAAAATATTCTTTTCCTGGAGCACGGCTTGTAGGGGAGAACACAGCTGTGAGGACAGGTACATTTCACCATCTGAATATGGGATGAAATGACCGGACTGATTGGTTCTTCAGTCTGAACTTACCCCATCATTAACTCATGGGATGTACGTTCGGGTCAGGAGATCCATGATCAGTCCAGTCATTGCGATCTGTATACAGATCGTGAAATATGTCCATCTGAATCTGGTTTTATACTGAATTTGATGGAGCATGGCATGAATCTTGACAAAAAATGAAAAAAAAAAACTTTTTATGCGTCTAAATGGGAGTTTATTAGGGCACCATTCACATCCAATGGCACCTTACAACATAACCCTTAAACATGACGGTGTAGTAAGACAGTGAGGTCCCATTCACATGTCCTAATTTTGCGTACCTGCTCTGCCTATAGAACACATATGATCCTATTCACGTGTATATTTTTAATCACCCCTATACCCCAAAAAAAGCAGAGACATGACTGACTTCGGTCTGATTCTCGAACAAGTCAATGAGTGGGTCAGCACAAGCATACCATCCATTAGAAAACAGACTTTGTGGCGATGTCTTACATTAAAAAGGGACCATTGCAGATGAAGATCAGGAAAGTGACCTACCCTGTAGAGAAGCCATAGTGAACCACCATTGGTGGTGAATCAGGTAAAACCAGACATTTGCGTTAGCGCCCTCATATTTTATTGACAACAACCATTAAACAGCTGCATTAGTACAAGTGTTTGGTGTAAAAGGACGTTAGATGAGCAGCCTGGAAGGCTAATTTTAGCCATATGCATCACTGCCCTACACAACTTAACCATTTCTAAATTTGTGAAACATTTACAAAAAGGCGTTAATGATCTAAAAGGAGACAAATAGTCATTCGCAGAGCAGTGGAAACACTATCACAAAAATCAACTCAAACTCAATGAGGTTACCTTTCCTTAGTTTATTTCTTCCCACAATAATGAATATGTTTAACTAGTTTTATAATAGTGTTAACAAACTTTGCCTAACTCAATTATACAGGCAAAAGTAGGACAGTTTGTAATATATCTGATCAAGACATTCTGCTTCATTCCTCACTTAAGAGCCACTTTTCCCCCTCCCACTTGCCTCCTGAACTCCCCATCTACAGCTTGAAGGGGTTGTCTGGCCTTAAAGTACAAGTCTGAAGTCACTTTATATGACTTGTGAATTCTCACATCGCCCGCACAGCGCACCGTGAGAATTCTCTGGTGCAGGAAGCAAGTGGTCATGTGACCATAGAAGTCATAATAGCCAATATTAGTATTATTCCTTATGTTCACACCCTTGACAGCTTATTCTGAAAATATACATTAAGCAAAAGGTAGGCTTTAATATTCTAGATTAAATAAGTACCCACCTCTGAAGAAGAAAATAAAAATGTGTGGAAAGATGCTTATGTACAGGCCAGTCGAGAGACCAAACCATGATTATTAGACAATGAATGATTTAGTCGCCCAAGTCCTGATAACAGCTCTCTTGCGTGCTTTCATTGAGCTGGGGCCATCATTGTTTTCTTTCAGTGGATGAGGATCTGTCTTGGTCATGTCAAGGTCATCATCGGCACTAGACTCTTTACACGACGTGACTCAGAATTTTACATTGCTTGCATACCCTTTATAAGTGGTTACATTTTAGAAGGCCCTACTAAAGAAGCAATAGTGGAAAAACAACAGAAAGGTGAAACAAATAAGACCCCTATATATTTTTATATATATTTTAGTTATTATAAAGGTCTTGGTCAGACCTCATATGGTGAAACTGTTGGCATACATGATTAGGTGGGAGGATGATGAATGAAGCTACAGAGGAAATGACATATAGAGATTTCAATCAAATAATCAATCAGTAAGATCTGATATTGTTCGAAACACGTTTTTTTTTACGAATCTTTCTTGTATAAAAATAAAACCGAAGCAGTCTGAGTACTGGATGAATTATCTTTTATATAGACACCTGTGTTCTGTGAATTGGAATTCTAAAAATTTAGCAATGGTGTGTCCTCCTGAGTAGTTCCCCTTTAAATGAGAGAATTGCAACGTCAGTGTGGCCAGTATGTGTGGTGACATGTCGTGGGAAAAATACTCTGAAATGTCTGTTTTTTAACAGCAGCATGGGCTGCAAAACGTCCCACGCACTGATGACATCCATGTGTCATCAGTGTGACATGTACCAGCACCTGGGAAGCAGCAGTACTGTTAGCGCTGTTCCTCAGCATCGGGTGCTGAAAACCGCTCTCATCATTCTCCCCTGCTCACACTGCAATCAGCGCTAGTAGGGGAGAATGTTGAGAGTTATATTCAACTGATAACAGTGAGAGCAGGCGGTGACTGATGGGACTACTACTCCCATCAGCCTACACCTGCTGCCGCTAATAACAGTGAAAGTAGGCAGCAGCTGAAGTGAGTATTCATCAGCTGTCGCCTGTGCTATAAATAAATAAATAAAAAATCCTGCATCGGTTCCCCTGTTTTTTTTGATAACCAGCCAGGCAAAACTGACAGTTGCGGGCAGCAGCCCTCAGCTGTCAGCTTCAGCAAGGCTGGTTCTCAAGAATAGAAGGGTCCCCACACTGTTTTTTTAATTATTTAAATAATTAATTTTAAAAAATGCTTTGTGGTCCCACCCATTTTTGACAACTAGTCTTGCTAAAGCAGACAGCTAGGGGCTGGTATTCTCAGGCTGGTAAGGGGCCATGGCCCCTCCAACCCCAAAAAAGCAGCCAGCAGCAGCCCAGAAAAAGCTCATCTATTAGATGTGCAAATTCTGGCACTTTGCATGGCTCTTCCCACTTGCCCTGTAGCAGTGGCAAGTGGTTGTCACGCTGTCTAGCAGATCTATAAATACATAATGTCAGTAATCTATCAAGTGGGACAACATTCTATATAACATATAAATAGGTAACATTAACATGTATATATAGCATAGTATTACCTGACATAATATCCTGTGGGTCAATACTGAATCCTTTTCACGCTGTCTCTGGCTAGAGGTGGCCCGGGGTCTATGCTGACCCTAAACTGGGGTCCTGACTAGTCCCTCTACCTGGAGGTACTGTTAATGGTACAGAGGTCCAGGCCACCAGCGTAAACCCTGTCTCCTATAAATCCCTGACCACTGTAATCTAGTCCTTAGAAGGACCCTGATTACCACCATAGGGAATGGACAGGTAAAGGTTAACAAACAGTATAGACAAACGAGACAGATAGGGGATAAAGTAAATACTGTCTTGCATACAACATTAAAACACAGAGGGAACACCAAAGGTCTAGGAGATAAACTATAAGCAAGGTGAGGAGAAACAACAAAAGAGCTCTTAGCTTAAGTCTTCTCAGAACCGATCCTATCTGCAGTCTGTATGAATGCTTTCACCGGCATCTAACCAGCAGACTGGCAGCTATATAAAGAAAGCTAATTAGAACATAATCAAAAGCAGCCGGGCGAGGCTGGACCTAGTCTTAGCAAAGAGCTAGGTAAAATTAACTCCCTCATTACCAAACACAAAGAAACAGCAACTCAGCTGCGAGAAGTCAGAATGTGCAATCGCGACAATCTTCGTGGCGATGCACCCATGACAGTACCCCCCCTTCTACGAGGGGCCTCTGGACCCTCAGGGCCAGGTCTGTCCGGGTAAGTCGTGTGGAAGGTCCGAACCAATCGATCTGCGTTAATCTCAGACGCAGAGACCCACGTCCTCTCCTCAGGACCATATCCCTTCCAATGAACCAAATACTGAAGGGACCGGCGATTCAGACGTGAGTCAATGATCTTCAACACTTGAAATTCTAAGTTACCATTGACCACCACTGGAGGAGGAGGTAGAAGTGACGGTATAACTGGCGCCACGTACCTCTTAAGCAACGATTTGTGGAATACATTATGGATTTTAAACGTAGGAGGGAGGTCCAGACGAAATGCCACAGGATTAATTATAGAACTGATCCTGTATGGACCGATGAACCTGGGACCCAGTTTCCAGGAGGGAACTTTGCGTTTTATATTCTTGGTAGACAACCACACCAGATCGTTCACACCTAGGTCCGGACCAGACACTCTCCTCCTATCAGACCTCCGCTTGAAACAGTTTCCCATAGCACTCAGACCATTCAGCACTCCTCTCCAAACTGAAGCAAGTGACGACGAGAATCGTTCCTCCTCAGGAACCCCAGATGGACGGGTATGTGGGGTCTTAGAGCGAGCACAAACTCCACAGGACGCGACAAAAGTTATTACCTCTTTATTTAAGTTAGGCCACCAAAACCGGCGAGAAAGGAGATCCACAGTTGCTTTACTCCCTGGATGTCCTGCTAAAGCAGAACTATGATGTGCCTCGATAACTTTTTGTCTTAACTGATTAGGAACAAACAGTTTCCCTGGAGGTCCTACAGGGGCGTCCCCCTGAGCCTCCAACACCTCCTCCTCAAGCTCAGAGCACACAGCCGACACCACCACTCCTTCCTGAAGGATAGGAACCGGGTCATCCGTCTTTCCGGCCCCTGGGAAACTACGAGATAAGGCATCAGGAAGCAATTTTATTGAGCAGTCATACGTGCGAAGAGGAGGTAACTTTTGACACCCCTCCTCTGAGAACATCTCCCCAAAGTCCTCCAGAAAAGGAGGCAAAGTCCTAGGCACGACCGCACCGATGACCGTGTTCATGCAGTTATTCTTGCAAAATTCACCCCACTGGCTTATCTTTCTGGATTGCCAATCAATCACTGGGTTATGTTTAGCCAACCAGGGAAGTCCCAACACAATAGGAGTAGGAAGACCCTCCAACACATAACAAGACAACTGTTCTTTATGTATTGCCCCTACTCGAAGGTCTATGTTATGAACAGCTTGTACAAAGCTACCTTGACCGAGAGGTCTGGCGTCAATAGAAAGTATAGGGATCGGTTTGGCCAATACACTCAGTTGCATACCTTGCACCTGGGCAAACCGAGCGTCCACCATATTAGCCCCAGACCCACTATCAAGAAGAACAGAAATCCTCTCAACTCTCGCACCAACCACCACCTCCGCAGGCACGAGAAATTGAGACGGACCTGGGGACGAAATACCTACTCCCAGATTGTCGTCCACCACACAACCTGGGATTAACAGTTTTTCGGTGACTTTTTTGCTCAATGAGGCACGGGAGGGACACCCCCCAACAAAATGTCCCTCTCTCCCGCAGAAGAAACACCTTCTTGTCTTGCGGCGCACCGCCGATTCTCTCCTACAAAATGATGTCCCACCCAACTGCATAGGTTCCTCAGAACAGACCAGGGGAACCTCCATATAAGGGACTTTAGTAGTGGGTGGAGTAATAACAGGGGGCGGAGTTACCTCGCACCTCCCCCGAAGCCGTCTATCAATACGAATAGCAAGGGCCATAGCAGCCTCCAGTGACGGAGGAGAATCATACTGAGCCAAAACATCTTTTAATTTGTCAGATAACCCTTGACAAAACTGGCTCCTAAGAGCTGGGTCATTCCACTGAGTATCTGTGGCCCATCTACGGAACTCAGAAGAAAATTCCTCCGCCGGACGATCTCCCTGCTGTATCCTACGTAACTTCGTTTCAGCAAGGGAGACCCGATCCAGGTCATCATACACCAGCCCCAGGGCAGCAAAAAATCGATCTACTGACTGAAGGGCCGGGGAGCCCGGAGGAAGAGAGAACGCCCAGGATTGAGGGTCCCCTTGTAAGAGCGAGATGACAATTCCCACCCTCTGCTCCTCACTCCCCGATGACCGAGGCCGTAGCCGAAAGTACAATTTACATGCCTCCCGGAAGGTAAAAAATTTGTCCCGCCCACCAGTGAACCTGTCCGGGAGAGCAACATTAGGTTCAGATCTGGTTTGCTCCGGGGGGGACAAAACCTTGGACTTAATGTCCGTAAACTCCATGGACAATTTCTGCAACTGCAGGGCAAACTGGGCTACTGGATCCATGGTAGCTGGGGAGAATCTATAGTTGGGCCGGTGAAAATGTCACGCTGTCTAGCAGATGTATAAATATATAATGTCAGTAATCTATCAAGTGGGACAACATTCTATATAACATATAAATAGGTAACATTAACATGTATATATAGCATAGTATTACCTGACATAATATCCTGTGGGTCAATACTGAATCCTTTTCACGCTGTCTCTGGCTAGAGGTGGACCGGGGTCTATGCTGACCCTAAACTGGGGTCCTGACTAGTCCCTCTACCTGGAGGTACTGTTAATGGTACAGAGGTCCAGGCCACCAGCGTAAACCCTGTCTCCTATAAATCCCTGACCATTGTAATCTAGTCCTTAGAAGGACCCTGATTACCACCATAGGGAATGGACAGGTAAAGGTTAACAAACAGTATAGACAAACGAGACAGACAGGGGATAAAGTAAATACTGTCTTGCATACAACATTAAAACACAGAGGGAACACCAAAGGTCTAGGAGATAAACTATAAGCAAGGTGAGGAGAAACAACAAAAGAGCTCTTAGCTTAAGTCTTCTCAGAACCGATCCTATCTGCAGTCTGTATGAATGCTTTCACCGGCATCTAACCAGCAGACTGGCAGCTATATAAAGGAAGCTAATTAGAACATAATCAAAAGCAGCCGGGCGAGGCTGGACCTAGTCTTAGCAAAGAGCTAGGTAAAATTAACTCCCTCATTACCAAACACAAAGAAACAGCAACTCAGCTGCGAGAAGTCAGAATGTGCAATCGCGACAATCTTCGTGGCGATGCACCCATGACAGTGGGGTTCATATCTGTGGGGTTGATGTCACCTTTATTTTGTGGTGATATCAAGCCCACAGCTTAGTAATGGAGAGGCATCTATAACACCTATGCATTACTAATTCTATTGTTATATTTTAAATAAACACACTGCCAGAATAAAGTCCTTTATTAGAAATAAGACGAAACACAAGTTTCCTTTTTTTATTTAAAAATAACAAACAGTTATACTCACCTAACGCCCATCCCATTGAATCCCTCGTCTCCTGTAATAAAACAAAAATAAAAAACAACAATATCCCTCACCTGTCCGTCATTCTGTCCCACGTCATATATGTCTGGGTATAAATAGTTTTCAACCTGGATGGTGTCAAGATGTGACAGTCCAGGCTGAGAACCACAAGGAGAATGAGCTGCTGTGAACACATCATCAGTGAGCAGCGGTGACGGTATCGAGGCTGAGGCTCTGTTCCAAGCCTGGCTGAACTACGGTGACCTCAGCACCGTGAGAAAAAGTCAGAGAGTTCACAGCAGTTCAGCTCAGTGACTTCAACGCAGATCTTTGCAATTTGATCCAGCATGAGCAGGGGAAAATGATGACAGCTGTCTTCAGCACCCTGTGCCAGTACATGTGGTTCTGATGCAACACATGGACAGAATACAGTTGCCACAAGTATTACACTCACGGACACCGATATCTCCTGTACTGTTTTTTCTGGTTCTGGAAATATCAGAACTGTGAGAGAGCCCTAATTCAGACAGTTTAGCTTCACTCGTCCCTTTCTGCCTTCACATTGATACAAAAAACAGATTGGTTCCTGCTTCTTTACAGTGGTTGTTTCTGTCTTGCCTGCTTCAGAGCAGCACTTGCAAGCAATATAGCAAAGAGTTTGTAAGTTCTGCACACATTGCCTCGGAAACCATCCACTACTAGGTAACCTAAACATACACTGCAAAAATCTGTTTTTGAGAATGGAGGTTATTTTTAATAAGAGGTAAATTGCAAGGTTACTTGTGTTTGCAATCCTTTTGCAATTGTACCTATTTAATAACTTGAGAATAATAATTCAACATGCACAAAACATTTAGAAGAGGTCTGAATCTTGAAGGCTTCAATACACACAAGGTAAATAATTTGCTTAACAGGAAATAACTTAAAGGGAACCTGTCATGTTGTACTTGCAGTCCGATCTGAGAACAGTATGGCATAAAGAACGAGAAACTGAGCAGAAGGATATATAGATTTGTTAGGAAAGATTCAGCATCATTTGTATTTTATTCATTGAAATCCCTGCAATTTGTATTCAAATGAGTTTGGTGGGCGGTTCTAATCAGTGATTCATAGCTATCTTTGGGCAAACAGTTATACATAGAAGACTGGCAATCATTAGTAAGACCACCCACTGGACTCATTACATACAAACACCAGGGATTTCAATGAACAAAATGAAAGATTCAGTGAAACTTATTTCCACAAAAATAGAAATCAACCTGATCATCTCCTGCTCTAGAACATCCTGCCTGTGTGTAGCCCAGCTGCGCTTGGAGTCACATTTCCCAGGAGGATGCACCAAAGGTAACACCCACAAGTGATCTGATATTCATTCACAGCTTCACCAATCCCTAGAGCCACCAGAGGGAGCCCTACATAGAGTATATAAGGATGGTGAAGCCACAGCAGTGAGTTCAGAGATTAGATCAGATTAGCTGAGGGAGTGTAGAAGTTGTTAGTTCTCTTGGAGTGTGGATAGTCAGCTCCTAGAAGTGTGCACAGATCAGTAGACGGAAGGTCCTGATAGCTGCTTCAGACAGAGCTTAGAAAGAAGGAAGGAAAGAGAACAACAGCGATTGAAAGAACCTGAAGACTGTGGCTTTGAGCTTGGTTCAATGTGTGGAGGCTAGTACGAGTGGAGAAAGATAGCCACCTCAGCCTGGTCAGAACTGAGTCAACTGAGTTCAGTTTAACAAACAAGCGTGCCGACGCTTTGAGAGCGGTGAAGAGAGAGAAGAATCAGCTATCTACTGCTAGTGTGCTTATGTTAAGGGTCGGAGTAGGACGAAAGGCGAGTGGAAGAGAAGAAGAGAGTAACGGAGGTTGAAACAGCATTGATAGCTTACCTCTACTCTGAATAACCGGACACCAGGTCCGAGCTTGCTAGCATCTACACGACTAGTAGGAGATACCGGAGACCCTGCTGGACTACAGGTCGCAGGGGCCCAGGAGTGCTGATACGTAACCGGGGTCAGGAAGACGGGGGTCTAGCAGGACGCTGCATGCAGAGACACTGTTCTATCCAAGAGGAGGCTCCACCACAAAGTCAGCCGGGCGTCTAAAGTGAAGACAGAATTAGACTTCGTTTCATACAGGTCAGAAACTCACACTACAGGAGTAAGGAGGCCCTACACCTACTCAGTGGGAATACTGGACGAGCATCCTCCACCCTGCCAGCATCCCGGGACGTGCCTGCAACTACATCAGTAAAGGTACAGAAAGAGACTTTGGTGTGTGTGTGTCTGCCTTATTGCTCCTGCGGCTGAAAGCCCCTTCTCCGTCTTGCACCCCAACACCGCCATCTACCCTGAGGGACCCAGTCTTGCCTGTGGAAGACTTAACACCTTGCTGCCCAGTAACAACTCCTCAGCGGATCTACACAGCAGCGCTGGTCACACTGACCAGGTACCACAGGTGGCGTCACGAACATATTACAAACCTTTAATCCCCTGTAAATATCCCCCTTTTAAGAGAGCGCGCAAGGCCACGGACCGAGCTGTGCTACCCGTGACATCCCCCATTGAAGTGAACAGGCTCGGTGCCGAGTACCCCACAGGCCCTGGTGGGCGACTCACCTGCAGATCAAATACTGTTAACCCCTTCATGACCCAGCCTATTTTGACCTAAATGACCTGGCCATTTTTTGCAATTCTGACCAGTGTCCCTTTATGAGGTAATAACTTAGGAACGCTTCAACGGATCAGAGCGATTCTGATATTGTTTTTACGTGACATATTGGGCTTCATGTTAGTGGTAAATTTAGGTCGATAATTTTTGCGTTTATTTGTGAAAAAATGGAACTTTGGCCAAAATTTAGAAAATTGCGCAATTTTCAAATTTTGAATTTTTATTCTGTTAAACCAGAGAGTTATGTGACACAAAATAGTTAATAAATAACATTTCCCACATGTCTACTTTACATCAGCACAATTTTGGGAACAACATTTTTTTTTTGTTAGGCAGTTAAAAGGGTTAAAAGTTGACCAGCGATTTCTCATTTTTACAGCAAAATTTACAAAACCATTTTTTTTAGGGACCACCTCACATTTGAAGTCACTTTGAGGGGTCTATATGGCAGAAAATACCCAAAAGTGACACCATTATAAAAACTGCACCCCTCAAGCTACTTAAAACTACATTCAAGAAGATTATTAACCCTTAAGGTGCTTCACAGGAACTAAAGCAACGTGGAAGGAAAAAATGGACATTTTAATTTTTCCAACAAAATTTTTCTTTTAGCATCAATTTTTTCATTTTTGCATGGGCAACAGGATAAAATGGACCCTAAAATTTGTTGCGCAATTTCTCCTGAGTACACAGATACCTCATATGTGGTCATAAACCACTGTTTGGGCGCACGGCAGGGCTCAGAAGGGAAGGAGCGCCATTTGACTTTTTGAATGGAAAATATGCTGGAATATTTAGCGGTTGCCATGTTGCATTTGGAGAGTCCCTGTGTGCCTAAACATTGGAGCTCCCCCACAAGTGACCCAATTTTGGAAACTAGACCCCCCCAAGGAACTTATCTAGATGCAGAGTGAGCGCTTTGAACCCCACGTCCTTCACAAATTGATCCGTAAAAAAAAGAAAGTACTTTTTTTTCACAAAAATTTTCTTTTAGCCTCAGTTTTTTCATTTTCACATGGGCAACAGGATAAAATGGATCCTAAAATTTGTTGGGCAATTTCTCCTGAGTACACCGATACCTCATATGTGGTTATAAACCACTGTTTGGGCGCACGGCAGGGCTCAGAAGGGAAGGAGCGCCATTTGACTTTTTGAATGGAAAATATGCTGGAATATTTAGCGGTTGCCATGTCGCATTTGGAGAGTCCCTGTGTGCCTAAACATTGGAGCTCCCCCACAAGTGACCCCATTTTGGAAACTAGACCCCCCAAGGAACTTATCTAGATGCAGAGTGAGCACTTTGAAACCCAGGTCCTTCACAAATTGATCCGTAAAAAAAAGAAAGTACTTTTTTTTCACAAAAATTTTCTTTTAGCCTCAGTTTTTTCATTTTCACATGGGCAACAGGATAAAATGGATCCTAAAATTTGTTGGGCAATTTTTCCTGAGTACACCGATACCTCATATGTGGTCATAAACCACTGTTTAGACGCACGGCAGGGCTCAGAAGGGAAGGAGCGCCATTTGACTTTTTGAATGGAAATTATGCTGGAATATTTAGCGGTTGCCATGTCGCATTTGGAGAGTCCCTGTGTGCCTAAACATTGGAGCTCCCCCACAAGTGACCCCATTTTGGAAACTAGACCCCCCAAGGAACTTTTCTAGATGCATAGTGAGCACTTTGAAACCCCAGGTCCTTCACAAATTGATCCGTAAAAAAAAGAAAGTACTTTTTTTTCACAAAAATTTTCTTTTGCCTCAGTTTTTTCATTTTCACATGGGCAACAGTATAAATTGGATCTAAAATTTGTTGGGCAATTTCTCCTGAGTACACAGATACCTCATATGTGGTCATAAACCACTGTTTGGGCGCACGGCAGGGCTCAGAAGGGAAGGAGCGCCATTTGACTTTTTGAATGGAAAATTAGCTCCAATCGTTAGCGGACACCATATCATGTTTGGAGAGCCCCTGTATGCCTAAACTTTGGAGCTCCCCACAAATGACCCCATTTTGGAAACTAGACCCCCTAAGGAACTTATGTAGATGCACAGTGAGCACTTTGAACCCCCAGGTGCTTCACAAAAGTTTATAACGCAGAGCCATGAAAATAAAAAATCATTTTTTTTCTCAAAAAATGATTATTTAGCCCCCTATTTTTTATTTTCACAATGGTGACAGGAGAAATTGGACCCCAAAAGTTGTTGTCTAATTTGTCCTAAGTACGCTAGTACCTCACATGTGGGGGGGAACCACTGTTTGGGCACACGTCAGGGCTTGGAAGGGATGTAGTGACGCTTTGAAATGCCGACTTGATGGAATGGTCTGCGGGCGGGCAGAGCCCCTGATGTGCCTAAACAGTAGAAACCCCCCACAAGTGACCACATTTTGTAAACTAGACCCCTCAAGGAACTTATCTAGATGTGTGGTGAGCACCTTGAACCCCCACGTGCTTCACAGAAGTTTGTAATGCAGAGCCGTGAAAATAAAAAATCATTTTTTTCCTCAAAAACTGATTTTTTTAACCCGCGATTTTTTATTTTCACAAGGGTAACAGGAGAAATTGGATGACAAAAGTTGTTGTACAGTTTGTCCTGAGTACACTGGTACCCCATATGTGGGGGGAACCACTGTTTTGGTGCATGGGAGAGCACAGAAGGGAAGGAGCGCCATTTTGGAATGCAGACTTGATGGAATGTTCTGTGGGCGTCATGTTGCGTTTGCAGAGCCCCTGATGTGCCTAAACAGTAGAAACCCCCCACAAGTGACCCCATTTTGGAAACTAGACCCCCCAAGGAGCTTATCTAGATGTGTAGTGAGCACTTTGAACCCCCAAGGGCTACACAGAAGTTTATAACTCCGGGGCATGAAAATAAAAAAATCATATTTTTTCCACAAACATGATCTTTTAGTCCCCAATTTTTTTATTTTCCCAAGGGTAACAGGAGAAATTAGACCTCAAAAGTTGTTGTCCAATTTGTCCTGAGTACGCTGATATCCCATATGTGGGAGAAAACTGCTGTATGGGCACACTTCGGGGCTCGGAAGGGAAGTAGTGACGTTTTGAAATGCCGACTTGATGGAATGGTCTGCGGGCGTCATGTTACGTTTGCAGAGTCCCTGATGTGCCTAAACAGTAGAAACTCCCCACAAGTGACCCCATTTTGGAAACTATACCCCACAAGGAACTTATCTAGATGTGTGGTGAGCACTTTGAAGCCCCAAGGGCTACACAGAAGTTTATAACGCCGGGGCATGGAAATAAAAAAATCATATTTGAACCACAAACATGATCTTTTAGTCCACAATTTTTTTATTTTCTCAAGGGTAACAGGAGAAATTAGACCCCAAAAGTTGTTGTCCAATTTGTCCTGAGTACGCTGATATCCCATATGTGGGAGAAAACTACTGTATGGGCACACGTCGAGGCTCGGAAGGGAAGTAGTGACGTTTTGAAATGCCGACTTGATGGAATGGTCTGCGGGTGTCATGTTACGTTTGCAGAGCCCATGATGTGCCTAAACAGTAGAAACCCCCCCAAGTGACCCCATTTTGAAAACTAGATCCCCCAAGGAACTCCTCTAGATGTGTGGTAAGCACTTTGAATCTCCAAGTTCTTCACAGAAGTTTATAACGCAGAGCCGTGAAAATAAAAAATCATTTTTTTTTCCACAAAAATAACTTTTTAGTCCCCAATTTTTTTTCCCAACAGTAACAGGAGAAATTAGACCCCCAAAGTTGTTGTGCAATTTTTCCCGAGTACGCTGATACCCCATATATGGGGGTAAACCACTGTTTGGGCACACGTCGGGGCTTGGAATAAAGGGAGCACTGTTTGACTTTTTGAACGCAAAATTTGCAGGAATCAATGGTGGCGCCATGTCGCGTATGGAGACCCCCTGATGTGCGTAAATAGTGGAAACCCCTCAATTCTAACTCCAACCCTAACCCCAACACAACCCTAACCCCTACACACCCCTAACCCTAATACAAACCCTAACCATAACCCTAACCCCAACACACCACTAACCCTAATCCCAACTCTAACCATAAACCTAACCACAAGCCTAACCCTAATCCCAACCCTAACCCCAAAACACCCCTAACGCGTATCCTAACTCTAACCCTAACCACAAACCTAACCCTAATCCCAACCCTAACCCTAATTCCAACCCTAACCCTAATTCCAACCCTTACCCTAGTTCTAACCCTAACCCTAGTTCTAACCCTAAGGCTGGGTTCATATTGCGTTTTACCAGACCGTTCAACACGTAGCGTTGACGGGCTGGTTACGGTATAGCATAACGCGATCGCGTTATGCTATACCCGCTAGTGCAGAGGAATCAGCGATGATTCATCTGTGCTAGCAGTGATGGAGCCCAGACGCTGCAGCCTGCGTCCAAGGCTCCGTCACTGAATGTTGACATGTCGTGAACGTATGCCGCTTCACGGCATTTGTTGCGATGCGCACACAAATGGGGTGAATGGCAGCGTTAACGGACTGCGTTACACCGCGTTATACCGCGGTGAAATGCAGTCCATCTAACGGACTGCCATAATGCAATATGAACCCAGCCTAACCCTAACCCTGAGGCCCCGTGCACACGTTGCGGATTCACTTGCGGATTTTTCTAAAATCCGCAGGTAAAATGACCTGCCTTTTACCTGCGTATTTAGCGCGGATTTGCTGTGGTTTTTCTCTGCGGTTTTACGCCTACAATGGAATAGGTGTAAAATCGCTGCGGAATCCGCACAAAGAATTGACATGCTGCGGATTTAAAACCGCAGCAAATCCGCACTGAAAAATCTGCAGCATGTGCACAGCGGTTTTTTTTACCATTTTATTTGCATTGTACTGTACATGGTTTCTGGATCTGCTGTGGATCCGCAGCGCGAAATCCGCTGCGGATCCGCAGCAAAATCCGCTGCGGATCCGCAACTCAAAATCCGCTGCGGATCCGCAACTCAAAATCCGCTGCGGATCCGCAACTCAAAATCCGCTGCGGATCCGCAGCAAAATCCGCTGCTGATCCGCAGCAAAATCCGCTGCTGATCCACAGCAAAATCCGCTGCGGATCCGCAGCAAAATCCGCAACGTGTGCACAGGGCCTAATAGAAAAAAAAAAAATTCTTTATTATTTGTCCCTACCTATGACAGGGGGGGTTCACTTACTTTTTTTTATTTTGATCACTGTGAAAGTTTAGCACAGTGATCAAAATAAATTTCATGACTCTGCAGGGCGCACTGCGCATGCGCCGGCCGGCGGACGCACTGCGCATGCGCCCGCCATTTTCCAAGATGGCTGCGTCCATGAAGAATCCTGGGCAGCCGCCGGAAGGATCCAGGGACATCGGTGGACCGGGAGAGGTGAGTATGGGGGTCGGAAGTGAGGGGGGAGAGATCGGAAGGTGGGGGCAGCAGAGGCCAGGACGAGGGGAGCTGTTAGTGACGGCGGTGACCGACTGCTGCCATCTTTCGGTGGCGGCGGCCGATTGCCGCCGTGACTACGTGTGGGGGGGTCAGGGCTCGGTGTCCAGCCATGGCAGATGCTATTGCAGCATCGGCCATGGCTGGATTGTAATATGTCACCAATTACATTGGTGAAATATTACAGATTGCTCTGATTGGCTGTTTCACTTTTAACAGCCAATCAGAGCGATCGTGGCCACTGGGGGGGTTAAGCCAACCCCCCTGTGGTGAAGCACAAAGGGTCCTGTGCCTGCGGGTCGGGTGACCTTTCAGTGACCCCGGTCACCCGACCCGCAGGGACGCGATCCTTTCATGACGCCACATAGGCGTCATGGGTCGGATTGGCACTGACTTTCATGACGCCTACGTGGTGTCACAGGTCAGGAAGGGGTTAAAGGACACTTCTAATAATTAAGGATCATCCATAGACGAGAACCCTTTTAAAGATATAATACAATGTAAAATGAAGTTAAAGATAAATAAGCTAAACCTAAAGACACTGGCATACCTCCCAGCCAATCTAATTTTTATAGGATTGAAAAAAAAAAAAAATAAATAACCTCCAAGGGAATCTGTCACCAAGTTTTTGCTACTTCATCTGAGAGCAGCAAAATTTAGTGGCAGAGACTCTGATTCCAGCATTGTGCTACTTACAGGGTTGCTTGCTGCAGTTTTGATGAAATCACAGTTTTATCTGCTGCAGATCTACCTGTTCTCTAAATGCTTAGCTCCTTACATCCCTGCCCACACCGCTGATTGGTAGTTTTCTATGTGCATAGGCAGAAAGCTGGCAATTAGTGGAAGGGGCTGAGTTATACAGAGATTATGAATGTGGAGGATTACGTGGCAGCAGGTTTACTAGTACTCTAGTGATAATCTCCTGCTGATAAAACAATGATTTTATCAAAACTATGGCAAGCATACCCAATAAGTGACACATCACTTGAATCAGGGTCTCTGTCTCTACATTATGCTGCTCTCTGAAGACAAAAACCTGGTGCCTGATTCCTTTTTAAAAGGGCAATTCCTCGTATGTTTAGTGGGCGTTACTGGGTGGCTCAATTCTAGGGCTGAAAATTTCTTAGAGGAAGTGTCGGACTGGAGTGCCAAGGGCGCACCAGTAACATTGACTTTGGGCAGCACGGTGGCTCAGTGGATATCACTACAGCCTTGCAGTGCTGGAGTCCTGAGTTTGAATCCCACCTAGGACAACATCTGCAAGGAGTTTGTATGTTCTCCCCGTGTTTGCGTGGGTTTCCTCCGGTTCTCCGGTTTCCTCCCACACTCCAAAAACATACTGATAGGGAATCTAGATTGTGAGCCCCATCAGGGACAGCGACGATAATGTGGCAAAACTGTAAAGCGCTGCGGAATCTGTTAGCGCTATATAAAAATAAAGATTATTATTAATTATTGACTTTGGGGGGGTCCTCTTTTCACCTGCATACAAATGTTACACTTCCCTCATTCAAAAATGTACCTATATCTCTATATAATAATAAACTGGGTAGTTTGGTTAATAAATGATGAGATGCTGCTTTTTTTTCTGTACAAAGTGAATCAAGTGAATTAAGCCAAGTAGTGCCCATACAACGGGGTTGGTGGCACAGATCTGCACAGGGGCCCACTGGGAGATTCCCCTGTTCCCCTATGGGCCAGTCCAAGCCTGCTTAGTGGTGTGGATTCATATGTTTGGAGTGTGTAAACTGGCCTTTAGTGTCATTTTTAACAGTGGCTGAGTTTATTACAAAAAATAGCAGCACTCAGAAAATTGAGCAGCACTAAAGATATAAGATGAAATGTCAGATTGTAAGATTGCACTTTGGACCCCAAATATCCCCAGATGTACCGCCTCACCCCATGACCACTGTTCAGAGCCGCCGCACATTATTTTGCTTTTCATAAATGATCTTTTTTTACCGCTGGCACTAAAGTAGTCAGAATAGTGTCTGAATATGATGAAGTGTTTGCAGATTTAGAGTTTAAACCAACGTGAATAAACAACCTGAGATGCTTCTCTGCCATGCTTGAATTTCTCAGTCAGACCTGCGTGTATTTGCTAGAAGGTCACACGCTCTATGAAGATGTTTTGCTTTCTCTACCTCAGCAGCTTGCATTTTTTTTTTTAAGAAGACCTTTCAAGAGAGCGAAAGAGAATGTTAGTCAGGAGGTGAACAGAATTTTAAAATATCTTCCTGATGGATTCCTGTTGTCACAGTTCTGTGTGTCTGACGGTAGCGACTCCGCTTGTCATGCCATCAGCTAACACTTCTTTTTCACCTTTATTGTCGCCTTCGCTATGTTTTCACTATTTGATGCTGTGTTTGCTTTGCAGCTAGTAGGCTTGTCGCTTTGGATTTATTCTAGAAGGCTGGAAAAAAAAAACATTTATTAGGTAGTTAAGAACCTTTTAGAAAATTAGTATTCACAAAGCAGTTTCATTTTGAGACAGAATCCAATAAATGTCTGACTTACTGTAAAGCTTTGATATCTCTGGCGCGCTGCCACTTATGTTATATGTAATCGTAAGATATATTTCAGGCCTGCTACAAGATGAATGTAAATTAGATCCGTACCTTCACCGGCTCCATTTGCTGATGCAGCAATACGCTAAATAAAGTTAGTGATAAATGAAGCGTGAGAAATATGTTTTTATGTAGTTTTTGTACGATACATTGTAGACAGTTTGATCTCTACAGTCGCTGCTCCTGAAAACTACGTGATCAGTGTTTAACTGCTCACAATTTGCAAGAAAAGTTGTTTAATTGCTTCTAATTAAATGGTTAAAAAAATAGCAAATTTTGTACAGTAAGCAGATCTGAAATAGAAAAAAGAGAAGGAAAAAAGATAAACTATAACTTTATTTATTAACCTCTTAATGATCTGATATGTACATTTTTGTCACATGTTGCATGTGAAGTGTATTGAGTGCCTTTAACAGTAGTGGCAAGAGCTAGCTCCGAGCGATGCTGTCAGAAATATAATTAGCTCCTAAACTTCTATGTACACTTCCAGAGCTCGTGCTGCTCCTCTCCCATCATGTTTGTGCAGTGTCACACTGAGCTTCTCATGTGCAGGCACATAGCTGCAGTTCTCTATCTCTGCACTGTGTAAATCTATCCCCCCACACATTTCCAGCCCCCCTCCCTCGTTTGAATGTCCACTCACCCCTCCCTCTAGGTACACCAGCTTTGTGTAATGTGAGACCATGGTCAGTCCAGCTTTGTTCGGAGCACATGTCCATTCAAACTCGAATATAATAATACAGAATAATCATAGAGGCAGTAATCTACATAATTAAACCTATTCACAGCAGCGTTTTGAATCTTGTGTGGCTGCCAGAATCCTAGAAACGGATTTCTGCCCGCTCGTACCTCTCAGACACGTCATGTTCTGTCTTAAGTGAAAGATAATTTAGTAAGAAGACATATAATACTCCTGTCGTCACTCTGGGAGCCTCACAGCCCGAGATATGGCCCGCAGAAGTTTTTTAGTAACTTTCTAAAGGGGGCATAACCAGCCCACATTGTGAGATCATCAAGGGGGGGGAAACCCTTGGTTTTGGGCAAAGGTATAAAGCTCAGAGACTCAGACAAAGGGGCATCTTTTGCCTGGGAATCAGCTATAGGGAGCTGTGCATTTGGATCCGTTGTTCTGGGAAGATTCCCCTCCCCACTCCTCCACACAACATAACATTGACAGAGATGTGCAAGTTCTTATTTTAATCCCTTTTATTTCTAACTGTTTGTATATACTGTACTTTGTCTCTTTTGTAACATTTTTTTGCATTTTTGTAAACACTGCCTATATTATCTGGAGTAAATCTATAAAAATTTACTAGCTTTATTTTCTTTGCTCTATAACGTACTGCCACATCCTCCGTTCTAAACTATGCTATCGTGTGGGTGGGCTCCTGATCCAATATTGGTTTTAATGTCAAACTAGTAGCTGGTGGCAGCAAAATGTTCTGAGGAAATTGGGAGACCCTGGCAGTGACAGAATCGGGGGTTTACATGTGTATTTCCAGCCTGAGACAGGGGATATACCTACTGCCCTCACTGCAGAGTGCCCAATAGCCAGTACATGGCAAGGCAGCCTTTCTGGTGACTACTTATCCTAGATGTAGTTCCCTGACTGACCTGATTGTAAAGGCAGCACGGTGGCTCAGTGGATAGCACTGCAGCGCTGGAGTCCTGGGTTCGAGTCCCACCAAGGACAACATCTGCAAGGAGTTTGTATGTTTGTATGTTCTCCCCGTGTTTGCGTGGGTTTCCTCCGGGTTCTCCGGTTTCCTCCCACACTCCAAAAACATACTGATAGGGAATCTAGATTGTGAGCCCCATCAGGGACAGTGACGATAATGTGTGCAAACTGTAAAGCGCTGCGGAATATGTTAGCGCTATATAAAAATAAAGATTATTATTATTATTATTAAAGGGGTGCCAGACAGCTGCAAGTTCTGAACCGGGACTGAAAGTGGGATAGCAAAATAAGATCCTGACAGATGCCATTTAAATGTCGCTATTAATCACTGACAGAGGTATTTACACTGTTTGCGCTGTTTGCGTTGCGATCTCGGGGAACCGATGGATTACCATGGCCTACTAAAGGCCCCATTGGCTGCTGTTTTATCCTCCTGTAAAGCGCAGCCTCGGGCTGTACTTGAAAGGAGAACATCAGTTAAGGATCCACAGTACTTTACAGACATTATCATCACTGTCCCCATTGGGGCTCACAATCTAGATTCCCTATCTGTATGTCTTTGGAGTGTGGGAGGAAACAGGAGAACCCAGAGAAAACTGACGCAAACATGGGGAGAACAAAAAAAACTTGTAGATGTTGTCCTTGGTGGGATTTGAACCCAGGACCTCAGTGCCGCTAAGCCCAACTGTGCTGCCCATAATATATTAATATTGTAATATATAGTATGAAAGGTAACCTGAAACTCCAATGTGGACTAAACAATAAAAAATAAAAAAAATTGTAAAAGATATTAAAAAATATATATCTAAAAGTTTAAATCACTCCCATTTTTCTAGTTTAAAAGTAAAAAAAAATAATAAACATATTTGGTATCATGGTATCTGTAAAAGTCTGGTCTATCAAAATATAAAATTAATTAAACTGTACGCTAAATGCCAAAAAGAAAAAAAAAGAAAATGCCAGAATTGCCAGAGAATATGTCTCCAGAACTTATTTTAACCTTTTACGCCAGAGCCTGTCTGCACCTTTGTGACCAGACCAATTTTAACAATTCTGACCAGTGTCATTTTATGTGGTAATAACTCTCTAACGCTTTAATGGATGCCAGTAATTCTAAGAAAGTTTTTTTGTACATATTGTACTTCATGATAATGGTAAAATTTGTCTGAAATGATTTGTGTATATTTCTGAAAATATCAGAAATTTTGCAAAAATGTTGTAAATTTCACAATTTTCAAACTTTTAAGTTTTATGTCCTTAACCCAGAGAGTTGTGTCACACAAAATAGTTAATAAATAACATTTACAACATGTCTAATTTACATGAGCACAATTTTTTAAATATATTTTTTTCACATGAAGTTATAAGGGTTAAAATTTGATCATCGATTTTTAATTTTTCAAACAACATTTACAAAATCATTTTTTTAGGGACCGCATCACACTTGAAGTGACTTTGAGGGGCCTATATGACTGAAAATGCCCAAACATGACACCATCCTAAAAACTACACCCCTCAATCTGCTCAAAACCACAATCAAGAAGTTTATTAACCCTTCAAGTGCTTCACAGGAACTAAAGCAATGTGGAAGGAAAAAAATAAAGTTTTACTTTTTCCCACAAAAGTGTTAATTTAGCCCCAAATTTTGTATTTTCACAAGAGTAACAGGACAAAATACCCCTCAAAAATTTGATGTGTAATTTCTCCTGAGTACATCAATAGCCCATATGTGGTGGAAAACTTACTGTTCGGGCGCACGGCAGGGCTCGGAAGGGAAGGAGTGTAATTTGACTTATAGAATGCAAAATTGGCTGGAATTGATAGTGGACGCCATTGCATGTTTGAAGAGCTCTTGATGTGCCTAAAGAATGGAAACACCCACAAGTGACACCATTTTGGAAACTACACCCCTCAAGGAATTTATCTAGATGTATGGTGAGCACTTTGAACCCCCAGGTCAGTCACAAAATTTTATAATGTTGAGCCACAAAAATTAAAAAACACATTTTTCTGACAAAAATGTTATTTTAGCTCCAATTTTTTTTATTTTTACAAGGATAGCAAGAAAAAATGGACCATGCAATATGTTTTGCAATTTCCTTTGAGTACGTGAATACCCTACACGTGGTGGAAAACTATTCTTTGAGTGCACGGCAGGCCTTGGAAGAGAAGGAGCGCTATTTTGGCTGCAATAGGTTGCAGATGCCATTTCTCATTTGAAGAGCCTCTGACATGACAAAAAAAAAACCCAGAAACTCCCACAAGTGGCCCCATTTTGGAAACTAGTCTTTTTGAAGAATTCATCTAGGGGAGTAGGGAAAATGTTTAACCCTCAGGTAATTCACAGACTTGTATAACATTGGGCTGAGTAAATTAAATATGACAATTTTTTCCACTAAAATGTAGTTTTGACCCCAAGTTTGTAGTTTTCAAAAGAGGTAGTAGCAGAAAATGAACAATGTACAATTTATTACCCAATTTCTCTTGAGTACGCCAATTTTTGAAGCACAGTGCAGATTTTGCTGTTAAGGCTTCATGACCCACTGGTCTGATGTTATGACCCCTGAGGTGCCATAACAGCAGACCCCTCATAAATTACCCTATTTTACAAACTATACCTCTCAATGAATTCATCTAGGGGTGCAGTGATCATATTGACACCACAGGTGTGGTACAGAATTTTATACCATTGGGCAGTAAATAAAACATGAAGTGTGAACATGCTCCTATCTTGCATGCAGACCAACTTGACTCCAGTTCATTTTTTTTCAGTTTAACTGTATGTTTCTGCATTTAGTTCAGGTTAAGGGTGTGTCATCCCTTCCTTTGAGCTGGATATCACATTTGAAAAGCTCCTCACTAACTGTATGTCCATATTTGGGACACGGTCTTGCTCAGCCCTTATTCACACAGGACGTCATTATGATTATTCTGGCATTTGGCAAATATTAATAATTATGATAATCCTAATTGACCTAAAATGGGAAAGGTTTATTCTGATTTCATGTCAGATATTGAGAAAAACATGCAGATGTGTCTTTTTATATAGTGTATGTAAACTTCTAGTTTCAACTGTATATGGCTTTAGAGAGTTGATCCCAATGATGAGTGCCCTTTAAAAGAGTTTTATAGGCTGCAGATATAATTTAATCTCTAATGGATTTGTAGAGAGATATGAGCAGTTTTTCAGAGTAAATGATAAATGCAAAGGACAAAAAGTAACTGATAAACTAGGAAACAGCCATTTTTCTCCAGACATTTGTGATATATTACAAAACTGCTTACCTTAACTTGTACTGCTAATTTATGGGGTAAAACTGTATTTAGAATATCAGTGTCTATTTACATTAGAATTAATTGGAATAAGATTCAATTGGAACAAAGTGTGAAAACCTTTCACCAAAAAATCTGTGAGAAATGTTTTCTGCAGTCATCTAATTATAATTCTGCCAACGTTTTCGTCACTACATGTGCACTTCTCAGGCTGAGCAGTCATATTGCTGTGAGTATAAAGCCTTACTTATGAGAATTCAAATAACTCACGATCTCCACATATACTCCACATAAGGCCGGCGTCACACTGGTGAGTTTGATGCGAGTTAGTTGCACGACTTTCTCGCATCAACACCCGGCACGGCCGCCCGCTCTCGGACCCGAGTGTGCGACTGCATGTATTTCTATGCAGCCGCACACTCGGGTCCGAGAGTGGGCGGCCGTGCCGGGTGTTGATGCGAGAAAGTCGTGCGACTAGCTCTCATCAAACTCGCCAGTGTGACGCCGGCCTAAGAGTAAATATGGAAATGTAGCCAATAGAGTTATGCTTCTAATAGGGTGGTGAAACCACCTTTTATTAATGGCTAATGCCATCTAGACCTCACTGTATATGCCATTGAAATTTATAGATTTGTAACTAAAAGAGTTAATTTCCTTTATGTAGTGAAAGGCAGGCAACACTTTTATTAAAATTGTTTTGGTAGTATATACCTCTAAGAGCTTTGTGGTCCTTGTTGGTAGAGTGGTTGGCAGACGAAATGCAGGTGCAAACAGATGGCAGTTTAAAAAAATTTCACTCATTTGGGGTAACAAGCTGTGCACAGTCTCATAGGAGGCAAAGTGCATGATGGTTTCAAGAGTCATACACAATGCAATAGGTCATCTTGAGAGATAGGCAGTTGGTATCAATGATGTCCTTAAAACATTTTGAAAAGGTCCTACTGGCACACTCCTCAGCAGCTCTTCCTTTAGTCTGGAACAGTTTTGTGTTGCAACTGTCTGCTGGCATGTAAGTAGCTGTCAGGGACCCTCACATGCCTCCTCTCACCTGGATGCTGTTCACATGATGACGTGCGGCACCTCATTGTTTACTAATGTTCATTACTGTAAATGTATTTGTTATGTGTCATGTAATGTAATGTGGATGTCTTTAATATGTGTTCTGCATAGAGTTAGGGTTAGGATAGGATCTCAGGTAGCATAGGACCATAGGGAATTAGAATAGTGAGGTCATCATAGAGATAGGGAATAGAATAGAATAGAATAGAATAGAACAGAAGTGTTAGTTAGCATAGGAGTGCAACAGTTGGGAGGAGCTATAGGGTTGTGCAGTGCAGAGCAAGTGATATAGTCAGGACACTTCCTGATTAGTCTGGGCAACCTTGCGCAGGGCAAGGTATAAGGAGCAGCAAAGGAGACAGATGGCCGGCTGTGGAAATAGAGCTGCCACGGTAGGAAGGAGCCCCAGGCTGAGAGTCGTGCAGGTGGGCACCAGTTTAGACAGGACTGTTGCAGGAGGGATCCTGGGTCTATGATTGGGGCAGGTGGAGCAGAGATGGCGAACCTGGCACCTTTTCCTACTGAAACCGGAAGGGGGAATGGTAGGAAGCTGGTGGGACTGAAGGCACGGATGTGATAGAGATTGTCCAGGAGCGAGGCAGGGACTGCCAGAAGAGAGACAGAGTTGTCAGGAAGAACAGAGGCTACCCGAAGGCAGGGAAAGGGCAGGACATGCTGCTCTGTGTATGTTGTGCTGCAAATATGATGAATACGATCCTGCTTAGTAAAGTTAAACCGTTGGAAAAGAACTTTGTCTCTGGAATTGTTTGTGGAGCTCAGGAATACGGAGACGGAGTGACAGAAGCCGAGGGGACTCTGACAGTAAAAATGAGTACACTGCTGCACATGCAGCAGAAGGGACATTGTACAGTATTTTATCTGTGGGACTCCAGGGTGTGGGAACCTCACAGCCCGTTGCCACGACTACAACCCTGGCCATCTCACAGGCACACTCCCCAGCAGCTCTTCCTTGACTCTTGAGCAGTTTTGTGTTGCAACTGTCTGCTGGCACACTCCCCAGCAGCTCGTTCTTTATTTTGAAACAGTTTTGTGCTGCAACTGTCTGTTGCCACACTCCTCAGCAGCTCTTCCTTTACTCTGGATTGATTTCTGTTATAACTGTCTGTTGGTATACTTCTGTAAGGGGTTGTAGGTTTAACCCCTTTTATGCCCTTCAATCTTCCAATGTACAGTGCCTTGCGAAAGTATTCGGCCCTCTGGAACTTTTCAACCTTTTCCCACATTTCATGCTTCAAACATAAAGATGCCAAATGTTAATTTTTGATGAAGAATCAACACCAAGTGGAACACAATTGTGAAGTTGAACGAAATTTGTTGGTTATTTTAAATTTTTGTGGAAAAACAAAAACTGAAAAGTGGGGCGTGCAATATTATTCGGCCCTTTATCTTTCAGTGCAGCAAACTCACTCCAGAAGTTCATTGTGGATTTCTGAATGATCCAATGTTGTCCTAAATGACTAATGATGATAAATATAATCCACCTGTGTGTAATCAAGTCTCCGTATAAATGCACTTGATAAGTGATAGTCTCAGGGTTCTGTTTGAAGCACAGAGAGCATCATGAAGACCAAGGAACACAACAGGCAGGTCCGTGATACTGTTGTGGAGAAGTTTAAAGCCGGATTTGGATACAAAATGATTTCTAAAACTTTAAACATCCCAAGGAGCACTGTGCAAGCGATCATATTGAAATGGAAGGAGTTTCATACCACTGCAAATCTACCAAGACCCGGCCATCCGTTAAACTTTCATCTCAAGCAAGGAGAAGACTGATCAGTGATGCAGCCAAGAGGCCCATGATCACTCTGGATTAACTGCAGAGATATACAGCTGAGGTGGGACAGTCTGTCCATAGGACAACAATCAGTCGTACACTGCACAAATCTGGCCTTTATGGAAAAGTGGCAAGAAGAAAGCAATTTCTCAAAGATATCCATAAAATTTGTTGACTAAAGTTTGCAACAAGCCACCTGGGAGACTTGCCAAACATGTGGAAGAAGGTGCTCTGGTCAGATGAAACCAAAATCGAACTTTTTGGCAACAATGTCAAACGATATGTTTGGTGTAAAGTCAACATAGCTTATCACCCTGAACACACCATTCCCACTGTCAAACATGGTGTTGGCGGCGGCATCATGGTTTGGGCCTGCTTTTCTTCAGCAGGGACAGGGAAGCTGGTTAAAATTGATGGGAAGATGGATGGAGCCAAATACAGGACCATTCTTGAAAACCAGTTGAAGTCTGCAAAAGACCTGAGACTGGGACGGAGATTTGTCTTCCAACAAGACAATGATCCCAAACATAAAGCAAAATCTACAATGGAATGGTTCACACATAAATGTATCCAGGTGTTAGAATGGCTAAGTCAAAGTTCAGACCTGAATCCAATCGAGAATCTGTGGAAAGAGCTGAAAACTGCTGTTCACAAACGATCTCCATCCAAACTCACTGAGCTCGAGCTGTTTGCCAAGGGAGAATGGGCAAGAATTTCAGTCTATCGATGTACAAAACTGATAGAGGCATACCCCAAGTGACTTGCAGCTGTAATCGCAGCAAAAGGTGGCGCAACAAATTATTAAGTTAAAGGGGCCAAATAATTTTGCATGCCCCACTTTTCAGTTTTTGTATTTCCACAAAAAGTAAAAAAAAAACAATAAATTTTGTTTCATTTCACAATTGCATCCCACTTGTTGATTCTTCACCAAAAATTAACATTTGGTATCTTTATGTTTGAAGCATGATATGTGGGAAAAGGTTGAGAAGTTCTAGGGGGTCGAATACTTTCGCAAGGCACTGTATATACTTCTATATATATAGTTGTTTCATGATGCTATGCATATATTTGTAACCATTGTTGTGTAATTGATATGTATATTTCATTTTACTGCACCTTATATTTCATAGGGACAGTCTGGGTTATGGCCACTAGATTAGAGCATATATATATTACACCGTTAAGGTTTAGCTGGGATGTAAATAGTTAATGTAGGGGGGTCACTTAGTGTAGAGGAAGGGAGCTTCCTGTTCAGAGTCAGTCAGGGCGGGGTGCCCTTAGAGCTCAGGTGGCCTCTGGTCCGAGCCTCTTAGATACCCTGCAATGTTTGTAAAGATGTGAGTGCCCAGTCGTCCAGACTGTGGGAACAGCAGTGAGACAGATATAGAAGAAACAGACAAGTTAGAGCAGCAGTGCCAACAGGATATCCATAGCTGCAGAAGTGTATAGAGAAGTTACCAGTAAAGTGACTGGAGGAGAAACTACACAGCGGGACAGACGGGCGGTTACTCATCATGTGGCAGTTACTAGCATGGGCAGACGCCTTTAAGGCTGGGGCAAAACAGCCAGGGAACTCCCAGAAGAAGCCAGGCTGCACAGAGAGAAGACCGAGGAAACATACAGTGTGGTATGTCCTGTTAAGGAGCCGTGTGACAGAGCAAGGGAAGAAAGGAAGGAAGATGTGATGTGTGATGTTAAAGCTGCTGTAAATGTTGTACTGGATCTGGATGTACTGAGAAGTTCTGAAAGTAAAGTTTTGCATTATGGATTTTTCTTCGATTGTGTCTCCATTCATTCTCTTAAAGGCAAGGGTAACCTCACAAGAAGGAGGGAGAACCTCATCAGCCCTCCGATGGAGAGGCAAGTGTATTACATAAGGATTGTGGTGTGTCTGTAGAGGAAGGCAGGGGTATACAATGCCCGCAATACTCAGCCATGACTACTGCCCTGGCCGACCGTTACACTTCCTTCAGCAAGTCTTTTTTTCCCACAATGCAGTACAGCTCATGCTCAGAGTGCTTGTCTCAGCCATCACAAATGCATCACTATCCTGCTGTTTCTATTGTGGTAATCCTCAATCGGACTCTAGTGGGGCAATCTTCACAGTCAGGAATCAGTCTATCTGCTTCCCCCTGTTATGGCAAACCTTGACCTTCAAACAGCTAATTTATGCCATATTGGCAAATGCACTCTTCATTCTATGCTCCCTTGTGTGATGGAACAACTTTCACTTTTTTCTTTACTCTCTCCTGCAAGTGGGCTGGCCTACCTCACCTGTGACTGACTGTACTTCCAGCTTTGTACGTTGTGGTCCTCTTTATAGCCCTGGGACAGTGCACCATTTATTAAAAGTGATATATAGGGTTGAGCGAAATAGGTCGGTCAATTTAAAAAAACACCGACTTTCACCAAAGTCGGGTTTCGGCTGAGCGTTCGGTGACCCGAGCGCCAAAGTCGGGTTTCGCCGCTTGCAGGCGCCTTTTTTTCACCAATGAGCAAGGACGTACACTGTGGGCAACGAGATGAAGTGTGCAGCGGTGCCGCGAGGCTTTGAGCGGTGCCGCGCGGCTTTAAGCGGTGCGGGATTCAAATCCCCCGCCAAAGCCGCGCCGGCACCGCTCATTAGCTGAGCCACCCGCCAGCTCAGCCAATGAGCGGCGCGGGATTCAAATCCCCCGCCATTGGCTGAGCGGTGCTGCCCGGCTTTGCTATGTGTGTGTGTGCGAGGCTGTGTGTGTGTGTATGCAGGCATCGTCCGATGGGACTACAAGTCCCATCCGGCTATGCCTGCTACACTGTCACTAAGTGACACATTAGCCAATGATGTAACAGTAGTAGTCCAATCATCCGGCTAATGTGTTGAATGTAAAAAAAAACATACATTACATACACAACATACAGAACATACAACATATAACACATAACATACATATAACACAGAACATACATATAACATACAACACATAACATACAGAACATACATATAGCACATAATATACAGAACAAACATATAACATACAACACATAACATAAATATAACACATAACATACAGTACATACATATAACACATAACATACAGTACATACATATAACATAAAGTCATGGCCAAAAGTTTTGAGAATGACACAAATATTATTTTTTACAAAGTCTACTGCTTCACTTTTTCTAATGGCAATTTGCATATACTCCAGAATGTTATAAAGAGTGATCAGCTTAACAGCAATTACTTGCAAAGTCAATATTTGGCTAGAAAATGAACTTTATCCCCCAAAACACATTTCAACATCATTGCAACCCTGCCTTAAAAGGACCGGCTAACCTCTTTTCAGTGATTGCTCCATTAACACAGGTGTGGGTGTTGATGAGGACATGGCTGGAGATCAGTCTGTCATGATTAAGTAAGAATGAGACCACTGGACACTTTAAAAGGAGGCTGGTGCTTGGCATCATTGTTTCTCTTCTGTTAACCATGGTTATCTCTAAAGAAACACGTGCAGTCATCATTGCAATGCACAAAAATGGCCTAACAGGGAAGAGTATCGCAGCTAGAAAGATTGAACCTCAGTCAACAATCTATCGCATCATCAAGAACTTCAAGGAGAGAGGTTCCATTGTTGCAAAAAGGCTTCAGGGCGCCCAAGAAAGACCAGCAAGCGCCAGGACCGTCTCTTAAAAGTGTTTCAGCTGCGGGATCGGGCTACCAGCAGTGCAGAGCTTGCTCAGGAATGGCAGCAGGCAGGTGTGAGTGCATCTGCACGCACTGTGAGGCGGAGACTCTTGGAGCAAGGCCTGGTCTCATGGAGGGCAGCAAAGAAGCCACTTCTCTCCAGAAAAAACATCATGGACAGACTGATATTCTGCAAAAGGTACAGGCAGTGGACTGCTGAGGACTGGGGTAAAGTTATTTTCTCTGATGAATCCCCTTTTCGATTGTTTGGGACATCAGGAAAACGCCTCATTCGGAGAAGACAAGGTGAGCGCTACCACCAGTCTTGTCTCATGCCAACTGTTAAGCATCCTGAAACCATTCATGTGTGGGGTTGCTTCTCAGCCAAGGGAATCAGCTCTTTCACAGTCTTGCCTAAAAACACAGCCATGAATAAAGAATTGTACCAGAATGTCCTCCAAGAGCAACTTCTCCCAACCCTCCAAGAGCAGTTTGGCGATCAATAATGCCTTTTCCAGCATGATGGAGCACCTTGCCATAAAGCAAAGGTGATAACTAAATGGCTCAGGGAACAAAACATAGAGATTTTGGGTCCATGGCCTGGAAACTCCCCAGATCTTAATCCCATTGAGAACTTGTGGTCAATCATCAAGAGACGGGTGGACAAACAAAAACCTAAAAATTCTGACAAAATGAAAGCATTGATTGTGCAAGAATGGACTGCTATCAGTCAGGATTTGGTCCAGAAGTTGATTGAGAGCATGCCAGGGAGAATTGCAGAGGTCCTGAAGAAGAAGGGTCAACACTGCAAATATTGACTTGCTGCATTAACTCATTCTAACTGTCAATATAAGCTTTTGTTACTCATATGTTTGCAATTATTATATTTCTGTCTGTGATAAAAACATCTGTCAAACACACATAAAAACCAGAGGGCAGCAAATCATGTGAAAATATAATATTTGTGTCATTCTCAAAACTTTTGGCCATGACTGCACAACACATAACATACATATAACATACAACACATAACATACAGAACATACATATAACATTCCGTACATACATATAACATACAACACATAACATACATATAACATACAACACATAACATACATATAACATACAACACATAACATACAGAACATACATATAACATTCCGTACATACATATAACATACAACACATAACATACATATAACATACAACACATAACATACAGAACATACATGTAACATTCCATACATACATATAACATACAACACATAACATACATATAACATACAACACATAACATACATATAACATACAACACATAATATACATATAACATGCAACACATAACATACAGAACATACATATAACACATAACATACAGAGCATACATATAACACATAACATATAGAACATACATATAACACAACATACAGAACATACATATACGGAATCCCAGAACACTGATGCCATCACCTTGCCAGCGGATGGAACCACCTTTGCCTTTTTAGGGCGTGGGGAGGTGGGATGTTTCCACTGTTTTGAGGCTTCTTTTGACTCCGGACGAAAGTGGTGTACCCAAGTTTCATCCAATGTAACAAATCTCTGCATAAAAAGTTGAATATCAGCTTCAAACAGTTGCACATTTTCCACGAGCGAAGTTCTCTCAGACGTTTGTTCTCTAATGTCAAAAATCTGTGCACCCATAGGGCCGAAACTTTATGCATGTTCAGCAGCTGTGTTAGGATATGGCCAACCCTCTCCACTGATATGCCCACTAGTGTTGAGTGATACTGCCCGATATCCAGAAATATCGGATTGGATTGGATCGGCCCGATACTCAAAAAAGTATCGGGTATCGCCGATCCGATACCGGAAACCCAATGCAAGTCAATGGGACAGAAATATCTTAATTAAAAAAACCCTTTCTTTCCTTGTAAACACTAGATATACACAAATAGAATACATATATATATATATATATACATGTCATTGTGACATAAATATATACATATATTTATAGTTCATACACTTCTACATAGTAAAATAGCCTCTGATTCAATTGCCGGGCTATGCCGGCTTTTGTGAAATTACAGAACCACCCAACATGAAATGACAAATGGTTTACATAGAGTTAAGCCCTTGTTCACCTGTAATAAAAATAAAATAATAAAGCAACATTATTCTTACCTATCCGATGTTCAGTCAGGTCCCCTGATGTAATCCTTCTGAAAGGGTTAATGTTTACTGCAGGGACCGCAGCTAATGCTGACAGCCTCGCAGTAAACCCACCACTGAATCATCTCCTCTCCTGGCTGACAGGAGAGGAAGTGGTTAGCATAATTGATTGCTTCCCACTTTCACTTCAGGTCAGCCAGGGACACCGCACTGCATCAGTGACGTCAGAGTGAATCCCGGCTGACCTGAAGTGAACTGATTAACAAAAATAGGGGATCCCCTCGAAAAAAAAATGGCGTGGGGTCCCCCCTATTTTTGTTAACCAGCCTGATGATGCAGACTGCTGAGTCCTGGTTTTTCAGGCTGTTAAGGAGCCAATATCCATGGACCTTGCAAAGCCTGATAATACCAGGCCACAGCAGTCTGCTTATCTTGGCTGGTTAACAAAAATAGGGGATCCCCTTGAAAAAAAATGGCGTGGGGTCTCCCCTATTTTTGTTAACCAGCCAGATGAAGCAGACTGCTGAGGCCTGGTTTTTCAGGCTGGTAAGGATCCAATATCCATGTACCTTGCAAGCCTGATAATACAAATGGCGTGGGGTCCCCCTATTTTTGTTAACCAGCCAAGTAAAAAGCAGACTGCTGCGGCCTGGTATTAAAAGATTGTCAAGGCCTATGGATTTTGGTCCTCAACAGCCTAAAAATACCAGGCTGCAGCAGCCCCACAATTGGCGCATCCAAAGATGCGCCAATTGTGGCACTTTACCCATCTCTTCCCACTTGCCCTGTAGCGGTGGCAAGCGGGGTAATAAGGGGTTAATGTCACCTTTGATTGAAAGGTGACAATAAGCCCGGTTAATAATGGAGAGGCGTCAATAAGACACCAATCCATTATTAATTATAAAGTTTGTAAATTTTTAAAAAAATACACAGCCAGAAAAAAAGTATTTTAATGAAATAAAACACCACACAGTTTTCATTATTTTTATTCCACGCTCATCCTGCGACGCCATCGTTCTCCTGTAAAAAAACAAAAATAACAAACCAACACAAATACTCCCTGTCCGACGCAGTCCAAAATCACGAGTGTCCCATGACGAGTCCAGCTCTGCTACATCTGCATGCCAGGCTGAGCCTGGCATGAAGATATAGCAGAGCTGCTTACCTGAGGAGATTCCCCGGCGGTGACGTCATCGGACTGGTTTACGGTCAGCTGTCACGAGAGTACAGCTGGCCGAGATTACCCAGTACCTGACAGCACATGCAGTTATCGCGAGAAGCTGCACGTGACCGCCAGGGAGAGGGTAATGGCGGCCATCAAGGAGTCCAGGACGTGACAACCGGGGATCTTCTGCCAGGTAAGTGCTGCTGACTCCTGACAGACCCTACCGACACTGACAGTGACACTTTCGGGAAGTTCCTGTGTCACATACTTCGTTCTGTGACACAGGAACTCCCCATAGACTTTACAGGAAAACTCCGATTCCGGTATCCGATATTCAAAAAATATCGGATCTCAGAATCGGAATTCCGATACAGCGAATATCGGCCGATACCCGATATTTGCAGTATCGGAATGCTCAACACTAATGCCCACACATTGTGCAATGTGCCGCTGTGTGACACCTCGATCTGCCATTACAATGTCTTGCACTTTTTGGACATTTTTATCTGTGCATGCAGTTGAGGGATGACCACTGCGTGCAGCATCTTCAATTGATGTCTGTCCCCGCTTGAAATCTGCAACCCACTTTTTCACCATTGTATAAGAAGGAGCATTGTCCTCTAATGTCTCCAGCATGTCCTTGTGAATTTCCAATGGTGTCAGTCCTTTTTTCAGAAGGTATTGTATGACTGCTCGCTTTGCCAATTTCTCCATTTCCATATTTCAGCCTTGCGACCCAACTTTAAAATGCTCATGAGACCATTCAGCTAACTAAATAACATATTGTATTGTAAAACAAGAACATGCAAAAAAGATTTCATGGGTGGGCCTCAAACTTTTCAGGCCCCCATCGTAACATACAACACGTAACATACATATAACATCTAACACATAACATACAGTACATACATATAACATACAACACGTAACATACATATAACATACATCACATAACATACATATAACATACAACACATAACATAAAGAACATACAAATAACATTCAACACATAACATACAGAACATACATATAACACATAACATACAGAACATACACATAACATACAACACATAACATACAGAACATACACATAACATACAACACATAACATACAGTACATACACATAACATACAGAACATACACATAACATACAACACATAACAAAGAGTACATACTCACCAATCACCTATTCCCCGATGCCATCTCCTGTAATAAAAATAAAATAATAAAGCAACCTATACATCACCTATCCGCCGTAGTCCAGATAATAACGAGTGTCACACGACAATCTCCGGTATAGAACGCTGACATCGGGTGATGTCAGCACCAGAGGCGTAGCTAGGGTTTCGGTTTAAGGGGGGCGAAACTTCTGAGTGGGCCCCTAACCAGAGAATCTCAGCAAATGACCGCGCTGTTGCCAAAAATATTCTATATATAAAAACACCAATATTGATATCACCGCCATATGGTCAGTGGTAAATAATACCAGTCCTACAGAACATATAATAGATTATAGCAGATTTACAGATAATGACTTACCGCTGATGTTCTTTCCGATGGAATTGTTCACTTTTCATGTCTTTTCCATCTGGCCCCAGACCGACATAACGACTTCTCCAGCCAGGATTCGACTGCAGAGAATACAACAAAGACACGTTTCACTTCTCATATTTTCAGCACTGTCACGGTCACCAATTGGACTATTCTCAACCTGCACAAACTCCTCATCCTGCTGATACCCAATACTGAGCCGCTGCTGCCATATGTGTCCCTATTACTGCACCTAGCGTGTGGTACTGTGTGACCTCTAAATTCTAAAGCACCCCTCTATAATATACAGTAGTAATGCCGGGTGCAAGTGCCCTAAAAAACAGTGCCCGCATTTTGTCCCCTAGAATGTAATATTGCCCTGTGTGTGCCCCTTTGACAGTCACAGTAACCAGAGTTCCCCTATAACAATAAGTGCCCACTTTACACTTAATAATGTCCCGAGTCTCCCCCCCTGTACAGCTCCCCTATACACAGTGTGATGCCCACTCACTGGATACATACTGACCCCTTAATATCCCCAAACTATTTAATGGCTCCAACACTGTATGATGGCCCCGCCACTATAATCCCCACACTGTATTATGGCCCCCTAGATAGCATCCATATAGCATAATACGCCAGATAGTCCTCAATATAGTATAATGCACCCCCATAGGCAGCCTCTGTATTATAATGTACCCCCCATAGACAGTCTTTGTATTGTAATGCACCCCCATAGGCAGCCTCTATATTGTAATGCACTCCTCATAGGCAGCCTCTGTATTATAATGCACCCCCATAGACAGCCTCTGTATTATAATGCACCCCCATAAGCAGCCTTATTTATAATGCACTCCCCATAGGCAGCCTCTGTATTATAATGCACCCCCATAGACAGCCTCTATATTGTAATGCACCCCCATAGACAGCCTCTGTATTATAATGCACCCCCATAGGCAGCTGCTCTATTATAATGCGCTCCCCATAGGCAGCCTTTGTATTATAAGGCACCCCCATAAGCAGCCTTATTTATAATGCATTCCCCATAGGCAGCCTTATTTATAATGCACCCCTTAGGCAGTCTTATTTATAATGCACCCCATAGGCAGTCTCTGTATGATAATGCAGCCCCATAGGCAGCCTTATTTATAATGCACCCCATAGGCAGCCTTATTTATAATGCACCCCATAGGCAGTCTTATTTATAATGCACCCCATAGGCAGTCTTATTTATAATGCACCCCACAGGCAGCCTTATTTATAATGCACCCCATAGGCAGCCTTATTTATAATGCACCCCATAGGCAGTCTTATTTATAATGCACCCCCCATAGGAAGTCTTATTTATAATGCACCCCAAAGGCAGCCTCTGTATGATAATGCAGTCCCATAGGCAGCCTTATTTATAATGCACCCCATAGGCAGCCTTATTTATAATGCACCCCATAGGCAGTTTTATTTATAATGCACTCCATAGGCAGCCTCTGTATTATAATGCAGCCCCATATTCAGACTTATTTATAATGCACCCCATAGGCAGCCTTATTTATAATGCACCCCAATATGGAGCCTCTGTAATATAATGCGCCCCATATGAAGCCTCTGCTCTGTAATATAATGCACCCCCATATGGAGCCTCTGCTCTGTAATATAATGCATCACCCCCATTGCAAAAATAATAAATCCAGACCTCTCTTGCTCCTGTGCTGCTCACTGCTCTCCCTCTTCTCTTGAGTCCTGACAGTGGGCGCCGGGCAGTGACGTCCTCGCGCCCGCTGTCAGACGCTGAGAGGGGGATTATGGGAGAGAAGGAGCGCTCGCTCCTTCTCTCTCAATGCGGTCAGCTGTATCGGCTACATGCCGAATCAGCTGACCCTCCGAAGACGGGAGGGGGGCCCACTGCTGGCACCGGGCCCCCCACCGCCTGCTCAGGGGCCCCATAGCAGCTGGTGGCAGAGCAGGGAGATCGATTCTCCCTGCTCTGCCCCAGAATGTAACAGTATAGGCGCACTGTGCATGCCGATACAGTTACAGTAGCATAGCTCCGGGCGGGCCCCCTCAGAGAGCTACGCTACTGGTCAGCGCTCTACACTGCCCCTGTGATGCAATGACAGTGGAGATAATCCTCCGCTGTGTGTATCGCTCAGACGCCGGGAGAGAATGACGTCACTTCCGTTCATTCTCTCACTGGCAATGCTGGGTGAGAAAATTCCCACGCAGAATTGCCATAAAGTGAGAGAATGAACTCAGTGATGCAGTGCAGGAGCCATTGTCTCCTGTCAGTGCATCACTGGGAGGCCCTACAGAGCAGTGGCATCACCTGATGTCACCGTTCTATAGGGGAGACCATTGTGGGACATTCGTTATTAATTGGACTGCGTCGGACAGGGAGTATACGGTTGTTTTATTTTTTTACGTTTTATTACAGGCGATCGAGGGCGTCGCTTGGATCTGAGAGTATAATAAAAATATGAAAACCGTGTTTTGTTTTATTTCATTAAAATACTTTATTCTTATGCATGTGTTTTTTTTAACCCTTTATTAATATAAGATTATTAATGGATAGGCGTCTTATTGACGCCTCTCTATTGTTAACAGGGCTTAATGCCACCTTACAATAGCAAGGTGATATTAACCCCTTATTACCCCATATCCCACCGCTACAGGGGAGTGGGAAGAGAGGGGCTAAGTGCCGGAATTGGCGCATCGTACAGATGTGCCAATTCTGGGGCTGCTGGATGCTGGTATTTTTAGCCAGAGGGGTGCGCCAATATCCATGGCCCCTTCCTAGGCTATGAATATCAGCCCGCAGATGTCTGCATAGCCTTTCTGGCTATAAATTACTGGGGGACTCCACGTCATTTTTTTTTGGGGTCCCCCTATTTTAATAGCCAGTATAGGCTAGCTGCGGCTGATATTCATAGCCTGGGAAGCTCCATGGGTATTAACCCCTTCCCAGGCTAGAAATATTGGCCCGAGCCGTCGGCTTTCCCCCTCTGGCGCAGAAAATTACGCGGGAGCCCACGCCATTTTTTTCCCATTTTTTTAAAAAATTAATTCTATTGCGTGAAGATTTTGTGTGTGTGTGCGCGCGTGTGTCTTTAACTATTTATGTACCATTCTATCTATCTATTATCTATCTATCTTCTATCTATCTGTCTATCTATATCTATCTATCTATCTATCTATCTATCTATCTATCTATCTATCTGTCTATCTATCTGTCATCTATCTATCTATCTATCTATCTATCTATCCTATCTTCTATCTGTCTATCTTCTATCTATCTATTATCTATCTATCTATCTATCTATCTATCTATCTAATTATCATATATTTATCTATTATCTACCTATCTATCTATCTATCTATCTATCTATCTATCTATCTATCTATCTATCTATTATCTAGCTATCTGTCTATCTATCTATTTTCTATCTATCTATCTATCTATCTATCTATCTATCTATCTATCTATCTATCTATCTATCTATCTATCTATCTATCTATCTGGCCGGAGTCACACACATCGTATAAAAATCGGACCGTATTATACGGCCGTAATACACAGAAAAGTCCCCTGAACAGTGATACGTATGTCATCCGTGTGGAATGCGAGGATGCGATTTCCTGTTATGTGCTTGTTCTGTATGTTATGTGTTGTATGTTATGTGTATGTACTGTATATTATGTGTTGTATGTTCTGTGTATGTTCTGTGTGTTATGTGTTCTATGTATGTTCTGTATGTTATGTGTTATATGTATGTTATGTGTTATATGTACAGTCATGGCCGAAAGTTTTGAGAATGACACAAATATTAATTTTTACAAAGTCTACTGCTTCACTTTTTCTAATGGCAATTTGCATATACTCCAGAATGTTATAAAGAGTGATCAGCTTAACAGCAATTACTTGCAAAGTCAATATTTGGCTAGAAAATGAACTTTATCCCCCAAAACACATTTCAACATCATTGCAGCCCTGCCTTAAAAGGACCAGCTAACCTCTTTTCAGTGATTGCTCCATTAACACAGGTGTGGGTGTTGATGAGGACATGGCTGGATATCAATCTGTCATGATTAAGTAAGAATGACACCACTGGACACTTTAAAAGGAGGCTGGTGCTTGGCATCATTGTTTCTCTTCTGTTAACCATGGTTATCTCTAAAGAAACACGCGCATTCATCATTGCAATGCACAAAAATGGCCTAACAGGGAAGAGTATCGCAGCTAGAAAGATTGAACCTCAGTCAACAATCTATCGCATCATCAAGAACTTCAAGGAGAGAGGTTCCATTGTTGCCAAAAGGCTTCAGGGCGCCCAAGAAAGACCAGCAAGCGCCAGGACCGTCTCTTAAAAGTGTTTCAGCTGCGGGATCGGGCTACCAGCAGTGCAGAGCTTGCTCAGGAATGGCAGCAGGCAGGTGTGAGTGCATCTGCACGCACTGTGAGGTGGAGACTCTTGGAGCAAGGCCTGGTCTCAAGGAGGGCAGCAAAGAAGCCACTTCTCTCCAGAAAAAACATCATGGACAGACTGATATTCTGCAAAAGGTACAGGCAGTGGACTGCTGAGGACTGGGGTAAAGTTATTTTCTCTGATGAATCCCCTTTTCGATTGTTTGGGACATCAGGAAAACGCCTCATTCGGAGAAGACAAGGTGAGCGCTACCACCAGTCTTGTCTCATGCCAACTGTTAAGCATCCTGAAACCATTCATGTGTGGGGTTGCTTCTCAGCCAAGGGAATCGGCTCTCTCACAGTCTTGCCTAAAAACACAGCCATGAATAAAGAATGGTACCAGAATGTCCTCCAAGAGCAGCTTCTCTCAACCCTCCAAGAGCAGTTTGGCGATCAATAATGCCTTTTCCAGCATGATGGAGTACCTTGCCATAAAGCAAAGGTGATAACTAAATGGCTCAGGGAACAAAACATAGAGATTTTGGGTCCATGGCCTGGAAACTCCCCAGATCTTAATCCCATTGAGAACTTGTGGTCAATCATCAAGAGACGGGTGGACAAACAAAAACCTAAAAATTCTGACAAAATGAAAGCATTGATTGTGCAAGAATGGACTGCTATCAGTCAGGATTTGGTCAAGAAGTTGATTGAGAGCATGCCAGGGAGAATTGCAGAGGTCCTGAAGAAGAAGGGTCAACACTAGTGTTGAGTGATGCTGCTCGATATCTAAAAATATCGTATCGAAATGGTATCGCCGATATCACTAAATATCGCCGATATCCGATTCCGATACCGGAAGTCCCATGTAAGTCTATGGGAACAAAATATCGCAACTAAAAAAAACCTTTATTTCCTTGTAAACACTAAATATACACACATAGAATACATATATATATATATATATATATATATACATGTCATTGTGACATATATATATACATATATGTATAGTTTATACACTTCTACATAGTAAAATATCCTCTGATTCAATTGCCGGGTAAAGCCGGCTTCTGTGAAAAGACAGAAGCACCCGACATGAAATGACACTTGGTGTACATAGGGTTAACCATGTCTTTTCATGTCGTTTGCAATCTGATTTGCACAAACAATTACATCAGTCTATGTGTGCAAAATTTCACACCTGTAGGGGTTAATTAAAGGTGTAAATTCGTTGTAAAAAAACCGGACTTTTTTGCTACGAATTTACACCTTTAATTAACCCCTACAGGTGTGAAATTTTGCACACTTACACTCATGTAATTGTTTGTGCAAATCAGATATCAAACTACATGAAAAGACATGGTTAACTCTATGTAAACCAAGTGTCATTTCATGTCGGGTTCTGCATTTTCACAAAAGCCGGCAATTGAATTAGCGGCTATTATACTATGTAGAAGTGTATGAACTATAAATATAAATATATATATATATGTGTCACAAATTTAATGACATGTATATATATATATGAGGTGTAAAATTGCTGAAAAAAAATGCGTGGGCTCCCGCCCTATTTTCGCAACCAGACAGACAAAGCCAGTGAGTGGGGGCAGATAATAATAGCCCAGAGAGGGACCATTATTTTTGGCCCCCCCCGGCTACTAACATCTGCCCCCAGACACCCCAGAAAGGGCAAATCTCTAATTAGATTTGCCCTTTCTGACACTTTGCCCGTCTATTCCCATTGCCCTGTAGCGGTGGCGAATGGGTTAATAAGGGGTTAAAATGACCTTGCAATTGAAAGGTCACTTTAAGCCAGGTTAATAATTGAGAGCTGTCAATTAGACAACTATCAATTATTAATCCTATTGTATGAAAGAAAAATCAAACACACACACTTTAATAAAAAAGAAGTTTAATGAAATAATCACACAGTTTTTGACCATATTTTATTTTCCTGCTAAAACCATTTCCTGTAATAAAAATAAAATAATAAAGCAAAATTATTCTTACCAATCCGATGTACAGTCAGGTCCCACGGTGTAATCCTTCAGAAAGGGTTAATGTTTACTGCAGGGACCGCAGCTAATGCTGCAGCCTCACAGTAAACCCCCAAATGAATGAGTTCCTCTCCTGGCTGACAGGAGAGGAAGTGGAAAGCTTAATTGATTGCTTTCCACTTTCACTTCAGGTCAGTCAGGGACACAATCAGTGACGTCAGAGGGAACTGTTTAACAAAAATAGGGGATCCCCTCGAAAAAAATTGGCGTGGGGTCCCCCCTATTTTTGTTAACCAGCCAGATGAAGCAGACCGCTGAGGCCTGGATTTTCAGGCTGTTAAGGAGCCAAGATCCATGGACCTTGCCAGCCTGATAATACCAGGCCACAGCAGTCTGCATATCTTGGCTGATTAACAAAAATAGGGGATCCCCTCGAAAAAAATTGGCGTGGGGTCCCCCCTATTTTTGTTAACCAGCCAGATGAAGCAGACCGCTGAGGCCTGGTTTTTCAGGCTGGTAAGGATCCAATATCCATGGACCTTGCAAGCCTGATAATACCAGGCCACAGCAGTCTGCTTAGCTTGGCTGGTTAACAAAAATAGGGATCCCCTCGAAAAAAAAATGGCGTAGGGGTCCCCCTATTTTTGTTAACCAGCCAAGTAAAATGCAGACTGCTGCGGCCTGGTATTAAAAGACTGTCAAGGCCCATGGATTTTGGCCCTCAACAGCCTGATAATACCAGGCTACAGCAGCCCCACATTTGGCGCATCAAAAGATGTGCCAATTGTGGCACTTTACCCGGCTCTTCCCACTTGCCCTGTAGCGGTGGCAAGCGGGGTAATAAGGGGTTAATGTCACCGTTGATTGCACGGTGACAATAAGCCCGGTTAATAATGGAGAGGTGTCAATAAGACACCGATCCATTATTAATCCCAAAGTTATTAAATGCATAAAAAAAAGACAAAGCAAGAAAAAAGTATTTTAATGAAATAAAAGAGACAACACAGTTTTCATTTCTTTTATTGTACTCTCATTCCTGCGACGCCATCGATCTCCTGTAAAAAAAGAAAAAAAACAACCAACAGTATACCACCTGTCCGACGCAGTCCATAGTAACGACTGTCCCACGGCGATCCAGCTCTGCTACATCGCAATGACAGGCAGAGCCTGTCATTGCGATGCAGCACAGCTGATTACCTGCTTCCCCGGCGGTGACGTCATCGGACTGACTGCTTTACGGCCGGGATTACCCAGCAGTCACTGCAGTTATCGCGAGAAACTGCATGTGACCGCCGGGGAAAGATGATGGCGGCCATGAAGCAGTCCAGGCCGTGACCGCCGGAGATCTTCTGCCAGGTAAGTGCCGCTGACTCCTGACAGACCCGACCGACGGACACTGACAGTGACAGACCCGACCGACGGACACAGACAGTGACAGTGACAAATCCGATTCCGGTATTCGATGTGACGAAAATATCGGTATTCGGAATCGAAAGGCCGATACAGCTAATATCGGCCGATACCCGATATTTGCAGTATCGTATCGCTCAACACTAGTCAACACTGCAAATATTGACTTGCTGCATTAACTCATTCTAACTGTCAATATAAGCTTTTGTTACTCATATGTTTGCAATTATTATATTTCTGTCTGTGATAAAAACATCTGTCAAACACATATAAAAACCAGAGGGCAGCAGATCATGTGAAAATATAATATTTGTGTCATTCTCAAAACTTTTGGCCATGACTGTATGTTCTGTATGTTATGTGTTGTATGTTATATGTATATTCTGTATGTTATGTGTTATATGTATGTTCTGTATGTTATGTGTTGCATGTTATATGTATATTCTGTATGTTATGTGTTATATGTATGTTCTGTATGTTATGTGTTGTATGTTCTGTATATTATGTGTTGTATGTTATATGTATGTTATGTGCTGTATGTTATATGTATGTACTGTATGTTATGTGTTATATGTATGTTATGTGTTGTATGTTATATGTATGTTATGTGTTGTATGTTATATGTATGCTCTGTATGTTATGTGTTATATGTATGTTATGTGTTGTATGTTATATGTATGCTCTGTATGTTATGTGTTATATTTATGTTCTGTATGTTATGTGTTGTATGTTATATGTATGTTTCGTGTTGTATGTTATATGTATGTACTGTATGTTATGTGTTATATGTATGTTATGTGTTGTATGTTATATGTATATACTGTATGTTATGTGTTATATGTATGTTATTTTTTGTGTGTTATATGTATGTTCTGTATGTTCTGTGTTATATGTATGTTCTGTATGTTATGTGTTGTATGTTATATGTATGTAGTGTGATATATGTATGTTATGTGTTATATGTTGTATGTTCTGTATGTTGTGTATGTAATGTATGTTTTTTTTTACATTCAACACATTAGCCAGATGATGGGAATACTACTGTCCCATCATTGGCTAATGTGTCACTCACTGACAGTGTAGCAGGCATAGCCGGATGGGACTTGTAGTCCCATCGGACGATGCCTGCATACACACACACACACACACAAAGCCGGGCGACACCACTCAGCTAATGGCGGGGGATTTGAATCTCGTGCCGCTCATTGGCTGAGCCGCCCGCCGGCTCTGCCAATGAGCGGTGCCGCACAGCGGGGGATTTGAATCCCGCGCCGCTCATTGGCTGAGCCGGTGCCGGCGCGGCTTTGGCTGGGGATTTGAATCCATCGCCGCTCAAAGCCGCACCGGCACCGCTCTTTGGCTGAGCCGCCCGCCGGTACTGAAAATGGGCACTGTAGGTGTGTTTACTGTCCTCCACTCCCTGCCGACTTTGCTTCCCCATTGACTTGCATTGGGGAAGAGGATGATGGAGAGTCACAAGCCATCAAACAAAGAAGAAATGCTTACATTTTTGCTCCAGAAGCAATGTGAAAGACTGGTGGCAGGAATGCGAAGACACATGAAAGCTTTTTTTAAAAATCATGGTTATTCCACAAAATATTGATTTCAGAACTCTTCCTGAGTTAAAACATTTGTATTTTTGTTTCTAAATGACTATGAACTTGTTTTATTTGCATTATTTGAGGTCAGAAAGCACTGTTTTTTTTTTAATTTGACCATTTTCTTTGTCAGAAAAAAAATACAAAATTTATTGCTTGGAAATTCAGAGACCTGTTGTCAGAAGTTTATAGACTACAAGAACAATTTACATTTTACTCAAAAATATACCTATAAAGAGAAAAATCAGACAAACTGAACATTTGAAAGTGGTCTCTTAATTTTTGCCAGAGCTGTATATATCCACAGCCCCTTTCAGTGTAGCAAAAAGCATAATAGTTAAAGGAGGAGAAGCTGTGCAGCAGCAGAAAAATGCCCATGGTATAGCTTGCTTAGAAGTAGGAGTGATCAGAACTCATTATTGAGGTTTGCTACTGCAGGTTTTGGTGAGAGCCACAGAGAAGCATGCAATAGGCTGCAGTCGGTGTAGTACGTCTATGGAAGCTAGCAATCCACCTGAATGAAAGTACCACAATTAGAGAAAGAGTGGATTGTCACACCTGAAACAAGTAGGAGAGTGAGACATGTTAATGGTGCATGTAGTCTGCAAGAGTGTGAAAATGACCAGCTAAGCTACTATTAGGAATTGCTGCCAAGTGTGAAAGATTAAGGCATGATGACTGTGTATGTAGGCCATAAATGTCTGCAGAGTATTGCTACCAAGAGCATTAACACAAGAGAGGGGCCACAACCCGCACCGTGGGTGGGTGACACTGAGACTGCTAAAGTGGAAATGAAGCTGCTGAAGAGATTGCCAGCTGGCTACGACTTGTGTCAGTAAAATGTCACTAGTGTTGGTGGTGTCTCAAGCGTCAGCCCACAATTCCTCATGTCAAATTGTCTACCTCTTTTCATGCCAAGCTCATTGCCTAATGCAAGACTCTAACTGTCAAATTTGTTGCCTCTCTCTGAATTGCCTACCTATTTAAAGGAGCACAACATTAACTAACTACCCATTACATGCCTTGTATGTAAGAAATGGATCTTTAACATAATAATCAAGTGTGGCAGTGCAAACTAGTTCCTGGCTAGAGAAATTAGAGAGGTTTTGCAGGTGACTTTATTGTTACAGAGTTAATGTAGTTGAAAAAAGATATGTCTTGAGGAATGGGAGAAAATAAAAGTAAGAGGCGTAAGTCCAACCATAATGCATTAAACAATGTATAGTAAAAGAGCACATTTATCCCTGCAGACTCCAAGTATTTATTAATTGGATCCATATTCAGAATATTTTTTTTTACATATTTCTGTAAATATTTGTTATATTCGTCTAAAGTAGCATCCAAGTATTTTTTGAGATGATCAATGGTTCCTCCTGTGATCAGCTCCTCATGTACACTATTCCACAGATTAACAGTTCTCATGATAAAGAAATTTCTGTCTGCTCAGGAGATTCAACCTTTTTTTCCTCCAGAAAGAGGGTACACTCCTTTGTCTTTTGAGTGGGTTTTACATGAGACAGCTATTATCCATATTTTTTTGTATGTGCTTTTTATGCACTTGTATAAGTTACTAATGTTTTTGTCTCTTCAATAGAGTTGAGCGATACTTTCCGATATCCAAAAGTATCGGATCGGAATGGTATCGCCGATACACAAGAAATATCGGCGATACCCGATACCGATACCGGAAATCCAATGTAAGTCTATGGGAAAAAAATATCGGAATTAAAAAAAAGCCCATTCTTGCCTTGTTGGTTAATTGTACATGAAGGAAAACAACAAAGAGTAATGTAGAATGTATTGGGGGAGGTTGAGGAGACATTAAAGGCATAGATATTTAACCCAATCAAATGGAATAGCATTAATATTTTTTTTTGTAAAGATGTTCGGATTGACGAACAAATTGACAATGTTGTTAACCTTTTTTCTATTTTGGCAAATATGTATGTTTCACAACTTCCATGCTCTTCACCTTTTTAACTTTTGACACACTTTCTCCTTCATAATCTTCAGCAGCATCATCTTTTTCATCAAATTATTCTTCATCTTCACCTTCTTTATCTTCTTCTTAAACTTCTTGCTATTCATCTTTTTGTTAACATTACTCATATTGTTCTTATTCAACTATTATTCTTCTTCATATTCTACTTCATCTTCATCTTCTTCATCATATTCTTATTTTTGACAGAGATTCCTGTACTTGTAATCTGTAAAAGTATGAATTTTTCATCCTTGCGTTCTTGCTGTCACAAAAGTTTTAAATTACAACAGTATTTGTCCGTGTTGAGTTTAGCCTGCAGCAGCAGGCATTTTCCAGGGCACCACGAGGAGGAACGGACTCACCCCCATACACTGCTTAGTCTTGTTCTGCTTATAATTTAGAGCATATATTTTGCTCTTCATTTTGGTCTTATACTTCATGTTGTTATGCTTTTTCATCTTCTGCTTATTGTTCTTCTGTCTCTTGTTCTGTATCTTGTAGTTTGTCTTAACCTTCTTTGTCCTGTTGGTGATCTTCTTCTGGGTAATCTTTTATTTCTTCTTTGTGATGGTGTTCAGGCTGGTTGGCTTCATGCTCATCGTCCTTGTGGTCGTCATCTTCTTCGGGGTGGTCATCAGGGTCGTCGTCTTCATTGTTGGAGATCCATAGTGATTACCCAACAAAACATTTAAAAAATATTCAATTTGTAAATGTAGCTGAAGGTACAAGAAGGCTGACTAACTTCCGAGAACCATTTGACGTTCCTGGAACCCGGACGGGTATCAGATGGTACAAGAGACAATGGAAGTAACGAGGACCAGCTGACTGTGCTGGAACCCGGAGGGCAGCAGAAGGAAAAGAGCCAATTGCACAACCGAGGACCAGCTGACGTTACTGGGACACGGTTACTAAGCAGGAGGTACCTGTGCTCCAAAGCACTACCAAGGACCAGCAGACGTTGCTGGAACTCGGATACCGAGATGGAGGCACCTAGGCCAAAGGCACTGCGGAGAACCAGTTGACGGTACTGGAACCCGGACGGGTAGCAGAAGGCACCCATGAAAATGTAATTTGACAGGCCGCAAGCCGTTCCCAGTTACCGAATCACACAGTCCTACAGTCGGTGCTTGTCTTATTGTCACAACGGAAACAGCCTTTATTTACTTATCACAGCACACATAGGAATCACCTAAACTGCAGGCACCATACAGTCGGCTAACCCGAAAGCAACACGACAGGACAACTTATTGTAGGCTAATTGACGTTGACACTGCCAGGAAACAGCTGTCGTGCTGTAACCAGGCTAGGCAGGAGTCAGTACCCCTGCCAATTACTTCCGAGCAACAACTGTCGGTGTTGGAGCCCAGGGATGAGAAGAGAACAGGGTGGAGGCAGCAGGACTTTTTGCCGTACACACAGCAGGGGAACAGCTGACATTACTGAACCCCAGTAACACAGGAGCAAGTGTTGACTGTGCTAACAGCACTTCCGAGCAACAACTGGCGGTGTTGGAGCACAGGGTCAAGGAGGGTGTAGGCAGAGGCCTAGTATGACAACTTCATGGACACAGGATAAAAATAGATGGAAGCAGGCTAAGGCTGACTTTGACCTATGAGTAGATCGACGCGAGAGAACCATTAATTTGAATTATAGAGCCGATCTATATCGTTATGGTAGCAAATCAGGGATACTATTAGCACGACTAGCGAAAGCAAATCACATTACTCAACATATTACAGCGTTAATGAGTAAACATGGGATCATGATGAACGATCATGGTGATATTGAGGAAAGCCTTATATTTTAACATGATCGGAGAAATGAATGTAAAGGTGGCGAGATTTTGAAAAAATACACGCCACAGAAGGGTGACGAGTGAAATAGTTTAATCAGGATCACAGCAAAGTTAGAGAAGGAAGATGACGGGAGGAATCCTACAAGTTAGGGGTTTCCTTACAATTATTAACGAGTTTCGGTTTTTTGTTCTCTTGTTACTTTGACTTTTAGAATGTTTATTTTATGACCATATCGGCTGCGACCGAGATGTGTACCGCCTTATGTGGCCTTTTTGTTTTTGAAAATCCAAATAAAAAGGAACTTTAAAAAAAAAAAAAAAAAAAATCCCTCTTCAACAATCTACAAGACAAACAAGCATCATGGGTGACGCTGTCTTTATTGAGGTACAGTATTAGATCGACATTGTCCATGAGTAACTATGCACTGTGATAGCTATATAGCATTATTAATTTAAATCTGTTGTGGTTGTTTCAACAGCACTTGCAGGTCTAACTACCTATTGTCAGTATGCATGATGCACTTTCTTGGTGTAATTATTTATTATTGCGCATTACCAGGTTTAGATGATGGCCATTTCATATATGGTGTGTGAAGTTACAGTTGTCCTCAGTCTGTGTATTTTATTATGTCTGTCATTAATAAAACTCGTGAGGATGATGATGATGATGATGTTTATGATTCGTACATCCATTGACTGCATTATCTTACAGGTACAGATAACGTTCCTTAAGAAGCATTAATTGATAATTATGAAATGTATTTTTATGCATTAATTTAAAAAAGTAAACACTATGTTTTATTTTTTGTTACCATTTCTACTAGCCATGTGCAGATATGCGCTGTGATGACAAATTAATATTTGTCCATATTTCTTATTAAAATTTTTCATTTTAGCCCTTGAAAACTTCAATCTTTCCTGTTTTAAGCATAACAATCAGGGTGACGGCTCTTCCCTATTTGGAGCATGTTCGACATGGGTTTTTCTGTGCATGTGTAGGGAACAGGAGACTTCTTGCCGCTGTGGTACACCAAAGGGGATCTTGCTGGATGTGAGATATATTTCTTCTAGCAGACTGAAGTTTGCTCCGGATTTTCCATGATCACAAGGACCTGTGATAAGGTCATAGTCACGTGATCTGGTCATCTGATGTGTACCTCACCTGAGGGTGTGGAGTAGGCCTATAAAACAAGGAGCTGTTGTAGTTGGTGTGTGGAAGGAAGATTTTGGCTGGAGTCAGCCTGGAAGATTGTTTTGTTACTGTGTGCCAGTGTGCACCAGGAAGCGAGTACCAGACCACCCAGAATGGGACCTGGCGGTCTCTGCTGACCTGCAGCCGCTTAGTTAAGCCCGTCCCAAGCAAGGGTGAGTCTGGCACCAGTGGTTCTCCAAACTGGGGTGATTTATGTTCTGTTTTTATTTTGTTATCTGGACTTTTTGTTGAACTCATGATTAAAACCACTGAAATTTGAAGTAAAAGGCGGTGTGTTTGCCTCATTACTGCGGCCCAGCCCTGCCTACCAGAGCGGATCCCTACAATTGGTGGCTTCAATGCGGGCAACGCAGTGAGGTCAGGCTGTTTTTTCCTGCATGACAGTAAATGTCCTAGGTAAATAAAGTGACGCAAAACCCAGTGGATAACTGTCCCAAGATGGAGAACACAGTAAAAATGCTGGAGGAGGCCATGCGGCAGCAACAGCAGGCTATGCAGCAGCAGCAGGCTATACAGCAGCAGGCTATGGAGCAGCAGCAGATATTTAATCGACAGCAACAGGAAACCAATAGTCTAGTGATGCAGCACATCACAGCGCCGCAGACAGCAGGAGCTGCCCGGGGATGGCAGGATGTCCGGAAAGCGGTGCGTACAGCGATCCGAAAGATGGAGCAATCAGATGACGTCGAGGTGTACCTGGAGATGTTTGAAGGCGTGGCTAAAAGGGAGAGACTGCCCCGGTACCAGTGGGCCGAGATCGTGGCTCCGTTTTTTAAATTCAGGACCCGCAAAAGCCTCTAGGGGCCTCTAGGGACCTACCCCCCGAGCAACAGGAGGACTATGAGCGCGTCAAGGGTGAGATACTTGCACGTCTTGGGGTAAATGTTTTGGTCTTGGCACAGCGGGTACACCAGTGGAACTTTTCCCCTTCCGAGCCAGCTCGGTCACAGTATTATAGCTTGATACACCTGATAGAAAAGTGGTTGCAGCCGGAGGTGTTGTCACCCCGCGCTATGCTGGATCGTATAGTGACTGATAAATTCTTGAGAAATTTGCCACACACCCTTCAAACATGGCTTGGACAGGCAGCCCCTACTGATGGTCTCCAAATGGTAGACCTCATTGAAAGATATGGGGCTACCAAGGAGATACAGGGAGAGACTACCCGGAAGGTACCAAGTAAATTCCACAAACCTTCACCCACAGCTCGGCGAGCAGAGACTCGGAGGGCTGCCCAGGACGGGTCGGGGAACGAAAGGGGCCCCATAATCTGTTGGCGGTGCCAACAACCAGGACATGTGAGAGCTGTTTGCCCCCACCTGACAGAGCCCATGGACAACAACTTTGGCTACTATCAGTCTCACTATGCAGAACACATGTGTGCAGTGGTCAAACCAGAGGGACCCAATATGAACCATTTGTGTAAAGTGCAGGTGGAGGGTAACCCTGCTGTGGCTCTAGTGGACTCAGGGAGTCTCGTGAGTGACCCTAATACGAGCCAGCCATGTCCAAATCAGCGAGTATACTGCTGTGAAAATGGGTGTGTTGTGTATACATGGTGACTTAAAATATTATCCTACCACCCTGGTGATGATAAACATGCCAGCGGGGAGGAGGTGACACGAGGTGGGGGTGGTGGTTAATTAGCATTAATAATGGGGAGAGATTTTCCGTTATTTTCTGTGCTTTGGCCTGTAATTACCCCTCCCACAGAACAGTCGTCGGCACCAGTGGCAAACAGGTTGCATTCTCCAGAAATCGGGCATGAACCTGGTGGCCCAGAGGAAGATGTACTGGCGGTAGGAGTACCTTAGCCTTCGGTGGAGGAGGAAAACCCCTCTCCTATAGAAGTGTTAGGTGGGGAGATGGAAGATTTGCCACCGGGACCAGAATTGTCATACTTAAATGTGGCAGGTGACAATTTTGGTACGGCGCAACTACGGGACCCTACGTTGACTCGAGCCCGGGAAAATGTACTGGTTGTCAATGGGGAACCCCAACACCCCAGGGCAGCTAAAGTATTTCCCCGATTTGAGCTGAACCAAGATTTGCTGTATGGGGTTGAAAAAATACATGGGGAAATTGTCGAGCAATTGCTGGTACCGCAGTCATATCGGAGGTTGGTAATGGACTTAGCGTATGCGCATGTACTAGGGGGACATTTGGGACCAAAGAAAACCCTAGACAGAATTCTACAACGGTTTTACTGGCTATGGGTCTATGAAGAAGTTAAACGGTATTGTTACTCTTGTCCCGTGTGCTAGGTAACCAGTCTACAGCCTCATTTTCAGAGTCCCTTGGTGCCATTACTAATTATAGAGGTACCGTTTGAGAGAATAGCCAATGGATCTGGTGTGGACGGTTAATAAATCAGCAAGGAGTCATCAACACATCCTCGTAGTTCTAGATTACGCTACCAGGTATCCTGAGGCTATTCCCCTGCGACACACCTCGGCAAAACTGATCGCAAAAGAACTCATGGGTATGTTCTCTCGGGTGGGAATCCCTCAAGAAATCTTAACAGATCAGGTGACCCCCTTTATGTCAAAAATCATGAAGGAACTCTGCCACGTGTTAAACAGTTGCGCACATCGATCTATCATCCCCAAACAGATGGTTTAGTAGAAAGGTTCAATAAAACCCTGAAGAATATGTTGAAAAAAAAAAGTCTCTAAAGATGCTAAGGACTGGGATCTCTTGTTGCCATACCTGATGTTTGCAGTGCGGGAGGTGCCCCAGGCATCTACGGGGTTCTTGCCCTTTGAACTATTATATGGCAGACATCCCCGTGGCTTACTCGATATAGCTAAAGAGGCCTGGGAAAACCATACAACTCCCCACAAAAGTGTGATAGAACATGTGGCCAAAATGCAAGAGAGAATGGAGACAGTCCTACCATTAGTCCGAGAACATATGGAATCAGCACAAAGGTCACAGAGGCAGGTCTATAACCGGGAGGCACGGGTAAGGTCCTTTAACCCTGGGGATCGGGTGTTGGTACTTGTGCCTACAGTGGATAGTTAGTTCCTTGCAAGGTGGCAGGGACCCTACGACATTATAGAGAAGGTGGGACCAGTAAACTATAAAGTACACCAACCAGGGCGGAGAAAGCCAGAACACGTATACCATGTGAATCTGCTCAAACCATGGAAAGACAGAGACCTGCTTGGTGAGGATTGTCCACGGCCTGCATTTCCAGTACAGATGGCTACCTTGCCTCAGGAGAAGGCAAGAGAAGTCCTCTCCGCCGTCAAAATATCAGACACTTTGTCGCACAGACAAGTTCAGGAAGTCCGAGAGTTTGTTAGCCGAAATACAGATGTTTTTTCGGAACTTCCTGGTCGTACCTCCCTAATACAACATGACATTGTCACTGAGCCGCAGGGAAAAGTACGATTGAAGCCATATCGGGTGCCTGAGGCCCAGCGACAAGCCATCAAGGAAGAGGTCAAGAAGATGCTGCAGTTAGGGGTCATTGAAGAGTCCCAGAGTGAGTGGGCCAGCCCAATAGTCCTAATACCAAAGCCAGATGGGACACTAAGGTTCTGTAATGACTTCAGAAAACTGAATGAAATTTCTAACTTTGACGCCTACCCCATGCCCCGGGTCGATGAGTTAATAGAGCGGTTTGGGCAGGCACGTTATTTTTCACTCATTGACCTCACAAAAGGGTATTGGCAGGTGCCACTAACAAAAGCAGCGAGAGAGAAAACGGCTTTTGTAACACCCGAGGGACTGTTCCAGTATATAGTCCTACCCTTCAGGTTGCATGGCGCTCCAGCGACATTCCAGAGGTTAATGGACGTTGTTCTTCGTCCTCATCGCTGATATGCCGCGGCCAATCTGGACGATATTGTGGTGTACAGTACAGACTGGGAAAGTCACTTAGCCAAGGTACAGGCGGTGATAGATTCGCTGAGACAAGCAGAGCTAACTGCCAACCCAAAGAAGTGTTCCATAGGGTTGGAGGAAGCTCGCTACCTGGGGTATGTGATTGTGAGAGGAGTTATCAAAGCCCAAATAAACAAAGTGGAGGCAATCCAAAACTGGCCCCGTCCCCTCACCACAAAACAAGTGAAAGGGTTTTTGGGGTTAGTGGGATACTACCGGCGGTTTTGTCACAATTTTTCAACACTGTCGGCGCCGTTAAATGACTGCTTAAAAGGCAGGAAGTTAGTAATGGTGCGATGGAATGATCAGCTTGAAGAAGCGTTTGTAAAACTAAAAGGGGCACTGTGTGTGTGTCACCATTTTTGATCACACCCGACTTCAAAAGAGAATTCATTGTCCAGACTGATGCGTCAGAGGTAGGTGTGGGTGCCGTTTTGTCTCAGGAGGTTAACGGGGAGGAGCATCACATTACTTTCCAGACTCGAAAGCTAACTCCAGCTGAAACCAGATACAGCATTGTAGAGAGAGAGAGTGCCTGGCGATCAAGTGGGCACTGGAGTCGTTGCGCTACTATCTGTTGGGGAGAACATTTTGGTTGTTAACTGATCATTCCCCTCAGACTGGCAGTGTTGTAGCCCAGGGAGTAGAGTTCAGGTGGTAGATAGATGAACATAACAGGAGAAATTGATAACGTTGCCAACCAGTTATTTAATCTGAAAACGGACAGGCAAATTCTGGCGAGATCCATGCCTTGTTCATTTTCAGAAAAGTAAGCCTGTCTACATTATCGGAGGATAGTCGCATGCGACGGTCTGTTAGTACACCACCTGCAGCACTAAAGACGCGCTCCGATAATACACTGGCAGCAGGGCAAGCCAGCACCTCCAATGCATACTGGCTAAGCTCTGGCCATGTATCCAGCTTAGAGACCCAAAACTTGAAAGGGGAAGAGCCATCTGGGAGTACACTGAGAGGGCAAGACAAGTAGTCTGTCACCATCTTACGAAAACGTTGCCTCCTGGTGACTGGAGGCGTCTCGGATGGTGTAGACATTGGTGGCGCTGCCACAAAACTTCGCCACATTTGGAACATACTGGTCTTGCCCCCCTGTGCAGAGGCGCTGCTTGTGCTCCCTCTTGTTGCAGAGCTGTCTCCACTGCCTCCACGCACAGAGCTGCTTTGTAAAGCAGTATCAGCAGCACTGCTCTCGGCTGGAATGGAGAACATTATGGATTTCACCAGTGTGTCTTGGTACTCCCGCATTTTACGCTCCCGGTTCAACGGTGTGATGAGGCTTTGTAAGTTGTCCCCTTAGCGAGGGTCTAGGAGGGTGTACACCCAATAATCAGACGTGGTGAGAATGTGGGCGATGCGGCGGTCGTTTCTCAGGCACTGCAGCATGAAATCAACCATGTGCTGCAGACTCCCAACTGGCCAACAAACGCTGTCCTCTGTAAGAGGCGTCATCTGTACCTGCTCTGCATCACCCCACCCTCGCTCTACATACTGACTAGAGCGTTGTGTACCTCCCTCTGTAGCGATTTCTTCCTCCTCCATTGACTCCTCCTCATCCTCTTCACAAAGTGAGCCCTGCAAAGCCCTTTGGGAGGAACCACGTTGCGCTGACTGTCCAGAAGGTGATGGAATTTGTGTCTCCTCATCCTCCACCTCTTCCAAAACCTCATCCCTTAGTGCTTGCAGTGTTTTTTTAAGCAGGCAGATAAGGGGGACAGTCAGGCTGACTAGTGCATCATCTACACTCGGCCTCCGTGTTGACTCATCAGATGCACGCAAAACGTGGCAGATGTCCTTCATAGAGGCCCACTCAGTAGTGGTGAAGTGTGAACGGCGCAAATTGCGTGTTGATTGAGCCTGTTGCAGCTGATACTCCATTACTGCTGTCTGCTGCTCACACAACCGCTCCAACATATGTAACGTGGAATTCCACCTGGTGGGTACGTCACATATGATGCGATGTTCAGGAAGGCGAAATCTGCGTTGCAGAGCTGCAATGCGCGATCTGGCCATGCTGGAACGTCGCAAGTGAGCGCACTCTAGGCGGACCTTGTGCAGCAGTGCATCAACATCCGGATAGTCCCTCAAAAAACTCTGCACGACCAAGTTGAGCACATGTGCCAGACATGGTATGTGAGTGAGGTTGCCAAGGGCCAGAGCTGCCACCAGATTTTGGCCATTGTCACACACTACCAAGCATGGCTGGAGATTCGCTGGCAAAAAACACACGTCGCTCTCCTGCTTGATGGCATTCCAGACCTCCTGCGCTGTGTGGCTTCGATTATCCATGGAAATTAATTTCAGGACAGCCTGTTGACGTTTGGCCACGGCTGTGCTCATATCGGTCGCAACAGTTAAGCGTTCACGGGTCCATGTGGAGGTAGACCGTGACGGCTCCTGCAGCGATGATTCTGAGGAACTGGAGTAGGAGGAGGAGTCAATGTGTACAGACTGGATTCCTGCAATCCTTGGAGTTGGCAGAACACGTACAGCGCCACTCGCAAGATCTGTACCCGGCTCCACAACATTGACCCAATGGGCAGTGAGGGAAAGGTATCGTCCCTGGCCATGGGTACTGGTCCACGCATCGGTGGTCAGGTGGACCTTGCTACTGACGGCGTTTAGTAGCGCATGTTTAATTTTTCCCTCAACATGCTTTTGCAGAGCAGGGACGGCTTGCCTGCTGAAATAAAATCGGCTTGGCACATTGTATTGTGGGACTGCCAATGCCATTAATTTCCGGAAACTGTCAGTCTCCACCAGCCTGAATGACAGCATTTCAAGGGACAGGAGTTTTGCAATGCCAGCATTCAGAGCCTGTGCTCGTGGATGGTTTGCCGAGTATGGCCGTCTTTTATCCCATGCCTGTGCTACCGATGGCTGTTTTGTGGCCTGGGAGTGTGAGGATGACAGGGAACTTGCAGCTGTGGGTGGAATAACACTTTGTCTCTGGACAACAGTGACCGAGGTTCTTCCATGGCGATCGTGTGAGGAAGCCGAACCAGCTGTGTGTGAGCTGGAGGAAGAGGCTCCAAAACGAGCTGAAGATGTAGGTGCTGCTGTAGGTTGGCCTACATCTCCAGTGTGTCTTTGTAACTCAACTACGTGCTTTGTCCGCACATGTTTCCACATATTAGTGGTATTGAGGTTACTGACACTTTTACCTCTTTTTACTTTTTGCTTACACAGCTTGCATTTGACATAGCAAATATCATCTGCAAGTGTGTCAAAAAAGGACCACGCAGTGCAAGTCCTGGGTGCGCCCGTTTTGACTTTTGGAAGAGAACTGCTCCCAACAGGTGCCAAACTGGAGGCTACAGGCAACCGAGTCTGCAGCCTACCTCTCTCTCCTGTTTGTACCGTTGGGCCAATCTCTTCCTCAGAGCTGCTCCCACCACCTTCCTGTTCCTCACGCCATGTTGGGTCTTGGACCTCATCATCTCCACTACCCTCTTCCAACACCTGCTGCTGTTGGGTGGTCTGGACAGCACCATGCTCAACAGAAACTGGCAACTGAGTCTCATCATCATCATATGCGTTCTGCGGTGTGCTGACCATCGGCACTGGCTCACCCGCCTCTTCAGATTCAGAGAGACACAGCTGTTGCGCATCACTGCATACTCCCTCTTCTTCAAATTCCAGAATGCTGCTTGGCTGGGCCCCTGTTTGCAAGCCAACAGATTCTGAGAACAGAAGCAGAGAGTCAGCTGGCTCCAGTTCAGAACTCTCTGACTGCCTGGGCAATTTGGCAGGCGGTGAACAGACAGATGGTTGCTCAACAGTGTTGTGGTCCTGAGAGGAGGTGGAAGCAATTGAAGTCGATGCATTGGCTGCCATCCAACCAACAACGGCTTCAATTTGTTCTTCCCGCAGCAGTGGGGTACGCCGAGCTCCTACAAAACTGCACATAAAGGAACGCTCACGGGAAAAACTGGTGGATGCTGTGTCACTGGGGGCGGCAGCAGCCACAGAATCCCCACGTCCTCTCCCTGCTGAAACTCCACGGCCACGACCACGTGCCTTACTCCCTGCCTTCTTCATCTTGGTAGATTGTTAAAGAAAGTCAGAAAAGTTATAAGGCCTAAGTGTGGTTATTACGCAGAGACTGCAGTGAACACTGCACACAACTGTTCAGTATCTCTGAAAGGCTCCTTTCTGTAATTCTATAGTGTTTGCAACCAATGTATTGGATACGGATGGAAGCGCGTCACACTAATAGATTTGAGTTATTTGAAATGGAATGGAGCAGCACCAATTAGAGAAAAATGACAAGGATGAGGCAGTGACACACGTTCAGCAGACTACAACCAGCAGTGGTTGAAGAACTAACTGGAGCGTGATCTGCACTCCAAAAAAAAAAAACCTCACAGACTAGAGTGAACACTGAACACAACTGTTCACTATCTCTGAAAAGCTCCTTTCTGTAATTCTATAGTGTTTGCAACCAATGTATTGGATACGGATGGAAGCGCATCACACTAATAGATTTGAGTTATTTGAAATGGAATGGAGCAGCACCAATTAGAGAAAAATGACAAGGATGAGGCAGTGACACACTTTCAGCAGACTACAACCAGCAGTGGTTGAAGAACTAACTGGAGCGTGATCTGCACTCAAAAAAAAAAAACCTCACAGACTAGAGTGAACACTGAACACAACTGTTCACTATCTCTGAAAGGCTCCTTTCTGCAATTCTATAGTGTTTGCAACCAATGTATTGGATACGGATGGAAGCGTGTCACACTAATAGATTTGAGTTATTTGAAATGGAATGGAGCAGCACCAATTAGAGAAAAATGACAAGGATGAGGCAGTGACACACGTTCAGCAGACTACAACCAGCAGTGGTTGAAGAACTAACTGGAGCGTGATCTGCACTCAAAAAAAAAAAAACCTCACAGACTAGAGTGAACACTGAACACAACTGTTCACTATCTCTGAAAGGCTCCTTTCTGTAATTCTATAGTGTTTGCAACCAAAGTATTGAATACGGAAGGAAGCGCGTCACACTAATAGATTTGAGTTATTTGAAATGGAATGGAGCAGCACCAATTAGAGAAAAATGACAAGGATGAGGCAGTGACACACGTTCAGCAGACTACAACCAGCAGTGGTTGAAGAACTAACTGGAGCGTGATCTGCACTCAAAAAAAAAAAAAACCTCACAGACTAGAGTGAACACTGAACACAACTGTTCACTATCTCTGAAAGGCTCCTTTCTGTAATTCTATAGTGTTTGCAACCAATGTATTGGATACGGATGGAAGCGCGTCACACTAATAGATTTGAGTTATTTGAAATGGAATGGAGCAGCACCAATTAGAGAAAAATGACAAGGATGAGGCAGTGACACACGTTCAGCAGACTACAACCAGCAGTGGTTGAATAACTAACTGGAGCGTGATCTGCACTCAAAAAAAAAAAAAACCTCACAGACTAGAGTGAACACTGAACACAACTGTTCACTATCTCTGAAAAGCTCCTTTCTGTAATTCTATAGTGTTTTCAACCAATGTATTGGATACGGATGGAAGCGCGTCACACTATAATTTCAATTGAATGGAGCAGCAAGAATTACACTAAAGAAAAAAAATGAGTCTGTGAGTGACACGTCCAGATGCCTACAAACAGCGTTAGATGCAGAGCAAACTGCAGCGTCACCTGCACTCTCACACACACACCTTGCACAGAGCTGTTAAAACAACACTGGCAAAAGGAAGCTTTACACAGCGGTTGGTAAACTAGCCTGCCTGGAGCACAGTACACAAAATCGCAATCTCTAACTGTCCCTCAGAGTCAGCAGAGCAGCGTTCTGTCCCTTACTGAATTCACAGCACAGTGACGCTAAAATGGCGGCGGCGCCTTTTATAGTGCATTCTGACATCATTTCAGCATCCAATCACAGCCATGCCATTAGTTAACATGACCGCAGCAGTACAGGATGTGCCCACACTTCTTAGGATTCCTCATTGGCTGACTAAAATCACATTGCCTCTCAAAGAATTATGGGAACTTCCGATTCCGGTATACGATATATGGAAAATATCGGAACTAAGTATCGGAATTCCGATACAGCGAATATCGGCCGATACCCGATACTTGCGGTATCGGAATGCTCAACTCTACTCTTCAAGATTAAATTGTAATTCTTTTGGTTTTTGTTTCAACCTTTAAATTTTTTCAAATAAGATCATCCATGCACGTTACCAGTTTTATGGCTGTTCCTTATACCTTTTCTAACGTCAGTGCATCCTTTCTATAAACTGGTGAACAGTACTGAATTTCATATTCCAAATGTTTTGCAAAGTGTTAGTGTTATATCTCTGTTCAGTGAATCAATGGCACCTTTTTATGTATGACAATATCCTGCTACCAAATAGTTAAAAAAATATAAGAAACTTTGTAAACTATCTTATTGAAGAAATCTACTTCTTTATTCACTTATGAGTCATTTCTTCCCTTCTCCTTGCCTTGGGAACTCATCATTCACTCTGCAAAAAAAAAACAGCTTAAGGCTGTGGTTCCACGATCCAGAACCACAGCGCTTTGGACGGAGCGGAAAGTCCGCTTCGCCCAAAGCCCCGCCCCCTACTGAACGCGTGGTCAATCCGGATGTGTTCCTGGAACACATCCGGAACACATCCGGAATGACCGCAGGGCTACACAGGCCTGTGTTATTTCCCTTGTGGCAACGCAGCGTCGCCGCAAGGGAATAGGACATGCTGCGGTCTAAAAAGACGCGCCGCATGTCCATTAATGCAGGTCTTCCGCCTGCGTGTTTTTAAGCATAGTGGAGACGGGATTTCTTGAAATCCCCTCCACTATGCTGTAACATCTGGACGCTGCGTGTTTGACGCGCCAACGCACAGCGTCAAACACGCAGCTAATCCTGACTGTTTCCTGACCGTGGAAACATACCCTAACTCTGTCTTTCTCAAGATAAGCTGGACATCCAGCACAACGTAGTGTTAGGGTATGTTTCCTCGGTCAGTAAACTCTGTGGGTTGGACGCTGCGTAAATCCGCAGCGTCCGACCCACAGCGGCCAAATATTACAGCATAGTGGATAGGATTTCATTTATATATGTTCACTTATCCTTCCTTCCTGTTTGGATTATTCTTTGATGGAGCATAATACTGGGATGCGTTATGTGACAGAAGATCTATAATGGGAGTAATAGAGACCATATATTCATCATTTGGGATCTTGTCAATTATTGACATTATGTTGCATCCAGTTATTTGTCGTTGTCATCATATATATGTATAAAATTATTATTTTTGTATGTATATGCAAATTGCCTCTTCAAACAAAGAGGACTTGTACTCTATAGCGCCACCTATTGGAAGTAGCGATCCTACAAGTCACAATCAACCCTTTAACGAGTCTTGTAATATGACTTAGGATAAAAGCCAAATCAGAATCTCCATTTGCAGACACGGTGTTTCGGACTGTTGGTCCTCGTCAGTGCAAAGTAGGAGAGATCTGATTTGGCTATTTTTGTATGTATAATTTTTTCTTGTCGATGTTATATGTATAATCCTTATGTTTTGTTTTTTTATGCCAATACTATATGATATATACATATATACGTTTGGCAACTGCCCATATGTATTGATATGCTGTGATGCATAGGTGACGCATATGTTTGAGTGGCTTGGGTTCTAATTGTTACATATACGCCTACTTGGCTATTTCACATCTGTCGCTAAATATCGCCCTCTATGTGCGCTTTGAAGTTAATACACTCTAAATATTTATCTGCACTGCCGGTTTTGACATGGATAAACTGTTATTTTAATTTTTGACTAGAGGTAGCGTTCTGATATGTGTCAGATGTATGGCTAGGCCACTCTATACATATGTGTCCCCTGCACTGTTTAAATATATATGTGAGGTTTATATGTATGTGATCATCAACTGCTCGTATCTTTATGGGCATTGGTACAATTTGATCATTCTGCTCTGTCACTGGTTCATAGGTTGCGGTCGTGATCCTGCACGCATGCGGTTCATGCCCGGGGGAGCCGCGCCGCTCTCGGCGTCTTTCAGCATCTGGTTGCCATGGACTTGCGAGTTCATTGCTTCCTGCTGCGTGACGTCGGCACGGCTCGGCGTTCCCCGGTATCATGGTACCGGATGCGTCACTTCCGGTTCATGATCGACAACTTCCGGTTGGAGGGGGCTTTTAAAGCTCGCATTCTCCCTTTTTGGCCACGCCCCCTGACGAAGGAGTTTTCCAAAACGTGCATCGGGGCAGACGCACACCGCGCTGGGTATCTTGAGCACGCCACGAGTACACCTTATAGGTATATCTACTTAAGTATGGCTTGATCTTTTTCTGCACAATTCTGCTATATAACATCGCTTATTAAGCATTGGTCTCCTATACTCATATACATATGTATATTTTGTTTATTAATAGGATATTAGATGGTTTGCCCTTACTTATTCCACACAGTATTGTGGCATATGTATATATATATTTTTCACTATAGGAGTTCTGTCAATTCTATTCAGCTGTTGTGCATATAACTTTAATTTTGATCTTTCGCTCATATGGTTCCCGGCGCTGAAGTGTGTCTTTCCATGGTTGCACTGATTTCCACACTTACCCACTGTGTTTGTCATTTACATTGACTTGTGTCTAATTATTGTTAATAAAGATTTTGTACTTTTATATAAATACTGGATCTGTGATCGTTGTTTTGTGGTTTCATTACCACCTGCTGCTCCACTATGCGTGCACAGCCGCCTCCGGCAGCCCTGTGTATACGCACATGTGGCGAGTCTTTCTAGACCGCAGCATGTCTATTTATCTTGCGGAGACGCTCCATCTCTGGAAGATAAATATCACCATCCTATGCATAGGACATGTTGATTCCACATGGTTCAATGAACACATTGAGATCACGGTACGCGTAGACACTGCATGCATACCGCAATCTCTGGTGCCATACTTACATACTTACCTGACCAGGAGGAGCGTTGCCACGGCGCTTCTCTTCTTGCCGGACGCCGGGGCAGGAGTGCGCTTCAGAATCGCGTATGCGCATAGCGCTATCCGGCGCCATGTTCCTGAAGACACAATTTGCAGTGTGTCTTCAGCAATATGGCGCCGACAGCATGGTATGGGCATGCGTGTACTCGTGCGCCACACTCCTCTCCCGGACTCCAGCAGAACAGGACAGCGCAGGAGCACAGGGAAGAAAGGTGAGTATAAATGTTTGTTTTGTATGTGTACAGTTTAATAGGGGTGAGGGGGCCATACATATCAGGATAGGGGGGTGTTATGTTTCGGTAGCTGAGGAGTGCAGGCAAAAAAGGCAATACACCAGAGCAGTTGGAATCTATGAGATTGCAGTACCCTGACTAACCACAACAACTAGAGGCAGCCGTGGAGCGTTCCTACGTTGGTCCTAGATGCCTCGTCACAGCCTGAGAAACTAACTACACCTAAAGATAGAAATAGGAAAGCTATCTGCCCCGGAGCAGAACCCCAAAGATAAAAGAAAGCCCCCAAACATGTAATGGCGGTTAGACAAGAAGAAACACAGACACAGACAGAAAATAGCATGAGCAAACGTTGGGGCCCAAACTAACTAAACAGAAAAGGACAGGAAGGGTATTCACCACAATCCCAGAAAACCCTGAAAAGCACCAACTCTACTAATTTCAAAAACACCTGAGATCACACGACCTCTACCACCTAAATTAGTTCTCTGGTGTAACAAAATCAAAACAGCAGCCACTGAAAAAACTGGAAAAAGCAAAGGTACAAACATCAGTGGCTGAACTAAACTGAGAGGGCAAAAGCCCCCGGAGGGGACCCTGAAGGCCCCCAATGAAGTGCAGGACAAAATGCAAAAATCAAGCACAAAAACAAAAAGAAGAAAATGTCTTATCTATTAGCAGGAAATGCAGACACGACACAGCAGGCTACAAGGGAAACAGGAATCAAGGATTCAGACCAGAACAATTGATCACCGGCAACCCTGATGGGAAGGTGACTCCCTTATATAAGACCAGTCAGTAACACCTGATTCCCAATCCTCACAATCTTCATAATCTTCACTGGACAGACCAGCACCGCTTGTAACCACCAGAGGGAGCCTCTGCTCAGAACTCATCCCAAGCCCACTCACAACAGGGGGGTGAGAGGTAGCATGCATACCAGGATGGGGTGAGGGGATCATGCATACCAGGATTGGGGTGAGGGGACCATGCATATCAGGATTGGGGGGTGAGGGGACCATGCATATCAGTATTGGGCGATGAGGGGACCATGCATACCAGGATGGTGGAGTGAGAGGACCATGCATATCAGGATTGGCGGTGAGGGGACCATGCATACCATGATTGGGGGTGAGGGGACCATGCACACCAGGATTGGTGGGTGAGGGGACCATGCATATTAGGATTGGGGGTGACGGTACCATGCATATCAGGATTGGGGGGTAAGGGGACCATACATGGGTACCATGCATACCAGGATTGGGGATGAGGGGACCATGCATACCAGAATTGGGAGGTAAGGGGTGCCATGTATATCAGGATTGGGGATGAGGGGACCATGCATACCAGGATTGGGGGGTGAGGGGGCACCATACATCTTACGATAGAGATGAGGGGGGACCATGCATACCAGGATTGCGGGGGTGAGGAGACTATGCATACCAGGGTTGGGCAGTGAGGTGACCATGCATTCCAGGATTGAGGGGTGAGGGGCCCATGCATACCAGGATTGGGGGGAGGGGACTATGCATTCCAGATTGGGGGTGAGGGCGGGGACCATGCATTCCAGGATTGGGGGTGAGGGGACCATGCATACCAGGATTGGGAGCTGAGGGGACCATGCATACCAAGATTGGGGGATAGGGGAACATGCATACCATAATAGACATCAGGGGGTACCATGCATACCAGAATTGGGGGGTGAGGGGAAAATACATACCAGAATAGGGATGAGGGGTTACCATGCATACCAGGATAGGGATGAGAGGGTACCATGCCTACCAGGATTGGGGGGTGAGGGTACCGTGCATACCAGGATGAGGAATGGGGTGCCATGCATACCAGGAATGGGGGGTGAGTGGACCATACATACCAGAATAAGGATAGGGGGCCATGCATACCATTTTAGGGATGAGGGGGCCATGCATAGCAGGATAGAGATGAGCGGTGCCTTGCATACCAGGATAGGAGGGGTGCAGCACATACCAGGATGGGAGACCATATACCAATAAAAATGTTCGCCACCTGGGCGTAGAACGGGTTCATAGCTAGTCTATTATACTCTATGGAGAGGGCAGAGGAGAGGAGTATCAGACTGAGAAATCAAGCAGAGGAAGATATAAAAAGATCACAAAGAACTTTTTAACAAGTCTTTTACCTCACCTCAGAGCTAGAGTCACATCTACCCTCCCTGTCCAGTACTGCTATATAATGTTCTCCTAGCTGCTGCTTCAGTCTGAGCGCCATCTAAGGAATAAATAACAGAAATCCCTGTTTCTGTGTATACTGTGTATGGAAGACATCATACAGGTGTTTCTCACTAAATTAGAATATCATCAAAAAGTTAATTTATTTCAATTCTTCATTACAAAAAGTGAAACTCATATTTTTATATAGAGGAATTATAAACAGTGATCTATTTCAAGTGTTTATTTCTGTTAATGTTGATGATTATGGCTTACAGCCAATGAAAACACAAAAGTCATTATCTCAGTAAATTAGAATACTTTATAACACCAGCTTGAAAAATGATTTTAAAATCCGAAATGTTGGCCTACTGAAATCTATGTTCAGTAAATGCACAATACTTGGTCAGGGCTCCTTTTGCATCAATTACTCCATCAATGTGGCATGTAGGTGATCAGTCTGTGGCACTGCTGAGGTGTTATAGAAGCCCAGGTTGCTTTGATAGCAGCCTTCAGCTCATCTGCATTGTTGGGTCTGGTGTCTCATCTTGCTCTTGACATTACCCCATAGATACTCTATGGGGTTAAGGTCAGGCGAGTTTGCTGGCGAATCAAGTACAGTGATACTGTTGTTTTTAAACCAGTTAATATTGATACTTTTGGCAGTGTGGACAGGTGCCAAGTCCTGTTGGAGAATGAAATATCCATCTCCAAAAAGCTTGTTGGCAGAGGGAAGCATGAAGTGCTCTAAAATTTACTGGTTGACGGCTGCACTGACTTTGGTCTTGATAAAACACAGTGGACCTACTGTATACCAGCAGATGACATGGCTCCCCAAACCATCACTGATTGTGAAAACTTCACATTAGACCTCAAGCAGCTTGTATTTTGTGCCTCTCCACTCTTTCTCCAGACTCTGGAACCTTGATTTCCAAATGAAATGCAAAATTAACTTTCATCTGAAAACAACACCTTGGACCACTGAGCAACAGTCCAATTCATTTTCTCCTTGGCCAAGGTAAGATGCTTCTGGTGTTGTCTATTGGTCATGAGTGGCTTGACACAAGGAATGCGACACTTGTAGCTAGCCTATATCCTGGATATGTCTGTGTGTGGTAGCTCTTGAAGCAATCATTCCAGCAGCAGTCGAATTATTGTGAATCTCTCCCAAATTTTGGAATGACCTTTTCTTAACAATCCTTTCAAGGCTGCGGTTACCCTGGTTGCTTGTGTACCTTTTTCTACCACACTTTTTCCTTCCACTTAACTTTCCATTAATATGCTTGGATACAGCACTCTGAATAGCCAGCTTCTTTAGCAATGACCTTTTGTGGCTTACTCTCCTTATGGAGTGTGTCAATGACTGCCTTCTGGATATCTGTCAAGTCAGCAGTCTTCTCATGATTGTGGAGCCTACTGAAACAGACTAAAGGAACTTTTTAAATGCTTAGGAAACCTTTGCAGGTGTTTTTTGTTAATTATTCTAATTTACTGACATAATGGCTTTTGGGTTTTCATTGGCTGTAAGCCATAATCATCAACATTAACAGAAATAAACACTTGAAATAGATAAATCTGTTTGTAGTGACCCTATATAATATATGAGATTCACTTTTTGTATTGAAGAACTGAAATAAATTAACTTTTTGATGGTATTCTAATTTTGTGAGAAGCACCTGTAGAAGCTAGCCTCCTTACGCTAACTCATTGTCAGTTGCAAATTAAGAAAGAAAACTGAAAATGCAGGCTATAAGTCAAATAATAGTTAGAAATTGTGTTATTCCTTGTGTACACACACAATAGCTTATCCCTCTTAGGCTACTTTCACACTTGCGTTTTTTTGCGCTGCGTTTCGAGCGCACATGAAGCGCATTAAAAAAACGCATGCAAACGCTTGTAAACGCTGCAATATTTATTCGCATCAGCATGCGCATTTTGACAAAAAAACGCAGCGTTTGTCTGCGATTTCATGCGTTTTTGCATGCGTTTGCGTTTTTTTGGCGCATGCGTTTTCTATTTGTCACATTATCATCTCTGCCTCCATCATCTCTGTCTCATCATCTCTGCCTCCATCAGCTGTCTCCACATCTCTGCCTCCATCATCTCTGGCTCTATCATCTCTGGCTCCATCATCTCTGGCTCTATCATCTCTGTCTCCATCATCTCTGGCTCTATCATCTCTGGCTCCATCATCTCTGGCTCTATCATCTCTGTCTCCATCATCTGTCTCCATCATCTCTGCCTCTATCAGCTGTCTCCATCATCTCTGCCTCCATCATCTCTGGCTCTATCATCTCTGTCTCCATCATCTCTGGCTCTATCATCTCTGGCTCTATCATCTCTGTCTCCATCATCTCTGGCTCTATCATCTCTGGCTCTATCATCTCTGTCTCCATCATCTCTGGCTCTATCATCTCTGGCTCTATCATCTCTGGCTCCATCATCTCTGTCTCCATCATCTCTGCCTCTATCAGCTGTCTCCATCATCTCTGCCTCCATCATCTCTGGCTCTATCATCTCTGTCTCCATCATCTCTGGCTCTATCATCTCTGGCTCTATCATCTCTGTCTCCATAATCTCTGGCTCTATCATCTCTGGCTCTATCATCTCTGGCTCCATCATCTCTGGCTCTATCATCTCTGTCTCCATCATCTCTGGCTCTATCATCTCTGGCTCTATCATCTCTGTCTCCATCATCTCTGGCTCTATCATCTCTGGCTCCATCATCTCTGGCTCTATCATCTCTGTCTCCATCATCTCTGGCTCTATCATCTCTGGCTCTATCATCTCTGCCTCCATCATCTCTGGCTCCATTATTTACAGAAAAATCGCGTGCGTGCAAAAGCGCTGACGAGCGCAAAGCCATGCGCACGCCAGCGCCCCCATAGACTGCAATGTTATTTTTTGCGCATAGCATGCGCACACGTGCGCACGCGTTTTTTTAAAGCGGTTGGGCGGAAAAAAAAATGCAACATGTAGCGTCTGGCGCGTATGGGCGCACACCGGGAAAATGCGCAGCGCACGACAAACGCACATGAACGCGTGCAAGCGCTAGACCCTTCGCCCGCCATGTTAAAGATAGGGGAACATTGCGCATGCGTCCGATAGCGCAAGATGCGCTGCGCAAAAAAAACGCAAGTGTGAAAGTAGCCTTATTATTTAAAGAAAAAAAATGACAATATCTCACAGGAACTTTTATCTGAATCTGCTAATATCATGCATTCTCTTCCCTCCTGCACTTCTTATACAGTTGTGCGAAACAGTGTTTGCCCCTTCCTGATATCCTATTCTTTTGCATGTTTGTCACACTTAAATGTTTCAGATCACCAAACATATTTAAATATTAGACAAAGATAACACAATTAAACACAAAATGCAGTGTTTAAATGAAGGTCTTTATTATTAAGGGAAAAAAATCTTTACCTACAGGGCACTGTGTGATAAAGTGATTGCCCCCCCACATTAAAATATAAATTAACTGTGGTTTATCACATATTTGGGAAGTTCATTTCAAATTCCCTGGCCACTTTCAGGCCTTATTAGTGCCACACTTGTTCTCAATCAAGAAATTCCTTAAATAGGAGCTGCCTGACTGCCTGACAAAGTGAAGTACACCAAAAGATCCTCAAAAGCTAGACATCATGCTATGATACAAAGAAATTATGGAACAAATGAGAAACCAAGTAATTGAGATCTATCAGTCTGGAAAAGGTCATAAAGACATTTCTCATGGTTTGGGACTCCAGCGAACCACAGTGAGAGCCATTAGCCACAAATGGCAAAAACAGTGGTGAACCTTCCCCAAAGTGTCCGGCTGGCCAAAATTACCCCAAGAGCACAGCGACAACTCATCCAAGAGGTCACAAAAGACCCCACAAAAACATTCAAAGAACTGCAGGTCTCATTTGCCTTAGTTAAGATCCATGTCCATGACATCATAAGAAAGGGACTGGGCAAAAATGGCCTGCATGGCAGAGTTCCTAGATGAAAACCACTACTAAGCAATAAGAACATAAAGGCTTGTCTCAGTTTTGCCAGAAAACATCTTGATGATCCCCAAGACTTTCAGGAGAATACTGTGACTGACTAAAAAAATTTGAACTTTTTGGAAGGTGTATGTCCTAATACATCTGGCGTAGAAGTAATACAGCATTTCAGAAAAGGAGCATCATACCAACATTAAAATATGGTGGTGATAGTATGATGGTCTGGGGCTGCTTTGTTGCTTCAGGACCTGGAAGACTTGCTGTGGTAAATGGAACCATGAATGCTGCTGTTTACCATAAAATCCCGAAGGATAATGTCCAGCCATCTGTTCATGACCTCAAGCTGAAGCTCATTTGGGTTATGCAGCAGGACAATGATCGAAAACATACCAGCAAGTCTACCTCTGAATGGCTTATGAGAAAAAAAAATTAAGCCTTTGGAGCAGTCTAGTCAAAGCCCTGACCTTAATCCGATTGAGATGCTGTGGTATGACCTTAAAAAGGCGGTTCATGCTTGAAAACCCTCCAATGTGGTTGAATTCTGCAAAGATGAGTAGGCCAAAATTCCTGGTGTTAAAGACTTATTACCAGTTATCGCAAATGCTCTAATGCAGTTGTTGCTGCTAAGGGTGACCCAACCAGTTATTAGGGGGCAATCATTTTTCACACAGGGAACTGTAGGTTTGGATTTCTTTTTTCCTTAATAATATAGATCTTCATTTAAAACCTTCATTTTGTGTTTACTTGTGTTATTTTTCTCTAATATTTAAATTTGTTCAGTGGCCAGCCTGAGAAACTTTGATGTGATCTAGAACGACGAGGACTTGTGACGTCTCCATCAAGCGCCATCCGCGGAGCCAAATCCCTACGATTTGACATCCGTGACACACCCGAAGGGCCCTCCATCAAATCAGCTGTGGTACCACAGTCATTCCTTGATCAAATAGCCGTCGTCCAGGTGGGCTCAACTCGTAATGATAGAGCAACTAGACATAGGTTGGTCAATCCACAAGGATTACGGTGAGATCGTTCATGCACACATAGTTTGGCGCCAAACTCAGACAGTCAGATACAGGTGCTTGAATGCATCAGTGTCCATCAGACTTGGCTTGATGAACCACTAGATACTTACAGAGACTACAATATTAAAGGGGATCTACAGAAGTATACAGAGGTGATCCGAGCAGCAGCCCATTGCACTCACATGATACTTAAAGTGAACATGACTTTGTGTAATTCCATAACTGGGTTCTACATAGGGGATTTAGAGTCATCTTGTTAAGTATGTGAGCTGCTGTGCTCCATTACCAATAGACCACCCATGGCATTCATTTGATTGTTGAAGTTTTCCAGGTAAAAGCTCGGCAGCCGCACTAGGCGGCTGCACAATTAGGCAAATTGAGGTACCCCGACAGTGAGAGGAAGAGGAGATGAAGTGGAGCCAGAGAACAAAACACTGATGGAGTGGTCAGAAAGATAGGAAGAGAACCAGGAGAGGACAGTATCCTTAATGCCTAGTGACTGGAGCCTAGAGAGTAGGAGATGGCGGTCAACAGTGTTGAAAGCTGCAGAAAGGTCGAGAAGAATGAGCAGAGAATGGTCACCGTTATATTTTGCTGTCAGAAGGTCATTGGTCACTTTGATGTGTGCAGTTTCTGTCGAATGTAGAGGGCGGAAGCCGGACTGTGAAGGGTCTTGGAGGGAATGAGTGGAGAGGTAAAGTGTAAGGCGGGAGTAGACCAGGCGCTCCAAGAGTTTAGAGATTAAGGGGAGATTGGAGAGCGGTCTGTAGTTATTTGTGCAGGATAGATCGAGAGAGGGTTTTATTAATAATGGAGTAATGATAGAGTGTTTGAAGAATGGTGATGGGAAGATGCCTGAGGAGAGGTGAGATTAAAGATTGTAGTTAGGTGAGTTGTGACGACTGGAGAGAGAGACTGGAGGAGATGTGAGGGAATGGGTCAGTTGTGCATGTAGTTGGACGAGAAGAAGACTTCTTCTTCTGTGATGGGATCAAACGTGGAGAGTGAGCCAGGGGAAATTCTGGGAGGGATGGGAGTCACAGTACTAGGTGGCTGGGAGCGGATTTACTGACGGATGTTATCTAGTTTCTTTGTAAGGCCCCTTTCACTTATCAGTTTTTTGCCATCAGTCACAATCAATCGTTTTTTGAAAAAAAATGGATCCGGTGACTGATGCCGCAGGATCCATTTTTTTCTCATAGACTTGTATTAACGATGGATGGCTGCACATTTTATCCGTCGTTCGAGTCGTCAGTGAGGCTGCGCGGAGTCCCCTGCTGACCTGAAGTGAACTCGATAGCATGGGAAAAGTTCAGAAACTTTCCCACGCTAATCAGTTCATCTCCAAAGAGCCGGGGACACCGCGCAGACATGATTTCATTCATTCTGCAGTGGTTTACAGCCGGGCCGGTTGTAAACTAGTTAACCCCTTCTCCCGCGCGGCGACAATCCTCTGGAATGCTCTACCACAAGAAATTAGGACCATCCACAATTTGCAAAGTTTTAGGTGCTCCCTCAAAACACATTTGTTCAGAGCGGCCTAGCATGTTCCCTAATTAAAGTCATTTTATGTGTAAGTGTGTGTGTGTGTCTGTAGCCCATTCACTATCTCTATCTATCCCCCACTACCTCAAGATGGCTGAACCATCATTGCAAATACATAATTGTTAATAAGCTCCTGTACTTTGCATCTCCCCCACCTCATTGTAGATTGTAAGCTCTCACAAGCAGGGTAATCTTATTTTGCTTTAATTATTGTATTGTTAACGTTGTTACTTATGACTTTCGTTTGAAACTGTTAAACCGTAAAGCGCTGCGGAATATGTTAGCGCTATATAAATAAAGATTATTATTATTATTATTATTATTACTACTATGTGGTGCCAATCAAACAAATAAGGAAGCACTGTGCAGCACTATAGTATTCAAGCATGAAATACGAAAATTTAATTGCATTACTGCACTAGAAAAAATAAAAATTTCAGAATGCTTAGTGCACAAATTGAGCAATTCACGTGTACCTGGCAGACACGATAAGGCGATTCTCGTTGCCACTACTTAATGCTGATAGTCTCGGATAGTCTACATCTCTCTGGGAACTTAATGTGAATCCTCTATTAGACTATAGTCTATATCTCTACGGAGTGGTAGGATCCTGTTGCAATTAAAAATGCCTGAGGCTAAGGGGCGGAGTGCTTAGTCTGAAGACTAATGCATATATCAAAAAACTGACCGGCACATCCAAACATAAATCAGGTCTGAACAGGTGCTTACCTAGAGTAGCCAACTTTGTTTAATTGTATTTGAGTTGGCTACTCTAGGTAAGCACCTGTTCAGACCTGATGTTTGTATGGATGTGATGATCAGTTTTTTAATATGTGGTGCCCATAACACTATACTATATGTGGTTCATTATTCTGTATGGAGCACTATGTGTTGCCCATAATACTGTATGGAGCAATAAATCTGACTCATTATTCTGTATGGTGCACTATGTGGTGCGATTATACAGCATGGAGGACTATATTGTCCGGTTTCTGACCTATTGTAGAATTTACAATAGATATCACTCATGTAATGTAAAAAGTAAGTGAAATCTTTGGCATTGTGCTATACCTATCTTTCTCTGCTGTATCTGTGCATCATGAATTGTGGTATGTGTTAAAGGGGCCCACTCAGACTTTCACCCGGGGCCCACGAAAACCTGGAGGCGGCCCTGGGATGAGGGGGTCATGCATACCAGGATAGGGATGTGGGGAAATTATACCAGGATGGTGATGAGGGGGCCATGCATATCAAGATGCCAAGATGGGGATGAAGAGGCCATGCATAACAGGATAGGGATGAGGGTCTATGAATACCTGGATTGGGGACATATATAATATATATATATATATATATATATATATATATCAGGATGGGGGATATTAGTACAGAACTGACCACATTTTTTACTTCAATTTTTTTCTATTTTCCTCCTCTAAAGCCTAGGTGCGTCTTATGGTCAGGTGCGTCTTATTGTTCTAAAAATACGGTATATAACAGTGAGCAAGTGAGTATGTGGTGGCCAAAATACTGTATGACTGTATTGTATTCTAGGAGGGGGGCTGCATTATACTATATGAGGACTGCATTATATTCTATATGTGGGCTAAATTAAATTCTATGAGGTGGGCTGCATTATATTCTATGAGCGGGATTACTCCAACCCCTGCTATATAATTAAGACTTATACTACCTTATATTATACCCTGATATTAGCGTGTTTTTGTATTTATTTCTGTGTATTGTAACTACATAGTGGTCCCCAAGAATGATTTTCTCAGGTGGGCCCAAGGTGCTCCAGTCTGAAGCGGTTTGGCTGTGTTACATAGTTTAAACTTAAATCAAATGACTCCAGTCATTCATTTTCATCGACAGGGTAGAAAATATTCCTTGAATTTTCCTGTCACAATTATAATTCAAAGAATTCTACAATTTATTTTATATAAAAAAAAATGACCAAAAACAACTGAATATTTATTACATCAAATAAACGTGGAAAGCAAGTTGCATTTCAGGAACATGGAGAGAAGAGGCAGCATGCCTCACTACTTCTAAATTAGATCACAAATTTTCCTGGCTGATGGTAGCATCTTAGTGCGCACACAGAAGGCGAGATCTGAATAAATTACATTTTAATATCCAAGGTTCATTTAGCCATGCTGAGATCACACAGACGCAAATAAATTCACATACATGAATTTGTTGCAGCCCTAAGGACTTTTACCAAAAGAGAAAGTTTAACAGCTGTGGTAGAATCTTTCTTTACTGGCATAAAATCCGCTATTATCCAGGATGCCAGATGTGTTAAGAACAAAGACAATACGCAACACCTTTCTGTTGTGTTCTCTTCACTTTTATCAGTTTCATGGAGAGGACTTTTTATTGTTTTTGTAAAGACTGTGAAGTAGTGTTCATGGGCTTGAATAAATATCAGTACATCTTAGAACTGTTTAAAGCAGATCCAACATGAAAAATAGTTCTTCAATCTTCATTGTAAAAAATGAAGCAAAGTTTAGGTCACGAAAGATCTTGATTTACTGGACTTTTTTTTACCTTCCAACCTGTTTTTTTATGGATATAGAATTTTTGATCTATTTCTTTTGTACAATGAACAGTCATCTAATCTGGGCTGCTATTCTGAGCGTTAAAGACCCCATACACATTAGATAATGGCCAGTCAAACAATTGTTTGACCAACAGCTCATACTCCTGACTAGCCAATACACATACATAGGAATGCTTGGCTCAACCAAGCACTCCTGTGTTCTCCACAAGAGAGCCTCTGCTAGACTCCTCTTGAGGCGGTGTTAGGTCTGGGTTGGAACTCTCTCCTACAACCTTTTCTTCTCTTGATAGGCAGCAATGGGGACACAGGTGATGCTGGGGACACAGGTGATGTTTTAACAATAGTGTGGCTTGGACCTACTTAAACCTCCATTTGTCTCACGTCTTACTCTGACCCAGACATTCTGGTATTGATCTCAGTAATCTCTTGACATCATCTCTGATTGTTCATTCTGTCCTGCCTCAGCCCTCTCTGGTTTTACTAAAGCTGAGCCTCCTCTGCCAGCTCGCTGCACCGGCCAGCAACCACTCTATGGACATAACCCAGGGGGCCTTAAAATACATTAAGATAATCTTTTTATAGAGGTTAAAGAGTGAAGGCCAGGGATCTACTAAGCAAAGTAGCATGTGCAAATTCTGTCTGTTGAAGCCCTAATAAGAACTGCCATGCTTTTATATATAGAACACCACTAAAAATGGTGTATATCCTGGAATTCAAAGTGTTCAGCCACTGAAAATCAATCAGTAGATTAGATAATTATCTCCCCTGACATCGTCAACTAAATTTTTGTGAAGCTTTCTTACCATGTAAACTGTTGACAGATTCTGACAATACTAGCATGTTGTGGCCTGATCCAAAGGTCATGTGTGTAGGCCTCATGGAGGAGTGACATAGGAGATAAAGAGTAACCAGGTAGAGGAAAGAAACCTTTTTGGGTAGTAAACAAAAAAGTAGATCCTGCCCTCCATTAATTCTTACAGGGCTTTAATAGTGGGGATTCAGGTTCCTTCGGAGTGAGAGTGATTTTTTTGAAAATTTAATGTGTAATTGTGGTTTTATTCAGTTAGAGATCATTGAAGTTGGTGTTAGGTTGTTGTTGAGGGATTGGTCTTGTGTTCCCAATTTATGGACAATAATTTGTTGGTCTGGAGAAAGTTGGGACTATTAGAGAATGGAAGTTGCTAATGCCGTACCCCTCAGGGCCGTGGGGTGCTCGGTACTGGGATGGTTCTGTTACTTCAGGGGAGGTCACAGCAGCAGTGACCCAGTCCGTGGCCCTAGGCGAGCAATCAAATGATGAAGAGAATAGTTATTATGGGATTAGTGTCAAGATCCCGTCTGGGTTGGAGCCGATGTTACTGCAAACACTAGGGGAAGCAGAGGCAGGTAGCGTAGTCAGGTGGCAGCCGGAGGTCGGTACACAGGAGAGCAGTGTTTGTAGCAATGGATCAGGCGGAGAGCGTAGTCAGAAGGCAGGCCGAGGTCGGTTCACAGGAGAGCAGTGTTTGTAGCAATGGATCAGCAGGAAACGCTTGACTAAAGGCTTGGAGCTCAATAATCTCGCAATGACACACCCACAGGGCCAGGTTTATATAGGGTGTGTAATTGGCAATCAGAGGCCCAATCAAGAGAGCACTAGGTGTAGCCAATCAGGAAGAACAGTCAATGGTATCTGGGTTCAGCAAGGAACTTTGCAGCCAGCAGAATAGCTCAGATGGTAGAGCTGCTGGCCAGTGGACAAGAGGTACTGGGTTCGACTCCTGACAATTAGTTTGTGACGCCACCCATGGTGTTCGGCAATAAGATGGCCGATGCAGCGATTCAGATCCACTGGGGCAGATGGTGACACAGCAAAGATGATCCAGCTCCCCATAGGTAGAGAGGGGCCCCTGGGCAGATATAACAGTCTGTTCAGGTGATGGTGAATGTTGATGTGCAGAGAATAAGTAAGGGACACAGAAAGTGGAGCTTTCTTTACCTTTTACTGTTTGGTAGAAGAAAATGCAATCTGGGATAATAGTTACAGATGACATCAGGAGTCCAGCTAGCCTGGAAGCACTCAGGGGATCCATCCTGCCAGGTGGGGTTAGAGACCTTCTTGCTGCGCTCTCTTTTCTGGTCCCTGCTGCATGTAGCTAAGCTGCGACCCTCTCCTGTGTGTTGGCTTTTACCTGTATGGCAAACAGAGTGAGCCTATCACAGGCAATGTCTGTTCACTGGCAGCCCTGGACTCTTGGTCTGCTGCCCTGCCTCCAGGTGTTCGGTATGGTCAGGGAGCTTGCAGTCCCCTGCCCTCCAGATTCGGCTGTCTGGGCGTACAGCACCCGCATAGCTCAGGACTCTGGCATCCTTTTTATCAGCGCTCTGCTCCGGGATCAGCTCTGACGTGGCTGCAGTTCCCCAGAGCCCTTATCTCCGCTCCTCTCTCTTCCCGCTCCTCAGACTAACTGACTCTTTCCAGAACAATCTCCTTACCTCAGCACTGACTCTTCCCATCAACTGTCACTCCCTTAAGCTCCGCCTATTTTGTTCTGGAGTTAGAACAAGTGTTGGATGCTGTGTGTTACCTGGCATGGGGACCTCTTCCTGCTTCCAGGCATGACATCACCACCCTGTAGAGGGAGACAATGTCACCATAGCAACCAGACTCTGATGTGCCACATTGAAATAAACTTAACCACTGCAACGTGCATCCTGAGCCTGTGCTGCAACTCGGTATAGAGATGGTTAAACACAGAGATTTGGCATTATTTGGACACCTGATCTAAAGCGTTCCGTTTTTTCATTATTTGGAAGCCTGATATAAAGCGTTCCAAGAACCATTTGTTGTTGGTAATTTATTTTATGTTTATTGTTTTTTTTTATGTAAATGCTACAAATGTGTCATGTTAGGTGTCTTACTAAAATGGTGGCAGTGGAAAATCAAATCCAATCTAGTTCTCCAGTCATCTGTTCCGTGGTCTGGTAGAGCAGTTAAGGGAATACTGGATTGATTGATCGTGGTTGGGTGGCAAGCAGCAAAGTTGCACTTGGCACTGGCACAGGCACTCGGACCAGAGCGTGCTGCTACATGTATTTCTATGCTGGGTGTTGATGCGAGAGACTCATGCGAGTTTCTCGCATCACACACCCAAGTGTGACACCAGTCTTAAACTAACTAATACGCTCATGGTGCAAATATTGGTATCCTGCTCTGTGAAGAAGAAAGGGGAAACTAGTTCAATGGACTGTGAAATGGCTTTATTTGCAAAGAGCTCAGTGGAGGATAAAACAAGACAGGAGCAGTACAGCTCACATGAAGAGGATATCAATGAGTTTCAGGTGACTAAGCACCCTTCTTCATGCTGTGTGACCTAAGAAGTCATTGTGCAGGGAGAGGGAGAGAATCTATGTTGAGATAGAAAATGGTTTTCAATCACCAAGCGACATAAATACATGGGCATATGGAGACTTTTTTAAAGCTGTGCAAAAAAATATTGAGTTTTCAAGTGGAAAGAGCTTGAGGAAAAGCACCTTCTTTTGGGAAGTTTTTTTGAAGCAGTTTTGGAGGATTTTTTTTCCTGACTTGTTTATTGCAGGCTTTTGATGGGACGGTGCCTAGTTTTAAGTGTATTTCATCAGTAGGTACTTCAAAGAAATGACATGCACTTTATTTTTGCAAAATCTGAACTGAAAAAAATGCAAAAAATACTAAACATATGAATATCAAAGTGGTCTTACAAAAGAAATGAATAGGAGTGATAAATAAATCATTCAAGCTTGGTTTTCAAGTGATTTTTCAGGTGTCTTTTGCAACTGACCTGGTCCAAAAAAATGCCTCAAAAAATGTTGTGTGCACATATCCTAAAGGTTCATTTAGAGAGGCTGGATTCTACCTGTGAGTTTTGATTGAATGTACAAGTTGGTTTATGTCATTCAGGTTCCTGCATTATGTTATCAGCAGCACATCTCTTCTTTACTGCGGATGATGTACTGCCAATAACTATGATTTTACTCGATCATTGAGTGATTACAGGCATGTTTTCATGGGCCAATAATAGGGAAAGCGCGTTCTTAAAAAAGGAACCTTTTAAGCCTCATTGAGATGTCTGTTCTTTCTTCTCATGCAGGAAAAAGCAGACTGATTTCTATCAGTGTAATGGATCAAATTGTCATCAGTATTTGGTCAGCATGTAACATTTTTTTAGATCAGTGATTTTCTCCTGTGCAAAACAATCCTGCAATTCCTGGACTTGACCATTGGTCTCCTGACCCAAACTTACTGCCTCATATTTGTGCTTTTTGCCATTTTCACGAACTATTAGACTTGCATGGGTGATGGCAATGTGTAGTTTTAAAAAAGTGTTTAATACCATACTGGAATATGTAAAATGCATTATGTATAGAAAATGCATAGGAGAAGAGTTTTCTATTTAATCACAGTGAGTGAACGATTCTTACTGGTTACAGTAAGCAGAAAAAAAATGGTAGTGGCAATATCTCAAGGTTACACCAGTATACTTAAGGCCTTTGTTTTATCCATTGCTCATCTGGAGCACTTGCAAGGATTCTTGTATCTAGAGGAACATTTTCAGCAAATTAATGGTACATTAGTAAATAAAAGTACTTAAAATCATACAAGACAAAAGACAAATAATCAAGCTTACATTTAAACCAAATTGTATAGAAAACTTTTAATTCCAATTGATAAATTATGTGCTCAGAAGACTGGGAAGCATTAAAACAGTTCTTGGTTAAAGGATGTAGGCCTTGATACATCTTTACAAGGGGATGTTAACATGGTCAGATAACAGATTTTGAAAGAGTAATTAGGCACTATTCACACCTGCACATGTCTGCATTGTAAATGAGTGGTGCTGATGATGTTATGTCTAGAGATGAGCGAACATCGTCGGCTCCCTCCTTATAAGGCAAGCTATAGCGCTTACCGAAGAAGAGGCATCGGGAACCCGGATACCTGAAGAGTTCCCGATGATCAGCTGTTCGGCGCCTGTGTGTAGCATCACCTCTTTTTAGGAATGTAATGGGAGCACTGTACGTACCGTATTTTTTGGATTATAAGACGCACTTTTATGATCCCCAAAATTAGGGGGAAAATGGGGGTGCATTTTATAACCCAAACACTGTTCTTACCAAGGGGCCAATGCTGTGGGCCAAGAGATGGGGGTGTTGCAGTGGTGGTGCAGCAGTCCTGCGGTGTGCGGTGGTGGTCCTACGGTGTGAGGTGGTCCCGTGGTGGTGGTACGGCAGCAAGCGGTGGCTCTGCGGTGGTGATACGGCCGCAAGCGGTGGCCGCCATTCTTTTTAAGGGTCTGGCGTCACTCAGCGCAGGCGCAGATGGAGGAAAGCTGAGATCTCCATCTGGCGGTGGATGCGACGCAGGCGCAGATGGAACTCCGGCCTGGCCCTCGATGATGTCCCCGTTGGTCAATGATGCTGTGCTCGCAGAAGCTCACTCACCAGTGGTTCTCAGCCTGGACGGTCGCATCTTGGCACCATCCAGGATAAAAACTGTTTCTCTCCCAGACACGGATTATAGCATGGGACAGAACAACAGACAGGTATTATATATTGTTTTTTTATTTTTGGTTTATTACAAGAGAACGAGGGCTTTGGTGGAATAGGTGTTTGGCGAGTATAACTGTGTTTGTTATTTTTAAATAAAAAAGTAAAACTGTGTTTAGTCCTATTTCTAATACAGGACTTTACTCTGGCTGTGTCTTCATTTACCATAAAACTATAGGATTAGTAATGGATAGGTGTCTTATAGATGCCTTTCCATTTCTAAGCTGTGAGCTTGAAGTCACCTGAAAACACATCAACCCCACAAATATGAATCCCACTTGCCACCTCTGCAGGGAAAGTGGGAAGAACTGGGAAAAGTGCCTGAATTGGCGCATCTAATAGTTGTGCCTTTTCTGGGCAGCTGTGGGCTGCTATTTTTAGGTTGGGGGGGTCAATATCAATGGCCCCTTACCAGCCTGAGAATACCAGCCCCCAGCTGTGAGCTTTAGCAAGGCTGGTTGTCAAAAATGGGGGGACCCCACGCTGCTTTTTTAAATTTTTTATTTAAATAATTAAAAATAAGGTGTGGGGGCCCCTTTTTTCTTAATAACCACCCTTGCTGAAGCTGACAGCTGAGGGTTGCAGCCCCCAGCTGTGAATTTTGCCTTGCTGGTTATAGAAAATACGGGGGAACTCACACCGTGTTTTTCATTCATTTATTTATTTATATCACAGGTGGAGAGTGAGAAATACCCCCATCATGTGCTCCTGCTGTCACTGTTAGTAGCGATAGCAGGTGTAGGTTGATGGGAGTAATAGTCTGAAAAGCTCCCACCTGCTGTCATTTTTCTGACTTGAATGTAACTCATCATTCTCCTCTGCTCATGCCTATTGCCAGCAGAGCAGGGGAGAATGATGACAGCCGTCTTCAGCACCCAGTGCCGGGTAACAGTGCTTACTGTAGCACTTCCTCCCCAGCACCGATGCGTGTCACATGGATGACATCCATGTGTGTTCTCCATGTGCGGGACGTTTTGTGGCCCGTGCTGACGTTAAAAAATGGATATGTCTACGTGTGGGACACATGGTCCGTGGAAACACACTGACATGAGGACAGACCCATACATGTGTCAGTGTCTCAGGTACATGTGAAATAGAGAAAACTTGGCACTCAACTTTAGAAAATAGATTCCAGTTTATTGCAGTCACAGTACAGATGAGTACGTCTAGGAAACGTTTCGGTCCAAGTGGACCTTCGTCAATCTGACAGCAATAGATTATACAACAAAGAGTAAAAGAGTGTCATAAACCAAAACAAAACAAAACCAGAGTTACAAATATATACAAAATTATATAACAATATACACTCTTGTGTTCAAAATTAGCCAACTAATAGGTGAATAACAAAGAGGAGAATCTTCATAGTGAGATATCCATATTAGGTGGTCAAGTGTGATAATAAAATTATTAGGATTGGAAAGTTCCAATACCTACCCGACTGCTTGTGAGGAGGCGATAGTTTGAATAAAGAGGCAGATTGCCTAGAAAGTAACCATGTTGTATGTTAGCCCTATAGTATCGGCAAAATCAGTGTAATTAGAGGAATAATGGTAAGGTATATAAAGGTACCTTCAGAGGTGAGTGTCCCTCTATGGATATCTCCCTATGAAGATTCTCCTCTTTGTTATTCACCTATTAGTTGGCTAATTTTGAACACAAGAGTGTATATTGTTATATAATTTTGTATATATTTGTAACTCTGGTTTTGTTTTGTTTTGGTTTATGACACTCTTTTACTCTTTGTTGTATAATCTATTGCTGTCAGATTGATGAAGGTCCACTTGGACCGAAACGTTTCCCAGACGTACTCATCTGTACTGTGACTGCAATAAACTGGAATCTATTTTCTAAAGTTGAGTGCCAAGTTTTCTCTATTTCACTATATTTTGGTTGGGAAACCTACTTGTGCACCACCACGGTAGTGCTACGATATATTTTCACTACTCAGGTACATGTGAAAACTGTCACCACACGTACGGGAGACTCGGATGTGTGAAAGAGACCTAAAGCTGGGGAGGGAGAGAAAATCGATTCTACTCCTCCTCTGCAGGGATTTATAGTTATTGGTGGAGGGAACTATTGCTGAGTTGTCTCCACCAATCACATATCTGTCCCTGCACACTATTTGATGTTGCAACTACGGTACTCACAAGTCCGAGATCCTTTTTGGAAAGTTGAACAAACAACCCCCATCATCCTTCAGGATATACTGTATCAATGGGTATATTCTGAAGGATGATGGGGTTCTAGCCATATTTAGTGTAAATATACACTGTAATGTAGTGTACAAAGTGTTTATTGCAAGTGTGACTACCACCTCCCTCATCTTTCAGAATACATCCATAGCAGACAAACTTCAAAGAACACATGCCCACAAATCTTAAATCATTAGTAGTAGTTGGTTATCACAAGACTAGTGTGATGAGCATAATCAAATGGACAAATTCAAGGGGATAATTGCTAAACTAATATACACACAGCACAAAAACAATCAAAAGCATCCCAGACAGAAATGATAAAATATCAAAAAGCTTTATTAAATGGTAAAAATACAGGGGAGCACAGCAAGAAAAACTCCATACCAAATAGCACATGTGGGAGAAAGAGGACACACATGGGAGAATCTATAATTCATCCTTAAGAACAGTAAACTGTAAGAGCAGAAAAAATTGATATACAATATTGCAACATCCCAATTGGCCAGTAAAGTATTTACAAAGAACAGATATATAATAATAGTCAAGATTGAAGATGCTGATTTTGCAAGACATTCATTTATCTGTTCAGACCGTGCGTGGGGTGGACGCACTGGGCGGTCGTCCCGGGTCTGAACAGGTAAATGGATGTCTTGCAAAATCAGCATCTTCAATCTTTCCAATGTTGCTCCTTGAAATCAAGGGAGTTTGTCACCCCCTGCTAGCGATTAGAAATATATCTTTTTCTGTCGATAAGTGGCAAATGCCCTTTGTAGAGAAAACACCTTTATTATTTTCTTTAAAATTAACATTTGTAATAATATTAAAAACATCCAAAGCAGTCAGTACCTGTGGCACTCTTGTTTTGGATCAATTTCTGACACATCATGGTGACTTCTGAGATCTTTTAAATATTCTGTGAGACTGTCATCAATTACTGGAACAAATGAACAAACGGAGCCCCCCCTTTTTTTCAAATGATACTGATCATTTTGCTTAGGAGTTAAATGGCCAGTGTTTTTTTTTAATTATCATGGCCATTGCTATCGATATATGACCAATAATCAATCATTGGGATCACCATGGTATACATTGCATTTTTCAGGAATTATCTCTCATTGGTAATTTGCATGTATGCACTGTTCACCATAGGGTTCTTATTATTTTCCCGGATTTTCAAGCTGTTATCTCTCCTAGTTTCCTATTACACTACCGATCGGCAATGCTTTTACCTGCTATTTATTTAAATCACCATGGTAACGGAAGATGATCAAGTACGTTTGTACTATTGTGATTAATCACTTAGATCGAAGGACAAGGTTATTTTATTGTGTGCTAGTCAAACAAAGAGAATGTCAATTATGGGAAAAAAAACAGATCTATGGTCTCAATGTCGATTTTACTCTTATCCTGCAATTATTTCTAACATCAACACTTTTTTCACATATTAAAGTGTACCATCTAGTGATGGGCAAGCACTAAAATGCTTGGGTGCTCGTTGCTCGGGTCGAGCAAATTGGAATACTCGGGTACTGGACACAGCAATGAGCCCAATGTAAGTCTATGGATGACCCAAGTATTTTTACCTCGATCCCCCCCGGGGGTCCTTTTAAGGTCTAAAAACATCTGAAAATGATGGAAACACTTCTCAAATGACACGGGGACATCATGAGGATCGCCCCTGGAAGCATTTCTGACACAGCTTTAAATAATGTTGTCACAGTTTCATGCCATTTTTACTGGTGCACCAAAAAACATACCAAAACGATACCAAAACGGATTTTGCTAGGAAATATGTAAAGGTGCATCCTTTCCAGGTTAATGACTTGTATATAAGGCAAAATAATTAACCCCAGACCAAAATGTTCCTCCCACACTTGGGCTATGTTCAGATGTAGCGTTTTTCAACTTTAACATTGCTTTCAACCAATACAAATGCATTTACTTGGAAATATCATTGTAATATTTAACAACCTACACATAAGCAGACACATCTTGTTTCATTTATGAATGAGGGACTCAAAGTCACAGTGCCTATTTTTACCGAGTCATCAGGCCGCATTAATCTTCTTAAAGGGCCATTATTAAACAGTGGGTCTCCTAAAATGTTATTGGTTATGCCCTATGGATGGGCTGCCAAGAATTACGATGCACCACAATACCCCTTTCACGAGAGGTACAGGAGGGCTTCCAGAAAAAATGTTGCATTGAATGAAAGGCCTGGCTTTCCCCAAAGCTACATGCACCCCAATAAGCTTTTCAAGCCAAGTACTGGATGACCACCAGAAAATCCACTTCACATTATTCATTTTGGACTCCAATTCTGTTTTCTTATGCATTGACTGTAAGGCCTGCCCTGCTACCAAGTCATATGCACCCCACTAAGCCTCTGAACCCACACACTGGATGGGCACAGGAAAATTCACTTCACATTATTCATTTTGGACTCCCATTTTGTTTTCTTATGCATTGATTGTAAGGCCTGCCCTGCTACCAAGTCATATGCACCCCAATGAAAGATATAACGTGGCACTACCATAGAAGGTGCACAAGTAGGAACCCAACCAAGTGATAATGTAGAAAAATAACTTGGCACTCAACTTATTGGTGGAAAATAACAAATATTTATTGCAGTCCAAAATCAAAACCAACGTTTCGGTCCTAAGCTGGACCTTCATCAAAGTACTGCAAAAATTAACAAGATGATTTATAGGAATATTTATAATATGATCAATATTAAAATATATACATAGAATGAGGAAGCAAATTTATATTCGTCCAATACAAAATAAAGAAACTGAAAAGAAAAAGAAAAAGAAAGAAAAATGCCTACCCGGCTGCTTAATTAGTGGAGTCCAATTGTGGACATGTTGTAACACAATGCATATGGTAATCTACGGACTGAATAAAATGCACATGAATGGGACGACCAGAGAATGGTGGAGAAAATATAGTTCGTGATATTGGCTATAAGAATAAATATGAGAACCACATACCCAAAAATAGACAAAGTACCTTATTATTGTCCAAAAAGGACCAGTTCTGTTTATCACTAAAAGTGAAGTGAGTATCATTATATTAATGATAATGAACTAAATGGTACTAATGTATATAATCCCAGGTTAACTGTATACCTGAAGAAGGGGGGGAAATCTTCACTGTGGCTTGTGCTACCAGTCTCAACTGGGTTAAAGCTTATATCTGTGCATAAGAGGTATGTTGAATTAAAACTCTTATTACTATATTCAAATACTGGTACTCAAAAAGTGCAAGTGAATTGTAATAATAAATTACCGTTTATGGTAAAGAGGTGCTCAAAATCTTAATGCAGAGTGGATATTACTTTACCCTGTTTCAAAGTTAGTGACAGTGGCTCCAACGTACCTGAAAGGAAGTCAAATGGTGCTACTATGAAAATGCCCATAATGAAGCAATAAAGGTGAGCGCTGTGTGAGCGATTTCAGGTACGTTGGAGCCACTGTCACTAACTATTGAAACAGGGTAAAGTAATATCCACTCTGCATTAAGATTTTGAGCACCTCTTTACCATAAACGGTAATTTATTATTACAATTCACTTGCACTTTTTGAGTACCAGTATTTGAATATAGTAATAAGAGTTTTATTTCAACATACCTCTTATTCACAGATATAAGCTTTAACCCCGTTGAGACTGGTAGCACAAGCCACAGTGAAGATTCCCCCCCCCTTTTTCAGGTATACAGTTAACCTGGGATTATATACATTAGTACCATTTAGTTCATTATCATTAATATAATGATACTCACTTCACTTTTAGTGATAAACAGAACTGGTCCTTTTTGGACAATAATAAGGTACTTTGTCTATTTTTGGGTATGTGGTTCTCATATTTATTCTTATAGCCAATATCACGAACTATATTTTCTCCACCATTTTCTGGTCGTCCCATTCATGTGCATTTTATTCAGTCCATAGATTACCATATGCATTGTGTTACAACATGTCCACAATTGGACTCCACTAATTAAGCAGTCGGGTAGGCATTTTTCTTTCTTTTTCTTTTTCTTTTCAGTTTCTTTATTTTGTATTGGACGAATATAAATTTGCTTCCTCATTCTATGTATATATTTTAATATTGATCATATTATAAATATTCCTATAAATCATCTTGTTAATTTTTGCAGTACTTTGATGAAGGTCCAGCTTAGGACCGAAACGTTGGTTTTGATTTTGGACTGCAATAAATATTTGTTATTTTCCACCAATAAGTTGAGTGCCAAGTTATTTTTCTACATATGCACCACAATAACCCCAATCCCCCCCTTGGAAAAACATGTAGGAGGGCCTCTTAACAAAAAATGTCCCATTAAAAAGGAGCGGGTCTCCTAGATTTGGAATGCTCATACACGAAGTGTATTGGACTGACAAACATTTTCCCCTGTGGGGTACATCTCAACCTTTTCCATACCAAGTATTTAACGCCCAGCAAAAACCACCACCCTTGTTAGGATTTTGATACTGGCTGTAGCAGCACGGAACACAGATTGGGCCCCAGCGTTTGCTCATTCTATTTTCTGTCTTTGTCCGTGCTTCTTCCTGTCTAACCGCCATTACATGTTTGGGGGCTTCCTATTTTCTTTGGGGATCTGCTCCGGGGCAGATAGCTTTCATCTTTCTGCCTTTAGGTGTAGTTATCTCTCAGGCTGTGACGAGGCGTCTAGGATCAACGTAGGAACGCTCCACGGCCACCTCTAGTTGTATGGTTAGTTCAGATTACTGCAATCCAATAGGTTCCAGCCTCTCTGGTGTATTGCCGTTTTTGCTTATTCTCCTCAGCTACCAAAACACAACAGTATCACCGGCCACCATCATGGGAGGGAACCTCCCTTATATCAGACCAGTCAGTGATCCCAGATTGCCATTCCTTGCTGAAAGGTTCAGTACTGTCTGTAACCACCAGAGGGAGCCTCTGCTCAGAAACCATCTCTAGCACATTCATAACAGTTCACTAGGTACTCAAAAACTGTTATGAATGTGCTAGAGATGGTTTCTGAGCAGAGGCTCCCTCTGGTCTCAATGATTCTATGTCATACTGTTGTGAACTAACTGAACTAACCCCACAACTAGAGTTAGCCATGGAGCGTTCCTACGTTGATCCTAGACGCCTCGTCACAGCCTGAGAGATAACTACACCTAAAGGCAGAAAGATGAAAGCTATCTGCCCCGGAGCAGATCCTCAAAGAAAATAGGAAGTCCCCAAACATGTAATGGCGGTTAGACAAGAAGAAGCACGGACACAGACAGAAAATAGAATGAACAAACGCTGGGGCCCAATCTGTCTAGACAGAAAAGTACAGGAAAGGATACTCACTGCAATCCAAAAAAAACCCTAAAAAATACCAACTCTTCTGATTGCAAAAACACCTGAGATCACACGATCTCTACCACCTAAATCAGATCTCTGGTGTAACAAAACTAAGCCACAGCCACTGAAAAAACAGGAAAAAGCAAATGAACAAATAACAGTGGCTTCAGATAAACTGAGAGGAGCACAAGCCCCCGGAGGGGACCTGGCTGACCTCCAAAGAAGTGCAGGGGACAATGCAAAAAGCAAGCACAAAAATAAAAGCAGAAAATATCTTATCTGATAGCAGAAGATGCAGGCAAGACTCAGCAAACTTCGAAATGAACCAGGAACCACAATTGAGACAAGAACAATTGATCACCGGCAACCATCATGGGAGGGAACCTCCCTTATATCAGACCAGTCAGTGATCCCAGATTGCCATTCCTCGCTGAAAGGTTCAGTACTGTCTGTAACCACCAGAGGGAGCTTCTGCTCAGAAACCATCTCTAGCACATTCATAACAGCCATCCCAGCATTACATAGGCACGTGTCCCATAACATTACACACGTCCTCCACAATGCTGTTACTTGGAAAGTCCACCTAACCACAACACGTGGACAAGTTCTTGTGGTCAAGGACAGTACATATCACTGAGAGCTCACTTGGTTAACATAATGGAAGCCGGGACCCACTTTGACCATGGTATGGTGCACGTCCTCCCAAATCCCGAGTATTGCGGGCCCTACATCAATCTGGTTTGCCCCCACAGTCTACAGCTCCTGCACCTCCTCCTCATCCTTCGCCTCCTCTTCAGACTACAGCTACAAAAGGATCATAAGTCACAAGCTGGAAACACTGCAGCACTGCCAAATGAAAGCGGGAACAGGCTGTGCTGAAGCTAATATGACAAACCCCAAAATGCTGAAGAGTCATGGACAGCTCTGAAAGAGCAGGCAGATCGGTGGCTGAGACGGCTGAACCCACAGCCTGGTTGTGTGTGACAATGGCTGGAAACTTGTGGCTGCTCTGTGGCGAGGTGAGCTCACACAAGTGCCATGCCTGGCTCCTGCGCTTAACCAAATTGGTCAACGTTTTTTGAAAAGTGACACGGAGCTGGCAGATCTGCTTGGAAAAGTGCAACGCTCAAAATACCCATTTTAAAAAGTCAGCTACAGCTTCATCCGCCCTTGCCGTGATTTAGCAGCACTTGCAGCTTCTGGCTCAAAGACTGGTATGTGACTAGTGTTGAGCGATACTGCTCGATATCTAAAAATATCGGATCGGAATGGTATCGCCGATATCACTAAATATCGGCGATATCCGATTCCGATACCGGAAGTCCCATGTAAGTCTATGGGAACAAAATATCGCAACTAAAAAAAACCTTTATTTCCTTGTAAACACTAAATATACACACATAGAATACATATATATATATATACATGTCATTGTGACATATATATATATACATATATGTATAGTTTATACACTTCTACATAGTAAAATATCCTCTGATTCAATTGCCGGGTAAAGCCGGCTTCTGTGAAAAGACAGAAGCACCCGACATGAAATGACACTTGGTGTACATAGGGTTAACCATGTCTTTTCATGTCGTTTGCAATCTGATTTGCACAAACAATTACATCAGTCTATGTGTGCAAAATTTCACACCTGTAGGGGTTCATTAAAGGTGTAAATTCGTTGTAAAAAAAACGGACTTTTTTGCTACGAATTTACACCTTTAATTAACCCCTACAGGTGTGAAATTTTGCACACATAGACTGATGTAATTGTTTGTGCAAATCAGAAGCAAAGGACATGAAAAGACATGGTTAACCCTATGTACACCAAGTGTCATTTCATGTCGGGTTCTGCATTTTCACAAAAGCCGTCAATTGAATTAGCGGCTATTATACTATGTAGAAGTGTATGAACTATAAATATAAATATATATATATGTGTAACAAATTCAATGACATGTATATATATATATATATATATGAGGTGTAAAATTGTTTAAAAAAAATGCGTGGGCTCCCGCCCTATTTTCGCAACCAGACAGACAAAGCCAGCGAATGGGGGCAGATAATAATAGCCAGAGAGGGACCATTATTTTTGGCCCCCCTGGCTACTAACATCTGCCCCCAGACACCCCAGAAAAGACAAATCTATAATTAGATTCGCCCTTTCTGGCACTTTGCCCATCTATTCCCATTGCCCTGTAGCGGTGGCGAATGGGTTAATATGGGGTTAAAGCCACATTGCAATTGAAAGGTGACCTTAAGCCAGGTTAATAATTGAGAGCTGTCAATTAGACAACTATCAATTATTAATCCTATTGCATGAAATAAAAATAAAACACACACACTTTAATTAAAAATCATTTTAATGAAATAAAGACACATGTTTTTTACCATCTTTTATTTGACTGCAAAAACCATTTCCTGTAATAAAAATAAAATAAAAAAGCAAAATTATTCTTACCTATCCCATGCACAGTCAGGTCCCACGGTGTAATCCTTCAGAAAGGGTTAATGTTTACTGCAGGGACCGCAGCTAATGCTGCAGCCTCACAGTAAACCCCCAAATGAATGAGTTCCTCTCCTGGCTGACAGGAGAGGAAGTGGAAAGCTTAATTGATTGCTTTCCACTTTCACTTCAGGTCAGCCAGGGACACAATCAGTGACGTCAGAGGGAACTGATTAACAAAAATAGGGGTTCCCTTCGAATAAAAAATGGCGTCGGGTCCCCCCTATTTTTGTTAACCAGCCTGATGAAGCAGACTGCTGAGCAGTGGCGTACCGTGAATGAAGCAGACCAAGCAGCTGCTATGGGGCCCGGACAGGTGAGGGGGCCCTCGACGGTCGGGTAGCTGTGCTGACACAGTACTACCAGGGGGTCGGCGGGGGAGGGGGAGCACAGCTCTTCTATATACTCACCCCTCCTGGTGCGGTCTCTGCAGCCCCTGCTCTTCTCCCACGGTCTCCGACGCCTGTGTTCAGCGGTCAGGTGGTACCGCTCATTACAGTCATGAATACGCACATATTCATGACTTTAATGAGCTGTCCCGCGTGACCGCTGAACACTGGCGGCGGAGACCGTGGGAGAAGAGCAGGGGCTGCACAGACCGCACCGGCAGAAGGGTGAGTATAAGGGATATTTACCTGTCCTGTTCCACCGTTGCTCGCGTCCTCTTGCTGCAATGTTCAGATCAGAGGGCGCGATGACGTCGTTAGTGCGCGCCGCGCCCTCTGCCTCATCATTCACTGCTGGAGGACCCCGAAGACAGCGGCACTCAGCAGTGGAGAGAGGACAGGTAAATATCTCAGGTGCCGGGGCCCTGAGCGAGCGGTGGCATCGGCACCTGGTGTCACCCCCTGCTCAGGACACCGGCACCTGGCCCCCAGCGACGAAAGGTGAGTATGTCTTTTTTTTTTTTTGGTTGCAGCAGCTGCGGCAGCATAAGGGCCTATACTATGGAGCATCTATGGGGGCACAATCTATGGGGGCATAATACATTTTTTTGTTTAATGTGTCCCCTCACTGTGCTGGCACTTTACATTTACAATGGCTCTGTTTTTTTTTTTTTGGGGGGGGCCCATTCAGACTTTTGCTATGGGGCCCCATGATTTCTATGTACGCCCCTGCTGCTGAGGCATGGTATTTAAGGCTGTTAAGGAGCCAAGATCCATGGACCTTGCCAGCAGCGTCGGACTGGAGTACCTTGGGCCCACCAAAGAAAAAATATTCTTGGGGCCCACCATCATACTTCCCAACCTTTGAAGAAGGGAAAGAGGGACAAAGGCTGTGGCACGCTGTGCCTGCTGCAGCAAATTTTAGGCCATGCCACGTTGCACCACAGACTGTCCAGGAGTTGGTGGATGCTTTAGTCCAGGTGTGGGAGGAGATCCCTCAGGAGACCATCCGTCGCGCTGATCAGGAGCATGCCCAGAAGTTGTAGGGAGGTCATACAGTATACCTCCCAAATTTTGAAGACAGGAAAGAGGGTTAAAGGCTGCGGCGCGCATCCGCTGCAAATTTTGAGCCACGCCCCGACCACACCCATTTCACAACTAATCACACCCATATCCTCGCCCCAACCGTACCCATGCCGATACAGCTGACCCTCCGATGACGGTTGGGGGGCCCACTGCTGGCACCGGGCCCCCCCAACGCCTGTTCAGGCCCCATAGCTTCTGGGCAGCAGAGCAGGAAGATCGATTCTCCCTGCTCTGCCGCAGAATGTAACTGTATCGGCGTGCTGTGCACGTCGATACAGTTACTGTAGCGTAGCTCCGGGTGGGCCCCCTCAGAGCGTGGGGCCCGGGGCCACCGCCCCCTCTGCCCCGCGACCTATCCTTTCAAATCAGGGCCCACCACGCAGGAGCTGGGGCCCACCGGAGGTTTCTCCGGTGTCCCGGTGGCTCAGTCCGACCCTGCTTGCCAGCCTGATAATACCAGGCCACAGCAGTCGGCTTATCTTTGCTGGTTAACAAAAATAGGGGATCCCCTCGAAAAAAATTGGCGTGGGGTCCCCCCTATTTTTGTTAACCAGCCAGATGAAGCAGACCGCTGAGGCCTGGATTTTCAGGCTGTTAAGGAGCCAAGATCCATGGACCTTGCCAGCCTGATAATACCAGGCCACAGCAGTCTGCATATCTTGGCTGATTAACAAAAATAGGGGATCCCGTCGAAAAAAATTGGCGTGGGGTCCCCCCTATTTTTGTTAACCAGCCAGATGAAGCAGACCACTGAGGCCTGGATTTTCAGGCTGTTAAGGAGCCAAGATCCATGGACCTTGCCAGCCTGATAATACCAGGCCACAGCAGTCTGCATATCTTGGCTGATTAACAAAAATAGGGGATCCCCTCAAAAAAAATTGGCGTGGGGTCCCCCCTATTTTTGCTAACCAGCCAGATGAAGCAGACCGCTGAGGCCTGTGTTATGATTTGGTAGCTGAGGAGTGCAGGTAAAAAGGCAATACACCAGAGCAGTTGGAATCTATGAGATTGCAGTACCCTGACTAACCACCACAACTAGAGGCAGCCGTGGAGCGTTCCTACGTTGGTCCTAGACGCCTCGTCACAGCCTGAGAAACTAACTACACCTAAAGATAGAAAGAGGAAAGCTATCTGCCCCGGAGCAGAACCTCAAAGATAATAGAAAGCCCCCAAACATGTAATGGCGGTTAGACAAGAAGAAATACTGACACAGAAAGAAAATAGTATGAGCAAACGCTGGGGCCCAAACTAACTAAATAGAAAAGGATAGGAAGGGTACTTACTGCAATCCCAGAAAACCCTGAAAAGCACCAACTCTACTAATTTCAAAAACACCTGAGATCACACGACCTCTACCACCTAAATTAGTTCTCTGGTGTAACAAAATCAAAACAGCAGCCACTGAAAAAACTGGAAAAAAGCAAATGTACAAACATCAGTGGCTGAACTAAACTGAGAGGGCAAAAGCCCCCGGAGGGGACCCAGAAGGCCCCCACAGAAGTGCAGGACAAAATGCAAAAATCTAGCACAAAAACAAAAAGAAGAAAATGTCTTATCTGATAGCAGGAGATGCAGACACGACACAGCAGGCTACAAAGGAAACAGGAATCAAGGATTCAGACCAGAACAATTGATCACCGGCAACCCTGATGGGAAGGTGTCTCCCTTATATAAGACCAGTCAGTAACACCTGATTCCCAATCCTCACAATCTTCACTGGACAGACCAGCACCGCTTGTAACCACCAGAGGGAGCCTCTGCTCAGAACTCATCTCAAGCCCATTCACAACAGTACCCCACCCTTGAGGAGGGGTCACCGAACCCTCATTTGAGCAACCAGGTCGGTCAGGATGAGTTCTATGATAAGCACGGATAAGTCTCCTAGCATGGATGTCCGAAGCAAACACCCAAGAATTGTCTTCCTGACCATAACCTCTCCATTTAACCAAATACTGGAGTTTCCGTCTAGAAAAACGAGAATCTAATATTTTCTCAACCACATACTCCAGATTGCCCTCAACCAAAACAGGGTCAGGAGGCACACCAGCAGGAACCACTGGCTCAACAAACCTCTTCAACAAGGACTTGTGGAACACGTTATGGATCTTAAATGTCCCTGGAAGAAGCAAACGAAAAGAAACAGGATTAATAATCTCCATGATCTTATAAGGTCCAATGAACCTAGGCTTAAATTTAGGAGATGCTACTCTCATAGGAATATTTTTTGAGGACAACCAGACCAAGTCCCCTACTTTAAACCGAGGACCATCAGTCCTATGCCGGTTAGCAAACCGCTGGGCCTTCTCCTGAGAGAGGGACAACCTCTCCACTACCTGGTCCCAAATCTGTTGCATACGCTCCACAACAGAGTCAACACCTGGACAGACAGAAGCCTCCGTCTGTCCTGAAGAAAATCGAGGGTGAAACCCAGAATTACAGAAAAACGGAGACATCAAAGTGGCAGAGCTAGCCCTATTATTAAGAGCAAACTCAGCCAAAGGCAAAAAAGAGACCCAGTCATCCTGATCAGCAGACACAAAGCATCTTAGATAAGTCTCCAATGTCTGGTTTGTTCTCTCAGTTTGACCATTGGTCTGAGGATGAAATGCCGAGGAGAAAGACAATTGAACACCCAGTTTAGAACAAAAAGTCCTCCAAAATCTGGAAACAAACTGGACTCCTCTGTCAGACACAATGTTCTCAGGAATGCCGTGTAAACGAACCACGTGCTGAAGGAACAACGGCACCAATTCAGAGGAGGAAGGCAACTTAGGTAATGGCACAAGATGTATCATTTTGGAAAACCTATCACAAATTACCCAGATGGCGGTCATTCTCTGAGAAACAGGAAGGTCGGAAATGAAATCCATAGAGATATGGGTCCATGGTCTCTTGGGCACAGGAAATGGCATCAACAAACCACTAGAGCGAGAGCAAGGCTTGGAGCGAGAGCAAGTCCCGCAGGACTGCACAAATTCCCTGACATCACGAGACAAGGTAGGCCACCAAAAGGACCGACTAACCAAGTCTCTGGTACCAAAAATTCCGGGATGCCCAGCCAATGCGGAACAATGAATCTCAGACATCACACTCTTTTTCCACTGGTCCGGGACAAACAATTTTCCAACAGGGCAGCACTCGGGCCTATCCTCCTGACACCCCTCCAGAGCAAGTCTCAAATTGGGCGAGATGGCGGAAAGAACTACACCCTCTTTCAAAATAACAGAAGGATCAGATAACTCAGGAGAGTCCGCAAGGAAACTCCTCGAGAGGGCATCTGCCTTAACATTCTTAGTGCCAGGAAGAAAGGAAACCACAAAATTAAAACGTGTGAAAAACAAGGCCCACCTGGCCTGTCTAGGATTGAGTCGCTTGGCAGATTCCAGATAGACCAGATTTTTATGGTCCGTGAGGACCACCACCTGATGTTTGACTCCCTCCAGCCAATTTCTCCACTCTTCAAAAGCCCACTTCATGGCCAATAACTCCCGATTACCCACGTCATAATTATGTTCAGTAGGAGAAAATTTTCGAGAGAAAAAGGCACAAGGGTTACTTTTAGAGGTCTCTCGATCTTTTTGGGACAAAACGGCACCTGCCCCAATTTCAGAGGCATCAACCTCCACCTGAAATGGCAGAGAAACATCAGGCTGCCGTAGAACAGGAGCAGAAGTGAATCTTTGCTTAAGTTCCTGAAATGCAGAGACTGCCTCAGGAGGCCAATTCACCACATCAGAACCCTTTTTGGTCAAATCAGTTAATGGTTTAACAATAACCGAGAAATTACCAATAAATTTACGATAAAAATTGGCAAAACCCCAAAATCTTTGAAGAGCCTTTAATGAAGCAGGTTGGACCCAATCACAGATGGCCTGAACCTTGACCGGGTCCATTTCAATAACAGATGGGGACAAAATGAATCCCAGAAATGAGATCCTCTGTACGCCAAAAAGACACTTTGATCCCTTCACATACAGAGCATTCTCTCTCAAAATCTGGAATACAGTTCGAACATGTTTCACATGAGAGTCCCAGTCATTAGAAAAAATCAAGATATCATCCAAATAAACAATCAGAAATTTGTCCACAAAATCCCTGAAAATGTCATTCATGAAGGACTGGAAGACGGAAGGAGCATTAGTGAGCCCAAAGGGCATCACTAGGTACTCAAAATGCCCTTCAGGGGTATTGAATGCCGTCTTCCATTCATCCCCGTGCTTAATGCGAATAAGGTTATACTCCCCCTGAGGTCAAGCTTGGTAAACCAAGTAGCGTTTTTCACCCTGGAAAACAGGTCAGAAATAAAGGGTAACGGATATTGATATTTCACAGTAATATTGTTCAAAAGACGATAATCAATACACGGCCTTAATGAACCATCCTTTTTGGCCACAAAGAAAAAACCGGCACCTAAGGGTGAAGAGGATGGTCTGATATGACCCTTCTCCAATGATTCCTTGATATAAGACCGCATAGCGTCATGTTCAGGTACAGACAAGTTAAAAAGGCGACCTTTAGGGAATTTACTACCCGGCACTAATTCAATAGCGCAGTCATAGCTCCTATGGGGAGGCAAGGATGCAGATTTACTTTCGCTAAACACATCAGAAAAATCAATCAAAAAGTCAGGAACATCCTGAGCCTGGGGGGAGGCAGAAAAAACAGGAGTGTTGGCATTAACACATTGGCAGCCCCAACTGGTTACAGACACAGATTTCCAATCCAAAACAGGATTATGAGACTGTAACCAAGGGAAACCCAGTACGATAATATCATGCAGATTATACAGAACCAAAAATTTGCAGCACTCCTGGTGATCAGGTTCAACCCTCATTATCACCTGAGTAGAGAACTGAGGTTTATTCTCAGCCAAAGGGGTAGAATCGATCCCCAGTAGGGGAATAGACTCCTGTAGGGGTATCAAGGGAAACCCGCAACGTTTAGCAAAATCATAATCCATCAGGTTAATAGCTGCTCCAGAATCAACGAAAGCCTGAGCAGAAAATAAGGACAGAGAGCATATCAGAGTGACAGTTAATAAAAACTTAGTCTGAACATTACCCAAGACAACTGAGCGTGCAAAACGTCTTCCCCGCTTAGGGCAGACTGAAATAGCATGAGAGGCATCACCACAGTAGAAACATAACCCATTGCGCTTTCGAAACTCATGACGCTGTGCCCCAGACACCACTCTATCACACTGCATGGATTCAGAAGCAGGTTCACAAGGCAACACTATTCCACGCATACTTCTACGCTCACGCAAACGTCTGTCAATTTGAATCGCTAATGACATAGAATCATTGAGACCACAGGGGACAGGGAATCCCACCATAACATCCTTTACATTAACTGACAGACCCTTCCAGAAAAGGGCCACCAAAGCGTCGTCATTCCACTTGGTCAGGACTGCCCACCTACGGAATCTCTGACAGTATAACTCAGCGTCATCAAGCCCCTGATTCAATGCCAACAAGGCTTTTTCAGCTTGATCAGTGACATTAGGCTCATCGTACAATAACCCCAAGGCCTGAAAAAATGCATCAACATCACTCAAAACAGGATCCCCAGGTGTCAGGGAAAAAGCCCAATCCTGAGGATCGCCGCGCAGGAGAGAGATGACAATTTGAACCTGCTGCGCTGCGTTCCCTGAGGACTTAGATTTTAAGGCAAAAAACAATTTACAATTATTTTTGAAATTCTGAAACTTAGCTCGATCCCCTAAAAACAAATCTGGCATGGGGATCCTAGGTTCCACAACAGGCAACCCAGCAAGATAGGCAGCAATACTCCGAACCTCAGTGGAAAGCTGATCCACACGGCCAGACAACTGCGCAAACTCCATTGAGAGAAAAGATCCTCCCCAGCACCCAGAGATACAGAGGGAAAAAAAAAAAATGCAACAAACAGAAAAATATCTCTGACAACTCTGACAACCTTTTTTTTTTTCTTTCACAATATTTTTCCCTTCCGTGAGTACCATACAATATTAAATTTTTTGGCCGGTGATACTGTTATGATTTGGTAGCTGAGGAGTGCAGGTAAAAAGGCAATACACCAGAGCAGTTGGAATCTATGAGATTGCAGTACCCTGACTAACCACCACAACTAGAGGCAGCCGTGTAGCGTTCCTACGTTGGTCCTAGACGCCTCGTCACAGCCTGAGAAACTAACTACACCTAAAGATAGAAAGAGGAAAGCTATCTGCCCCGGAGCAGAACCTCAAAGATAATAGAAAGCCCCCAAACATGTAATGGCGGTTAGACAAGAAGAAATACTGACACAGAAAGAAAATAGTATGAGCAAACACTGGGGCCCAAACTAACTAAATAGAAAAGGATAGGAAGGGTACTTACTGCAATCCCAGAAAACCCTGAAAAGCACCAACTCTACTAATTTCAAAAACACCTGAGATCACACGACCTCTACCACCTAAATTAGTTCTCTGGTGTAACAAAATCAAAACAGCAGCCACTGAAAAAACTGGAAAAAAGCAAATGTACAAACATCAGTGGCTGAACTAAACTGAGAGGGCAAAAGCCCCCGGAGGGGACCCAGAAGGCCCCCACAGAAGTGCAGGACAAAATGCAAAAATCTAGCACAAAAACAAAAAGAAGAAAATGTCTTATCTGATAGCAGGAGATGCAGACACGACACAGCAGGCTACAAAGGAAACAGGAATGAAGGATTCAGACCAGAACAATTGATCACCGGCAACCCTGATGGAAAGGTGACTCCCTTATATAAGACCAGTCAGTAACACCTGATTCCCAATCCTCACAATCTTCACTGGACAGACCAGCACCGCTTGTAACCACCAGAGGGAGCCTCTGCTCAGAACTCATCTCAAGCCCATTCACAACAGGCCTGGTTTTTCAGGCTGGTAAGGATCCAATATCCATGGACCTTGCAAGCCTGATAATACCAGGCCACAGCAGTCTGCTTAGCTTGGCTGGTTAACAAAAATAGGGGATCCCCTCGAAAAAAAAACGGCGTAGGGGTCCCCCTATTTTTGTTAACCAGCCAAGTAAAATGCAGACTGCTGCGGCCTGGTATTAAAAGACTGTCAAGGCCCATGGATTTTGGCCCTCAACAGCCTGATAATACCAGGCTACAGCAGCCCCACATTTGGCGCATCAAAAGATGTGCCAATTGTGGCACTTTACCGGCTCTTCCCACTGCCCTGTAGCGGTGGCAAGTGGGGTAATAAGGGGTTAATGTCACCATTGATTGCACGGTGACAATAAGCCCGGTTAATAATGGAGAGGTGTCAATAAGACACCGATCCATTATTAATCCCAAAGTTATTAAATGTATAAAAAAAAGACAAAGCAAGAAAAAAGTCTTTTAATGAAATAAAAGAGACAACACAGTTTTCATTTCTTTTATTATACTCTCATTCCTGCGACGCCATCGATCTCCTGTAAAAAAGAAAAAAAACAAACCAACAGTATACCACCTGTCCGACGCAGTCCATAGTAACGACAGTCCCACGACGATCCAGCTCTGCTACATCACAATGACAGGCAGAGCCTGTCATCGCGACGCAGCACAGCTGATTACCTGCTTCCCCGGCGGTGACATCATCGGACTGACTGCTTTACGGCCGGTATTACCCAGCAGTCACTGCAGTTATCGCGAGAAACTGCATGTGACCGCCGGGGAAAGATGATGGCGGCCATGAAGCAGTCCAGCCCGTGACCGCCGGAGATCTTCTGCCAGATAAGTGCCGCTGACTCCTGACAGACCCGACCGACGGACACTGACAGTGACAGTGACAATCCCGATTCCGGTATCCGATAAGACGAAAATATCGGAACTAAGTATCAAAAGGCCGATAGAGCTAATATCGGCCGATACCCGATACTTGCGGTATCGTATCGCTCAACACTATATGTGACGCATCCATGCCTTGGAACTCTACCCTGCAGATGTTGGAAAGGATTTGTGAGCAGAAGAGGGCAGTTGGTGAATAGTCTACCAGCATCATCAAGGTTGTCGGTTTTCAGTTCTGTCTTCACACATAACATCTGAGAAGTGGAACTGGATGTCTGACATATGTAACATCCTCCAAAACTTTGACGAATCCACAAAGAGGGTGAACATCAATGACACCATAATTAATGTCTCCATCCTGCTTATCTGTGTTTTAATGTGAAGATTGAGAGTTAAGGGTATGCCACAGTAAGCGATCGCAACAGCGATCACGACAACGACACAAGCTGATGAGATCGTTGGTGTGATCGCTATAAGGTCGCTAGTAGCTTCCAAACAGGAAGATCTCATCAACGACACATCAGCGATCAGCGATCTGTATAACGACTTCGGCGATCGTTAGGACGTGTCACACAGTATGTATTGTTAAAGATCACGACCTCGATAGGCGTGATTGAGCGCAACCTTTTCCACGCCCCTCAGCACAGATTGGTGGTCACTATATGTCATGACTGTTTATGTCACAGATTGGATGACCGCATCATAAAAGACGACGTATTAGCGCTCCTTTCCATTGCTCTTGAGCGAAGCGGTTCATTCGAATCTCCAGCATCGTTCCAGTGCGTCCTGCTAGCCTTCTTTGCAGCTACTGCGATCCAGTCTGTGCCACTATTGCGTTTGCTGCGATCCAGTCTGTGCCGTTATTGAAATTTTTTTCTGCGATCCAGTCTGTGCCTCTATTGCGTTTGCTGCGATCCAGTCTGTGCCGTTATTGAAATTGTTTTTTCTGCAATCCAGTTTGTTCCGCTGTTGCATTTCCCACGGATTTATTTTTTTTTCAGATCACAAACATGTCTTGTAAGGTAGGTAGTTTTTTTTGTCACATTTAATTTTTATTTTTTTAATTTAATTTTACAGATCCATTTTAAGATCCCAGCTGTTGTTAACCGTTGTCGTCCATCAATTTCTTTTTTTGTCTGCCATTGTTTTGACCTGCTGCGCTCACCACCACCATTTTATGATCCCTGCTGTTTTTACCGTAGTTGTCCATCTATGATTTTTAGTTTGGTCCGACATTGTTTTCTCCTGCTGCGCCCACAACCACCATTTATGATCCCTGCTGTGTTCTATGTTGTAGGCTATGTAAGCATTTTATTTAACCATTCTGCCGTTTTTTACATAATCCTTTTTTTATTACAGATGGCCGATAAGCATGATTTTCTGTACCGCTCGATGCCTTGCCTGTGGAAAATAAAGTCGGCGGATTACAGCAACAGGCTGAAAAAGAAGGAGCATACCAAAAACTGGTGGAGCTTTGCAAAAACCGTTATCCGATGAACCAGCGGATGATCATCGGTCAAAAAACGGATTCAGTCCCTCCGCACAGTTTACAAGAAGGAATTAAATAAAGTACAGAATTCTAAACAAGTCTGGAGCCGGGTCCGAAGATGTGTATGTCCCCAAATTATGGTGCTTTGAGCTATTTTCTTTCACAAGGGACCAAGAAGTACCCAGACAAGTGACTTCCATGTTGGCACCAGACGCAGTGATCCAGCAGGACTCCCTGTCGTACATGTAAGTACCTTTGTATTAAAACACATTTTAATGTACATGCCAAAGTGGACTTGAAATTAAAAATATAATTGTGAAATGTAGATAAAATGGCTGAATTTATCCCTTCATGTACTGATAATTTATCTAGCTCAACGGTTGAGGCCTATCCATTTACAAGTCCGGTTTTCACATTTTTGCTGTATTTGGGTGTTTATAGTGTGAAAATAAATTTCTTTTTCTTTGTGATTTAACATTCGTTTTTTGTTCATGCAGGACACAGAAGAGACTGTCTCCACACCTCCGACTGAAGAAGACAGCATGACGTTGGTCCAAGAGGACGAAGTAGTTGAGCCACCATCCTCATTTGTGCGGAGCAGACTTACATTTTCTGGCAGAAAAAGGAAGGCTCCCACCTCGGCTACTCCAGAATTGATTGAAATAGCCAAAAAAGTCCTTACGGCGGAAAAAGACCAACCAAAAATCACAGGTTTGCATACCACGCTAATGAGAAGCTCCCAACACTGGATCCAATACAGTGGGTTTCATGCTGAGAGACTCATGCTTGAGGTCTTGAGTCAAGCAACATTAGGAAACTTAATGACACGTCTGTTGTCACGGCCAGACAGCACTACCCGGAGTACTCATGGCCGCACAATCCTGTGCCAAACCCAATTGGGATAAATCTGCCGAACCAAAATGTTGTTGCTCCACCTTATTTTTATACACCGCCGAGGCAACGTGGTAATGGCACGAGACATGTTACCAGCAGCTGTAGTTTTTTGTGTCTAATTTTTTTTACATTGTTACATTTTTTTAATAAAAATCTTATTTATCTACTGAATTGTGGTCTTTATTCTTATGTTGTTATTGATGTCAACAATATTGTTACAACTATTAAAATGTTGTATTTTTATCCATCTACTTGTATCTACTTGTCACAAACACGGGATCATGGAGTACCAGCAGTCAAGGAGTTCCAGCATTGGTAAAAAAAAAATTGAAAAAAATTTTCAAAAATTAACAACATTTCTCTTAAAGGCCCTGGTCACACTAGCTCTAAAATAAAACCTTATAATAAAAAATAATACACCACAGCTGCGTATAAAACTTAAAATATATAATATATATTTTTACTCATATATATTATTTTTTTTTTTTTAGCAAAGCAAACAAAAAAAAATAAAAAAATTAAAGAATAAAAATACAATAAAAATAACAATTAATGACTGCCCCCCCTTTGGAGGCCACCCAACCCTCTCTAGCATCACCCCGTGGTCATGCAGACTGCCATTGCGGTGTTCATTGCTGCCATCAGCCGCCTGTGTGACACCAACAGGTCCTGGGCATGGGGATTTCTGTGGAGGTAATGGGTAACAGTTAACAGGGAATTCTTGTTGCAACATCAACATGTACATGTTACATGTTTGCTAACACGGTTTTCGTCCGACTGCGGTTCCCCTGAAGAGCCGCTTACCGCCCACCCAGAACCTTGGCGCCGCCGGCTAGGGAAACACAGAAAAATACTCTTAAAATGTGTAATGGCTGTTGTAATATATATATTTTTCTGTGTTTCCCTATATGATATTTATATTTGTGCGTAAATTACCTGAAGGCGAGCCTGCAAACATTTTCACGGAGTGACACTGGAGAAAGCCTATTCAGACGGGCTAGATGACCCCAAAACTGGAGGGGGGTTGCTGCCGGTGAAGGGGTAGCTGGGGAAGGTGCTGCAGGTGGTGATGGCGCTGCGGGGGACGGTGGTGCAGCTGCAGCTGGTGAAGGTGGTGCTGCAAATAAAAAATACAATTCAGTCAAATAATCTTTCTACTAACCCCGTCACTCTGTACTCCCATCACTGCTGATACTCCCGTCACTGCCAGTAATCCCGTCACTGCCAATACTTCCGTCAATGCCTGCAACCCCTCACTACGGTACTCCCATCACTGCCTGTAACCCTATCACTGCTGATACTTCCGTCACTGGCCAGTACCCCGTCACTGCCAGTACTTCCGTCAATGCCTGTAACCCCCTCACTACTGGTACTCCCATCACTGCCTGTAACCCCATCACTGCGGTTTCTCCCGTCACTGCTAGTACTTCCGTCAATGCCGTAACCCCTCACTATTGGTACTCCATGACTGCCGGTACTCCCGTCCTGTGTACTCCCGTCACGCGGGTGCATTGATATAGGTAGAAACCCACAAAACATAACCTCTCCAGATACCCTCACAATTACTCACTCAGATGCCTGCGGAACGGGCCCGGATGCTGGCGACCCTCTCGCTGTACCGGTATCGAAGGTCGGCTAGCTTTTTGCGGATCTGGGTAGTGGTCCACTCCACCCCCAAGCGTCTTGCCAGGCCCCTCCGGATTTTCCGGGAGGACTACCTTTTTGTGGCGCGTAGGATGCGCCACAGGTAGCCTGCACTCTTAATCCCCACCTTTCAACTTAAGGATGAGGTAGCGCACCTCTGCACCACCCCACGGGGGACAACGCTGTCTCGCTGACATTTCCTCGAACAACGCCGATGAACGACGCCAGCGTCATGACGTCACAGCGACATGCGGTCGCACTTGCGACACAAGACGCTATTGCTATCGCAAAGTGACCGCAGCAGCCATGCCCCCAGCCACGCACAGATATGAGATGCTGTTGCGATCGCAAAGTGACCAGTAGCAGCCATGCGCCCCAGCCACGCACAGATATGAGACGCTATTGCGACGCAAAGTGACCTGTACAGCCATGCGCCCCAGCCACGCACAGATATGAATCTGTTGCGATCGCAAGATGGATGGTTCCCACTAGGCGCCCCTGCCTATCAAGGCATGAGCAAGGACGATGCGATTAACTGGCCTACTTGGCAGCACAGAATCTAGTGGGCTACTGACCGCTTACTTTTTACCATGTTTACAAAAGTTTTCATTCATTGTAATCACTTCTGTAATAAAGTCATTTTATGAACCGTCACTTTGCGATCGCAATGGCGTCTCATGTCTGTGCGTTTGCTGGGGCACCATGCTGAGAATCGTCACTTTGAGATCGCAGTGACGTCTCATTTCTGTGCGTAGCTGGGGCACCATGCTGAGAATCGTCACTTTGGCGATCGCAGTGGCGTCTCAATTCGTGCGTGGGAGGGCACCATGCTGAAACCGTCACTTTGCGATCGCAATGGCGTCTCAGCTGTG
>JARQOD010000005.1:171199668-171284455 GCA_033576555.1 Oophaga sylvatica
TGATCACCGGCAACCCTGATGGGAAGGTGTCTCCCTTATATAAGACCAGTCAGTAACACCTGATTCCCAATCCTCACAATCTTCACTGGACAGACCAGCACCGCTTGTAACCACCAGAGGGAGCCTCTGCTCAGAACTCATCTCAAGCCCATTCACAACAGTACCCCACCCTTGAGGAGGGGTCACCGAACCCTCATTTGAGCAACCAGGTCGGTCAGGATGAGTTCTATGATAAGCACGGATAAGTCTCCTAGCATGGATGTCCGAAGCAAACACCCAAGAATTGTCTTCCTGACCATAACCTCTCCATTTAACCAAATACTGGAGTTTCCGTCTAGAAAAACGAGAATCTAATATTTTCTCAACCACATACTCCAGATTGCCCTCAACCAAAACAGGGTCAGGAGGCACACCAGCAGGAACCACTGGCTCAACAAACCTCTTCAACAAGGACTTGTGGAACACGTTATGGATCTTAAATGTCCCTGGAAGAAGCAAACGAAAAGAAACAGGATTAATAATCTCCATGATCTTATAAGGTCCAATGAACCTAGGCTTAAATTTAGGAGATGCTACTCTCATAGGAATATTTTTTGAGGACAACCAGACCAAGTCCCCTACTTTAAACCGAGGACCATCAGTCCTATGCCGGTTAGCAAACCGCTGGGCCTTCTCCTGAGAGAGGGACAACCTCTCCACTACCTGGTCCCAAATCTGTTGCATACGCTCCACAACAGAGTCAACACCTGGACAGACAGAAGCCTCCGTCTGTCCTGAAGAAAATCGAGGGTGAAACCCAGAATTACAGAAAAACGGAGACATCAAAGTGGCAGAGCTAGCCCTATTATTAAGAGCAAACTCAGCCAAAGGCAAAAAAGAGACCCAGTCATCCTGATCAGCAGACACAAAGCATCTTAGATAAGTCTCCAATGTCTGGTTTGTTCTCTCAGTTTGACCATTGGTCTGAGGATGAAATGCCGAGGAGAAAGACAATTGAACACCCAGTTTAGAACAAAAAGTCCTCCAAAATCTGGAAACAAACTGGACTCCTCTGTCAGACACAATGTTCTCAGGAATGCCGTGTAAACGAACCACGTGCTGAAGGAACAACGGCACCAATTCAGAGGAGGAAGGCAACTTAGGTAATGGCACAAGATGTATCATTTTGGAAAACCTATCACAAATTACCCAGATGGCGGTCATTCTCTGAGAAACAGGAAGGTCGGAAATGAAATCCATAGAGATATGGGTCCATGGTCTCTTGGGCACAGGAAATGGCATCAACAAACCACTAGAGCGAGAGCAAGGCTTGGAGCGAGAGCAAGTCCCGCAGGACTGCACAAATTCCCTGACATCACGAGACAAGGTAGGCCACCAAAAGGACCGACTAACCAAGTCTCTGGTACCAAAAATTCCGGGATGCCCAGCCAATGCGGAACAATGAATCTCAGACATCACACTCTTTTTCCACTGGTCCGGGACAAACAATTTTCCAACAGGGCAGCACTCGGGCCTATCCTCCTGACACCCCTCCAGAGCAAGTCTCAAATTGGGCGAGATGGCGGAAAGAACTACACCCTCTTTCAAAATAACAGAAGGATCAGATAACTCAGGAGAGTCCGCAAGGAAACTCCTCGAGAGGGCATCTGCCTTAACATTCTTAGTGCCAGGAAGAAAGGAAACCACAAAATTAAAACGTGTGAAAAACAAGGCCCACCTGGCCTGTCTAGGATTGAGTCGCTTGGCAGATTCCAGATAGACCAGATTTTTATGGTCCGTGAGGACCACCACCTGATGTTTGACTCCCTCCAGCCAATTTCTCCACTCTTCAAAAGCCCACTTCATGGCCAATAACTCCCGATTACCCACGTCATAATTATGTTCAGTAGGAGAAAATTTTCGAGAGAAAAAGGCACAAGGGTTACTTTTAGAGGTCTCTCGATCTTTTTGGGACAAAACGGCACCTGCCCCAATTTCAGAGGCATCAACCTCCACCTGAAATGGCAGAGAAACATCAGGCTGCCGTAGAACAGGAGCAGAAGTGAATCTTTGCTTAAGTTCCTGAAATGCAGAGACTGCCTCAGGAGGCCAATTCACCACATCAGAACCCTTTTTGGTCAAATCAGTTAATGGTTTAACAATAACCGAGAAATTACCAATAAATTTACGATAAAAATTGGCAAAACCCCAAAATCTTTGAAGAGCCTTTAATGAAGCAGGTTGGACCCAATCACAGATGGCCTGAACCTTGACCGGGTCCATTTCAATAACAGATGGGGACAAAATGAATCCCAGAAATGAGATCCTCTGTACGCCAAAAAGACACTTTGATCCCTTCACATACAGAGCATTCTCTCTCAAAATCTGGAATACAGTTCGAACATGTTTCACATGAGAGTCCCAGTCATTAGAAAAAATCAAGATATCATCCAAATAAACAATCAGAAATTTGTCCACAAAATCCCTGAAAATGTCATTCATGAAGGACTGGAAGACGGAAGGAGCATTAGTGAGCCCAAAGGGCATCACTAGGTACTCAAAATGCCCTTCAGGGGTATTGAATGCCGTCTTCCATTCATCCCCGTGCTTAATGCGAATAAGGTTATACGTCCCCCTGAGGTCAAGCTTGGTAAACCAAGTAGCGTTTTTCACCCTGGAAAACAGGTCAGAAATAAAGGGTAACGGATATTGATATTTCACAGTAATATTGTTCAAAAGACGATAATCAATACACGGCCTTAATGAACCATCCTTTTTGGCCACAAAGAAAAAACCGGCACCTAAGGGTGAAGAGGATGGTCTGATATGACCCTTCTCCAATGATTCCTTGATATAAGACCGCATAGCGTCATGTTCAGGTACAGACAAGTTAAAAAGGCGACCTTTAGGGAATTTACTACCCGGCACTAATTCAATAGCGCAGTCATAGCTCCTATGGGGAGGCAAGGATGCAGATTTACTTTCGCTAAACACATCAGAAAAATCAATCAAAAAGTCAGGAACATCCTGAGCCTGGGGGGAGGCAGAAAAAACAGGAGTGTTGGCATTAACACATTGGCAGCCCCAACTGGTTACAGACACAGATTTCCAATCCAAAACAGGATTATGAGACTGTAACCAAGGGAAACCCAGTACGATAATATCATGCAGATTATACAGAACCAAAAATTTGCAGCACTCCTGGTGATCAGGTTCAACCCTCATTATCACCTGAGTAGAGAACTGAGGTTTATTCTCAGCCAAAGGGGTAGAATCGATCCCCAGTAGGGGAATAGACTCCTGTAGGGGTATCAAGGGAAACCCGCAACGTTTAGCAAAATCATAATCCATCAGGTTAATAGCTGCTCCAGAATCAACGAAAGCCTGAGCAGAAAATAAGGACAGAGAGCATATCAGAGTGACAGTTAATAAAAACTTAGTCTGAACATTACCCAAGACAACTGAGCGTGCAAAACGTCTTCCCCGCTTAGGGCAGACTGAAATAGCATGAGAGGCATCACCACAGTAGAAACATAACCCATTGCGCTTTCGAAACTCATGACGCTGTGCCCCAGACACCACTCTATCACACTGCATGGATTCAGAAGCAGGTTCACAAGGCAACACTATTCCACGCATACTTCTACGCTCACGCAAACGTCTGTCAATTTGAATCGCTAATGACATAGAATCATTGAGACCACAGGGGACAGGGAATCCCACCATAACATCCTTTACATTAACTGACAGACCCTTCCAGAAAAGGGCCACCAAAGCGTCGTCATTCCACTTGGTCAGGACTGCCCACCTACGGAATCTCTGACAGTATAACTCAGCGTCATCAAGCCCCTGATTCAATGCCAACAAGGCTTTTTCAGCTTGATCAGTGACATTAGGCTCATCGTACAATAACCCCAAGGCCTGAAAAAATGCATCAACATCACTCAAAACAGGATCCCCAGGTGTCAGGGAAAAAGCCCAATCCTGAGGATCGCCGCGCAGGAGAGAGATGACAATTTGAACCTGCTGCGCTGCGTTCCCTGAGGACTTAGATTTTAAGGCAAAAAACAATTTACAATTATTTTTGAAATTCTGAAACTTAGCTCGATCCCCTAAAAACAAATCTGGCATGGGGATCCTAGGTTCCACAACAGGCAACCCAGCAAGATAGGCAGCAATACTCCGAACCTCAGTGGAAAGCTGATCCACACGGCCAGACAACTGCGCAAACTCCATTGAGAGAAAAGATCCTCCCCAGCACCCAGAGATACAGAGGGAAAAAAAAAAAATGCAACAAACAGAAAAATATCTCTGACAACTCTGACAACCTTTTTTTTTTTCTTTCACAATATTTTTCCCTTCCGTGAGTACCATACAATATTAAATTTTTTGGCCGGTGATACTGTTATGATTTGGTAGCTGAGGAGTGCAGGTAAAAAGGCAATACACCAGAGCAGTTGGAATCTATGAGATTGCAGTACCCTGACTAACCACCACAACTAGAGGCAGCCGTGTAGCGTTCCTACGTTGGTCCTAGACGCCTCGTCACAGCCTGAGAAACTAACTACACCTAAAGATAGAAAGAGGAAAGCTATCTGCCCCGGAGCAGAACCTCAAAGATAATAGAAAGCCCCCAAACATGTAATGGCGGTTAGACAAGAAGAAATACTGACACAGAAAGAAAATAGTATGAGCAAACACTGGGGCCCAAACTAACTAAATAGAAAAGGATAGGAAGGGTACTTACTGCAATCCCAGAAAACCCTGAAAAGCACCAACTCTACTAATTTCAAAAACACCTGAGATCACACGACCTCTACCACCTAAATTAGTTCTCTGGTGTAACAAAATCAAAACAGCAGCCACTGAAAAAACTGGAAAAAAGCAAATGTACAAACATCAGTGGCTGAACTAAACTGAGAGGGCAAAAGCCCCCGAGGGGACCCAGAAGGCCCCCACAGAAGTGCAGGACAAAATGCAAAAATCTAGCACAAAAACAAAAAGAAGAAAATGTCTTATCTGATAGCAGGAGATGCAGACACGACACAGCAGGCTACAAAGGAAACAGGAATGAAGGATTCAGACCAGAACAATTGATCACCGGCAACCCTGATGGAAAGGTGACTCCCTTATATAAGACCAGTCAGTAACACCTGATTCCCAATCCTCACAATCTTCACTGGACAGACCAGCACCGCTTGTAACCACCAGAGGGAGCCTCTGCTCAGAACTCATCTCAAGCCCATTCACAACAGGCCTGGTTTTTCAGGCTGGTAAGGATCCAATATCCATGGACCTTGCAAGCCTGATAATACCAGGCCACAGCAGTCTGCTTAGCTTGGCTGGTTAACAAAAATAGGGGATCCCCTCGAAAAAAAAACGGCGTAGGGGTCCCCCTATTTTTGTTAACCAGCCAAGTAAAATGCAGACTGCTGCGGCCTGGTATTAAAAGACTGTCAAGGCCCATGGATTTTGGCCCTCAACAGCCTGATAATACCAGGCTACAGCAGCCCCACATTTGGCGCATCAAAAGATGTGCCAATTGTGGCACTTTACCCGGCTCTTCCCACTGCCCTGTAGCGGTGGCAAGTGGGGTAATAAGGGGTTAATGTCACCATTGATTGCACGGTGACAATAAGCCCGGTTAATAATGGAGAGGTGTCAATAAGACACCGATCCATTATTAATCCCAAAGTTATTAAATGTATAAAAAAAAGACAAAGCAAGAAAAAAGTCTTTTAATGAAATAAAAGAGACAACACAGTTTTCATTTCTTTTATTATACTCTCATTCCTGCGACGCCATCGATCTCCTGTAAAAAAAGAAAAAAAACAAACCAACAGTATACCACCTGTCCGACGCAGTCCATAGTAACGACAGTCCCACGACGATCCAGCTCTGCTACATCACAATGACAGGCAGAGCCTGTCATCGCGACGCAGCACAGCTGATTACCTGCTTCCCCGGCGGTGACATCATCGGACTGACTGCTTTACGGCCGGTATTACCCAGCAGTCACTGCAGTTATCGCGAGAAACTGCATGTGACCGCCGGGGAAAGATGATGGCGGCCATGAAGCAGTCCAGCCCGTGACCGCCGGAGATCTTCTGCCAGATAAGTGCCGCTGACTCCTGACAGACCCGACCGACGGACACTGACAGTGACAGTGACAATCCCGATTCCGGTATCCGATAAGACGAAAATATCGGAACTAAGTATCAAAAGGCCGATAGAGCTAATATCGGCCGATACCCGATACTTGCGGTATCGTATCGCTCAACACTATATGTGACGCATCCATGCCTTGGAACTCTACCCTGCAGATGTTGGAAAGGATTTGTGAGCAGAAGAGGGCAGTTGGTGAATAGTCTACCAGCATCATCAAGGTTGTCGGTTTTCAGTTCTGTCTTCACACATAACATCTGAGAAGTGGAACTGGATGTCTGACATATGTAACATCCTCCAAAACTTTGACGAATCCACAAAGAGGGTGAACATCAATGACACCATAATTAATGTCTCCATCCTGCTTATCTGTGTTTTAATGTGAAGATTGAGAGTTAAGGGTATGCCACAGTAAGCGATCGCAACAGCGATCACGACAACGACACAAGCTGATGAGATCGTTGGTGTGATCGCTATAAGGTCGCTAGTAGCTTCCAAACAGGAAGATCTCATCAACGACACATCAGCGATCAGCGATCTGTATAACGACTTCGGCGATCGTTAGGACGTGTCACACAGTATGTATTGTTAAAGATCACGACCTCGATAGGCGTGATTGAGCGCAACCTTTTCCACGCCCCTCAGCACAGATTGGTGGTCACTATATGTCATGACTGTTTATGTCACAGATTGGATGACCGCATCATAAAAGACGACGTATTAGCGCTCCTTTCCATTGCTCTTGAGCGGAAGCGGTTCATTCGAATCTCCAGCATCGTTCCAGTGCGTCCTGCTAGCCTTCTTTGCAGCTACTGCGATCCAGTCTGTGCCACTATTGCGTTTGCTGCGATCCAGTCTGTGCCGTTATTGAAATTTTTTTTCTGCGATCCAGTCTGTGCCTCTATTGCGTTTGCTGCGATCCAGTCTGTGCCGTTATTGAAATTGTTTTTTTCTGCAATCCAGTTTGTTCCGCTGTTGCATTTCCCACGGATTTATTTTTTTTTCAGGATCACAAACATGTCTTGTAAGGTAGGTAGTTTTTTTTGTCACATTTAATTTTTATTTTTTTTTAATTTAATTTTACAGATCCATTTTAAGATCCCAGCTGTTGTTAACCGTTGTCGTCCATCAATTTCTTTTTTGTCTGCCATTGTTTTGACCTGCTGCGCTCACCACCACCATTTTATGATCCCTGCTGTTTTTACCGTAGTTGTCCATCTATGATTTTTAGTTTGGTCCGACATTGTTTTCTCCTGCTGCGCCCACAACCACCATTTTATGATCCCTGCTGTGTTCTATGTTGTAGGCTATGTAAGCATTTTATTTAACCATTCTGCCGTTTTTACATAATCCTTTTTTTATTACAGATGGCCGATAAGCATGATTTTCTGTACCGCTCGATGCCTTGCCTGTGGAAAATAAAGTCGGCGGATTACAGCAACAGGCTGAAAAAGAAGGAGGCATACCAAAAACTGGTGGAGCTTTGCAAAAACCGTTATCCCGATGAACCAGCGGATGAGTCATCGGTCAAAAAACGGATTCAGTCCCTCCGCACAGTTTACAAGAAGGAATTAAATAAAGTACAGAATTCTAACAAGTCTGGAGCCGGGTCCGAAGATGTGTATGTCCCCAAATTATGGTGCTTTGAGCTATTTTCTTTCACAAGGGACCAAGAAGTACCCAGACAAGTGACTTCCATGTTGGCACCAGACGCAGTGATCCAGCAGGACTCCCCTGTCGTACATGTAAGTACCTTTGTATTAAAACACATTTTAATGTACATGCCAAAGTGGACTTGAAATTAAAAATATAATTGTGAAATGTAGATAAAATGGCTGAATTTATCCCTTCATGTACTGATAATTTATCTAGCTCAACGGTTGAGGCCTATCCATTTACAAGTCCGGTTTTCACATTTTTGCTGTATTTGGGTGTTATAGTGTGAAAATAAATTTCTTTTTCTTTGTGATTTAACATTCGTTTTTTGTTCATGCAGGACACAGAAGAGACTGTCTCCACACCTCCGACTGAAGAAGACAGCATGACGTTGGTCCAAGAGGACGAAGTAGTTGAGCCACCATCCTCATTTGTGCGGAGCAGACTTACATTTTCTGGCAGAAAAAGGAAGGCTCCCACCTCGGCTACTCCAGAATTGATTGAAATAGCCAAAAAAGTCCTTACGGCGGAAAAAGACCAACCAAAAATCACAGGGTTTGCATACCACGCTAATGAGAAGCTCCCAACACTGGATCCAATACAGTGGGTTCATGCTGAGAGACTCATGCTTGAGGTCTTGAGTCAAGCAACATTAGGAAAACTTAATGACACGTCTGTTGTCACGGCCAGACAGCACTACCCGGAGTACTCATGGCCGCACAATCCTGTGCCAAACCCAATTGGGATAAATCTGCCGAACCAAAATGTTGTTGCTCCACCTTATTTTTATACACCGCCGAGGCAACGTGGTAATGGCAACGAGACATGTTACCAGCAGCTGTAGTTTTTTGTTGTCTATTTTTTTTACATTGTTACATTTTTTTAATAAAAATCTTATTTATCTACTGAATTGTGGTCTTTATTCTTATGTTTGTTATTGATGTCAACAATATTGTTGACAACTATTAAAATGTTGTATTTTTATTCCATCTACTTGTATCTACTTGTCACACACGGGATCATGGGAGTACCAGCAGTCATAGGAGTTCCAGCATTGGTAAAAAAATAAATTGAAAAAAATTTCAAAAATTAACAACATTTCTCTTAAAGGCCCTGGTCACACTAGCTCTAAAATAAAACCTTATAATAAAAAATAATACACCACAGCTGCGTATATAAACTTAAAATATATAATATATATTTTTACTCATATATATTATTTTTTTTTTTAGCAAGCAAACAAAAAAAAATAAAAAAATTAAAGAATAAAAATACTAATAAAAATAACAAATTAATGACTGCCCCCCCTTTGGAGGCCAGCCACAACCCTCTCTAGCATCACCCCGTGGTCATGCAGAGCTGCCATTGCGGTGTTCATTGCTGCCATCAGCCGCCTGTGTGACACCAACAGGTCCTGGGCAGTGGGGATTTCTGTGGAGGTAATGGTAACAGTTAACCAGGGAATTCTGTTGCAACATCAACATGTACATGTTACATGTTTGCTAACACGGTTTTCGTCCGACTGCGGTTCCCCTGAAGAGCCGCTTACCGCCCACCCAGAACCTGTGGCGCCGCCGGCTAGGGAAACACAGAAAAATACGTCTTAAAATGTGTAATGGCTGTTGTAATATATATATTTTTCTGTGTTTCCCTATTATGATATTATATTATGTGCGTAAATTACCTGAAGGCGAGCCTGCAAACATGTCACGGAGTGACACTGGAGAGAAGCCATATTCAGACGGGCTAGATGACCCCAAAACTGGAGGTGGGGTTGCTGCCGGTGAAGGGGTAGCTGGGGAAGGTGCTGCAGGTGGTGATGGCGCTGCGGGGGACGGTGGTGCAGCTGCAGCTGGTGAAGGTGGTGCTGCAAATAAAAAATACAATTCAGTCAAATAATCTTTCTACTAACCCCGTCACTGCTGTACTCCCATCACTGCTGATACTCCCGTCACTGCCAGTACTCCCGTCACTGCCAGTACTTCCGTCAATGCCTGCAACCCCCTCACTACTGGTACTCCCATCACTGCCTGTAACCCTATCACTGCTGATACTTCCGTCACTGCCAGTACTCCCGTCACTGCCAGTACTTCCGTCAATGCCTGTAACCCCCTCACTACTGGTACTCCCATCACTGCCTGTAACCCCATCACTGCGGGTACTCCCGTCACTGCTAGTACTTCCGTCAATGCCTGTAACCCCCTCACTATTGGTACTCCCATGACTGCCGGTACTCCCGTCACTGGTGGTACTCCCGTCACTGCGGGTGCATTGATATAGGTAGATAACCCACAAAACATAACCTCTCCAGATACCCTCATCAATACTCACTCAGATGCCTGCGGAACTGGGCCCGGATGCTGGCGACCCTCTCGCTGTACCGGTATCGAAGGTCGGCTAGCTTTTTGCGGATCTGGGTAGTGGTCCACTCCACCCCAAAGCGTCTTGCCAGGCCCCTCCGGATTTTCCGCAGGACTACCTTCTTGTGGCGCGTAGGATGCGCCACAGGTAGCCTGCACTCTTAATCCCACCTTTCAACTTTAAGGATGAGGTAGCGCACCTCTGCACCACCCCACGGGGCACAACGCTGTCTCGCTGACATTTCCTCGAACAACGCCGCATGAACGACGCCAGCGTCATGACGTCACAGCGTACATGCGGTCGCACTTGCGACACAAGACGCTATTGCTATCGCAAAGTGACCGGCAGCAGCCATGCGCCCCAGCCACGCACAGATATGAGATGCTGTTGCGATCGCAAAGTGACCAGTAGCAGCCATGCGCCCCAGCCACGCACAGATATGAGACGCTATTGCGATCGCAAAGTGACCTGTAGCAGCCATGCGCCCCAGCCACGCACAGATATGAGATGCTGTTGCGATCGCAAGATGATGGTTCCCAGCTAGGCGCCCCTGCCTATCAAGGCATGAGCAAGGACGATGCGATTAACTGGCCTACTTGGCAGCATCAGATCTAGTGGGCTACTGACCGCTTACTTTTTTACCATGTTTACAAAAGTTTTCATTCATTGTAATCACTTCTGTAATAAAGTCATTTTATGAACCGTCACTTTGCGATCGCAATGGCGTCTCATGTCTGTGCGTTGCTGGGGCACCATGCTGAGAATCGTCACTTTGAGATCGCAGTGACGTCTCATTTGTGCGTAGCTGGGCACCATGCTGAGAATCGCACTTTGCGATCGCAGTGGCGTCTCATGTCTGTGCGGGAGGGCACCATGCTGATAACCGTCACTTTGCGATCGCAATGGCGTCTCATGTCTGTGCGTAGCAGGGGCACCATGCTGAGAATCGTCACTTTGCGATCGCAGTGGCGTCTCATGTCTGTGCATAGCTGGGGCACCATGCTGTGAGATCGTCACTTTGCGATCGCAGTGGCGTCTCATGTCTGGCGTAGCTGGGGCACCATGCTGTGAGAATCGTCACTTGCGATCGCAGTGCGTCTCATGTCTGTGTGTGGGAGGGCACCATGCTGATAACCATCACTTTGCTATCGCAGTGGCGTCTGATGTCTGTGCGTAGCTGGGAACGATGCTGAGAATCGTCACTTTGCAATCGCAATGGCGTCTTGCGTCGGATTCGAGCACGCAAGTGCGACATAAAGGGTTCCCTGGTCAATTTAGACCTTTACCTCCAAAGAATTATTTTTATTTTTATCACTATTTTTAATCTTTTATTGTTTTTTTATTAATTTTTTGCTAAAGAAAAAAATAATATATATGACTAAAAATATATATTTTATATTTTAAGTTTATATAAGCAGCTGTGGTGTATTATTTGTTATTATTTTTTATTATAAGGTTTTAGCGCTAGTGTGACCATGGGCCTTTAAAATAAATGTTGTTAATTTTTGAAATTTTTTTCTTTTTCTTTTTTTAACAATGCTGGAACTCCTATGACTGCTGGTACTCCCATGACCCCGTGTGTGACAAGTAGATACAAGTAGATGGAATAAAAATACAACATTTTAGCTGTCAACAATATTGTTTACATCAATAACAAACATAAGAATAAAAGACCACAATTCAGTCGATAAATAAGTTTTTTATTAAAAAAATTTAACAATGTAAAAAAAATATATAGACAACAAAAAACTTTAGAAAATATTTTAAAAACTACAGCTGCTGGTAACATGTCTCGTTGCCATCCCCATTACTCCCCTCCCCACATCTCACCCATCATTATCCTTTCTCCCATATTGGTAAAATAATTGAAAGAACACGAAGGCATTTTTAAAATAAACATTTTTATTATTAAAAGAAAGTTAAAAAAAGGCAAAACTAAAACATTCTCAAAAGCAAACTATATCTGCTGCTGCCAACTCACTGCACCAGGCCCGTTAAAGTAATGGCAGTACTTGTCTCGGCAGGCGTTCGCATCGTCCTTGCTCCTGCCTTGTTTGACAGGTTGAAGGCCTGCAATAGCGGGATCATTCTCACTCCATTCTCCGAGCACCACATCACCATTGCTGTCCGAGTCCATGAAGCCTGGAGGACTGTAAGTAACAGCATCACGTTTTCTTAGAAAATTGTGCAGCACACAACAGGCCAACACCACAGAGTCTATCGATTCCAGCTTCATGTTGATTGGAGTGTGAAAAACCCTGAAGCGGTTGGCAATAATGCCGAAGGCATTCTCAACAACGCGCCGTGCCCTAGACAGTCTGTAGTTAAAAATACGCCTTTCCCCTGTCAAAGTCTTTTGTGGGTACGGTTTAACAAGATGCGCATGAAGGGGGAAGGCTTCATCGCCCACAAAAACAAAGTTTAGGTTGGCGGTGGTGTCCATGTTGGTTAGCAAGTGAAGTTTATTATTAATCAACCGTTCACCAAAAGTAGTGTGCTCCAAAACGCCACCGTCAGAAACCCTTCCATTAATGCCAACATCAACGTTAATAAATTCATAATTGGCATTAACAAGGGCCATGAGGATCATGCTGAAGTAGACCTTGTAGTTATAGAAATAGGATCCGCTGTTGGCTGGTTGCGTGATCCGCACATGTTTGCCATCCAAGGCACCACCACAGTTTGGGAACTGCCAAATCCGTTCAAAATCAGAGGCAATTATTTGCCATTCCGCCACTGATTTTGAAAAAGGCATGTAGCTCCGTAAACTGCGGACGATGGCGTTGCATGTCTCGAATTAATACGCCAAAGAGCGATCGAGAAACAGCAGCAGAAAATTGCAAGTCTTTCATTGAACGTCCGGTTTCCAGAAATCGCAGCGTTACTGCCAAACGTTCCTCTGCTGAAACAGCTGCACGCATCCGTGTATCCTGCCGTTGAATGAGTGGCCTCACACATTCCAGTAGGAGCTTGAATGAATCCTCTGACATCCGTAGATAATTTCGGAAATCCTGCGGATACTTCTCCTGCAACTCCCTCACTAGATGCATGTGGGTGAATTTGAACCTCTGCTCCAGCCATTCTCTGGTCCACATGCGACGCTTTCATTTGGAGCGCCTCTCTTCCACCCGCGCCTCTTCTTGTCGATCTCCCTCCATCACTAATGCAACTGCCATAATCACACGCTCCGCGGTGGTCAGGTTCAATATGTGCAACCTGTACGGTAGGAAGAGAAAAGTTAATTACAATTACTAAAGTGTTTAAAAAAATAAAATAAAGAATAAAAAATCAAAAAAAAAGTTATTGTTTATTGCTAACATTTCAGTTAAAATTGAAGAAACAGTTTACAAAAGCCTAAAATGGTGGGGGGTGGGCGCGGCCGTCAAAAGATTGCTAGGTTATCCAATGTTATGGAGGATCAAATCTAACCAAAAAAAAATGACCTCAAAAAGCAACAAAGTTCTTAAAATTGCAGTGGTGGGTGGCCGCGGAAAAAAATAAATAAATAATAATCACGGCAACATGTCTGTATAAATATTGGAGGTAAGCAGACAAAAATAAAAGGTGTAACCAAATAACGCATCACACAACATCACAAACAATATGTACCTTGCAAGTGTAATCCAAATATCCAGAAGATCCAAATGGCAAAGATGAAGCTCTGTAGTGACTCTGACAGGATCGCAAAATCCACACACGATACTATCCTCGCAACAACGCACAAAGGACACTGTAGCGACTCTGACAGGATCGCAAAACCCCCCCACACAATACTATCCTCGCAACAACGCACAAGGACAGAACATTGGAGTCATCCACAAAGCGCTCTGGAACAATGGATGGGGGCGCAGTTATTTATTGCTGAGGTGATGTTGTGGCCACCAATCGGAGCTGAAGGGCATTACTAAAGAAAACCTAGTCCCGCTTGCGCCGCTGACATATGAGTCGTCAACGAGGTCGCACATCGTTCACAAAAGGTGTCAAACACAGCGATTCAGGCTCACCAGCGGGACGCTAACAATCAAAATACGGCCCAAACCGTTCGTGCACGATCAGCGACATCGCAGAGGGGCCACATCGCTGCTACATGTCACACACAGCGACGTCGCTAACGATGTCACTGCTGCGTCATAAAATCGCTGTCACTTGCGCGATCTCACTAGCGATCTCGCTTAGTGTGGCATACCCTTTATTATAGAGCGAAAAACATATTTACAGTTTAACAGTTTCAAATACAACAGTCCTAAGTAACAACGATAACAATAATCCAATGATTAAACCAAAAGAAAACTACCTTGCTGGTGACAGCTTACAATCTACACTAAGCAACAAAGATAACAATAATTAAACCCAAATAAAATAATCCTGCTTGTGACAACTTACAATCTAAAATGAGGTGGGGGAGACAAAAAAATTCAAGGTGTATTTACAAGAAGGTATTTACAATGATGTTTGTACAATGATATTACTGGAGTTAGTTCTAAGGGCCTCATCTCACATAGCGACACACCAGCGATCCCGACAATGATCAGAATCGCAGGTGTGTCGCTACATGATTGCTGCTGAGCTGCCAAACAGGCAGCTCAGGCAGCGATCAGGACAGCGACACTGCGGGTAATGTCGCCTGATGCAGGGAGCTGGTAACCAAGGTACTCTTCGGGTTTCCAAGCGCTGCGCAGTGCCTGGAAACCCGATGTGTACCTTGGTTACCAGCTCCCCTGCAGCAGCGCGCTGGTATCCAACGTACACATCGGGTTTCCAGGCACAGCCCCGTGCCTGGAAACCCAAAGTGTACCTTGGTTACCAGCTGATCGCTGGTCTCCTGCCTGTCACACGCAGCGATGCGTGCTGGCCAGCAGGAGACCAGCGATCAAAAAATAGTCCTGCCATTTCTGACACGACCAGCGATTCACAGCAGGGGCCTGATCGCTGGTACGTGTCAGACATAGCAAGATCGCTGCTGAGATCACTGTTTAGCAGCGATCTCGCTAGCGATCTCGCTATATGAGTCGGGGCCTTAAGTGTGGGAGGCCTGAGTACAATGAGGAGGAGGAGAGCATGGTCAGTCGTCCTCTTGGTGAGGACAGGGAAGTATTGACTGTTAGCAGTCTTGCAGGAATGTCTGAGTTTATGTTACACTGCCTTTCCCGTCACCCTCGCGTTACAAAAATTTTGGGTGACGGGCAATACTGATTGGTGACACTTCTAGACCCACGCTACAAGGTGAACTTTACATCTCTTATTCCAGAGGCAGATAGGTGTTCTAAAATGTTGGCAGAACAGAAGGCCCTTCTTGCAGAATTATTAAAAGAATTCACATCTAAAAACGCTGGCAGCAGAGGTCAAAGTTTGTTGGCCAAGCAAGTAGTACAGCTGAGAGAGATACAACTCCAAGCCAGCAAAGGCAGTGGAACACTGGCAATGTTTGGGTAAAGTTTTCTCAGACCCTCCCTTCACCCTGTCCCTGAGGCACAGGGAACTCTCATATGGAGTGAAAGTTTTTGAAAATGCTGAGGGAGTACCTTGTTGACCGTACCAATGTCCTCTGTCATTCCTCTGCCTTTTATTTATTGGTTATCCACGCTGAACATGTGGCTTGAACTGGCTCTCTCTACTGCGCACGTGCGCTGTATTCACGGTCAAGGAGCATACGGCGCCTCACTCTCTGGTGGTTTTTGGGCAAACGCCGCCTAGGTAAATGGCAGTACCACTTTTAATGGAGGGAGACAATGGGAATTGTCTTTTGCAGTGCCACTGCTCTAAGAACTGAGCATGCTACTCAGCCTCCTGTGCGCTGCTTGTTCATGCCAAAAATCTTTGATGCCTTGCCCGCTTTCTCTTAAGCTGGCCCCATGCCTCTAGGTCACCGGGTCTGTCTGCTGCATTTCGCCGCAGCGTCGGCGCTTCGGGTGCATAGTGCACTCACTCCAGATTTGCTTTTTTCTTCCTTCACCTTCCAGCCAGGTTCCCTATCTAAGTACCAAACAAGAAAAAACAATGTAGCAACGGCAAGAAATAGAAAATAAATATAAAAATAACAAATCTACAAAAAATAGGAGGATTTTAGAAAAATATCATAATTTATTGCACAGATAATAAAGACAAAGAAACAAGGTATAAACGTGAGGTAGATAATACAAGCAGCAAACGGATCTTGGCAAAAAATATATTGAGATGTTAAATATAATGCCAAATAGACAGAGAAATAAGTCCCAGAGGTGTGCCACAACATGCCTAATGAATTCAAAAGCAGGAAAAAGTCAACAAATACATGACTTTATGAGTTGGGAGACAAGACTCTGAAAAAATATACACAAGTAGGCTATTATCAGATTGTTATCAGGTTGTTTCCCAAGTATCAAAAATTATTAGGAGGCCAGACACATATGAAATTCAGCTGTAGAATTAAGACAGAAATTACATAATTAATTACCAAAGTATTCAGCAAGATCTGGCCCCTAAAAAAAGCTAATGAAAAAAGCAATGCTATATGTCAGCCATACATAATGAAAGAGATAATCAATTACCTTGTGACATAATATAGTCAGGTGTAGCAGCACCAGATGGGACCATAGAAAAGCCCCGACGCGCGTTTCACCGTCCTCGGTTTCGTCAGGAGCATACGGTGCCTCATTATGTAGTTTATGATGGTAGAACCACACTGACTAGGTAATCCCTAATTCTGACCCTATCTCGGCAGCAGCTCTCCCTACACTATCTCAATCCGGAGCTGAATTCGCCGAGCAGGGCAGCGTCAGGTCTCTTATACCTCTGATGATGCTGTGCGGCCAGCCAATCACTGCACGACCACAACAAAGATGACTGCGGTGTTTCATTGCCTGGCAGACAATCCCTGCATCGTGATTGGGTTTGTAAATTCCGCCAAAAAAGCTGGGTGAAGACCCAAGTTTCCGCCGAGTAATCCCGGAAATGCTCGGTGCTCGCCGTGTACCGTGATACTCGGGCGAGTAACGAGTAGTGGCGAGAATGTTCGCTCATCACTTGTACCATCTTTCTAGGTAATTTTCTAGTCATTTTCTGTACATTTATATATTTTTTGCCTATCTGCATGCTCAGAATTCACTCAGGATCTCTGCAATCTGTTCCACCACCTTTCTTCTGATGACTAAGCAGAGGTTTCAGATCAGTTTATTGGGTGAGATCCACACATTTTCCCTGTCTCAATACTATGATCAATCAGACTGGAGAAGGTGTAGTTTTTTCACAAATCCATCCTCACTCCATCACGGGATGTTGACATCTTAATGAACACTGTAGGTGGCATTGCCATACTTGTCCCCATTATAGCCTCAGAATAAGTGATGGTAAAACAGGTGAAGGTTTGCAGACATTATGAATTTGCAGACACCTGCTGTGTAGGTATCAAGGAAAGCCCAAACTAGAGGTGTGGTACGTACTTTCCATGTATCCACTTAGGGTGATGCCATCGTGAAGTGCTGCAGAGAGGTAGTCGCGACTAGTGATGAGCCACCCCCGTAGTGTTCGAGTTCGGTTCGCAGGCAAACCAAAACACATAGAAACACAAAGAAAACACATAGAAAACACTTCAAAGGTGTCCAAAAGCTGACAAATTGCTCACAAGACACAACTAACACATGGAAAAGTGACAAGTACATATAGTCATGCGAAAAGAAAAGAGGTGGAGGAGTAAAAGGAGGGGGAGACACAGATATAGGCAAGTCATGCCCTTCTAAAACCAAAAAAGTGCCAAGCCGACACAGCCAGTCCGTTCCTGCCCGTGCGACCTGCGTGTCGCCGGGTTTGTGCCAGAGCTGCGGTGGACCCTGACGGCCAGCCCCCCTCTCCCAATACTGGTGCCTGTCCGCTGGTGGGTCGAGCGAGCCCCCCTGCAGTGGAGGCAGGTCTAATCATTTTTATTTAAATTATCTCTCTAATTTGAATGAGTACACTTTAAATCCTTTTACAAGGATCTATTGGAGGGCAAGTCTCATGCCAGCAGCTGTGGTAATGCCAGGTCCAGTAGCGTCCAGTAAAGCTGCTGCAGTTAAAAAGCTTTTATAAGGATTGAGCTTGGCGGTCCACCACAAGGCGTCCTACCACCACTCACAGCCCCTGTGCCTTGGGGTGCCTCCCCGATGCTCTTCACTGATTTTCCCGGGGGCCCGAAGCATTTCCTTTGAAAAAATTAAGTGTCCAAAGTACAGGTGGTGTAGCTTGCTTAACAGCTGTGTTAATCCGCTGACTAGCAGACACTGCTACTAGGCCCAAAATTATTGTCGTTTTTTCGGAAAAACCGAACTCTTCAAAATCTAGTTGCCACCAGCAACACAACTCTCTAGTCCTTATCTTCATCTGCAACCTGGATAAATTCTAATCCGGGTTGTTTTGCATATAGGACCCATAAGTGTTTATGTTGCATCTCTATTATGAATGGGGTGCAAGAATTTCAATCTCGTACCACAGGCACCATTTTTAAAATCAACTGTCATGTCAATTGCCAATCGTGCTACATTATTTATTTAATTGAGTGCGGTTGTGGGTTGCAGTACATTTATCGGACGATACAGACGATGCATGCAAGGCTCAACAAGCACCGTCAAAATATCCGAAATGGGTTCATGCTACACAGTCTCTCAAAACCTAGTGCACCAAAAGAATTTGAATTTGTTAAAACTCACTGTTATTGACCAGATACCACATGATATGCCTGATCGGTATAATAATCTAATAACAAGGGAGAGTTTCTGGATTTTAAACTTGGTACACTGGCCCCTGAGGGGTTAAACCTCACTATTAAAAAGTCACGTAATATATGCATTTTGTTATTTATTTATTTATTTTCATTTATTTTTCCTTGTGTACATTGTTTTTATGTCGTTTTTTACGTTGGTTTTATTCAATTTATCTGTGTTTTTTTTTCTTTTTTGCAGTCATATTTGCATTTTTAATCATGTGGGTGTTCTGATTAATTGCTTTTTAATTTTCATTTGCTGCTCCACCTTTATATAGCTTTCCTACTACATTCTATGTATAACTGCCACCTGAGGAAGACGGAGCTATTCCGTTGAAACGCGTTGTGGATATCAATAAATTAAGACTTTTTAATATCAGCTGAATTGCGTCCCTCGCGCTCCTTATGACCGGATTGCTTTATCATCACTTATGTCTGATCCTCTCTTGAGGTACCCGGCCGGAGCAGCAGCGGACAACCTTAATCTCATCTGCCTTTATCGCCAGCCTGGCGCTCCTTTGAAACTGTCTATCTGAATTTGGTTGCAAAATTATTGTCTGGGTTAGATGCAGTTAAAAATTTGTAATTATATCTACAGCCGTTGGCTACTCCGCTGACTAGCAGACACTGCTTGTAGGCCCAAAATTATTGTCTAAGTTAGATGCAGTTAAAAATTTGTAATTATATCTACAGCCGGTGGCTACTCCGCTGACTAGCAGATACTCAAGCTTTGGAGCAGACCTCTGATTCCCAGTCTATAGTATGAGTAAACAGCTCTAGTCTTCACACTCGACCATCTGTGTTACCCCAAGCCATACTGTATGTAGTTTCTTACGGTTAAAAGGGAGGTGGGAAAGACCCAACCCACCTGTAATTGACGATGCCAACATCACGTAAAACATAGCAGAGGGACTCCAAAAAGAGTCTCCATTTTTTCCAAAAATTTGGGACACAGACACCACTTAAGTGGCATCAATTGCCCCAGAGTTGCTTAAAATGGTTGTGAGGTGATTTTACCAAATCCTCAAGCTTTTACTCTCCCCAGGATGACACAGGGGTAGAAAAGTCCTTGCGGATCCATGATTTGTTCATCTTTATTAACGTGAGTCTGTTTACATTCTCAGTGGACAGCCACGTGCGCTTATCTGTCAGCACACCACCAGCAGCGCTGAACACACGTTCAGAGAGAACGCTGGCTGCGGGGCATGACAAGATCTCCAAGGCGTGAGTGGCGAGCTCCGGCCATTTATCCAGATTGGAAGCCCAAAAAGAGCAAAGGTCCAGTGACACAGTCATGGCTTCGATGTTCAGTTGGAGATACTCCTGTACCATCGTCTCTAGGTGTTGACTATGTGTCTGACTTCTTGTCTCCTGTGGCCTTGCAATGGATGGGCTAAAAAACTGGTGAAATGATTCCGCAAAATTGCTGTGAACACCAGCAGATACTGTGTTTCTGTTACGGTTTGAGTGCTGAACACTCGACAGTCCCACGGTTGGCAAGTTAGAACTGTGAGATTCACTACGTGCACCACTGGTATTTTGTGGAAAAGCACATGTAAGATTCTGTAACAGTCTCTGCTGATACTCCTGCATGCGTGAATCCCTTTCTATGGCTGGAATTATTTCGGCAAATTTACTTTTGAACCGGGGATCTAACAGTGTGGCTATCCAGTAGTCAGGATTATTTCGAATTCTGACAATTCGAGGGTCATGTTGCAGGTAGTGCAGCAAGAAGGCACTCATGTGTCTTGCACATCCGGGAGCACCAAGTCCCTGTTGTGTTGGTGGCGAGGTACGACTCATGCTTCCTTCCTCTGCCCTCTCCCCCCAACCTTACACAACAGAAATGTGATCAAGGTCTCCCTCATCTGATGAGTCTTCCATGCCCATCGCCAGTTCGTCATCCACTTCTTCCTGGGCTCCTGCACCTTCCTCACTAGTTTGGCTGCTACCATGTGCCCTGGTTAATCCCTCTCCCCCACCCTCCCATGCCAGCCGCCTTGGTGCTGCCGACCGTCTGGACCTTGCAGATGTTAGCCCTTCTGCATACAACTCCTCCTCTACTTCCTCCACCTCCTCTTGTTCCACCACCTGACTCCGAATTCTGTTTACCATCTGCTCCAGCATGTAAATCATCGGAATAGTCATGCTGATAATGGCATCGTCAGCACTAAACATCTTCGTGGCCATTTCAAAACTGCAGAAGGGTGTATAGGTCCCTGATCTGAGACCACTCCTCCAGTGTGATTTGCCCCACCTCTGGATCTCGTTGGCCCAGGCTATAATTCAGAACGTATTGCACCAGGGCTTGTCGGTGCTGCCACAGTTGCTGCAATATGTGTAGAGTTGAATTCCACCGTGTTGGCACATCGCATTTTAGCCGGTGAAGTGGCAGGCCCAACGACTTCTGTAGAGATGTAAGTCTCTGAGCTGCGGGATGCGAACGGCGGAAGTGAGCACACAGCCACCGTGCCCTCTGCAGAAGGCCATGTAGTCCGGGATAGTGGGCTAAGAATTGCGGGACAACCAGGTTGAACACGTGAGCCATACAAGGCACGTGTGTGACATTGCCCCGGCGAAGGGCCGCACCCAGGTTTGCGGCATTGTCGCACACGGCCTTCCCTGGTTGCAGGTCCAGTGGAGACAACCATTCATGAAACTGGTTCTCCAGAGCTGACCACAACTCCTCAGCTGTGTGACTCACATTTCCCAGACATTTCAACGTAAAAACCGCCTGATTACGTTGAGCCCTTCTGCCAGCATAGCAAGGAGGTGTGCTGCAGGATACCTTCTGCGCAGTTAGAAAGCCCGTGGCATGACCAGACAGGCTTTGGGTGCAGGTGGAGGACCGAGAGGAGGTTGAGGAGGCAGAAGCAGTGGAGGAACTTCGAGATAAAGAGGATTGACGCACAACTCATGGGGACGGCAAGACTTGGACAGCAGCACCTTGTCCTGCTGTCACCATAGTTACCCAGTGCCCAATCAGCGACATGTAACGCCCCTGACCATGCCTTCTCGTCCAAGTGTCTGTGGTGAAATGTACCCTGTCACACACTGAGTTTCTCAAAGAAGCGGTGATGTTGTGTGCAACATGCTGGTGGAGCGCAGGCACACCTTTCTTTGAGAAGTAGTGCTGACTGGGCATTTGGTACTGGGGCACTGCGGTGGACATAAGGGCTCGAAAATCCTCTGTGTCAACAAGGCGGAAAGGCAGCATTTCTGTAGCCAAGAGCTTGCAGATGGTGAAATTCAACCTCTTAGCTTTCTCATGGCTAGGAGGAAATGGTCTTTTACTTGTCTTCATATGAGGGACCGAGGGCTGGCTGTTGTGCGTAGACGGGGTTGAGTAGGGTGTCCCCGGACAACTGATGGTCTGTGAGGAAGATGCAGGCGCAAAAGTTAGGTTGCCTTGATCCAAAGGTGGTGCTCTCGATGTCGGAGAGCGTTCAACACCAGCTGGTGTTTCCACTTCCAAATGAATTGATGACCTCCCAATCTGACTGGCTGTTGCTGGTAAAGAGGTGCCCGGTCTGAGTCTCAAAACAGGTCAGACTGCTGTCCCCCCAGTCACAGAGGATGAAGAGATGTTACAGATAACACAAGTTGGGTCATCCTTATCGATGTTAAAAAATGCCCAGGCTATGCAAGGCTTAGAACCCATGCGACCTGAAGAGCCCCCTTTTGTTTAGAGGCAGAGTTGTGGTTGAGGATGCAGTTGGTGACGTGCTTCCAGTACTACGTCTCTGTCCAGGAAGGCACACCCTGACCTCGTCTTCACTCGAATCCTCCTCCACCTCCTCTACTGATCTCATCGACTGTCTCACTGTGGGTTGACAGTAAGTGGGCTCTACAACCTCGTCATCATCACCCTGTGTGTTCTCACCCCCGTCGTCCTCAGAGCCAACCTCTTCCTGCCCTGAAACAAAACTCAAGTTGTCGCTCACATCTGGTATTTGAGTCTCATCATCGTCTTCCTCATTGTCTCCACCAACAGGAGTTACAGTTTGGGAACGAGGGTCTACATTATGCTCAGAAACTTCTTCATCTGGTCCTGGATCCGACTCATAAACATTCTGGGCATCAGTGCAGATCATTTCCTCGTCTGGATTCACAGAAGCTGTGGAGACGAACTCTGATTCCCAGGCTATAGTATGAGTAAACAGCTCTGCAGAATCAACCATCTTTTCCCAGGACGTCCCTCCTGACAGCACCCTGGAGGACGTCCTCCTTCTCCTTGCAGGGACAGGAAAGCACACAAGAGGTTAAAAGGCCCGCTCCACCCCCTCACCTCAGTGTTTTCCTGTCCCTGCACGGAGGGACACACAGGAGAGCGCAGCTGCGCTACTTACCGGAGGGGCTGGGGATGGTGCGACGAGGTCAGGACTCGATCCCTTGGGGAGCAGCCCAGGTTAGAAACTCCCCGTGGGGGAGTCCCTCGACCACAAAGGCCAGGCAGCGGGCGAGGCTCCTGGAGAGAGTCGTTCCTCCCGAGGGGAGGCTCTCGACTCTGCTGGTCAGGAGGATGCGATCTGACCAGCGCGCTGGTGCGCGCACACCCGCAGGAGATAAGACACTTCCGGGCGGGCAGGGAGGAGGAATCTCCGGCGGTGGCGGCAGAGCGGCATGCGTTCCACTGTGGAATGCAAAGGTAACATTTCAGCTTCCGGGTCATAGATCTGGGTGCAGGCACGCATTATTTAAAGCGCCGACAGTAAAACGCTCGCCAACAGACAAGCCAGCATCATTTTCCCTAAGGGAGAATAAGTCAGCTGTGGAACAATGGATGATGGATCAGTTGAGGGAGGGGTAAGAGCGCGAAAGCGCAACAGAACCCCACTGTTAGCCAGACCTGATCACTGGTAGGTGCCTGGAATCCTAGCCTGACTGTCCCTAATCTTAAATTGTAGGATAAGGGATCAGCAGCAGCTCCCCCATCGACAGTGGAAAAATCAGGCAAATCAGTATCGAAATCCAATAGATGCCCCATTTGTCATGTGAAATTAGCAAGCTCCTATAAGAAAGCCCTCTGCAAACCTTGTACTTCCAAGGTTATGGAAGGGGAACAAACGTCTCTGCTTTCTGAAATGAGAGCCATGATACGGGAGGAAGTGCAGGTCTCTGTGGCCAATATTACTAAACAACACCCGTCTAGTCCGAAACAGGATTGTAAGCGGGTGAGATGGGAGACGGACTTGGAAGAGTCAGACAGGAGTTCAGAGGATCAACCAGAACAGATGGAAGATAATCCTTATGAGAAGGGAGAACTTCCACCGGATGTACAGGATCAAAATAGGAAATATTTATTCCAGGTTGAAGACACGGATGACCTAGTGAAGGCGGTCAGAGATACTATGCAGGTGGAAGAAACCCTGAAACCACAGTCCAGACAGGACTTAATGTTTGGGGGTCTTACATCCCAGAGGAAAAGAGTATTTCCTGTTAGTGATCACATCCGTACTATGATTATGGATGAATGGAAGGATGCGGAATGTAGACTTGTGCTAAACCGTGATTTCAAGGGACGTTTACCTTTTGATCAGGAAGATATAAGTTTATGGGAAGATACTCCTAGAATTGATGTTCCTGTGGAGAGAGTAGCCAAAAAAACATCTATTCCTTTTGAAGATTCTTCGAGCCTGCGTGATCCTATGGACAGAAGAGCGGACATTCTTTTAAAAAGGGCATGGGAATCTTCGTCAGCCCTTATTAAAACTAACATAGCGGCTACATCGGTAGCCAGATCTACGGCTTTCTGGATGGGACAATTGGAAGATCATCTTTCCAATAAAACCCCTAGAGCAGATATTCTAGCTTCTTTACCTTTAATAAAGTCTGCCACGGCATATCTTGCTGATTCTTCTGTGGAATCAGTAAGATTCGCTGCAAGAAATAGTTCACTATCCAATGCTGCTAGAAGAGCTATTTGGCTACGATCATGGTCTGGGGATAATGCATCCAAATCTAAATTGTGTTCTATTCCCTTTTCAGGCTCAAGAGTCTTCGGACCAGCTCTTGATAATATTTTAGAATCCGCTTCTGACAAAAAGAAAGGGTTCCCTGAAGAGAAACCAAAGCAGCCGCAGCCCTTTCATAGAAGTTTCCCCCCTAGACGTCAGCCTGACTTTAGGAGTCAGAGCAGGTCCTCTAGAGGAACATACAGAGTTCCCCATAGTCAGAGCACAAGAAAACCTTCCTTTTCTTCATCATCAAGGTCCAAAAGGCAATGACGCCAGGGTTATCGGGGGGAGGCTCAAATATTTCTCAGAGGCCTGGGCTCAGGTTACCGAGAACCAGTGGGTTCTCAGAACCATCTCGGAAGGGTACAAAATAGAGCATTTATTTCCACCCTCCGAAAGATATATTTCACTAACAGTAGTTCAGCTGGACTCCCCCATGTGGGCGGACCTTCAGGACATGTTATGTTCAAAGGTCATAATTCCGGTCCCACCAGAGGAAAGGGGAAAAGGTCATTACTCTTCCCTGTTTTCCATCCCAAAACCGTCAGGGGGAACCCGAACCATTATAAATCTAAAGCCCCTAAACACTTCCGTCAAATACAAGAGGTTTCGAATGGAATCCATTCGTTCAGCAATCCATCTAATAGACAGAGGGGCAGTTATGTGCACTCTCGACTTAAAGAATGCCTATTTTCAGGTTCCTATTCACCCTTCCTCTCAGAAGGTTCTAAGATTTGCAGTGGAACTGCCGTCCCATACCGAACACTTCCAGTTCAGAGGCCTTCCGTTCGGGCTAGCTTAGGCTCCCCGTATATTTACAAAGCTGGTAGCGGAGGTAGTGGCCTACCTGAGAAGTCAAGGAATAGTAATTGTTCCTTATCTAGACGACTTCCTTATGATTGCAGAATCAAAAGAAGCTTTAAGGACCCAGAGGAACCGAACTATTGCAGCCCTAGAATTCCTAGGATGGGTAATCAATTGGGAGAAGTCAGATCTGACTCCAGAATTCAGGAAGATCTTTTTAGGGGTTCTATTGGACTCCAAAAGAAGAATATCTCTGTTGCCCAAGGAAAAGCAAAGAGAAGTGAGGACCAAAGTCAAAAGGCTTTGGAAACGGCGCACCTCCATAAGAGAGGCTATGAAGGTACTGGGCCTGATGACAGCCTGTATCCCGTGTGTCAGATGGGCGCAATTTCATTCCAGACCACTGCAGAGACAGATCCTTTCAACATTGGACCGGAATCAAATGTCCCTAGACAAGAGAATGTCGCTTTCAAGAACGGTGAAGAAATCGTTACTGTGGTGGATGCAACCCGCAAACCTCCAAACAGGGTGTCTATGGATCACCTCTCTGTGTGTGGTGGTTACTACAGATGCCAGCGAGTGGGGTTGGGGAGGCCACTTAGAAGGAAAGTTTTTTCAGGGCAAGTGGCCCGATTACGTCAGAAGAAGGTCTTCCAACTTCCGAGAATTGTTGGCAGTATGGGAGACACTGAGACGAAACGAAGAGGTGCTGGCCGGAAGACACGTCAGAATTTTATCCGACAATGTCACAACGGTATCTTTTCTAAAGCATCAAGGAGGGCCCAGACACTGTCAACTTCAGGATCTGGCGGGAGAAATATTTTCCTGGGCAGAGAATACGATTCTTTCGGTATCAGCGGTACATCTAGAAGGTGCCTAGAACGAGCTGGCGGACTATTTAAGTCGGAAAGAAGTTTGCCCAACAGAATGGGAACTCAACAAGGACATTTTCCAAGAGCTGTGCCAGCGTTGGGGGACCCCGAATATAGACCTCTTCGCAAGAAGAAAAAATTCGAAGGTTCCCAGGTTCTATTCTCTAGACCCTCTAGACGGCCCAGAAGGAATAGATGCGCTCAGCCAGGTCTGGAACGAGCCTCTTTCATACGCCTTTCCACCTCTTGCACTCATCCCGGCGGTCCTCAGGAAAATCAGGGAGGACCGAACAAGGGTAATCCTAGTAGTTCCGTTCTGGCCGAAGAGAAGCTGGTTTCCCCTTCTAGGAGGGATGATGGAGGAAAACCCGATTGAGCTACCACTAAGAAGCAATGTGGTACACCAGGGCCCAGTCTATCACCCGAACCCCGAATCTTTACACCTCTCGGCGTGGATCCTGAAAGGGACATCCTGAAAGCGAAAGGCTTGTCAGATCAGGTTATAGCCACTATCCAGGCCAGCAGAAAGCCGGTTACTTCAGCGATTTACTTAAAAATCTGGAAGAGGTTCTGTATGGAGGGCGGCAGATCTAGTGTGTTGGAGGGTTCCCCTGACATACCAAGGATCCTAGATTTCTTGCAGGCCGGCTTTAACAAAGGGTTAAAACCGAGCACGCTAAAGGTTCAGATTGCGGCCCTTAGTTCCTTTCTTGACTTTCCATTGGCAGCTCACCCTTGGATAGTAAGATTTATAAAGGCTACTCAAAGATTACGCCCCACAATTAGACAGATAACTCCCCTCTGGGATTTAAATTTAGTGCTTAATTCACTATGCAGGGGGTCATATGTTCCTAACCAAGAAATGCCCATTTCATATTGTACTTGGCGAACGGCCTTTTTGGTAGCTATCACTACAGCCAAAAGGATAGGAGAGATTCAGGCCCTATCGATGAAACATCCATACTTGCAAATCAGAGATGACTGTATAATCCTAAAATTAGACCCAGCCTTTTTACCAAAGGTAGTGTCCAATAATAATATTAATCAAGAAATTATATTACCCTCTTTTTGTGACAAACCATCTAATGAGAAGGAACAAATACTCCACTCGCTTGACGTCAGACAAGCAGTTTTGGACTATTTGGAGGTCACCAAAACCTGGAGATTAGATAACAACCTCTTTATTTTGTTCGGGGGTAAAAACAAAGGTAAAAAAGCTTCTAAGGCTTCTGTAGCTAGATGGATAATCAAAGTCATCTCAGATGCTTATCAGGTGGAAGGTTCTAGTCCCCCTGAAGGTCTAAGGGCCCACACCACTAGAGCAATATCAGCTTCCTGGGCCGAGAGAGCAGGTGCTTCGGTAGACCAAATTTGCAGAGCCGCAACTTGGGCCAGATTCAATACATTTTGTAGACATTACAGATTAGATGTAATGTCAGGTCAACAAACTGCGTTTGGTAGAAAGGTTCTACAGGCAGTAATCCCACCCTGAGGAGGTTCTTTGGTACTCTCCAGGGTGCTGTCAGGAGGGACTTCCTGGGAAACTGGTATTACACCTACCGGTAATTATATTTCCAGGAGTCCATCCTGACAGCACGGGTACTTCCCCCCTTGTTTGATGTATCATATGATGTAATATGATGGTATCATTAAAGTGTTATTTTCATAAGCCATGGTGTGGTACTTGTTAAACACTGAGGTAGAGGGGGTGGAGCGGGCCTTTTAACCTCTTGTGTGCTTTCCTGTCCCTGCAAGGAGAAGGAGGACGTCCTCCAGGGTGCTGTCAGGATGGACTCCTGGAAATATAATTACCGGTAGGTGTAATACCAGTTTCTACCCCATACTCAGACGGGCAGTTGGAGACTTGGGAGCTGTGAGGAAGCAAGTGCGATTGGGGTGACACCTCTGAGGACTGGAGTTTTTGTGTTGTTGAAGTTGAGATGGAGAGGCGACTTAAAGGAGCACTTGATATCTGTTGAAGCACCTTATTTTTTTGTGCCTCATCTGGAATTTGTAGCGATGGGCGTGCCCGTAAGAAAGGGATCGTACCACATTGTCCACTAAAAGAAGTAGACATCTTAGTTTGGCTGGAAGATGGTCTTTCTTCTGCAGATGTTACTGTTGCTTTAACACCTACCACACGGACACAACATATTTTTCCCTTCACAACACGCCTATTCCCCTTTCCACCAGCAGCAGGCCTTTTGCCACTCATTTTGGTGGTTACCTAATTGACAACTGTGGAGTTGTTTCCACAAAAAACGATGGCTGCAAAAAATTCTTAGTATTTGAACGCGGGTGGAGCTTTGCATAGATGGCCTAATACAATGAGTACCACAGACTGCTACTATGCCCAAATTATTGTCCAAGCAACATGCAGAAAGATTTTTTTTTTTTTTCTATGGCTGGTGGAGCTTTGTAGAGATGGCCTAATACAATGAGTACCACAGACTGCTACTATGCCCAAAATTATTGTCCAAGCAACAAGCAGATAGAATTATTTTTTTGTTTTTTAAGACTGGTGGAGCTTTGTAGAGATGGCCTAATACAATGAGTACCACAGACTGCTACTATGCCCAAAATTATTGTCCAAGCAACATGCAGATAGAATTTTTTTTTTTTAAAGGGAATCTGTCACCCTAAATTGGCGGGATATTTAAATGATGGCAGTCAGGTCAGATGGGCGGTGTTTTGGGTACTTGCCTTAACATGTTGTTCGCCGCTGTCTCCATTATTTCTGGGAATTGTAGTCGTTGTCCTCCATATAACGCACCTGCGCATTGCAATCTGCGGGCAAAGCATACTGTGCGTGCGCAATTCAAGATTGCAATGCGCAGGCACGTTATATGGAGGGCAACGACTACAATTCCCAGAAATAATGGAGACTGCAGCAAATAACATGTTAAGGTAAGTACCCAAAACACCACCCATCTGACCTGGCTGCCATCATTTAAATATCCCGCCAATTTAGAGTGACAGATTCCCTTTAAGGCTGGTGGAGCTTTCTATAGATGGCCTAATACAATGAGTACCACAGACTGCTACTATGCCCAAATTATTGTCCAAGCAACATGCAGATAGATTTTTTTTGTTTTTAAGGCTGGTGGAGCTTTGTAGAGATGGCCTAATACAATGAGTACCACAGACTGCTACTATGCCCAAAATTATTGTCCAAGCAACAAGCAGATAGAATTATTTTTTTGTTTTTTAAGACTGGTGGAGCTTTGTAGAGATGGCCTAATACAATGAGTACCACAGACTGCTACTATGCCCAAAATTATTGTCCAAGCAACATGCAGATAGAATTTTTTTTTTTTAAAGGGAATCTGTCACCCTAAATTGGCGGGATATTTAAATGATGGCAGTCAGGTCAGATGGGCGGTGTTTTGGGTACTTGCCTTAACATGTTGTTCGCCGCTGTCTCCATTATTTCTGGGAATTGTAGTCGTTGTCCTCCATATAACGCACCTGCGCATTGCAATCTGCGGGCAAAGCATACTGTGCGTGCGCAATTCAAGATTGCAATGCGCAGGCACGTTATATGGAGGGCAACGACTACAATTCCCAGAAATAATGGAGACTGCAGCAAATAACATGTTAAGGTAAGTACCCAAAACACCACCCATCTGACCTGGCTGCCATCATTTAAATATCCCGCCAATTTAGAGTGACAGATTCCCTTTAAGGCTGGTGGAGCTTTCTATAGATGGCCTAATACAATGAGTACCACAGACTGCTACTATGCCCAAATTATTGTCCAAGCAACATGCAGATAGATTTTTTTTGTTTTTAAGGCTGGTGGAGCTTTGTAGAGATGGCCTAATACAATGAGTACCACAGACTGCTACTATGCCCAAAATTATTGTCCAAGCAACATGCAGATAGAATTTTTTTATGTTTTTTAAGGCTGGTGGAGATTTGTAGAGATGGCCTAATACAATGAGTACCACAGACTGCTACTATGCCCAAATTATTGTCCAAGCAACATGCAGATAGATTTTTTTTTTTTTAAGGCTGGTGGAGCTTTGCAGAGATGGCCTAATACAATGAGTACCACAGACTGATACTATGCCCAAATTATTGTCCAAGCAACATGCAGCTAGATTTTTTTTTTTTTTTTAAGGCTGGTGGAGCTTTGTAGAGATGGCCTAATACAATGAGTTCCACAGACTGCTACTATGCCCAAAATTAGTGTCCAGGCAACATGCAGATAGAATTTTTTTTTTTTAAGGCTGGTGGAGCTTTGTATAGATGCCCTAATAGAATGAGTAGCACACACTGCTACTATGCTCACAATTATTGAACAGGATAGATGCAGCGAATAATTAGGAGTGATTTGAATGCTGGTGTAGCAGACAAAAAGTGATAGCAACTGCTGTAACCTAGCCCTGAAAAGGGCAGCAATTACAATTAGTCACTGTCCCAAGTTGAATTATCTGTCTATTTAAGAGTGAGCACAGACCTGTCTGCTAAAACTGCTAGGAACTGATGTAACGTAGCCCTCAAAAGGGCTGCAATTACGAACTAGTCCCTACTCCCTAAACCTTCCTCTCTATTTTTCAGCGATTTTGCTTGCAAGTCGCTGTTGCACAATGCACACACAATATAGCCCTAACAGCAGCAGTGCTGTCTAACACTGAGCTGCAGCAGTGAGAAAATGGTGGCGAGGGGGGAAATGGCTGGGTCTTATAGGGCAAGGACATGTGACATACACAGCCAATGACACATGCCCTTGCTTGTGTGAAAAAAAGCACCTCGCTCCGTGCAAGCGCTGCTGATAGGCTGACAGACTGCACTGCCCACTGGAAATGCGGGAAAGAGAAAAAAAATGGAGATCTTCATTATCTCTGCAGAGATCCATGCTATGCCCCTCCCCCGCCACGCTGGACACTCAAAATGTGTATTAAAAGTGAAAAAATCCAGTGACGATTTAGGTGCACGAACAGTTATCGATAGAGTTGAGCGATACTTTCCGATATCCTAAAGTATCGGAATCGGAATGGTATCGCCGATATCACTAAAATATCGGCGATACCCGATACCGGAAGTCCCATGTAAGTCTATGGGAACAAAATATCGCAACTAAAAAAACCCCATTCTTTCCTTGTAAACACTAAATATACACACATAGAATACATATATATATATACATGTCATTGTGACATATATATATACATATATGTATAGTTTATACACTTCTACATAGTAAAATATCCTCTGATTCAATTGCCGGGTAAAGCCGGCTTCAGTGAAAAGACAGAAGCACCCGACATGAAATGACACTTGGTGTACATAGGGTTAACCATGTCTTTTCATGTCGTTTGCTATCTGATTTGCACAAACAATTAAATCAGTCTATGTGTGCAAAATTTCACACCTGTAGGGGTTAATTAAAGGTGTAAATTCGTTGTAAAAAAACGGACTTTTTTGCTACGAATTTACACCTTTAATTAACCCCTACAGGTGTGAAATTTTGCACACATAGTCTGATTTAATTGTTTGTGCAAATTAGATAGCAAAGGACATGAAAAGACATGGTTAACCCTATGTACACCAAGTGTCATTTCATGTCGGGTCACCCGACATGAAATGACACTTGGTTGACATAGGGTTAACCATGTCTTTTCATGTCCTTTGCTATCTAATTTGCACAAACAATTAAATCAGTCTTATGTGTGCAAAATTTCACACCTGTAGGGGTTAATTAAAGGTGTAAATTCGTTGTAAAAAAACGGACTTTTTTGCTACGAATTTACACCTTTAATTAACCCCTACAGGTGTGAAATTTTGCACACATAGACTGATTTAATTGTTTGTGCAAATTAGATAGCAAAGGACATGAAAAGACATGGTTAACCCTATGTACACCAAGTGTCATTTCATGTCGGGTTCTGCATTTTCACAAAAGCCGGCAATTGAATTAGCGGCTATTATACTATGTAGAAGTGTATGAACTACAAATATAAATATATATATATATGTGTCACAAATTCAATGACATGTATATATATATATGAGGTGTAAAATTGCTGAAAAAAAATGCGTGGGCTCCCGCCCTATTTTCGCAACCAGACAGACAAAGCCAGTGAGTGGGGGCAGATAATAATAGCCCAGAGAGGGACCATTATTTTTGCCCCCCCCCGGCTACTAACATCTGCCCCCAGACACCCCAGGAAAGACAAATCTATAATTAGATTCGCCCTTTCTGGCACTTTGCCCGTCTATTCCCATTGCCCTGTAGCGGTGGCGAATGGGTTAATATGGGGTTAAAGCCACCTTGATATTGAAAGGTGACCTTAAGCCAGGTTAATAATTGAGAGCTGTCAATTAGACAACTATCAATTATTAATCCTATTGCATGAAATAAAAATAAAACACACACACTTTAATTAAAAATCATTTTAATGAAATAAAGACACATGTTTTTGACCATCTTTTATTTTACTGCAAAAACCATTTCCTGTAATAAAAATAAAATAAAAAAGCAAAATTATTCTTACCTATCCCATGCACAGTCAGGTCCCACGGTGTAATCCTTCAGAAAGGGTTAATGTTTACTGCAGGGACCGCAGCTAATGCTGCAGCCTCACTGTAAACCCCAAATGAATGAGTTCCTCTCCTGCCTGACAGGAGAGTAAAGGCTGGGTGTCACATAACGATACACCAGCGATCCCGACAATGATATGCACTTGTCAGGATCGCTGGTGTATCGCTACATGATCGCTGCTGAGCTGCCAAACAGGCAGCTCAGGCAGCGATCTGGGACAGCGACACTGCGGGTAACATCGCTTAAGGGCCCGTCTCACATAGCGATATCGCTACCGAGATCGCTGCTGAGTCACTAGTTTTGTGACGCAGCAGCGAGCTCACCAGCGATATCGCTGTGTGTGACATTCAGCGACGATCAGCCCCCCTGCCGGGTATCGCTGATCGTCGCAGAAATGTCAGGACCTTTTTTGATCGCTGGTTTCCCTCTGACAGGCACGCATCGCTGCGTGTGACAGGCGGGAGACCAGCGATCCGCTGGTAACCAAGGTACACAGCGGGTTTCCAGGCACCGCGCAGCGCTTGGAAACCCGCTGTGTACCTTGGATACCAGCTCCCTGCATCAGGGCGCTGGTATCCAAGGTTCACAGCGGGTTTCTAGGCACAGCCCCGCGCCTGGAAACCCGCTGTGTACCTTGGTTACCAGCGGATCGCTGGTCTCCCGCCTGTCACACGCAGCGATGTGTGCCTGTCAGCGGGAAACCAGCGATCAAAAAAAGGTCCTGACATTTCAGCGACGATCAGCGATACCCGGCAGGGGGGCTGATCGTCGCTGAATGTCACACACAGCGATATCGCTGGTGAGCTCGCTGCTGCGTCACAAAACTAGTGACTCAGCAGCGATCTCGGTAGCGATATCGCTATGTGAGACGGGCCCTTAAGTGGAAAGCTTAATTGATTGCTTTCCACTTTCACTTCAGGTCAGCCAGGGACACAATCAGTGACGTCAGAGGGAACTGATTAACAAAAATAGGGGTTCCCTTCGAAAAAATAATGGCGTGGGGTCCCCCTATTTTTGTTAACCAGCCAGATGAAGCAGACCGCTGAGGCCTGGATTTTCAGGCTGTTAAGGAGCCAAGATCCATGGACCTTGCCAGCCTGATAATACTAGGACACAGCAGTCTGCATATCTTGGCTGATTAACAAAAATAGGGGATCCCCTCGAAAAAAATTGGCGTGGGGTCCCCCCTATTTTTGCTAACCAGCCAGATAAAGCAGACCGCTGAGGCCTGGATTTTCAGGCTGTTAAGGAGCCAAGATCCATGGACCTTGCCAGCCTGATAATACTAGGCCACAGCAGTCTGCATATCTTGGCTGATTAACAAAAATAGGGGATCCCCTCGAAAAAAATTGGCGTGGGGTCCCCCCTATTTTTGTTAACCAGCCAGATGAAGCAGACCGCTGAGGCCTGGATTTTCAGGCTGTTAAGGAGCCAAGATCCATGGACCTTGCCAGCCTGATAATACCAGGCCACAGCAGTCTGCATATCTTGGCTGATTAACAAAAATAGGGGATCCCCTCGAAAAAAATTGGCGTGGGGTCCCCCCTATTTTTGTTAACCAGCCAGATGAAGCAGACCGCTGAGGCCTGGATTTTCAGGCTGTTAAGGAGCCAAGATCCATGGACCTTGCCAGCCTGATAATACCAGGCCACAGCAGTCTGCATATCTTGGCTGATTAACAAAAATAGGGGATCCCCTCGAAAAAAATTGGCGTGGGGTCCCCCCTATTTTTGTTAACCAGCCAGATGAAGCAGACCGCTGAGGCCTGGTTTTTCAGGCTGGTAAGGATCCAATATCCATGGACCTTGCCAGCCTGATAATACCAGGCCACAGCAGTCTGCTTAGCTTGGCTGGTTAACAAAAATAGGGGATCCCCTCGAAAAAAAAACGGCGTGGGGATCCCCCCTATTTTTGTTAACCAGCCAAGTAAAATGCAGACTGCTGCGGCCTGGTATTAAAAGACTGTCAAGGCCCATGGATTTTGGCCCTCAACAGCCTGATAATACCAGGCTACAGCAGCCCCACATTTGGCGCATCAAAAGATGTGCCAATTGTGGCACTTTACCCAGCTCTTCCCACTTGCCCTGTAGCGGTGGCAAGCGGGGTAATAAGGGGTTAATGTCACCGTTGATTGCACGGTGACAATAAGCCCGGTTAATAATGGAGAGGTGTCAATAAGACACCGATCCATTATTAATCCCAAAGTTTTTAAATGTTTAAAAAAAAGACAAAGCAAGAAAAAAGTCTTTTAATGAAATAAAAGAGACAACACAGTTTTCATTTCTTTTATTGTACTCTCATTCCTGCGACGCCATCGATCTCCTGTAAAAAAAGAAAAAAAAACAAACCAACAGTATACCACCTGTCCGACGCAGTCCATAACGACAGTCCCACGATGATCCAACTCTGCTACATCGCAATGACAGGCAGAGCCTGTCATCGCGACGCAGCACAGCTGATTACCTGCTTCCCCGGCGGTGACGTCATCGGACTGACTGCTTTACGGCCGGGATTACCCAGCAGTCACTGCAGTTATCGCGAGAAACTGCATGTGACCGCCGGGGAAAGAAGATTGCGGCCATCAAGCAGTCCAGGACGTGACCGCCGGAGATCTTCTGCCAGGTAAGTGCCGCTGACTCCTGACAGACCCGACCGACGGACACTGACAGTGACAGTGACAATCCCGATTCCGGTATCCGATATGACGAAAATATCGGAACTCGGAATCGGAATTCCGATACAGCCAATATCGGCCAATACCCGATATTTGCAGTATCGGAATGCTCAACCCTAGTTATCGAACATAACCTCGAACAGCCGGATTTTTTCCAAATCGTTCGGGTTCGTCGAACAACTCGAACACCGCCCAAAACAGCTCGAATTTGAAATTAGCGAACAGTTCTAGTCGAACATCGCTCATCTCTAGTCGCGACCAAGCTGCTGTCTCGTTGTACTCTGACACTTTACAGACAAGGAGTGTCTCAGTGTGCTGCAGAATGTGGGGTGCATCACACTCACTTGTAGGCCGCAGGTCTCCGCTGCCTCCAGGCTTCTGTCCTGTAGAGCTTCCTTAGGACCAGCTACCTTCCCCCATGTAACTCCATGTCCTATGACCTTGTGATGTCGGAAGACCAGGACCACTCCATGGTACCTGGCCTAAGCCTTAGGCTTCAGACGTTGTTGGAATGTTTATCAGGGATCTCCATTTTGCTGCCTTCTGCCCTGAACATTTGTGCTATGCTGCCCTAAACACCCACCCCACCAGAACCCTTCTCCATACTTCACTGGTTGACACTGAACTTCCTGTATCCAAGAAGTACCCCCCTTCTTATCAGCACTAGTACCCTCCCACTGTGCGAATCCTAAGCTTAACCGTTTCCCATGTTACCTTATAACCTATTATCCTTATGCTATATTCTATGCTGTATTAAACTTATCCTTAAGCTATATTCACATTATGCATTAACACTTTATATACTGTACGTCAGCATAATATATTATATCACATTACATTAGACACATGTCACTTAACATATAAAAATGCATGACGGTATTCACATAGTGCATCTGTTGTTTTTCAGGGGCAGGAACAGGGTAAGACAATTCACATCTCTACACCATCATCAAGATATCAGAGGGCACAAACCTTAAAGGGGTTATACACTAACGACTTATCTTTGTGATAAATCATCAATATCAGATTGATGAGGATGCATACTGCTGATCCGCCTGTCACGCTGTCTCTGTATACAGGAGGACCGGGGTCTATGCTGACCCTAAGCTGGGGTCCTGACTAATCCCTCTACCTGGAGGTACTGTTGATGGTACAGAGGTCCAGGCCGCCAGCGTAACCCTATCTCCTGTGAATCCCTAATCACTGTAATCTAGTCCTGAGAAGGACCCTGATTACCACCACAGGGAATAGGAAGGTAACTGCCTTCACACACAGTATAAGACGAACGAGACAGTACAAGGGATAAAATAAAAGACCACCTTGCATACAAAACTATCACTACAGAGGGAACACCAACGGGTAAGGAGATAAATAATAAAGCGAGGAGAGGAGAAAACCACAACAGGTATTCTTAGCTTTAGACTTCTCAATACGATCCGCTCTGCTGGTCTGCATGAATGCTTTCACCGACACTTCCCCAGCAGACAGGCAGGTATATGAAGGAAACCAATTACCACAACATTAATTGCAGCTGAGCGAGGCTGGTCTAGTCCAGCACAGAGAGGGGAAGAATTAACTCCCTCAGTGCCGAAAAACACCCAGCACCAGAAACTCAGCTGTGAGAAGTCAGAGTGTGCAATCGCGACGATCTTCGCAGCGACACACCCGTGACAGTACCCCCCCCTTCTACGAGGGGCCTCCGGACCCTCAGGGCCGGGTTTATCTGGGTGAGTAGTATGGAAGGCCCGAACCAATCGGTCTGCGTTAATATCCGACACAGAAACCCACGTCCTCTCCTCAGGACCATACCCCCTCCAATGAACAAGGTACTGAAGGGACCGGCGATTCAGACGTGAATCGATGACTCTCGACACCTGGAACTCCAAGTTACCATTGACCACCACAGGAGGAGGAGGTAAAGGTGAAGGTATCACCGGCGCCGCATACCTCTTAAGCAACGATCTGTGGAACACATTATGAATTCTAAATGTAGGAGGGAGGTCAAGACGGAATGCAACCGGATTAATTATAGCACTGATCTTGTATGGCCCGATGAACCTGGGACCCAGTTTCCAGGAGGGAACCTTAAGTTTTATATTTTTGGTAGACAACCATACCAGATCGTTCACACTTAGGTCCGGACCAGACATCTCCTCCTATCAGCCATACGTTTGTATCGATTCCCCATAGTACTCAGATTATTCAGCACTCCTCTCCACACAGAAGCAAGTGACGACGAAAATCGTTCCTCCTCAGGAACCCCAGAAGAGCCCCCCCTATTGAAAGTACAAAACTGGGGGTGAAAACCATATGCCCCAAAAAACGGGGACTTACCAGTGGACTCGCTCCGCCTGTTATTTAGAGAAAATTCCGCCAGAGGCAAGAAAGAAGCCCAGTCCTCCTGGTTCTCTGACACAAAACACCGGAGATATGTCTCCAAGCTCTGGTTCAGACGCTCTGTCTGACCATTGGTCTGTGGGTGAAAAGCCGATGAAAATGACAACTGCATCCCCCGCCGTGTACAAAATGCTTTCCAGAATTTGGACACAAACTGAGACCCCCGATCCGACACCACATCGGAGGGTACCCCGTGAAGCCTTACAATCTCCCCAATAAACACCTGCGCAAGCGTTTTAGCATTAGGAAGAGCAGGAAGAGCGATATAATGTGCCATCTTGCTGAACCTGTCCACTACAACGAGTATGACTGTTTTACCCGAAGATGGCGGGAGGTCCGTAATGAAGTCCATAGACAGATGAGTCCACGGACGCTCCGGGATCTTCAAAGGTAAGAGGGTCCCCGACGGACGGGTATGTGGGGTCTTAGAGCGCGCACAAACCTCGCAGGACGCGACAAAAGTTACCACCTCCTTATGTAAGTTAGGCCACCAAAACCGACGCGAGAGGAGATCCTCAGTTGCTTTACTCCCTGGGTGTCCTGCCAAAGCTGAATTATGGTGTGCCTCGATCACCTTTTGTCGCAACTGATTTGGAACAAACAGTCTCCCTGGAGGTCCTACAGGGGCGTCCCCTGAGCCTCCAATACCTCCTCCTCAAGCTCAGAGCATACTGCCGACACCACCACCCCCTCCTGAAGGACCGGAACCGGGTCCTCCGTATTCCCAGCCCCTGGGAAACAGCGAGATAAGGCATCCGCCTTAACATTTTTTGAGCCAGGACGATAAGTGACGACAAAATTAAACCTGGTAAAAAACAACGACCACCTAGCTTGTCTGGGATTCAGACGTTTAGCGGACTCTAAATATAGCAGATTTTTGTGATCGGTAATGACGGTGACCGGGTGGACTGCCCCCTCCAAAAAATGACGCCACTCCTCAAAAGCCAACTTAATGGCCAAGAGTTCCCTATTGCCGACATCATAATTCCTTTCAGCGGACGACAATTTTTTAGAGAAGAAGGCGCACGGATGCCATTTACCAGGGGACGAACCTTGTGACAATACTGCTCCCACCCTACCTCGGAAGCTTCCACCTCAACAATGAACGGCTGTGACGCATCAGGTTGAATAAGTATGGGTGCTGAAGCAAAACATTTTTTCAAAGAGGAAAACGCTTGACAAGCCTTGTCAGACCACTTTGAAAAATCCGTCCCTATTTTAGTCATGTCTGTGAGAGGTTTAACTATGGACGAAAAATTACGAATGAATTTTCGGTAGTAGTTAGCAAATCCCAGGAAACGTTGTAATGCCTTAAGATCCTCTGGCAGATCCCACTCAAGAACTGCCCGCACTTTCCCAGGGTCCATACGAAAACCGGATGCTGACACCAGAAACCCTAAGAACTGAAGTTCCTGTACGGCGAACACACACTTCTCCCATTTGGCATACAGTTTATTCTCCCGCAAGATCTGTAACACCTGCCTAACATGCTCCTGATGAGACACAAGATCTGGCGAGTAAATTAGGATATCATCCAGATATATGACCACAAACTGTCCCATTAGGTGGCGAAAGATGTCATTTACAAAGTGTTGAAACACCGCCGGGGCAATACTCAGACCAAATGGCATGACAAGGTTCTCATAATGCCCCTCCGGAGTGTTAAACGCCGTCTTCCACTCATCCCCCTCCTTCATCCTAATCAGATTGTACGCCCCCCTGAGATCCAACTTAGAGAACCATTTGGCACCCACGATCTGATTGAAGAGATCGGGAATAAGTGGGAGCGGATACGGATCTCGGACCGTAATCCGATTAAGCTCACGGAAATCCAGGCAAGGGCGTAGGCCTCCATCTTTTTTCTTCACAAAGAAGAACCCCGCGGCCACCGGGGAAGATGAAGGTCTAATATGCCCCTTAACCAGACTCTCTGAAATATAATCCTTCATGGCCTGTCTCTCAGGACCAGAAAGGTTATACAACCTAGATTTCGGTAACTTGGCCCCAGGGAGCAAGTTAACAGAACAGTCATACTCGCGATGAGGAGGTAGTTCTTGACACCCTTTTTCCGAGAATACATCCTCAAAGTCCACCAGAAATGGAGGTAAGGCCCTAGGAGCGACCGCACCAATGACCGTATTCATGCAGTTTTTATTACAGAAATCGCTCCATTGGGTTATCTCTCTGGATTGCCAATTAATAACCGGGTTATGCTTAGTTAGCCAAGGCAGGCCCAGCACTATAGGAGTGGGAAGACCCTCCAACACATAACAAGACAACAGTTCTTTATGTAGCGCCCCCACTTGAAGATCTATGTTATGCACTGCTTGCACAAAACTTCCCTGACCGAGAGGTCTGGCGTCAATCGAGAATATGGGGACAGGTTTAGCCAACCCACTCAATCGCATACCTTGAACAAAGCGAGCATCCACCAGATTAGCCCCGGCCCCACTATCCAGAAGAACAGATATCCTCTCAGTTTTCGCACCCACCACCACCTCCGCCGGTACGAGAAACTGAGACGAACTTAGGGACGAAATACTTACTCCCAGATTGCCGTCCACCACACAATCTGGGATCAATAGTTTTCCGGCGACTTCTCACTCTGCAAAGGACGGGATGGACACCCCCCAATAAAATGTCCCTTTTTTCCACAGAAGAAACAACTTCTTGTTTTGTGTCGCCCCACCGATCCCCTCCCCCGGAATGATGTCCCTCCTAATTGCATAGGCTCCTCTGGACTGACCAGGGGAACCTCCGTATAAGGGACCCTTGAGGAAGGTGGAGTCATCACAGGGGGCGAAGTTACCCCGCACCTCTCCCGAAGACGTCTGTCAATATGAATAGCAAGGGCCATAGCGGCTTCCAGTGTCGTGGGAGGGTCATACTGCGCCAACACATCTTTTAATTTGTCAGATAAACCTTGACAAAACTAGCTCCTAAGAGCCGGGTCATTCCACTGGGTGTCCGTGGCCCACCTACGGAACTCCGAACAGAATTCCTCTGCCGGACGATCTCCCTGCTGTATCTTACGTAACTTAGTTTCAGCAAGGGAGACCCGATCCGGGTCATCATATACAAGACCCAGAGCTGCGAAAAATCTATCCACTGACTGAAGAGCCGGGTAGCCCGGGGGAAGAGAGAACGCCCAGGATTGGGGGTCCCCTTGTAGGAGTGAGATGACAATTCCCACCCTTTGATCTTCACTCCCAGATGACCGAGGTCGCAGCCGAAAGTACAATTTACATGCCTCCCGGAAAGCAAAAAATTTGTCCTGCTCTCCAGTGAACCTGTCCGGGAGAGCTACTTTAGGTTCAGGTCTGGCTTGCTCCGGGGGGTACAAAACCTTGGACTTAACGTCCCTCAGCTCCATGGACAAACTCTGCAACTGCTGAGCTAGACTGGCTACTGGATCCATGGTGGCTGGGGAGAATCTTAAGTGGGGTCGGTGAAAATGTCACGCTGTCTCTGTATACAGGAGGACCGGGGTCTATGCTGACCCTAAGCTGGGGTCCTGACTAATCCCTCTACCTGGAGGTACTGTTGATGGTACAGAGGTCCAGGCCGCCAGCGTAACCCTATCTCCTGTGAATCCCTAACCACTGTAATCTAGTCCTGAGAAGGACCCTGATTACCACCACAGGGAACAGGAAGGTAACTGCCTTCACACACAGTATAAGACGAACGAGACAGTACAAGGGATAAAATAAAAGACCACCTTGCATACAAAACTATCACTACAGAGGGAACACCAACGGGTAAGGAGATAAATAATAAAGCGAGGAGAGGAGAAAACCACAACAGGTATTTTTAGCTTTAGACTTCTCAATACGATCCGCTCTGCTGGTCTGCATGAATGCTTTCACCGACACTTCCCCAGCAGACAGGCAGGTATATGAAGGAAACCAATTACCACAACATTAATTGCAGCTGAGCGAGGCTGGTCTAGTCCAGCACAGAGAGAGGAAGAATTAACTCCCTCAGTGCCGAAAAACACCCAGCACCAGAATCTCAGCTGTGAGAAGTCAGAGTGTGCAATCGAGACGATCTTCGCAGCGACACACCCATGACACCGCCCTTATTAATTTTAATAGGCGTGAATCTGCAGTATCAGGTCGCAGCGGCTATACAGCTTATGGTGCTGACCTGTTTTGCTTTACAACTGATAAGATTTGGCTTCCACCAAATCTGGGAATAGCTGATCGTTGTGAGGAGTGCTGGGTGTGACATGCTCACCCATCTCATATTTTTGACCTATCAAAAGTATAAGTCATCAATTTAAAAGTAGTAGACAAACCCTTTAATCTGGCTAGCTGCAAAAATAAATTATATATTTGTAGCAGTTAATATTCCCATTATGATAAGTGTGTCTTGAAAGCATTTTTATGGATCCTATATTCCATATATTCTTTTAGAAATCCACATTTATTCACAAGGTGCTTTTAAACAGAAACATACATATGTATCTCTTTCACTACATGCCAAATTACCACAGGACCAGATTAAATCGCCATTCTATAAATCATCTTCCGTGCTCTACAAATGCAGCACCTCCATGAATTATGAAAGAGTATTGGCAACAAAAGATGAATCAAAATAAATTTCTATTGTATCAGCAGAAAAAAAAAAATTAAAATGACTAAGCTTTTCAAGTCAAAAAATAATATTCTCAGAGTTTGTACGTATTTTTTATTGTGAGCTGATTTATTGTAATGGCATTTTGTTGTATTGTCTGAGTTCTTTTTACTTGAGAAGTTTATCCAAAATACATTATCGATAAATTGAATTTGACATGAAAGTACATCAAATGAAGATGAAGATGTTTATGCTTGGAGGATGAATGAAAAATGGGACACTTTCGAAATCCAATCCATGGCGGGACCATTAACATCACTCTTTAGAGTGGCTGTGAGGGGTGCGAGTGTTTTTTGTTTAAGTAAATGAGAGTATACCGTAATCATTGTGTTTAACTGAGGTTGTAGCATGAGGGTAATCTGATGTCTTGTCATCTCCGCATGAGCCAAAACTTAACTAAATTCAGAAGCTGTTAAAATTCAAAATCTCCTATCAGCGATTTAGAGAAATCATGCAGCACTAATGCCTACATCACAATGCTTCTTCTATGTGCGGCACATACGTCTGAAATATGCCTCTGTCAGCTTGTCCTAGCTATGTGAGAAGTGCAGATCTTTGAAAATCGTATCATCCCTTGATTCTCTAAAATGTCAGTCAATTTGATTCACTGGGAATCTCAAACATGGCTTATGTATTCTAGCATTATTTTATTTGCAATAATTTAAAGGTGTAAGGTTTAAAGTGGACGTATCACTTGCTAAAAAAATGTACTTAAATATTTTTTAAAAGTCCTTCAGCTCATGTTTCTGCTATGAATGTTTCATTTTATGCTGTCCATTGCAGAAATAGTAACATTTATTCCTTTTGGAACACAGTATGTGAAATTTCTGCTAGTTGTGCAATTCTTGAGAGGTTTGTTGGAGCGCATACCCTTTCACCCATCCATCCTAGATGTCTCCAATCACAGCTCGGCAGTATGTGAGGTTGATAGACTGCTAGATCTGATGCTGAGCCATGATTGGCAGCAACTGGGAGGGTGGAGCTAAAGGGCACCCCCCAAAGACGACTGTGAAAAAACAATCCAGTTGCAGTGCAAATTTCTCACACTGAGCTTAGTGTGAGAATGAGGCTGGGTGTGACCAGTGGTGATGTCATTAAGGTTATCGCCGGTCACATGCAGCTGCTTTCTCACGCTAAGTTCAGTGTGATCTGGTTGCCACGCTAAGTGGTCACATTACTCATGTAACCGTTCAGCAATGCAACCAGATGTAGCATAGTTGGGGGTTCATCGTAGGACATCATCATTATAGATTAAAGGTGGACAATTGAGGATTACTTAAATTTTAAATTTTTATTTTTATGTTAATAAATGAGAAAGGGAGGGATTTGTCGAGGAGTGTTTTGTTCAATTAAAGGACTTTTTTCTATGTGTCTTTATTACTTTTCCCTATGGGGTTAGTAATAGCGCATCTGCTAGACTCCTCTCAATTTCTAACCCCTGGGCTTGATATTAGATTACAAAGCCGATATCAACCCCAAAAACATTACGTAGCTTGTCAATGCATCAGGGCAAGCGGGAAGAGCCGGGCAAAGTGCCAGAATTGGCGGATCTAATGGAAGCACCTTTATGGGGCTGCTGCAGGCTGCTATTTTTAGACTGTGGAGTGACAAATATCCGTAGCCTTCTCAGCCTGAGAACACCAGCCCCCAGCTGTCTGTTTATGCTTGGCTGTTGTCAAAAAATGGGGTGGACTCCACGTACTTTTTTTTTAAATTATTTAAAATAGTTAAATAAAAACAACAAGGGGCCCCTCTTTTTTGATAAACAGACAAGATAAAGCTGACAACTGAGGGCTTCAGCCTGCAGTTGTTGGATTTACCTGCGCTTATCAAAAATAGAGGAGACCCCAAATTTCTTTTTTTATTTATTTATTTTTATTTACACAGTGCATTGGCCAATTACAGCCATGTCACTACTTGACATGGCTGTGATGGGGCCTGAAGTGCCCACACAGGAAAAGCTAGTTGATTGGCTGAGCTGCAGCCTTTCAACAAGCTTTGTTCAGGCTACCGAACCCAAACAGTAACATGGACTTCTGGGTTAATTTTTAAGTCCGGGTTAAGTCCATGTTCAGGATCTGTACACAGACATTAGGTGTCCGATACGGATCCCAAACTTTACCGTACAGGTTCGCCTTTCACTAGTTGTAAGTGCATTTACGCATGTGATAGACACCAATCTATTACTAAGCCCAGGGGTTGATGGCAGTTGTGATTTTTGACAAATCACAGCTGTCATCAACCCAGCTACCTTTACTCCAATTGCCACTTCACCAGGGCAATCGGGAAAAGTTGTACCAGAATTGACATTTTTCATGTGATGCGTCAGTTCTGGAGTGGCTGTGAGGTGGTATTTTTAGGCTGGGAAAAGCCCAATAACCAGGGACCTCCCAATCCTGATAATATAAGCCTGCAGCTGTCTGCTTTACCTTGGCTAGGAGACTCCCATGTCATTTTATTATTATTTATTTATTAAATTCAGCCTAAAAACACCTGTGTAAACGCTGTTATTACACATGTGATTTTTTATTCAACATCTAATGCAAGGCTATGGGGAAATTCAACATAGAAAACTGAGCGTTCACTCAAGAGTAATTGGAAGCCCACATCACAGATGAATTTACAGAGTAAAAAAGAAGCACAGTGAGAATGAGATTTTTATTATTCCCATCCACTGTGTTTGTACTATAGAACACAGCATTTTGGAAGCAGTGTATTTTCGCTGCACCCAAAACACTAGTTACACTGATCATGGGCACGCAGTCTAAGACTCAATGATGTGATGCTGCAGGTCAATCAACACGGCTACGGCATTACAGTATATGATGTGCAATCCACGCATGTTTATTGGCGCCACATTGGAGCTTGGTGCTCGAGCACCCACAATACTCTATCGAGTAACGAGCGCACCCGAGCACTCCGATGATTGATCGAGTAGTGGCGTGAATGCTAGCTTATCAGTAACAATTAATTTACATGGTATCAGGCAGTGCCAATCTGTAATGTATGTGCTTAGCTATAGTCAACATGCACATTTTTCTGGCAAACATCCGTGAATAAGCAAATCATGTTGAGGGGCAAGTAAGATTAATCAGTAGATGTTGTATTACTGATGAATATGCATTGATTGGCTGATTTTAGCTGATTTATTATTTTGTGGCAATAGGAATCCCAAGCTAATTGTGCTTATTTTTTTACGCTTTGTAAACTCACCTGCGGTGTGGGTTTCCAAGCCACAGCATGTCAATTTCCCTTGCAGGAACACTCAGTCTTCTGTGCAGAGTTTCCCCATCGACTTGCATAAGATGCATTAAATCCGCAGTTTAGAAAAACGACATGCGTTGTAAAGTGCTTTTATGCAGACAGGTGCGGGCTTTTATTATACTGGAAGGTCCATGGTTATTTGGCCCTTCTCAGCCTAAAAATACAAACTCACAGCCGCCCCAAAATTGGCGCATCCATAGATGTGCCATTACAGTCAGCTTTGTAATGTCAGCTGGCATCAAGTCAGGGGATTAGTAATGGAGAAGCGTCTATCAGACACCCCCATTATTAACCCAGTATAAAAAAAAAACACACAGAAACACACAGGAAAAAAAAATAGTTTATTTAAAAACACTCCCATACTTCGTTGATTCATTTATTAAAAAAAACCCTTGAAGAATAGATCTGATGTAATCCAGCGAATAAGAAGTACTTTATTATTTTATTATGCTTTGCTTATATAGCGCTATGTTATTCCACAGTGCTTTACATACATTTTTTATTTTCATATGGAGAAAATTGTCCCTAAAATATGTTGTTCAATTTATCCTGAGTATGCCGATACACCATATGTGGGGAAAACCACTGTTTCGGTGTGCGGCAGGGCTCGGAACGGAAGGAGCACAGTTTGACCTTTTGAAACCAAAAATGTCTTGAATTGAGAGCGGACAGCATGTTGCATTTGGAAATCCCCTGATGTGCCTAAACAGTGTAGCCCATCACAAATGACTCCATTTTGGAAACTAGACCCCTTAAGGAATGTAGTGCTTCACAGAAGTTCATAACGTAGAGCTGTGAAAATAAAAAAAAAAAAATCACATTTTACCCATAAAATGGACTTTTAGCCCCATTTTTTTTATTTTTATTTTCTCAAGGGTAACAAAAGAAAATGGACCTCAGAATTTGTTGTACATTTTCTAAGGAAAAGAAAGAACACAGGGAACGTTCTCGATGCAAGGTAATATTGTATTATTTTAACTAAATAGAAGAAGTAATATCCCTGCAACCAAGAGCTTAGACCTAAATATACAGCATGGACAGTTGGAAAAAAATGCAATAAGGGGGGGAGGGAGAAACCGACCATGAAATCCATATACACAATTTCACACAAATGAAAAATAATGCCTTGCTGATTTGTGTTCATTGATATTTATACCCATGACCTTCCTGATGACTCCACCCACTGAGAAACGCGCGTTGTGGTGAATGTCATCCAGAAGAAGGACCTTTATTTTTCAATTGTAAGTGTACCTTCTACTACTAGTCCTATAATAATTGAGCAATAACATGATAGGCTATTTTTGCTGGATGCTGCATTTGGTGTGCTCACTATGTGCTAGCAATACTATTCACTAGCACTATACATTTATGTCACTCTAGAGTACTATAGTACTATGCACTAGCATCTCCTTTTGATTGATATACTCACTACATCGATTTAGCCCTAGCACTTTAGAGCTACCTCTACTACTTCAGATAACTTCATTATATATGTATAAATAAACTACATACATATTCTAGAATACCGATATGTTAGAATCAGGCCACCATCATATATATATATACTACATGGTGACCCGATTCAAACGCATCGGGTCTTCTAGAATATGTATGTAGTTTATTTATGAAAATTTAAGAATAATGCAATGAATACAAAGGATTTTCTGGGTAAAATATATACATTATCATTAAATGTTATTGCTCATAGAACTTAATACAACTGAACGAAATTATTAAACATCATCAAAATATATAAACTATTACATGAATATCTAACTGTATTTAACCCCTTCACCCCCAAGGGTGGTTTGCACGTTAATGACCGGGCCAATTTTTACAATTCTGACCACTGTCTCTATAAGAGGTTGTAACTCTGGAACGCTTCAACAGATCTTCGCGATTCTGAGATTGTTTTCTCGTGACATATTGTACTTCATGATAATTGTAAAATTTATTCGATATAACTTGCATTTATTTTAGAAAAACATGCAAATATGATGAAAATTTAGAAAATTTTGCAATTTTCAAACTTTTAATTTTTATTCCCTTAAAACAGAGAAATATGTCACACAAAATAGTTAAGAAATAACATTTCCCACATGTCTACTTTATATCAGCACATTTTTGGAACCAAAATTTTTTTGTTAGGAAATTATAAGGGTTAAAAGTTGACCAGCAATTTCTCATTTTTACAACAAAATTTACAAAGCCATTTTTTTTAGGGACCACCTCACATTTGAAGTTACTTTGAGGGGTCTATATGGCAGAAAATACCCAAAAGTGACACCATTCTAAAAACTGCACCCCTCAAGGTACTCAAAACCACATTCAAGAAGTTTATTAACCCTTAAGGTGCTTCACAGGAGCTGAAGCAACGTGGAAGGAAAAAATGAATATTTAACTTTTTAGTCACAAAAATGACCTTTTACAAACTTTTTTTTATTTTCACAAGGGTAAAAGGAGAAATTGGACAGATAAAGTTGTTGTAAAATTTCTCCTGAGTACGCCAATGCCCCATATGTGGGGGAAAACCACTGTTTGGGCACACGGCAGAGCTTGTAAGGGAAGGAGCGCCGTTTGACTTTTTCAAACCAAAACTGGCTGGAATTGAGATTGGATGCCTCTGATGCACCTAAACAGTGGAAATCCCCCACAAGTGACACCATTTTGGAAACTAGACCCCCTATGGAACTTATCTAGATCTGTTATGAGCACTTTGAACTCCCAAGTGTTTCACAAAAGTTTATAATGCCTGGGTGTGAAAAAAAAAACAATTTTCCACAAAAATGATTTTTTAGTCCCAAATTTTTGATTTTTCCCAAGGAAATTGGACCCCAAAAGTTGTTGTCCAATTTTTCCTGAGTACGCTGATACCCCATATGTGGGGGGGGAAACTGTTTGGGCACACGGCAGAGCTTGGAAAGGAAGATATAACGTTTTGGAATGCAGACGTTGATGGGGTCATGTTCCATTTGCAGTGCTCCAGATGAGTCTAAACAGTGGAAACCCCCCACAAGTGACCCCATTTTGGAAACTAAACCCTCTAAGGAACTTATCTACAGTCATGGCCAAAAGTTTTGAGAATGACACAAATATTATATAGGCCCATCATACACTTGAGCATCATCCATGGGGCCCATCATATACTGGAGCATCATATGAGGCCCATTATATATGGCGCATGATATGGGGCACATTATATATGGAGCATCACATGGAGCCCATTATATATGTCGCATTATATATGGGGACCATTATATTTGGAGCATTATGTGGGGTGTTATGATTTGGTAGCTGAGGAGAGCAAGCAAAAAAGGAAATACACCAGAGAGGTTGGAATCTATGGGATTGCAGTACCCTGACTAACCACCACAACTAAAGGCAGCCGTGGAGCGTACCTACGTTGGTCCTAGACGCCTCGTCACAACCTAAGAAGCTAACTACACCTAAAGACAGAAAGAGGAAAACTATCTGCCCCGGAGCAGATCCCCAAAGAACATAGAAAGCCCCCAAACATGTAATGGCGGTTAGACAAGAAGAAATACAGACACAGATAGAAAATAGTATGAGCAAACGCTGGGGCCCAAACTTCCTAAATAGAAAAGGATAGGAAGGACACTTACTGCAACCCCAAAAAACCCTGAAAAGTACCAACACTACTAATTAGAAAAAACACCTGAGATCACACGACCTCTACCACCTAAATTAGTTCTCTGGTGTAACAAAAACTAAACAGCAGCCACTGAAAAAAAACTGAAAAAGGCAAATGAACAAACAACAGTGGCTGAACTAAACTGAGCGGAGCACAAGCCCCCGGAGGGGACCCGGCAGACCCCCACAGAAGTGCAGGACAAAATGCAAAAAGCAAGCACAAAAAACAAAAAGAAGAAAATGTCTTATCTGTTAGCCGAAGATGCAGGCACGAAACAGCAGGCTACAAAGTGAACAGGAATCAAAGATGAGACCAGAACAATTGATCACCGGCAACCCTGATGGGAGGGAACCTCCCTTATATAAGACCAGTCAGTAACACCTGATCGCCAATCTTCACAATCTTCATTGAATAGTTCAGTACTGTTTGTAACCACCAGAGGGAGCTTCTGCTCAGAATTCATTTCTAGCACATTCACAACAGTACCCCCCGTTGAGGAGGGGTCACCGAACCCTCATTTGAGCAACCAGGTTGGTCAGGATGAGCTCTGTGATACGCACGGATGAGTCTCCTAGCATGGATGTCCGAAGCAAACACCCAAGAATTGTCCTCCTGACCATAACCTCTCCACTTAACCAAATACTGGAGTTTCCGTCTAGAAAAACGAGAATTCAATATTTTCTCAACCACATACTCCAGATTGCCCTCAACCAAAACAGGGTCAGGAGGCACAGCCATAGGAACCACTGGCTCGACAAACCTCTTCAATAAGGACTTGTAGAACACGTTATGGATCTTAAATGTCCCTGGAAGAGGTAAACGAAAGGAAACAGGATTAAGAATCTCCATGATCTTATAAGGTCCAATGAACCTAGGCTTAAACTTAGGAGATGCAACTCTCATAGGGATATTTCTTGAGGACAACCAGACCAAGTCCCCCACTTAAAACCGAGGACCATCAGTCCTATGCCGGTTGGCAAACCGCTGGGCCCTCTCCTGAGAGAGGGACAACCTCTCCACTACCTGGTCCCAAATCTGCTGCATACGCTCCACAACAGAGTCAACACCTGGACAGACAGAAGCCTCCGTCTGTCCTGAAGAAAATCGAGGGTGAAACCCAAAATTGCAGAAAAATGGGGACATCAAAGTGGCAGAGCTAGCCCTATTATTAAGAGCAAACTCAGCCAAAGGCAAAAAAGAGACCCAGTCATCCTGATCAGCAGACACAAAGCATCTCAGATAAGTCTCCAATGTCTGGTTTGTTCTCTCAGTTTGTCCATTGGTCTGAGGATGAAAAGCCGAGGAGAAAGACAATTGAACACCAAGTTTAGAACAAAAAGTCCTCCAAAATCTGGAAACAAACTGGACTCCTCTGTCAGACACAATGTTCTCAGGAATGCCGTGTAACCGAACCACGTGCTGAAGGAACAAAGGCACCAATTCAGAGGAGGAAGGCAACTTAGGTAATGGCATAAGATGTATCATTTTGGAAAACCTATCACAAATCACCCAGATAACGGTCATTCTCTGAGAAACAGGGAGGTCGGAAATGAAATCCATAGAGATATGGGTCCATGGTCTCTTGGGCACAGGCAATGGCATCAACAAACCACTAGAGCGAGAGCAAGGCTTGGAGCGAGAGCAAGTCCCGCAGGACTGCACAAATTCCCTGACGTCACGAGACAAAGTAGGCCACCAAAAGGACCGACTAACCAAGTCTCTGGTACCAAAAATTCCGGGATGACCGGCCAACGCGGAACAATGAATCTCAGACATCACACTCTTTTTCCATCGGTCTGGGACAAACAATTTCCCAATAGGACAGCGCTCGGGTTTATCCTCCTGACACCCTTCCAGAGCCAGTCTCAAATTGGGCGAGATGGCGGAAAGAACTACACCCTCTTTCAAAATAACAGCAGGATCAGATAACTCAGGAGAGTCCGCAAGGAAACTCCTCGAGAGGGCATCCGCCTTAACATTCTTAGTGCCAGGAAGAAAGGAAACCACAAAATTAAAACGTGTAATAAACAAGGCCCACCTGGCCTGTCTAGGATTAAGTCGCTTGGCTGATTCCAGATAAACCAGATTCTTATCGTCCGTGAGGACCACCACCTGATGTTTGGCTCCCTCCAGCCAATGTCTCCACTCTTCAAAAGCCCACTTCATGGCCAATAACTCCCAATTACCCACGTCATAATTACGTTCAGTTGGAGAAAATTTTCGAGAGAAAAAGGCACAAAGGTTACTTTTAGAGGTCTCTGGATCTCTTTGGGACAAAACGGCACCTGCCCCAACCTCAGAGGCATCAACCTCCATATGAAATGGCAGAGAAACATCAGGCTGCCGTAGAACAGGAGCAGAAGTGAATCTCTGCTTAAGTTCCTGAAACGCAGAGACTGCCTCAGGAGGCCAATTCACCACATCAGAACCCTTTTTGGTCAAATCAGTCAATGGTTTAACAATAACAGAGAAATTACCAATAAATTTACGATAAAAATTGGCAAAACCCAAGAATCTTTGAAGAGCCTTTAATGAAGTAGGTTGGACCCAATCACAGATGGCCTGAACCTTGACCGGGTCCATTTCAATAACAGATGGGGACAAAATGAATCCCAGAAATGAGATCCTCTGTACGCCAAAAAGACACTTTAATACTGTTATGATTTGGTAGCTGAGGAAAGCAAGCAAAAAAGGAAATACACCAGAGAGGTTGGAATCTATGGGATTGCAGTACCCTGACTAACCACCACAACTAAAGGCAGCCGTGGAACGTACCTACGTTGGTCCTAGACGCCTCGTCACAGCCTAAGAAGCTAACTACACCTAAAGACAGAAAGAGGAAAACTATCTGCCCCGGAGCAGATCCCCAAAGAACATAGAAAGCCCCCAAACATGTAATGGCGGTTAGACAAGAAGAAATACAGACACAGATGGAAAATAGTATGAGCAAACGCTGGGGCCCAAACTTCCTAAATAGAAAAGGATAGGAAGGACACTTACTGCAACCCCAAAAAACCCTGAAAAGTACCAACACTACTAATTAGAAAAAACACCTGAGATCACACGACCTCTACCACCTAAATTAGTTCTCTGGTGTAACAAAAACTAAACAGCAGCCACTGAAAAAAAACTGGAAAAGGCAAATGAACAAACAACAGTGGCTGAACTAAACTGAGAGGAGCACAAGCCCCCGGAGGGGACCCGGCAGACCCCCACAGAAGTGCAGGACAAAATGCAAAAAGCAAGCACAAAAAACAAAAAGAAGAAAATGTCTTATCTGTTAGCAGAAGATGCAGGCACGAAACAACAGGCTACAAAGTGAACAGGAATCAAAGATGAGACCAGAACAATTGATCACCGGCAACCCTGATGGGAGGGAACCTCCCTTATATAAGACCAGTCAGTAACACCTGATCGCCAATCTTCACAATCTTCATTGAATAGTTCAGTACTGTTTGTAACCACCAGAGGGAGCTTCTGCTCAGAATTCATTTCTAGCACATTCACAACAGTACCCCCCATTGAGGAGGGGTCACGAACCCTCATTTGAGCAACCAGGTCGGTCAGGATGAGCTCTGTGATACGCACGGATGAGTCTCCTAGCATGGATGTCCGAAGCAAACACCCAAGAATTGTCCTCCTTACCATAACCTCTCCACTTAACCAAATACTGGAGTTTCCGTCTAGAAAAACGAGAATTCAATATTTTCTCAACCACATACTCCAGATTGCCCTCAACCAAAACAGGGTCAGGAGGCACAGCCATAGGAACCACTGGCTCGACAAACCTCTTCAATAAGGACTTGTAGAACACGTTATGGATCTTAAATGTCCCTGGAAGAGGTAAACGAAAGGAAACAGGATTAAGAATCTCCATGATCTTATAAGGTCCAATGAACCTAGGCTTAAACTTAGGAGATGCAACTCTCATAGGGATATTTCTTGAGGACAACCAGACCAAGTCCCCCACTTAAAACCGAGGACCATCAGTCCTATGCCGGTTGGCAAACCGCTGGGCCCTCTCCTGAGAGAGGGACAACCTCTCCACTACCTGGTCCCAAATCTGCTGCATACGCTCCACAACAGAGTCAACACCTGGACAGACAGAAGCCTCCGTCTGTCCTGAAGAAAATCGAGGGTGAAACCCAAAATTGCAGAAAAATGGGGACATCAAAGTGGCAGAGCTAGCCCTATTATTAAGAGCAAACTCAGCCAAAGGCAAAAAAGAGACCCAGTCATCCTGATCAGCAGACACAAAGCATCTCAGATAAGTCTCCAATGTCTGGTTTGTTCTCTCAGTTTGTCCATTGGTCTGAGGATGAAAAGCCGAGGAGAAAGACAATTGAACACCAAGTTTAGAACAAAAAGTCCTCCAAAATCTGGAAACAAACTGGACTCCTCTGTCAGACACAATGTTCTCAGGAATGAAGGAACAAAGGCACCAATTCAGAGGAGGAAGGCAACTTAGGTAATGGCATAAGATGTATCATTTTGGAAAACCTATCACAAATCACCCAGATAACGGTCATTCTCTGAGAAACAAGGAGGTCGGAAATGAAATCCATAGAGATATGGGTCCATGGTCTCTTGGGCACAGGCAATGGCATCAACAAACCACTAGAGCGAGAGCAAGGCTTGGAGCGAGAGCAAGTCCCGCAGGACTGCACAAATTCCCTGACGTCACGAGACAAAGTAGGCCACCAAAAGGACCGACTAACCAAGTCTCTGGTACCAAAAATTCCGGGATGACCGGCCAACACGGAACAATGAATCTCAGACATCACACTCTTTTTCCATCGGTCTGGGACAAACAATTTCCCAATAGGACAGCGCTCGGGTTTATCCTCCTGACACCCTTCCAGAGCCAGTCTCAAATTGGGTGAGATGGCGGAAAGAACTACACCCTCTTTCAAAATAACAGCAGGATCAGATAACTCAGGAGAGTCCGCAAGGAAACTCCTCGAGAGGGCATCCGCCTTAACATTCTTAGTGCCAGGAAGAAAGGAAACCACAAAATTAAAACATGTGATAAACAAGGCCCACCTGGCCTGTCTAGGATTAAGTCGCTTGGCTGATTCCAGATAAACCAGATTCTTATGGTCCGTGTGGACCACCACCTGATGTTTGGCTCCCTCCAGCCAATGTCTCCACTCTTCAAAAGCCCACTTCATGACCAATAACTCCCGATTACCCACGTCATAATTACGTTCAGTTGGAGAAAATTTTCGAGAGAAAAAGGCACAAAGGTTACTTTTAGAGGTCTCTGGATCTCTTTGGGACAAAACGGCACCTGCCCCAACCTCAGAGGCATCAACCTCCATCTGAAATGGCAAAGAAACATCAGGCTGCCGTAGAACAGGAGCAGAAGTGAATCTCTGCTTAAGTTCCTGAAACGCAGAGACTGCCTCAGGAGGCCAATTCACCACATCAGAACCCTTTTTGGTCAAATCAGTCAATGGTTTAACAATAACCGAGAAATTACCAATAAATTTACGATAAAAATTGGCAAAACCCAAGAATCTTTGAAGAGCCTTTAATGAAGTAGGTTGGACCCAATCACAGATGGCCTGAACCTTGACCGGGTCCATTTCAATAACAGATGGGGACAAAATGAATCCCAGAAATGAGATCCTCTGTACGCCAAAAAGACACTTTGATCCCTTCACATACAGAGCATTCTCTCTCAAAATCTGGAACACAGTCCGAACATGTTTCACATGAGAGTCCCAGTCATTGGAAAAAATCAAGATATCATCCAAATAAACAATCAGAAATTTATCCACAAAATCCCTGAAAATGTCATTCATGAAGGACTGGAAGACAGAAGGAGCATTAGTGAGCCCAAAGGGCATCACTAGGTACTCAAAATGCCCCTCTGGGGTATTTAATGCCGTCTTCCATTCATCCCCTTGCTAAATGCGAATAAGGTTATATGCCCCCCTGAGGTCAAGCTTGGTAAACCAAGTAGCACTTTTCACCCTGGAAAATAGGTCAGAAATCAAGGGTAACGGATATTGATATTTCACAGTGATATTGTTCAAGAGACGATAATCAATACACGGCCTTAATGAACCATCCTTTTTGGCAACAAAGAAAAAACTGGCACCCAAGGTTGAAAAGGATGGTCTGATATGACCCTTCTCCAATGACTCCTTGATATAAGACCGCATAGCATCATGTTCAGGTACAGACAAGTTAAAAAGGCGACCTTTAGGGAATTTACTACCAGGCACTAATTCAATAGCGCAGTCATAGCTCCTATGGGGGGGCAAGGATGCAGATTTACTTTCGCTAAACACATCAGAAAAATCAGTCAAAAAGTCAGGAACATCCTGAGCCTGGGGGGAGGCAGAAAAAACAGGAGTGTTGGTATTAACACATTGCCAGTCCCAACTGGTTACAGACACAGATTTCCAATCCAAAACAGGATTATGAGACTGTAACCAAGGGAAACCCAGTACGATAATGTCATGCAGATTATACAGCACCAAAAATTTGCAACTCTCCTGATGATCAGGTTCAACCCTCATTATCACCTGAGTAGAGAACTGAGGTTTATTCTCAGTCAAAGGGGTAGAATCGATCCCCAGTAGGGGAATAGACTTCCGTAGGGGTATCAAGAGAAACCCACAACTTTAGCAAAATCAAAATCCATCAGGTTAATAGCTGCTCCCGAATCAACGAAAGCCTGAGCAGAAAATGGTGACAGGGAGCAAATCAGGGTAACAGTCAACAGAAATTTAATCTGAACACTACCCAAGACAACTGAGCGTGCAAAACGTCTTCCCCGCTTAGGGCAGACTGTAATAGCACGAGAGGCGTCACCACAGTAGAAACATAACCCATTGCGTTTTCGAAACTCATGACGCTGTGCCCCAGAAGCCACTCTATCACACTGCATGGGTTCAGAAGCTGGTTCACAAGGCAACACTATTCCACGCATACCTCTACGCTCACGCAAACGTCTGTCAATTTGAATCGCTAATGACATAGAATCGTTGAGACCAGAGGTGACAGGGAATCCCACCATAACATCCTTTACATTCTCTGACAGACCCTTCCGAAAAAGGGCTGCCAAAGCATCGTCATTCCATTTGGTCAGGACTGCCCACCTTCGGAATCTCTGACAGTATAACTCAGCGTCTTCAAGCCCCTGATTTAATGCCAACAAGGCTTTTTCAGCTTGATCAGTGACATTAGGCTCATCGTACAATAACCCCAGAGCCGGAAAAAATGCATCAACATTACTCAAAACAGGATCCCCAGGTGTCAGGGAAAAAGCCCAATCCTGAGGATCGCCGCGCAGGAGAGAGATGACAATTTGAACCTGCTGTGCTGCGTTCCCTGAGGACTTAGGTTTCAAGGCAAAAAACAATTTACAGTTATTTTTGAAATTCAGAAATTTAGCTCGATCCCCCAAAAATAAATCTGGCATGGGGATCCTAGGTTCCACAACCGGCAACCTAGCAAGATAGATAGCAATACTCCGAACTTCAGTGGCAAGCTGATCCACACGGCCAGACAACTGTGCAAACTCCATTGAGAGAAAAAAAAAATCCTCCTCAGCACCCAGAGATACAGAGGGAAAAAAAATCTCTGACAACTCTGACAATCTTCTTTCTTTAACACTATTTTTCCCTTCTGTGAGTACCATACAAATATCAGTTTTTGGACCGGTGATACTGTTATGATTTGGTAGCTGAGGAGAGCAAGCAAAAAAGGAAATACACCAGAGAGGTTGGAATCTATGGGATTGCAGTACCCTGACTAACCACCACAACTAAAGGCAGCCGTGGAGCGTACCTACGTTGGTCCTAGACGCCTCGTCACAGCCTAAGAAGCTAACTACACCTAAAGACAGAAAGAGGAAAACTATCTGCCCCGGAGCAGATCCCCAAAGAACATAGAAAGCCCCCAAACATGTAATGGCGGTTAGACAAGAAGAAATACAGACACAGATAGAAAATAGTATGAGCAAACGCTGGGGCCCAAACTTCCTAAATAGAAAAGGATAGGAAGGACACTTACTGCAACCCCAAAAAACCCTGAAAAGTACCAACACTACTAATTAGAAAAAACACCTGAGATCACACGACCTCTACCACCTAAATTAATTCTCTGGTGTAACAAAAACTAAACAGCAGCCACTGAAAAAAAACTGGAAAAGGCAAATGAACAAACAACAGTGGCTGAACTAAACTGAGAGGAGCACAAGCCCCCGGAGGGGACCTGGCAGACCCCCACAGAAGTGCAGGACAAAATGCAAAAAGCAAGCACAAAAAACAAAAAGAAGAAAATGTCTTATCTGTTAGCAGAAGATGCAGGCACGAAACAGCAGGCTACAAAGTGAACAGGAATCAAAGATGAGACCAGAACAATTGATCACCGGCAACCCTGATGGGAGGGAACCTCCCTTATATAAGACCAGTCAGTAACACCTGATCGCCAATCTTCACAATCTTCATTGGATAGTTCAGTACTGTTTGTAACCACCAGAGGGAGCTTCTGCTCAGAATTCATTTCTAGCACATTCACAACAGTGGGGCTCATCATACACTGGAGCATCATATATGGGGCCCATCATATACTAAAGTATCATATGGGGTTCATTATTTAAGTGGCATCATATAGGGCCCTTTATATATGGAGCATCATATGGAGCACATATGGGGCCTATTCTGTATGGAGCATTATATGGAGCCCATTCTGTATGTAGCAATATATGGGGCCCATCATATACTGTATGGAGGTTTATATGCGACTCATTATACTGTATGGAGCAATATGTCGGGCTCATTATACTCTATGGGGACCATCCTGTACTGCATGGCACATTATATGGGGACCATCATATACTGGAGCATTATGTGGAGCTGATCATATACTGTATGGAACATTATATGTTACCAATTATGTATGGAGCAATATATGGGGTTCATTATTTTATATGGAGCAATATACTGTGGCTCATTATACTGTATGAAGCATTATATTGGGCCCATTATTCTGTATGGAGCATCATATATGGGACTCATTATTCTGTATGGAGCAATATATGGGGCTCATTATTCTGTATAGAGCAATATATGGGGCTCATTATTCTGTATGGCGCACTATGTGGTGCCTATAATACTGTATGGAGCAATATACTGTCCGGTTTTTGAGCTATTGTAGAATTTACAATAGATATCACTCAAGTAATGTAAGAAGTGAAGTATTTGGCATTGTACTATACCTATATATCTCTGCCGTATCGGAGCATCATGAATTGTGGTATGTGTTAAAGCGACCCACTGAGACTCTTTTGCCCGGGGCCCATGAAAACCTGGAGCCAGCCCTGCCCCCCCCCACAATTGTAGCCAAATAACCCCCAGTTTTCAATGCGTTACTATTATTCTAAAGTAAATTAAGGTTGACAAGCTTAAGTAATAAGAATTGATGTCGTTGGCATTGAAATGGGTACTGTAGATGTGTTTACTGTCCTCCATTCCCTGCCAACTTTTCTTCCCCATTGATTTGCATTGGGGTCGGTTCGAGTTTCAGTCGGAACGCCGACTTTTTCAGATAGTCAGCCGATTTCATTCGACTCGACTTTTGATAAAGTCAGGTGGTCCGAAACCCAACCCGACCCTCCCAGAGGCAAAGTCGCTCATCTCTATTGATAAGGCCAAAAACATTTTTACCTAAAGTCCAGAGAGGTAAAAGTGTGGTTTCCAAGCACACGTATTACATACAAGATGACTCCCAAATCACCATTTTGTAGTGAACGTGTATAATATTCTATTCCATTTACAACGGGCAAGGCGCATGGCAAGGGACAGGGAAGTGGACGTGATGATGACGGTGCAGGCCGAGGCCGTTGGTAAGCTGAAATTGGCCCAATGAAAACACCCACATCTTCTCGCTGGACCTTAGTGTCCGAAGTCCTAGGGGACCGAGGCAAGACAGCACTATTGAAGCCCGAGCAGTGTGAAAAGGTTGTTGGTTGGATGGTGGATAATACTTCCAGTTACTTATCCACCACCACCAGCACTCTGTCTTGAACATGGTCAAGTCACAGTAGCCGTGAATCTGGACCCCATATTCCTTACCCTGATACTCCTTCCTCCCACCATGCTGAGTGCTGTTGTGAATGGGTTTGAGATGAGTTCTGAGCAGAGGCTTCCTCTGGTGGTTACAAGCAGTGCTGGTCTGTCCAGTGAAGATTGTGAGGACTGGGAATCAGGTGTTACTGACTGGTCTTATATAAGGGAGTCACCTTCCCATCAGGGTTGCCGGTGATCAATTGTTCTGGTCTGAATCCTTCATTCCTGTTTCCCTTGTTGCCTGCTGTGTCGTGTCTGCATCTCCTGCTAACAGATAAGACATTTTCTTCTTTTGTTTTTTGTGCTATATTTTTGCATTTTGTCCTGCACTTCTGTGGGGGCCTTCAGGGTCCCCTCCGGGGGCTTTTGCCCTCTCAGTTTAGTTCAGCCACTGATGTTTGTACTTTTGCTTTTTCCAGTTTTTTCAGTGGCTGCTGTTTTGATTTTTGTTACACCAGAGAACTAATTTAGGTGGTAGAGGTCGTGTGATCTCAGGTGTTTTTGAAATTAGTAGAGTTGGTGCTTTTCAGGGTTTTCTGGGATTGCAGTAAGTGCCCTTCCTATCCTTTTCTATTTAGTTAGTTTGGGCCCCAGCGTTTGCTCATACTATTTTCTTTCTGTGTCAGTATTTCATCTTGTCTAACCGCCATTACATGTTTGGGGGCTTTCTATTATCTTTGGGGTTCTGCTCCGGGGCAGATAGCTTTCCTCTTTCTATCTTTAGGTGTAGTTAGTTTCTCAGGCTGTGACGAGGCGTCTAGGACCAACGTAGGAACGCTCCACGGCTGCCTCAAGTTGTGGTGGTTAGTCAGGGTACTGCAATCTCATAGATTACAACTGCTCTGGTGTATTGCCTTTTTTACCTGCACTCCTCAGCTACCGAAACATAACAGTATCACCGGCCCAAAATTTAAAATTGTATGGTACTCACAGAAGGGAAAAAATATTGTGAAAGAAAAAAGGTTGTCAGAGTTGTCAGAGATATTTTTCTGTTTGTGTTTTTTTTTTTTTTTCCCTCTGTATCTCTGGGTGCTGGGGAGGATCTTTTCTCTCAATGGAGTTTGCACAGTTGTCTGGCCGTGTGGATCAGCTTGCCACTGAGGTTCGGAGTATTGCTATCTATCTTGCTGGGTTGCCTGTTGTGGAACCTAGGATTCCCATGCCAGATTTGTTTTTAGGGGATCGAGCTAAGTTTCAGAATTTCAAAAATAATTGTAAATTGTTTTTTGCCTTAAAATCTAAGTCCTCAGGGAACGCAGCGCAGCAGGTTCAAATTATCATCTCTCTCCTGCGCGGCGATCCTCAGGATTGGGCTTTTTCCCTGACACCTGGGGATCCTGTTTTGAGTGATGTTGATGCATTTTTTCAGGCTTTGGGGTTATTGTACGATGAGCCTAATGTCACTGATCAAGCTGAAAAAGCCTTGTTGGCATTAAATCAGGGGCTTGATGACGCTGAGTTATACTGTCAGAGATTCCGTAGGTGGGCAGTCCTGACCAAATGGAATGACGACGCTTTGGCAGCCCTTTTCCGGAAGGGTCTGTCAGATAATGTAAAGGATGTTATGGTGGGATTCCCTGTCCCCTCTGGTCTCAATGATTCTATGTCATTAGCGATTCAAATTGACAGACGTTTGCGTGAGCGGAGAAGTATGCGTGGAATAATGTTGCCTTGTGAACCAGCTTCTGAACCCATGCAGTGTGATAGAGTGGTGTCTGGGGCACAGCGTCATGAGTTTCGAAAGCGCAATGGGTTATGTTTCTACTGTGGTGATGCCTCTCATGCTATTTCAGTCTGCCCTAAGCGGGGAAGACGTTTTGCACGCTCAGTTGTCTTGGGTAGTGTTCAGACTAAGTTTTTATTAACTGTCACTCTGATGTGCTCTCTGTCCTCATTTTCTGATCAGGCTTTCGTTGATTCTGGAGCAGCTATTAACCTGATGGATTATGATTTTGCTAAACGTTGTGGGTTTCCCTTGATACCTCTACAGAAGTCTATTCCCCTACTGGGGATCGATTCTACCCCTTTGGCTGAGAATAAACCCCAGTTTTCTACTCAGGTGATAATGAGGGTTGAACCTGATCACCAGGAGTGCTGCAAATTTTTGGTTCTGTATAATCTGCATGACATTATCGTGCTGGGTTTCCCTTGTTTACAGTCTCATAATCCTGTTTTGGATTGGAAATCTGTGTCTGTAACCAGTTGGGGCTGCCAATGTGTTAATACCAACACTCCTGTTTTTTCTGCCTCCCCCCAGGCTCAGGATGTTCCTGACTTTTTGATTGATTTTTCTGATGTGTTTAGCGAAAGTAAATCTGCATCCTTGCCTCCCCATAGGAGCTATGACTGCGCTATTGAATTAGTGCCGGGTAGTAAATTCCCTAAAGGTCGCCTTTTTAACTTGTCTGTACCTGAACATGACGCTATGCGGTCTTATATCAAGGAATCATTGGAGAAGGGTCATATCAGACCATCCTCTTCACCCTTAGGTGCCGGTTTTTTCTTTGTAGCCAAAAAGGATGGTTCATTAAGGCCATGTATTGATTATCGTCTCTTGAACAATATTACTGTGAAATATCAATACCCGTTACCCTTGATTTCTGACCTGTTTTCCAGGGTGAAAAACGCTACTTGGTTTACCAAGCTTGACCTCAGGGGGGCGTATAACCTTATTCGCATTAAGCACGGGGATGAATGGAAGACGGCATTCAATACCCCTGAAGGGCATTTTGAGTACCTAGTGATGCCCTTTGGACTCACTAATGCTCCTTCCGTCTTCCAGTCCTTCATGAATGACATTTTCAGGGATTTTGTGGACAAATTTCTGATTGTTTATTTGGATGATATCTTGATTTTTTCTAATGACTGGGACTCTCATGTGAAACATGTTCGAACTGTGTTCCAGATTTTGAGAGAGAATGCTCTGTATGTGAAGGGATCAAAGTGTCTTTTTGGCGTACAGAGGATCTCATTTCTGGGATTCATTTTGTCCCCATCTGTTATTGAAATGGACCCGGTCAAGGTTCAGGCCATCTGTGATTGGGTCCAACCTACTTCATTAAAGGCTCTTCAGAGATTTTTGGGTTTTGCCAATTTTTATCGTAAATTTATTGGTAATTTCTCGGTTATTGTTAAACCATTAACTGATTTGACCAGAAAGGGTTCTGATGTGGTGAATTGGCCTCCTGAGGCAGTCTCTGCATTTCAGGAACTTAAGCAGAGAATCACTTCTGCTCCTGTTCTACGGCAGCCTGATGTTTCTCTGTCATTTCAGGTGGAGGTTGATGCCTCTGAAATTGGGGCAGGTGCCGTTTTGTCCCAAAAAGATCCAGAGACCTCTAAAAGTAACCCTTGTGCCTTTTTCTCTCGAAAATTTTCTCCTACTGAACGTAATTATGACGTGGGTAATCGGGAGTTATTGGCCATGAAGTGGGCTTTTGAAGAGTGGAGACATTGGCTGGAGGGAACCAAACATCAGGTGGTGGTCCTTACGGACCATAAGAATCTGGTCTATCTGGAATCTGCCAAGCGACTCAATCCTAGACAGGCCAGGTGGGCCTTGTTTTTCACACGTTTTAATTTTGTGGTTTCCTTTCTTCCTGGCACTAAGAATGTTAAGGCGGATGCCCTCTCGAGGAGTTTCCTTGCGGACTCTCCTGAGTTATCTGATCCTTCTGTTATTTTGAAAGAGGGTGTAGTTCTTTCCGCCATCTCGCCCAATTTGAGACTTGCTCTGGAGGGGTGTCAGGAGGATAGGCCCGAGTGCTGCCCTGTTGGAAAATTGTTTGTCCCGGACCAGTGGAAGAAGAGTGTGATGTCTGAGATTCATTGTTCCGCATTGGCTGGACATCCCGGAATTTTTGGTACCAGAGACTTGGTTAGTCGGTCCTTTTGGTGGCCTACCTTGTCTCGTGATGTCAGGGAATTTGTGCAGTCCTGCGGGACTTGCTCTCGCTCCAAGCCTTGCTCTCGCTCTAGTGGTTTGTTGATGCCATTGCCTGTGCCTAAAAGACCATGGACCCATATCTCTATGGATTTCATTTCCGACCTTCCTGTTTCTCAGAGAATGACCACCATCTGGGTAATTTGTGATAGGTTTTCCAAAATGATACATCTTGTGCCATTACCTAAGTTGCCTTCCTCCTCTGAATTGGTGCCGTTGTTCCTTCAGCACGTGGTTCGTTTACACGGCATTCCTGAGAACATTGTGTCTGACAAAGGAGTCCAGTTTGTTTCCAGATTTTGGAGGACTTTTTGTTCTAAACTGGGTGTTCAATTGTTTTTCTCCTCGGCATTTCATCCTCAGACCAATGGTCAAACTGAGAGAACAAACCAGACATTGGAGACTTATCTAAGATGCTTTGTGTCTGCTGATCAGGATGACTGGGTCTCTTTTTTGCCTTTGGCTGAGTTTGCTCTTAATAATAGGGCTAGCTCTGTCACTTTTGATGTCTCCGTTTTTTTGTAATTCTGGGTTTCACCCTCGATTTTCTTCAGGACAGACAGAGGCTTCTGTCTGTCCAGGTGTTGACTCTGTTGTGGAGCGTATGCAACAGATTTGGGACCAGGTAGTGGAGAGGTTGTCCCTCTCTCAGGAGAAGGCCCAGCGGTTTGCTAACCGGCATAGGACTGATGGTCCTCGGTTTAAAGTGGGGGACTTGGTCTTGTTGTCCTCAAAGAATATTCCTATGAGAGTAGCATCTCCTAAATTTAAGCCTAGGTTCATTGGACCTTATAAGATCATGGAGATTATTAATCCTGTTTCTTTTCGTTTGCTTCTTCCAGGGACATTTAAGATCCATAACGTGTTCCACAAGTCCTTGTTGAAGAGGTTTGTTGAGCCAGTGGTTCCTGCTGCTGTGCCTCCTGACCCTGTTTTGGTTGAGGGCAATCTGGAGTATGTGGTTGAGAAAATATTAGATTCTCGTTTTTCTAGACGGAAACTCCAGTATTTGGTTAAATGGAGAGGTTATGGTCAGGAAGACAATTCTTGGGTGTTTGCTTCGGACATCCATGCTAGGAGACTTATCCGTGCGTATCATAGAACTCATCCTGACCGACCTGGTTGCTCAAATGAGGGTTCGGTGACCCCTCCTCAAGGGGGGGGTACTGTTGTGAATGGGTTTGAGATGAGTTCTGAGCAGAGGCTTCCTCTGGTGGTTACAAGCGGTGCTGGTCTGTCCAGTGAAGATTGTGAGGACTGGGAATCAGGTGTTACTGACTGGTCTTATATAAGGGAGTCACCTTCCCATCAGGGTTGCCGGTGATCAATTGTTCTGGTCTGAATCCTTCATTCCTGTTTCCCTTGTTGCCTGCTGTGTCGTGTCTGCATCTCCTGCTAACAGATAAGACATTTTCTTCTTTTTGTTTTTTGTGCTATATTTTTGCATTTTGTCCTGCACTTCTGTGGGGGCCTTCAGGGTCCCCTCCGGGGGCTTTTGCCCTCTCAGTTTAGTTCAGCCACTGATGTTTGTACTTTTGCTTTTTCCAGTTTTTTCAGTGGCTGCTCTTTTGATTTTTGTTACACCAGAGAACTAATTTAGGTGGTAGAGGTCGTGTGATCTCAGGTGTTTTTGAAATTAGTAGAGTTGGTGCTTTTCAGGGTTTTCTGGGATTGCAGTAAGTGCCCTTCCTATCCGTTTCTATTTAGTTAGTTTGGGCCCCAGCGTTTGCTCATACTATTTTCTTTCTGTGTCAGTATTTCATCTTGTCTAACCGCCATTACATGTTTGGGGGCTTTCTATTATCTTTGGGGTTCTGCTCCGGAGCAGATAGCTTTCCTCTTTCTATCTTTAGGTGTAGTTAGTTTCTCAGGCTGTGACGAGGCGTCTAGGACCAACGTAGGAACGCTCCACGGCTGCCTCTAGTTGTGGTGGTTAGTCAGGGTACTGCAATCTCATAGATTCCAACTGCTCTGGTGTATTGCCTTTTTTACCTGCACTCCTCAGCTACCGAAACATAACAGTGTGCCCTGAGACAACTGATCCCACACTCGGACACTCCGAAGAGCTGTTCAGTTTTCCATTTGGAGATTCGTGCCTCTCGCCCGCTCAACTAGAAGCAGGGTAAGATGATATTCCATGTAGCGATTCACAAATCTTTGAGCTGCCACGGTCACAAGAGGTGGACGATGATGAGACACAATTGCTGGAAAGGCAGGAGGAGGACCAGGGTGGGGAATTGGAAGATGAGGTGGTGGATGATGTAGTAACAGACCCAACCTGGCAGGAGGACATGCAGAGCGAGGACAGCAGCACACAGGGGGAGGGAGGCGTAGCACCCCTTCAAGCAAGAAGAAGCAGTGTGGTGGCTGCAGAGAGAAGGCGTGCAACCGTTCCCCGTAACACCAACCTTACAGAAGTTGCCAGTCCAACTGTTAGGTCTTCCCGAGTTTGGTTATTTTTTAAAGACTCTGCCGATAACCCCAAACAGGCCATTTGCAACACCTGTCATGCCAGCATCAGCAGAGGTAGCAAAACTACCAGCCTTACCACCACCAGCATGGCAGCAAAGCACCCTACTTTGTGGGCCCAACCCCAGGCTCCAGGAACAGTGTCTGCGGGTGACATCACTACTTCTTCCACTGTTGTGCGAGCAAGCCAATCCCCTGTCTATAGTGCATGCAAAGAGGCCTCATGCCCTGCACCTGCCGTTGCCCACAGTCAAATAGCACCATCATCAAGCACGTTCACATCCTTGTCCCAGAGCAGCCTTCAGTTGTCAATAACAGTCATTGGAACGTAAGTGGAAATATGCAGCCAATGCCCCACAGGCCACAGTACTCAATTCTTATATTTCTCGTCTGCTTGCGGTCGAAATGTAGTCTTTTAGGCTCGTGGAGACGGAAGCTTTCCGCAACCTGATGGAGGTGGCCGTCCTAAGGTACTCTGTCCCCAGCCGCCACTATTTCTACTGCTGTGCCGTCCCAGCATCACTCAAGCATGTGTCCCACAACATTACCCATGACCTCAGCAATACAGTTACTGGGAAAGTACACCTAACCACGGACACGTGGACAAGTGTTTGTGGCCAGGGATGGTACATCTCGCTGATGGCACACTGGGTTAACATAGTTTAAATCGGGACCCAGTCAGACCTCGGGATGGAACACATCCTCCAGACGCCAAGGACTGCGGGCCCTACGTCAATCAGGGTTGCCCCCACTGTGTACAGCTCCTGCACCTCCTCCTCCTATTCAGCTTCCATGTCAGAAATTAGCACATCAGTCACAAGCTGGAAGCACTGCAGCACTGCCAAAGCAAAGCGGCAACAGGCTGGGCTGAAGGTAATTTGCTTAGGTGACCAATTGCACAATGCTGAAGAGTAGAGATGAGCGGTGTTTGAAGCGAACTGTTCGCCAATCTCAAATTCGAGCTGTTTTGGGCGGTGTTCGAGTCGTTCGCCGAACCCGAAAGATTTGGAAAAAATTTGGCTGTTCGAGGATATGTTCGATAACTGTTCGTGCACCTAAATCGTCACTGGATTTTTTCACAGTTAGGGCTCATACTCACTTGAGCCGAAAACGGATGATTTTCAGCCGATAAAAAATTGGATTCAAATCGGACCAATGTTATTCAATAGGTGACATCTCATTTGCAATTTTTTTCTCAGCTGAAATCGGTATGAGAAAAAAATCGCAGCATGCTGCGATTTGATGCGATTTTGGCATAATAATCACTAGTGCAATAGATGGTGCTATAAAAAAATCGCATGCAAATCGCATGTCAATTGCACATAATCGGACCATCCTGAAAACTGACCGTTTTTTTTCCAGCAAGTGAGTATGAGCCCTTATGCTGAGAATCACTGTTAATACACATTTTGAGTGTCCAGCGTAGCGGGGGGAGGGGCATGGCATGGATCTCTGCAGAGATAATGAAGATCTCCATTTTTTTTTCTCTTTCCCGCATTTCCAGTGGGTGGTGCAGTCTGTCAGCCTATCAGCAGCGCACACACGGAGTGAGGTGCTTTTTTTCACACAAGCAAGGGCATGTGTCATTGGCTGTGTATGTCACATGTCCTTGCCCTATAAGACCCAGCCATTTCCCCCCTCGCCACCATTTTCTCACTGCTGCAGCTCAGTGTTAGACGACACTGCTGCTGTTAGCGCTATATTGTGTGTGCATTGTGCAACTGTGACTTGCAAGCAAAATAGCTGAAAAATAGAGAGGAAGGTTTAGGGAGTAGGGACTAGTTCGTAATTGCAGCCCTTTTGAGGGCTACGTTACATCAGTTCCTAGCAGTTTTAGCAGGCAGGTCTGTGCTCAGTCTTAAATAGACAGATAGGTCAACTTGGGACAGTGACTTTTTGTAATTGCAGCCCTTTTCAGGGCTAGGTTACAGCAGTTGCTATCACTTTTTGTCAGCTACACCAGCGTTCAAATCACTAATTATTCGCTGCATCTATCCTGTTCAATAATTGTGTGCATAGTAGCAGTGTGTGCTACTCATTCTATTAGGCCATCTAAACTAAGCTACATCAGAGTTTAAAAAAAAAGAATTTTTATCTGCATCTTGCCTGGACAATAATTTTGGGCATAGTAGCATTGTGGGGTACTCATTCTATTAGGCCATCTATACAAAGTTCCACCAGAGTTTAAAAAAAAAATATTTTTTTCCTGCATCTTTCCTGGACAATAATTTTGGGCATAGTAGCAGTGTGTGGTACTCATTCTATTAGGCCACCTATACAAAGCTCCACCAGCCTTAAAAAAAAAAATAATTATCTGCATCTTGCCTGGACAATAATTTTGGGCATAGTAGCAGTGTGTGGTACTCATTCTATTAGGCCATCTATACAAAGCTCCACCAGCCTTAAAAAAAAAAATAATTATCTGCATCTTGCCTGGACAATAATTTTGGGCATAGTAGCAGTGTGTGGTACTCATTCTATTAGGCCATCTATACAAAGCTCCACCAGCCTTAAAAAAAAATAAAAATTCTATCTGCATCTTGCCTGTAGAATAATTGTGGGCATAGTAGCAGTCTGTGGTACTCATTGTATTAGGCCATCTATACAAAGCTCCACCAGCGTTGAAATACTCATAATTTTTGACTGTATCTTGCCTGTAATATAATTGTGGGCATAGTATCAGTCTGTAGTACTCATTGTATAAGGCCATCTATACAAAGCTCCACCAGCGTTCAAATACTAAGAATTTTTGGCAGCCATCGTTTTTTATGCAAACAACTCCTGAGTTGTCAATTAGGTAACCACCAAAATGAGTGTCAAAAGGCCTGCTGCTGGTGGAAAGGGGAATAGGCGTGTTGTGAAGGGCAAAAAATGTTGTGTCCGTGGGGTAGGTGTTAATGCAACAGTAACATCTGCAGAAGAAAGACCATCTTCCAGCCAAATTAAGATGTCAACTTCTTTTAGTGGACAATGTGGTACGATCCCTTTCTTACGGGCGCGCCCATCGCTACAAATTCCAGATGAGGCACAAAAAAAAAGGTGCTTCAACAGATATCAAGTGCTCCTTTAAGTCAGCTCTCCATCTCAACTTCAACATCACAAAAACTCCAGTCCTCAGAGGTGTCACCCCAACTGCACTTGCTTCCTCACAGCTCCCAAGCCTCCAACTGCCCATCTGAGTATGGGGTAGAACAGATGGTTGAGTCTGCAGAGCTGTTTACTCATACTATAGCCTGGGAATCAGAGGTCGTCTCCACAGCTTCTGTGAATCCAGACGAGGAAATGATCTGCACTGATGCCCAGAATGTTTATGAGTCGGATCCAGGACCAGATGAAGAAGGTTCTGAGCATAATGTAGACCCTCATTCCCAAACTGTAACTCCTGTTGGTAGAGAGAATGAGGAAGACGATGATGAGACTCAAATACCTGATTTGAGCGACAACTTGAGTTTTGTGTCAGGGCAGGAAGAGGTTGGCTCTGAGGACGAGGGATGTGAGAACACACAGGGTGATGATGACGAGGTTGCAGATTCCACTTACTGTCAACCCACAGTCAGACAGTCGATGAGGTCAGCAGAGGAGGTGGAGGTGGATTCGAGTGACGACGAGGTCAGGGTGCGCCTTCCTAGACAGAGACGTAGTACTGGAAGCACGTCACCAACTGCATCCTCAACCACAACTCTGCCTCTGACCACAAGTCAAGGTGGCTCTTCAGGTCACATGGGTTCTAAGCCTCACATAGCCTGGGAATTTTTTAACATCGATAAGGATGACCCAACTCGTGTTATCTGTAACATTTGTGACCAAAAGCTAAGTAGAGGCCAAAAAATCCATAGTTTGAGTACTTCATGCATGAACCGTCACATGGATATGAAGCATAAGTTGCAGTGGCAAGCTCACTGTGCTGCAATGCGGCCAAGCGGGCCGGCCCAACCACCGTCTGCCCCATCTTGTGCATCTGTGACCGCGGCCTCTTCATCCTCTGTGACTGGGGGGACAGCAGTCACACCTGTTTTTAGACTCAGACCTGGCACCTCTTTACCAGCAACAGCCAGTCAGATTGGCAGGTCATCAGTTCATTTGGAAGTGGAAACACCAGCTGGTGTTGAGCGCTCTCCGACATCGAGAGCACCACCATTGGATCAAGGCAACCTAACTTTTGTGCCTGCATCTTCCTCACAGACCATCAGTTGTCCGGGGACACCCTACTCAACCCCGTCTATGCACGATAGCCAGCCCTTGGTCCCTCAGATGTGGACAAGAAAAAGACCATTTCCTCCTAGCCATGAGAAAGCTAAGAGGTTGAATTTCACCATCTGCAAGCTCTTGGCTACAGAAATGCTGCCTTTCTGCCTTGTGGACACAGAGGATTTTCGAGACCTTATCTCCGTCGCAGTGCCCCAGTACCAGATGCCCAGTCGGCACTACTTCTCAAAGAAAGGAGTGCCTGCGCTCCACCAGCATGTCGCACACAACATCACTGCTTCTTTGAGAAACTCAGTGTGTGACAGGGTGCATTTCACCACAGACACTTGAACGAGTAGGCATGGACAGGGGCGTTACATGTCGCTGACTGGGCACTGGGTAACTATGGTGACCGCAGGACAAGGTGCTGCTGTCCAAGTCTTGCCGTCCCCACGAGTTGTGCGTCAATCCTCTTTATCTCGAAGTTCCTCCACTGCTTCTGCCTCCTCAACCCCCTCTCGGTCCTCCACCTGCACCCAAAGCCTGTCTGGTCATGCCACGGGCTTTCTAACTGCGCAGAAGGGATCCTGCAGCACACCTCCTTGTTATGCTGGCAGAAGGGCTCAACGTAATCAGGCGGTTTTTTACGTTGAAATGTCTGGGACATGTGAGTCACACAGCTGAGGAGTTGTGGTCAGCTCTGGAGAACCAGTTTCATGAATGGTTTTCTCCACTGGACCTGCAACCAGGGAAGGCCGTATACGACAATGCTGCAAACCTGGGTGCGGCCCTTCACCGGGGCAATGTCACACACATGCCTTGTATGGCTCACGTGTTGAACCTGGTTGTCAAGCAATTCTTAGCCCACTATCCCGGACTACATGGCCTTCTGCAGAGGGCACGCTCACTGTGTTCTCACTTCCGCTGTTCGCATCCCGCAGCTCAGCGACTTGCATCTCTACAGAAGTCGTTGGGCCTGCCACTTCACCGGCTAAAATGCGATGTGCCAACACGGTGGAATTCAACTCTGCACATATTGCAGCAACTGTGGCAGCACCGACAAGCCCTGGTGCAATACGTTCTGAATTATAGCCTGGGCCAACGAGATCCAGAGGTGAGGCAAATCACGCTGGAGGAGTGGTCTCAGATCAGGGACCTATGCACCCTTCTGCACAGTTTTGAAATGGCCACGAAGATTTTTAGTGCTGACGATGCCATTATCAGCATGACTATTCCGGTGATTTACATGCTGGAGCAGATGTTAAACAGAATTCGGAGTCAGGTGGTGGAACAAGAGGAGGTGGAGGAAGTAGAGGAGGAGGAGTTGTATGCGGAAGGGCTAACATCTGCAAGGTCCAGACGGTCGGCAGCACCAAGGCGGCAGGCATGGGAGGGTGGGGGAGAGGGGTTAACCAGGGCACATGGTAGCAGCCAAACTAGTGAGTAAGGTGCAGGAGCCCAGGAAGAAGCGGAGGACGAGCTGGCGATGGGCATGGAAAACTCATCAGATAAGGGAGACCTTGATCACATTTCTGTTGTGCGAGGTTGGGGGGAGAGGGCAGAGGAAGGAAGCATGATTCGTATCTCGCCACCAACACAACAGGGACTTGGTGCTCCTGGATGCGCAAGACACATGAGTGCCTTCTTGCTGCACTACCTGCAACATGACCCTCGAATTGTCAGAATTCGAAATAATCCTGACTACTGGGTAGCAACACTGTTAGATCCCCGGTACAAAAGTAAATTTGCCGAAATAATTCCTGCCATAGAAAGGGATTCACGCATGCAGGAGTATCAGCAGAGACTGTTGCAGAATCTTACATGTGCTTTTCCACAAAACACCAGTGGAGCACGTAGTGAATCTCACAGTTCTAACTTGCCAACCGTGGGACTGTTGAGTCTTCAGCACTCAAACCGTAACAGAAACACAGTATCTGCTGGTGTTAACATCAATTTTGCGGAATCCTTTCACCAGTTTTTTAGCCCATCCATTGCAAGACCACAGGAGACAAGAAGTCAGACACATAGTCAAGACGATGGTACAGGAGTATCTCCAACTGAACATCGAAGCCATGACTGTGTCACTCGACCCTTGCTCTTTTTGGGCTTCCAATCTGGATAAATGGCCGGAGCTCGCCACTCATGCCTTGGAGATCTTGTCATGCCCCGCAGCCAGCGTTCTCTCTGAACGTGTGTTCAGCGCTGCTGGTGGTGTGCTGACAGATAAGCGCACGCGGCTGTCCACTGAGAATGTAGACAGACTCACGTTCATAAAGATGAACAAATCATGGATCCGCAAAGACTTTTCTACCCCTGTGTCATCCTGGGGGAGTAAAAGCTTGAGGAGGATTTGGTAAAATCATCTCACCAAATGTTTTAAGCTTTCAAATTGCTAATAATTTTCGCTGCATCTAGGACGGAAAATAATTTTGGCCCTGTAGCAGTATGTGTTACTCATTCTAATAGGCCATCTATACTAAGCTCCACCAGCTTTCAAATTAATAATAATTTTTATCTGCATCTTGCCTGTAGAATAATTTTGGGCCTGTAGCAGTGTGTGGTATTCATTGTATTAGGCCATCTATACTAAGCTCCACCAGCTTTCAAATTAATAATAATTTTTATCTGCATCTTGCCAGGACAATAATTTTGGGCCTGTAGCAGTGTGTGGTACTCATTGTATTAGGCCATCTATACTAAGCTCCACCAGCTTTCAAATTAATAATAATTTTTGTTCTCTCTGAACGTGTGTTCAGCGCTGATGTTGGTGTGCTGTGTCTGACAGATAAGTGCACATGGCTGTCCACTGAGAATGTAGACAGACTCGCGTTCATAAAGATGAACAAATCATGGATCCGCAAGGACTTTTCTACCCCTGTGTCATCCTGGGGAGAGTAAAAGCTTGAGGATTTGGTAAATTCATCTCAACAACCGTTTTAAGCAACTCTGGGGCAATTGATGCTACTTAAGTGGTGTCTGTGCCCCAAATTTTTGGAAAAAATGGAGACTCTTTTTGGAGTCCCCTTGCTGTGTTTTACGTGACGTTGGCATCATCAATTACAGGTGGGTTGGGTCTTTCCCCACCCCCCTTTTAACCGTAAGAACCTACATACACTATGGCTTGGGGTAACACACATGGTTGAGTGTGAAGACTAGAGCTGTTTACTTATACTATAGACTGGGAATCAGAGGTCTGCTCCAAAGCTTGAGTGTCTGCTAGTCAGCGGAGTAGCCACCGGCTGTAGATCTCATTACAATTTTTTAACTGCATCTAACCCAGACAATAATTTTGGGCCTAGTAGCAGTGTCTGCTAGTCAGCGGAATAGCCACCGGCTGTAGATCTAATTACAAATTTTTAACTGCATCTTGCCCAGACAATAATTTTGGGCCTAGTAGCAGTCAGCGGATTAACCCAGCTGTTAAGCAAGCTACAACACCTGTACTTTGGACACTTAATTTTTTCAAAGGAAATGCTTCGGGCCCCCGGGACAATCAGTGAAGAGCATCGGGGAGGCACCCCAAGGCACAGGGGCTGTGAGTGGCGGTAGGACGCCTTACAGTGGACCGCCAAGCTCAATCCTTATAAAAGCTTTTTAACTGCAGCAGCTTTACTGGACGCTACTGGATCTGGCATTACTGCGGCTCCTGGCATGAGACTTGCCCTCCAATAGATCCTTGTAAAAGGATTTAAAGTTTACTCATTCAAATTAGAGAGACAATTTAAATTAAAAAGATTAGACCTGCCACCACCGCAGGCGGTCTCGCTCGACCCACCAGTGGGGGGCTGGCCGTCATGGTCCACCGCAGCTCTGGCACAAACCAGGCGACACGCAGGTCGCACGGGTAGGAACGGACTGGCCGTGTCGGCTTGGCACTTTTGGTTTTAGAAGGGCATGACATGCCTATATCTGTGTCTCCCCCTCCTTTTACTCCTCCACCTCTTTTCTTTTCGCATGACTATATGTACTTGTCACTTTTCCATGTGTTTGTTGTGTCTTCTGAGCAATTTGTCAGCTTTTGGACACATTTGAAGTGTTTTCTATGTGTTTTCTAGGTGTTTCTATGTGTTTTGCTTTGCCTTCCATTGGTTTTAACGGTGTTCGACGGTGTTCGATGAACAGTTCGACGAATAGTTCGTCGAACACACGGCTGTTCGGCGAACCGAACTGAACTCGAACACTACGGGGGTGGCTCATCACTACTGAAGAGTTGTTGACAGCTCTGAAAGAGCAGGCAGATGTGTGGCTGACACCGGTAAATCTCCAGCCAGGCATGGTTGTGTAGCAATGGCAGGAACCTGATGGCGGATTTTAGGCGATGCGAACTGACACACGTACCATGCCTGGCCCATGTGCTGAACCTCGCTTTTCAATGTTTTCTAAAAAGCTGTCCTGAGCTGCCGGATCTGCTGGTTAAAGAACACCACCTGTGTGCACATTTTAGAAAGTCAGCTACAGCTTCAGCCGCACTTGCCGTGCTTCAGCAGCGATTGCAGATTCTGTCTCACTGACTGGTGTGTGATGTCCCCATGTGTTGGGACTCTACACTGCATATGTTAGAAAGGATTTGTGAGCAGAAGTGGGCAGTTGTTAAATACCAGCATCAACAAGGCCGTCATTTGTCAGGTTTGACTTCACACATAAGACCTCATGAGTGGACATGGATGTCAGACATATGTAGCATTCTCCAAAACTTTGAGGAGTCAACCAAGATGGTGAGCGGTGATGACGCCATAATTAGCGTCACCATCCCTCTCATCTGCATTATGAAAAGCTCTCTGCTCACAATGAAAGAGGAGGCATTGCAGGTGGAGCACGAGGACATGGATCAAGGAACCATACAGCGTGGTTACACACAGCCCAGCCTCATGTCATCCCAATGTGGATTGGTTGACAATGAGGAAGAGGAGGAGGAAGAACAGGAGCTAATTTCATGCGCTATAGACTGGACTACAACCACAACTGTCATACCGTCTGTTCAGAGTGGATAGAAAATATATCGTAGCACTACTGTGAAGGTGCACAAGTAGGGGTCCAACCCAAATACTATAGGAAAAGAAGACTTGGCACTCAACTTAATGATGGATGAAGAATTTTCAATTTTATTGCAGTCAAAACAAGCGTAGACGTTTCGGTCCAACATGGACCTTCATCAATCTGACGGCAATAACACGTAAAAGACAAAATAAAAATAAAATATATACTAAAACAATATCTATATACAAGAAAATGTACATACTTGATAGAGACCCCATGAACATAGTGGTCAGTATAAGTCAAGTAAAGTATAAATCAAATAATAGTTTGAAGATAATAATTTGAAAATAATAATTTGAAAATTTGAAAATAATAGTTCCAGAAAACCTACCCGACTGCTTATAAGAAAGTATTCTGTAGGCACTCAGGCTTATTGGCCTAAAGTAAAGATATTAGGATCATAAACACCTAGGTTTCATAGATAGATAAAGTTGCAATAGGTAAAGGGCCAGTGAAAGATTACCTTAAGAAGAAGACATGTAGTTGTTCCTTTTTTCTTATATATACGGTAGTGGTATATCTATGGTAAGGGATATCACAATGAAAGACCATGGATATGTGAGTAGAAGGGGCATATAGAATGAATAGGTAGATTACGTTAGGAAGGAAAGGGCATGTAGTGGTGCCTTTTCTTATGTGCACGGCGGAGAGAATCTATGGTGAAAATGCCTCATTAAAAAACCATGGATATATGAGTAAAAAGTGCATATAGAAATGGATTGAAAATATACCTGTGTATACTCTGTATGAAGGTCAGATCCAGTGGAGTTCCTAATTGTATACATACAATTGTTCTGTAGAGCACAAAGGTATACTTAAGTAGTGGGAGGCATAAAGTTTCCCCATGCTGTGAAAATGTCCGCTTCCATTATGGGGTAGTAAATCAAAGGTGATTCCACAAAGGGTTAAAGTAAACGGACCACCAGTTAGAGGTGTAGTGACAAAGTAATCATGCCTCCTATGGAGTTTAGAGTGTGACCATAAAAGAGATTTAACTTACATTTGGACAGCGTTGTTCTCTCCCACGCTGATGCAGTATCCACCGCTTGTCAGCTGGGTACAGAGACACGCTTCCGGGTTTAAGAAGGAGATGGGTGGGACTATGTGACACGTCATCAGGAAATGATGTATGCGGTTCATTCCTGTTTCTGTTTGCGTTCCACTTACTATGCAGCGTGTTTCTGAGCTTAGGCAGGAAAGGGGGAAGGCTTAGGACAAGCGACACATCATATTGAAGTGATGTGTGCATTTTAGTCTTATATTATTGCGTGCCTCAAGCTGCGCTGATGAAGTCACTATGGATAGTAGTAAATTATATCTATTATCATGAATCCGATGAATTAAGGATATTGACGCTGTAGATGTCAATCAATATTTCTGAATGGTAAATATTATACAATAGTAAATATTAGTTGTGATTTGGAGAGGCAAGATTATATGAAAAGGGAAAAATAATATAAGTGAAGGGGAATATATAGAAAATATATAGAAAATATATAAATAATATATATAAATAAAGAGGGGGAAGATGTAAAAGTGAAACATAGGGTAGGAAACCAAAGGATACTATGACACAAAAATTGCAATCCATATTTTTATTTTGTATCAATCAAAAGGAGCAATCCATGCAAATAGATAAATTTAGTAAATTTGATAAATTTGATCAATTTGACCTAGGTAGAATGCAGTCGGGTAGGGGGATCCAAGGTAGGGACCCATTTAATTCAATAGAGTCGACTCTGAAATATAGAGAGAGGGATAAATTACGATACATCCTTCAGACATATATACACATACGTAAAAAATGGGAATCAGGATCTGGATTTTCTCATTGAGCATATCAAAATCAGACATTTTTACAGACAATTTGATGATTTACGACAGTATATGTAGTAGGAGAAACCATAATATCCAGAGTAAATGTTAAATACATTGGATGGGTTATGAAGAAGATATTCATGGTGACCATGAATTATGGTCAGGTTCAGTCTAAGTTGATCAAAGTGAATGATGTCTAAGACACTAGTGTAATCTCATTAGATAAAGGACAGAAGGTCATAATCCCTATTTAAACCCCTGGGTGATAAAGTTTGAAGTTCATGTATCCAGTACGCCTCCCGTTTTTTTAGGAGGCGTATCCTGTCCCCACCCCGTCTCAGTACGGGCACATGTTTGATAACTTGGAATCTCAACTGTGAAATCTGATGGCCCATTGTGATAAAGTGATGTGGTATTGGGAGTAGCAAGTTTTTGCATCTGATCGTAGATTTGTGCTTCGAGATTCTGTCTTTTATAGCTTGTGTTGTTTCCCCAATGTAGAGGAGGCCACATGGGCACTTGATCAGGTATACTACGTATGAAGAGTTGCAGGTAGAGTAGCATTTGATGTTATATTTTTTTCCGGAATGGGGATGATGTATAATATTCCCCTTTAATACATTATGACATTGGGTACATTGCAAACATGGGAAGGTACCCATTTTAGGTTTTGACAAGAATCTTTGAGTGTGTAACTGAGTGCTACCACCAATATCTGCCCTAATTAAATCGTCACGAAGGTTAGGGGCTCTCTTGTAACAGGGTAAAAATGGATTTTTAAATTCAGGCACCTCTGGATGTGCTCTGCTGAGTGAACCCCAATGGCGTCTAATAGTATTATGTAGAATATATGCAAAAGGATGGTAGGTGTGAATAAAGGGAATTCTTTCCCTAATCGGAGACCTTGGGTATGGAATTGGTTGTGCTGCATCCGTAAGGAGTTCAGGGGGGTATCCTCGTTCAATGAATTTGTTATCCTCTGGTTACCTAGTATTCACTTGGAACGCATGTCCATTAACTTCCTGCCACCTCACTTCCTGTCTGATGCTCTGTTTGACTGACACTATAGTCCCGCCTCTTCCTCTCATATACATGCTGCTTTCTAGCTTTCTCTGCACTCAGACTAGCGGTGGACACCGCGTCCAATGCAGAGACCTATCCTCACTGCCGGACTCCTTCACAACAGGTCAGTCACAGACAAGTATAGCGGCTCCACCGCTTCACCATCACATTGATAGTTGTGATATTTATGGTATCTATGTTTTGCGCTGTTTCTACAGGTTACTAGTGCAATAGAGGCATTGTCCTCTTCCTCATCTCACCCCACCAATACAGGGTATGTCACATCTACAGGCATAGGCACAAAATCTACTTATACATAAAAGTATATCGGCACTTACGTTTATCTTATTTTCACCTACAGCTATATCCAGCCCTTTCTTTCTTCCCTATGTGGATCAACCCCCTTCCCAGTAGTATCTGGTATGTCCTCACCATATATATTCTTTCTGCCTTTGTGATACCTCTGATACAACTCTGACCTATGATTGCTCCCTAAATCTCCTGAAGCATTGTATACAACTACTCTCTACCTTTACTATTGACCAAATTTTGATTGTACATACTTTATTTTGTTAATATAATTTTTTCTTCTGTTTTTTATAAATGTAGTGACTGATGAAGGTCCATGATATAGGACCGAAACGTTTCGTGTTACTACTGTGAATAAAAATCTTTATTCTCACTATACTAAAGTTGAGTGCCGAGTTCATTTTCTATTAGATACGGTGTGGGAACCTACTCTGGCACCTTCTTGGTTGTGCACACGGTTATTTTTTCATATGATATACCCATACGTGTAGCACGCCATCTTTGGTCATGTCACTATCCTCTCTCACTTTTTCGTATAATGCTGATGAGACATCGAGCATCCTAGCTCAGACCACCCTTTCAAGTGATTTCCTCAAGGCTCCCCCTCGGGAGACCCGTGGACGCGATTTAGAGAGAGAATTACGCCACCGCACAAACCTAGAATTGCACTGTGCCACTCTCACTGAATATATTAGAGTTCAGAGAATTCCACGGGGCCTACGAGTACCCCTTCGTCCCACCCTCTTCTCTGACTCCACTGAATATTGTCAAAAATATGAACAAATACTTAACAAGTGCTCTTTCGACCTCATGCTTTTAACCGTAGAGAACTTGCAGAAGGCCATAGCTACCAGCACCGAGCAAGTTGGCTCCATCGAGGCACAACTGTCTTCCACGGGGACACCAGAGGAAATCTCCTCCTTAAAATCACAGATAAATAACAACATAATTCAACACAGAAAGGACATAGAGGATCGCAAGCGCCAGAAATTTGCCCGAGATCTAGAGGACTATAACCTAAATCGTGTCTACAAGTGGCGAGAGAGACCCTCTTCATGGCGACCTTCCTATTGTCCAGGTCAAAGATCTTCAACCGATGCCTCTACCTCCGGCTCAGAACAGGACAGAGGTGGCATTTCTTCTGCTCCTATTCCTTTTTTAGGCCCACGCAGACGCCAAACAAGACGAAGAGGACCAGACGGGGGCACAGACCGAAGGGACAATCTGAATCAAATACGAACAACTCGTTCCCAGGTATGTGCCCACTCGTCATTAACATCTCATCCAGGACTTTGAGTATCGCAGAATATTATGTCCTCCAAAAAGGACTTTCCTTCTGCCCCTCTTACAAATATAGGACATTTGAACTTGAAATGGACCTTCAAAGGTTTTTTCGTTCCCTACGACTACGGGTGTATTTTTCTCAACCTCCCGCACCTAGACCTATACAGTCTCCGGGAGAACCGGGACGACTCTCAGCCACTACTCTGGGCCTGAGAACAAAGAGCCTCTTCAGACCTCCCCCTGGATCGAACGCTCTTGAGACCTTTATTGATTTCATTTATTCCTCTTTCCATGGTCTTAAATCTGACATGGAAAAAGGCAAATTACACCACCCACATAACCTCACGGCTACTGATCATCATGCCCTTAAATCCTTACAAGATGATAAAAATATCATCATAAAACCTGCGGATAAAGGGGGTGCAATTGTCGTGATGGACCGCTCATATTACATCTCTGAGGCACTCCGGCAACTCGACAACATCACTATTTATCAGAAATTACCGCGTGATCCCACCAATGATATACGGACCCACATTAGCGACACACTAAGACAACATTGTGATGCAGGTATCCTGGACAGTAAAACTCATGAGTTTCTAATCTCTCATAATCCGATCATCCCTGTATTCTACATACTCCCCAAAATCCATAAGAACCTCCAGCAACCCCCTGGCAGGCCAATCGTGGCCGCCTCGGACTCCATTTTCTCACCATTGGCAATTTATCTAGAAAAAATCTTCACTCCTCTAATCAAAACTAGCAAATCATTCATTTTGGACACTGGAGCGTTTCTGGACATGATCCGCTCCATCAATCAAGTTCCAGCTAATTCCCTATTAGTCACATTTGACGTAAAAGACCTCTACACTTCCATACCTCATGAGAACGGTATACGGTCTGTCCAACGCTTACTTGAAAAATCGGACTTTAATCCAACAGAGATCGCTCTCTGTCTGGATCTGTTAACCATCGTACTTAAACACAACTACTTTATGTTCCAGGATGATTTCTACCTGCAGATACGCGGGACCGCGATGGGCTCGAACGTAGCACCCCCATATGCAAATTGCTACATGGCCCATTTTGAGGAGACATTGATCTACACAAACCCTCTATTCAAGAACAACGCCATTGTCTGGAAACGTTACATAGACGATGTCTTCTGCATATGGGGGGGCACGTTCGAGTCCTTAGCACTCTTTCATCAATTTCTGAATTGCTCTTGGCCCGGACTCAGCTTTACCATCTCACACGACCACTCCAGGATCAATTTCCTAGACACTGTGATTATAAAGGATTCCAGTGGCTGTTTATCCACTGATCTATATGTCAAACCGACAGATCGTAACAGCTTACTTCATTTTAATAGCTTCCATCCAGTTGCCATGAAGAAATCCATTCCGACATCCCAATTCTATCGGGTCAAAAAGATCGTCTCCGATCATACCACTCAGGAAACCCGCCTCTCAGAAATGAATTCAAAATTTAGAGAGAGGGGCTATCCACAAGGGGTCCTGGATCGTTCCAGAACTACGGTCACTCGCAATAAACAAGATATGGGGGGCAGAATTGCTTTCGTACACCATTACCACCCCTATGCGTATATATTACACAAATCCATTCGCCAACATTGGCCGCTCCTCCAGACTGCGCACCCGGACATTAAAGAATTCTCTAGACCTTTTCTCCCATGCTTCCGCCGTGCACCCAACCTAAGGGATGCATTGATCAGAGCTGACTTAGGCCCTAAAAAGTCAGGAACTACACAACAATTCCTGAAAAAACCAAGAACGGGCACTTTCCCATGTCTGGGATGCACTCAATGTAATAACGTACTCAGAGGAGAAACCATCCATCACCCATATACGGGAAAAACATTTAGAGTCCGTGGTTTCTTTACTTGCGACACGGCCTTTGTGATATACGTGATTAAGTGTCCTTGTGGGTTATTATATGTTGGGGAAACTAGTCAACCTGTAAAACAACGCATTTCAAAACACAAATCAACCATAAGATGTAAGAATACCTTACTCCCCATCCCACACCACTTCATCACAATGGGACATACCATAGCCCAATTAAAATACCAAGTTTTGGAACAAATACCACATTCACGACGAGGAGGCGACCGCATACGTCAATTGAAAAGGAGAGAGGCGTATTGGATACACACCCTAGACACTCTATCACCTAAGGGTCTTAATCGTGAATACGATTTACTCTCCTTCATGTAATTCTGCATATGACCACTGAGGCTATAATTCCCCCACCCCCCCTTTTTTATACATCACTTGCCATATACCACATGATATGTTGATCTCAGCCAGGTGTTTATTTATTTAATAATCCGTGCTGCCATTTTCCCATACTGTCTTCTGATAACGCACTATACCAATATGAATTTTGCTGTGACACCCTTTTACTTTATAAATGATGCATACAGATGTTTACACATCACCTGTCATTTACCACATGCTGCTTTGATCTCTGTTAGGTGGTTATTAATTATTCCTTGTTGCCTGCAGATTTGTCTTCCATACTGTCTTATGATAATGTACTAAATCAGTACTCATATTACTGTTATGCCCCTTTTGACGCATACTGATGCTGCAAGCCTGTTATGTATTCCTATCGCTTTAAGCTAATGTATAAGATCGCAATATTTATTGCTGTAAACTCCTTTATGCTTGTACTAACATGCCTCTCTTTCATTCACTTTAGAGCTGCTTGTATTAAATACTATAATGCTGCCACGTCATCCTGTTGGGCACATCTCCATCAGCACGCCGCTCCTTTACTCCTCCCACCTGTAGGACGGCCTCTGGTTACCTAGTATTCACTTGGAACGCATGTCCATTAACTTCCTGCCACCTCACTTCCTGTCTGATGCTCTGTTTGACTGACACTATAGTCCCGCCTCTTCCTCTCATATACATGCTGCTTTCTAGCTTTCTCTGCACTCAGACTAGCGGTGGACACCGCGTCCAATGCAGAGACCTATCCTCACTGCCGGACTCCTTCACAACAGGTCAGTCACAGACAAGTATAGCGGCTCCACCGCTTCACCATCACATTGATAGTTGTGATATTTATGGTATCTATGTTTTGCGCTGTTTCTACAGGTTACTAGTGCAATAGAGGCATTGTCCTCTTCCTCATCTCACCCCACCAATACAGGGTATGTCACATCTACAGGCATAGGCACAAAATCTACTTATACATAAAAGTATATCGGCACTTACGTTTATCTTATTTTCACCTACAGCTATATCCAGCCCTTTCTTTCTTCCCTATGTGGATCAACCCCCTTCCCAGTAGTATCTGGTATGTCCTCACCATATATATTCTTTCTGCCTTTGTGATACCTCTGATACAACTCTGACCTATGATTGCTCCCTAAATCTCCTGAAGCATTGTATACAACTACTCTCTACCTTTACTATTGACCAAATTTTGATTGTACATACTTTATTTTGTTAATATAATTTTTTCTTCTGTTTTTTATAAATGTAGTGACTGATGAAGGTCCATGATATAGGACCGAAACGTTTCGTGTTACTACTGTGAATAAAAATCTTTATTCTCACTATACTAAAGTTGAGTGCCGAGTTCATTTTCTATTGGGTACATTGCAAACATGGGAAGGTACCCATTTTAGGTTTTGACAAGAATCTTTGAGTGTGTAACTGAGTGCTACCACCAATATCTGCCCTAATTAAATCGTCACGAAGGTTAGGGGCTCTCTTGTAACAGGGTAAAAATGGATTTTTAAATTCAGGCACCTCTGGATGTGCTCTGCTGAGTGAACCCCAATGGCGTCTAATAGTATTATGTAGAATATATGCAAAAGGATGGTAGGTGTGAATAAAGGGAATTCTTTCCCTAATCGGAGACCTTGGGTATGCAATTGGTTGTGCTGCATCCGTAAGGAGTTCAGGGTATCCTCGTTCAATGAATTTGTTATGCATTTCATTTAGACGATGTATACAAATATCTTGATCAGATACAATCCTTTGAACCCGTTTAAATTGAGATCGAGGTATTTTCAAATTATTATTTTCAAATTATTATCTTCAAACTATTATTTGATTTATACTTTACTTGACTTATACTGACCACTATGTTCATGGGGTCTCTATCAAGTATGTACATTTTCTTGTATATAGATATTGTTTTAGTATATATTTTATTTTTATTTTGTCTTTTACGTGTTATTGCCGTCAGATTGATGAAGGTCCATGTTGGACCGAAACGTCTACGCTTGTTTTGACTGCAATAAAATTGAAAATTCTTCATCCATCATTAAGTTGAGTGCCAAGTAGTGTTGAGCATTCCGATACCGCAAGTATCGGGTATCGGCCGATATTCGCTGTATCGGAATTCCGATACTTAGTTCCGATATTTTTCCTATATCGTATACCGGAATCGGAAGTTCCCATAATTCTTTGAGAGGCAGTGTGATTTTAGTCAGCCAATGAGGAATCCTACGAAGTGTGGGCACATCCTGTAATGCTGCGGTCATCTTAACTAATGGCATGGCTGTGATTGGCTGCTGAAATGATGTCAGAATGCACTATAAAAGGCGCTGCTGCCATTTTAGCGTCACTGTGCTGTGAATTCAGATAGGGACAGAACGCTGCTTTGCTGACTCTGAGGGACAGTTAGAGATTGCGATTTTGTGTACTTTGCTTTAGGCAGGCTAGTTTACCAACCGCTGTGTAAAGCTTCCTTTTGCCTTGCAGTGTTGTTTTAACAGCTCTGTGCAAGGTGTGTGTGTGAGAGTGCAGGTGACGCTGCAGTTTGCTCTGCATCCAACGCTGTCTGTAGGCATCTGCACGTGTCACTCACAGACTCTTTTTTTTTTTTCTTTAGTGTAATTCTAGCTGCTCCATTCAATAGAAATTATAGTGTGATGC